>CM034701.1:36572794-36608720 GCA_020142125.1 Phrynosoma platyrhinos
GAGTTTGAGCCAGAGGTGAAGAGCTACAACTCCCATCATCCCTGACAAGCTCTGGTGCCACAATAAACTACAGTTCCCTTGATTCCCTAGCACAGATTAAAGGCAGTTAAAGTGGCCTCAAAATGGATTATTGCTGGCAGTCTGTTCAGGCCCATAATTTGCATGTCTGTTTTGGGATAGTGAGGCACTCCTGATTGCACATCTCATTGAAAATTGTGAAGCAAAATGCTTGGGGCCACCATAAATCAACAAGTGGCTTGAAGGCCTAAACACAAACAAAGAAAGTGAGGGAGTCAGAATGTTCTAGCATTGTTCACTTCCTTGCCTCATTTTACTTCTTTCCACCAATACATAATTTGCCCATTCAAGACAATTGCTTTACTTCCCTCCCCCCTCCTCCCCAAAAAGAAATACTGCAGCAACAAGCATCTTTCAGCCAGCAGAACAGTTTACTGCAGGTGTACAAATTCAGCTCTGCAATCTTGTACATAGACCAACATCCACAGAGATGTGAAACATGAATGGAGTTTGAGGTTAATGACCCTTGACAGAGACCAAAGGGATTATTTTAAAAACCACCTATGCTCTGCCTCAGTTCATGGATAAGGAGAGTATAGAGCAGTAGATGAAGCAACAGCAGAGAGTAGGGCCTTTGCAGACTGCCAGAAATAGTGCACATTAAATTGAGGCACTGCCCTGGCTCAGTGCTAGGGAATCATAGGAATTGTATTTTTTTTTTCTGAGACATTGAGCCTTCTCTGTCAGAGAGCTCTGGTGCCACAATACATTACAGTTCCCATGATTCCCTAGCACTGAGCCAGGGCAGTGCCTCAATTTAATGTGCACTATTTCTGGCAGTCTGCAAAGGCCCTCAGAAAAAACAGGAGGCAGTCATTGAAACAGAAGAAAAGACATTTCAGAATGATCCTTAAAGAATCACATGGTGAAGACTTTTAGGAATGCCAGAGAAATTATGTTCCCAGCTGTTCTGGCATGATTCCTTCATGTTTCTGCTTCCACAAAGGCTCCTCAAGCTAAATCACATCATCTGTGCAGATATGAGAAGGGCAGAATCATCAGGAATCACACAAAGTATAAAATCATCAGGAAACAAAGATGAAAGACCAAGATCTTCTACAATGTTCTGCATTTCCACTTTATTGAGCAGCAAGAACTTCCACAGGAGGCAGTAACCTGCTTTCTGCCTTGTTTCAGATTACTAGAAAGTGGCCCTACTATTCAAGAAACTCTACCAAGTAACATTTCTCTCTGTTTCCAGATTCAAAACTGGTATTTCTCAGGTACACAAAGAGCATTATTTCATGAGAAAAGAAGGCCAAAACAGAGCGGGGAAGTAGCAACTTTCTCTGTCCCTTTCCACATTACATCGTAGCACTTCTGCTCTCTTCCCAAGGGAGACAGTTGTAAAAGCATATCTTTTGTCATGCTGGAAAAATCTCTTCAACAAAAGGCACTCTTTTATAATCATCTCCCCCAGGAAGAGAACAGATGTGCTACTACAGCATGTGGAGAGGCACAGAGAAAGCTGCTACTCTCCCACTCTGTTTCAGTTTTCTTTTCTCATGTAATAAGGATCATAGCCTTATAAGGATTGGCATCTACAGCCCACCACAAGACATGCACACTTCTTAAGAAATACTCATATCCTTCCCTCCCTCTCTCTCAAATCATAAATTCTAAGGAGGCATTACTTTAGGCAAAATGAGAGTGGCAGACCTATTAAACAGAGAATTGCCAGGTGAAAAAAGGACAGGGCTCATGTACTTTTAATGATTATACAGAAGAAAGAATTATAGCAGGTGAAACATGAGTGAGAAACAAAACCAGTTGAAATTCCTTCTACACAACTATTAAAAGTATTCTGTCCTTTTAATTTGCATCTAGCAACCCTAATTTCATATCATCAAGACCAGTTATCTTATCACAATAGCATGAACTTTAAGGAAGCTTTCTAGTCTTGGTAAACATGAAGCTTAAGCTGGCCAAAGTTTAAGGACAATTCCCATGACCCTCTCTAGCCTGGTAGCCTCTGATTCAAATCTCAATGTAGAAGGCACATATAAGATCCCTTGAGGAGTCATTATCCTTCCACTCAGCCTCAAGCTAGTTTTCAGATTAGCAAACAAAAATTGTATTCCATCACACCCTTATTCCAAACATTAAGCATGGTGTATCATATTTTCTTCCAACCACAATTATATCTTCACAACCACCAGAGGAGATAAATTGTGGTTAAGGTGGAAAAGGGGATGCTGCACCATATAGTCATAGATATGTCTTATGTAGCTCTGTCTCAGTCTGTATCTTATGAGATACAGTGACTGCCACATTACCATCATGAAAATTCTGATTGAATGGGGATTTGAACTCAGATCCATGTTAGATACTCTAGCCACTGCACTACACTGGTTCTCATGACACTAGATAAATAGCACAACAATATAATACTGCAATCTGATGCATTCTTAGTACAAAGGAAATCTCATTAAACCTGTGGGATAATTAGTTCCATTGTAACATGCTTAGGATCACTGGCCCTGATCTAAGTGTGCACATCGGCTAAGTATACATGGCTTGTTGTTGTTAACTGCCCTCAAGTCAGTGCTGACCAATGGTGACCCTGTGGATGAGCCATCTTCAAGCCCCCCTATCCTCCACTGCTCTGCTTAAATCCTGTAGACTCGGGCCCATGGCCTCCCTGATTGAGTCTATCCATCAGGGATGTGGTCTTCCTCTCTTCCTACTGCCTTCTACCTTCCCTACCATTATTGCCTTTTTGAGTAATTTATGCTTTCTCAGGATGTGGCCAAAGTACAACAGCTTCAGTTTCATCATCTTGGCTTCCAGGGAGAGGCACTGTCAGATAAATTGCTGCTTGGAGGAAAGGGGAACAAGGATGCTAAATGAAATCTTTTATATATTCTCTTATGAGAAAGGGAGAGGTGTAAATGAAGCCTGCTATTCAGTTTTGCATTTACATATTTTTAACCTAGAGCTCCAGTTCTGTAACTGGTCTTAGAAAGGCAGCATGGTGTAGTGGATTGAACACTGGATTAGGACTCTGGATACCAGGGTTTTAATTCCACTTGGCCATGGAAACTCACTAGTTGACCTTGGGCAAGTCACACACTCTTAGCATCAGAAGAAGGCAATGGCAAAACCCCTCTAAACAAATCATGCCAAGAAAAATCCATGATAGGTTCACCTTGGTGTTACCATAATTCAGAAATTACCTAAAGGCATACAACAAGAAGAAGAACAAGAACAACAACTTGTCTATATTCAATAAAATTATGCAGTCTTGCTGTTAGCCTATATAAATGCCATCCCAGTCCACCTTAAGAGCCAACTACAAGTTCTAGTGAAGGAGGTCCATTCAACTTCTGATCAGGCCACAAGGAGGACAATCTTTTCACCTGCTGCAAGTGAAAACATTGTCCTCCTTACAACCCAATCAGAAGCTGAATGGGCCTCTTTCACTTAAGTTGACTACTGGCTCTTAAGGTGGGCTGGGTAGGTGTTGAGCCAGAAGTTATTACAAGGTTATGCAGATGTGACATAAGTAACCAATCTAGGGTTTTGGCAAAAATAAGTAAATGAATACTCCTTGCTCTAAGCAACTGACACATGCACAAGTCCAGTGGATGTATTAGACAAGGGAATCATGCTGATGTGTGCTACAGCCCCTGTTCCAACCACAAGTCTCCACTCCATACAGTATACATTTACCTATGTGACTCCCCACCCTCATTCGGCCTGCAGAAGCACACATGGACCATAGTGATCCAGATAAAGTTATAAACATTAATTCCAGTATGGTGTAGCCGTCTGAGTGTTGGGCTAAAACAGCAGGAAACCATGCTTCAAATCCTCACTCGGTCATGGAAACTCAGTGGGTGACCTTTGGAAAGTCACACTCTCCCAAACTTACAGAAAACCAATTGCAAACTTCCTCTGAATAAAACTTGCCAAGAAAAACCTACAATATGGCCACCATAAGTCAGAGTTGAGTTGAAGGCAAATAACAATACCAACTATCTTAAAATTATATTAGAAAAGCCCACAATTCTAGTAGTTTACCAACAAATAATTTAGATGGAATTTTTGGATCTTTTTTTCATCCTGTCTTCTTTTTTTTCTTTTTTTTTTTTTATTTGATTTTCCACATCACAGTGCACCTCAGACAGAAAACTGAGAATTATCCAGTATTGGGACCCTTTCTCCAATCTAGGGACTTTGGGGCGCATTTTTACTTTTTTAGATATTCTTGTTTGTTGTATGGAGGTGTGATAGCTACAAAATCAGCCAAGGAGCCAAAAGGTTGGACGTTGAGCAGTCCAAGTCAAACAGGATGAAGCCATTAGAAGGGATCCCAGGAGCAGGTCTGTGAGGTAGAAAATTATGCCCCCGTGTATCTTGTTTAAGCTGGCTATGTTATTGCGAATAAGTAGTTACCATAATTAATGCATTTTTCACTGAGGCTGTGAATGGCTATGTCTTACTGCTAAGCCTCCATTGGTGTTGCTACATTGCCACCTAGTGATGAATAGGTTTTTGAAGACTCTTGAAGGCATGGTTGGAATATGAAAGCTAAGATGGGGTTTTGGGGGGGGGGGATGCTTCCATAGCACGTTCATATATTTCAGCGAGCTCTGCAGCAGAATGATCATTTCATTTTGCATTAAAATTAATTTAAAATGGGAATAAAGTCTTGGTGTGCTTGAAGGGATGCTTAGCTGAGCAGCACTTAAGCACTGTCGCCTGTGCCAAAGCTAATCACCTATTTCTGCATAGAGCATTGGGAGAAGGCATCTGGATTGAATCTGGCAGATGTGGATTTATTTTTCCTCCTCTGCAGACACTTGCATGGTTGAAAGGCCAGGTCCACAAGCAGAAGCCTGTCTTATTAGGCTGATATTTGGCTAAGGGACCATTGCTCTGTGAGAGAACACATGCTTTGAACAAAAAAGAAGGTCCCAGGTTTAAAACTCACTACAGCCAATTAAATTATTTCAGATAGGAGAACAGAGAAAGACCTCTCTGACTGAAACCATGGGGAGAACCTGTCTGTTGGAATAGACAGTACTTGACTGGACTGACCAGTGTTCTCACTACAGATGTGAAGGTAGATGGATTTCAAAGCTCTCTGCAAACAAAATTATGACAGTGAATGTGGCCACACTCATCAAACTCTTCCACCCAGTGCTTTGCTTCTCCTCCATCTACCTAAAAGTGCCCAGTTTCTGTGTCCCTGCCCCTTACCAACATGGTGGCTGTTATGTTGGTGGCATACCAAAGCCACACTGGGTTTTAGCCCAGGTTTGAAAGGAAATATCCATGGTGCTAGACCTTAGCTCCAAAATATATCCAGCATCATGGATAGCTCATTTAAAATCTGGACTAAAACCTAGGACGTTTTCACACGCATGGGTCCAAAGCCGCCTGGAAGCAATCAAGAGCCATTCCAGAATGGATCCTGCAGCTTCAGACCTGTGAAAGCAGCAGCATTCCGGAATGGCTCTTGATTGCTTCCAGCAGCAGCAACTTAATTCCTTTTAAAAAAAGGAATTACAAAGACCGGGGATGATGCCGCCCAGTGCCGGGGATGGCGCTGGATGGGGCGGGGCAGGGCGGGGCTTGCTGCGACATCGTGTGAACACACGGAGCAAGGACCCGGACTGACGCTGGCTAGCGCCGGGGATGGCACTGGATGGGGCGGGGCTTGCTGCGACGTCGTCTGAAAAATTTGCAAAGGATCCGGACTGGGGCCGGACGGAGGTAGGATTGCATCTGCCTAAAGCCCCGTGTGAAAACGTCCCTAGAGCAGATTCATTGCTCCATTATCATGAAAGCCTCCAACCACCATTAGTTTTCCCTAAATTTCTATCCTTTCCAGCCAAGGGTGGGATGAAAATGGGGTTCATATGGCCTATTTTCTGCAGAGATGGTTGATAAAAAGAAGTTACAGTCTTTTTATTTTATTTTTCACCCCAAAGAGCTACATCTTCCACTAAATACATAGCATTCAGCTAAGCTTCTCTATTTCTTTTTAACAAACTACTAGAATGGCCAAGTACTCCTTACTGTAAGGGAAGTATCTTATTTAAGGGCCAGAAAGCTTGTCCTGTATGAACATTACAGTGGAAACATGTATTTTCAGATATTGGTTGTAGATGGGACCCTCAAATTACACACTAGATTCGGGGGGGGGCAATCTGTTGTGAGTGTGGTTGCCACTGCTCTTTGCATTCCAGGCTGAGTGCACTGCTCAGTCTGGCAGTAGTAAAACTCTTTCCCTTTCTAGTTTCCCCAGTTTCTGGGGGTTTGGGAGTTCCTATGAGATGAGATTTCACAGGAACCTGGAACTTTCATGCAAAGCCTTCCTCTCATGAGATCTGATGTGGGCCTTATATAGTTGTTGTTGTGTGCCTTCAAGTTCTTTCTGACTTATGGTGACCCTTGAGGTTTTCTTGGCAAGATTTGTTCAGAGGAAGTTTGCCATTGCCTTTGCCTGAGGCTGAGAGCATGTAACTTGCCCAAGCTCACCCAGTGGGTTTCTGTGGCCGAGCTGGGAATCGAACTTTGGTTTCCAGAGTGGTAGTCCATCACTCAAACCACTATGCCATGCTGGCTCACCTTATATAGGCTTTCCTCAAGTATCCTGGCCAGTTTTGAATGTCCCTTATTGTTATTTTGAAAACTTGGCAACCCTACGAACATACATGGGGAAGAATGAAAAAGAAATATAGTGCTCTCAAACTGTGCTCAGGAGGTCCTGAAAGCACCAGTTGAAAGACAGCTGGTTTCACAGTTCCTCACACTTCACCCCCACACTAATTAAATATTTCCTTAGAAAAATATTACACAAGAGAATGAACACACAGGCCCAGGCTAAATAAAGAGAATAAATCCCTATCAAGTGGGTTTATATATAGTTTAATCATCATTCCCATTAATTCTAAGGCACAGAATGAATTATACTAACTTTATGCTAACATAGTCTATAGGGTGCTAGATGAGGGCCATCATGCATAGAGTGTGGCTGTTTTTAGCCAACAAAACCAAAAGCTTTATTGGCAGCAAGATTATATTGTATTGGCTGCTGTGAAAATGCTATGCTTTGTGAACAGCAGAGGGTTCTTCCATTTCATATTCCCATTTAAGCTGGAAGATGATGATAAAATGACTTCTATTAATTTCCAATATAATGGGCACATGATGGGCAAAACAAAAGATAATACATGGTAAAATATCCCTGCTACATTTTATAGCACTGCAAACTGGGTACCAATCCTGTATTAAGACTGAGCAACGGCCATCACAATTGCATTTCAGAGGATTTCACCTGGAGCAAACCCATTAATGCCACATGCAAAGAGAGAAATTGCTGAGTAATTTATTTTTAAATAGCTTCCACTACCACCTCACTGTCTGTATAGTTTTGTTTCTTTGCTTACAATGGTATGTACACCTTCAAAGTCTATAAGTACAGTGTGTTTAATTTCCATATTGTCTGATCATTAGAGAAATTAACAGTTTGGAACCTGTTAAAACAATGTGATAGCCAGATTAAAGTGCATCATGAGGCTGTATACCCAGTTTCAGACAATTTCTTTCCAGCTTTGACAAAGCTGAAAAGAATCATTTAGGGCCAATGCAGACCGGCCATTTGGGGCAGCACAGAGCTGCCCCGGGGAACAGCAGATCAGGGCTGCGGCAACCGCATGCCACAGCCCTAGTCCTCCCTTTTGCCGCCCCTAAAAGAGCAGCAAAAGGCCACTCATTTTAGGGACGGCAAAAGACCACCCCAAGAGCCGGAGCCGCGGCTCTTCCGTGCCCTTGTGCCAGGAGGCCATCCTGATGCTGTGTGCTGTGCGTACAGCCACATGGCATCAGGACAGTGTCAGAATGAGGTTGGGGTAGCCCCGCCCCAACTCTGCCCCCAGGCCGGCCCTTTGGGCTGGTCTGCAACAGCCCTTAATCTCCATTTTAATATGTCTACCATGACTTGATGAGCCAAAATGTTAGTGTGAAAAGTACACAGTGAGAGCTAGTGTGGTGCAGGGGTTTAAGTTTTGCATTAGGACTCTGGGAGACCAGGGTTCGAGTCCCTTCTTGGTCTTATCTTATCAAGAAAATCCTGTGATAGGGTTGCCTTCTTAGGGTCATCATAAGTTGGAAATGACTTGAAGGCACACAACAACAACAATGAATACATGGATCCAGGATCAGTACCTGGGACTTATGTTCTTCCTTAACTGTTCTCTGGCATTTGTTTGTTTGTTTGGGTCTTCTTTCCCTCAAGCAAAACATGATTCTCATAATTTGGGGCAAAGAAGCTGGGGCATGTTAGATCCAGGGCTGCCTTCCCCATATCACTTTAACTCCTATTTTTATGGAAACAGCAACAGTGATTAATTATTTTCTCCCATGTTATTTTCTGGCAACACCTATGGCTGCTGGAGATTATTTAAACGGGGGACAACAATGGGGAAGGGGATGTCAATTTAGAATTAAACTGACCTAGACAGTGGGAAGAGCCAGCATGGCATAATGGTTTAAGCGTTGGAATAAAAAATCGATATAACTGTTGGGAGTTCTCCAAGAACACTTCAGGATAGAGGAAATTCTACGTAGATCTCAAAAAAAAGGGGGGGAGGGACGAATGAAAGAATAAACGACAGGAACAAAACCAGGGACTTTCTGTTTTTTCCAACCTGTCCGGATGGGCCCTAACTTAGCAGGGAGATTCCTGTACACTTGAGGAGAAAAGAGATCAAAGTCTGGCCTTTTCCAGTCAGATGGTAAAATGAAGAAAATGCAATTGGAGTTATTTTGGAGCCTGTGTTATATGACTATGAGTTCCTTCTTGGTAATCAAAATGAATGCACACAACTTGTATAAAGCAAGGAGACATGGAGGGGTTGCAGACTGCCAGAAATAGTGCAAATTGAGTCCACTTTTAGGGTTAGGGTTAGTGCTAGGGAATCATGGGAACTGTTTTTTTTCTGAGACATTGAGCCTTCTCTGTCAGAGAGCTCTGGTGCCACAATAAAATACAGTTCCCATGATTCCCTAACCCTAACCCTAACCCTAAAAGTGGACTCAATTTGCACTATTTCTGGCAGTCTGCAACCCCCCATGGAGAACCCTAACAATTAAGAGGCTTTTTGGGGGCTCTTGCACTTTATCAAACATAGATGCACGAATTTTGCCCCATCCACTCTTGAATGGATTTTATGCTCCCCTTCAACCTCTAACTTCCTTAAAACAGAATCAATATTTCAGAGAAGCATTCCTGATGTGAAGATATTTTTCTCCTCCCTTCAGTTCTAATGGTTTTTGTTTTTTGTTTTGTTTTTGTTTTGTTTTTTGAGGTTTGCATATTATCTTGTATTTTAAGGCTTAATTTTACTGCTTTTCTTCTCTCCATTTCTTCCTTTTAATTTGTTAATTGTGTAAAAGAAAAAAATGTATGCATACACACAAACACACACAAGACAGAGCTGCACAGTGCCATAGGAAGGAAAATGTAATCTGAACATCCACCTAAAATTAGGAGATATTTGAGAAATTGGTGTTGTTATTGTTGTCTATTGTGGAACAAAATTTCATTTACATTAACAATGCAATCATACACATATCTCAGAAATAATTACTCAGAAATTACTAAATTATTACTCAGAAATAATGACTTCTAGATAAATGCATACTGAATTGTAGTCTAAGACATTTGAAAAGACTAATGGAAAGCACATGTTTCTTTATGACAATCATGTAAAGTATAGTACATCATAAAGACAGAAATGTATGCATCATGTAATTAATGAATGTGGACAATGTATTAATTTAAGGAGAACAAATGGCTAGATTAACTGAAATCAATACTTTCATTTGGTATTTGGTATTTAGATATAACACATACAACCCTCTTATCATGACGGTTCTGTTCCACCTGCCCCCCCATGGATGAAATACACACACACACACACACATACATACACACAAACCAATTTTAAGCAGCAGGTATACTTAAATATGCCTTAGGAAATGTATAGCTTAACCAGTGTAGCTGCTATTCATTTGTGTTACTAATTAGTCTGACAGAACAATCAATTTAAACAATCAATTGACAAAGAAGTGTCTGAGTCCCAACTGTATATGAACAAGCCTTATGATGTTGCACTACAGATATGTGGCAAACATAAGATTTAGGGCACCACCTACACTAAAACAAATTGAAGAATAGAGTCACCTACAGCTTTCATAAAAATGTAGGGCTATAATTATTATTATTATTCATTAAATATGTTTTATATACAATAATTCTGAAGAAGAGTTTCCTTTTCTTAAAAAAAGACACTTTCAGACAGTAAGGTGTATGTGAACACCTGTGGATCATTTGTGTGTTCATAAACTTCAGCCTAGTTTTCTCCAGTCGAAGGGGAGCATAAAATCCATTCAAATTTCCTGACATTTACAGAGTCCTGATTGAAACAATATGTTTTAGGGTTTCTTGCTTCCACAAGTTTAGAGCCTGTGCAGTGTACAACCTGCAGGTATGGATTCAAAGATTCTGGTTCTGGTGCTGACTGATCCATGAAACTTAGGGCCTTTGCAGACTGCCAGAAATAGTGCACATTAAATTGAGGCACTGCCCTGGCTTAGTGCTAGGGAGCATGGGAATTGTAGTTTTTTCCTGAGACATTGAGCCTTCTCTGTCAGAGAGACAATAAATTACAGTTCCCATGATTCCCTAGCACTGAGCCAGGGCAGTGCCTCAATTTAATGTGCACTATTTCTGGCAGTCTGCAAAGGCCTTTACTGGGTGACCTTGGACCAGTCACTCACTAGCTTGACCACATTGTTATTGGCAGGATGAAATGGGGAGAAGGAAAGCTATATATGCCACCTTGAATCCATTGGAAGAAAGATGCTTGTTCATTGGTCCTCAAGGAATGATATTTCTTGAAAGCCAACAGTTTTCAACAGAGGCAGCAATGGAATTTTACTGTTAATGCTGCACTGCCATCTAGTGGGATAATGTACCTTTAGCCCTCAGTTCTTTGACAGATAAGGTGATCTGAGAATTATTTACAGATCTTCCTTGATCCACTGAGCAGTTTTACAGGATTTCCTTACACAATATTGTATAGCAAATACACATCTAGAAAAATTGTGATAAAAGACTGCATACACATACACCATACAAGTAGCAAAAGATCAACTGTGCTGAGTTAGAACTACATGTTCCAATGAACAAAGGGCCATCACAGAAACCTATTGGGCTCCCAAGCTCTGTATCAACTGGTTTAACTTACCCATCCCAATGCATTCATTTCCTCAGCCACCTATGTCAATGTCAGTGACAATCAGAAGCAGAACTCCAGTAACATGTCACAACCTTGCTCACTGCTGGGAAGAGTCCAGAAATGTCATCCTCCTGGCACCCCAATCATCAACTTGTTAAGAGCAGTGCACTGATTTTGCTGGTCTGGTGCAGGAAGCTGTTCCAAACAGTAAGGAGATTATTGCACAGCCAAATAAAGCATCCTTTCCCTGATGGGATAAGATCGCATTACAGGTTGCAAATGAATGTTATTCCATGATAAAACACCAACTCTGTCGCAGGGCGACTACAACCCGTCTCCCAGCTGCGCTTAGCCCACTGTTTTTCAAGAACAGGAATCTTCCATACTTGAAAATCATCCAGCTCAGTGTGGCTGGAAGATGGGTTATAGCTGCCCTGCGACAGAGTTAGAGTTTTAGCATGTAATAACATCGATTTGCAACCCGTAACGCAACCTTATTCCATCAGGGAAAGGACGCTTTATTTGGCCGTGCGATAATCTCCTAATTCTCTTCAGAAGCTTGCAGGCTGAAGATTTTAAAAATAGGCAATTAACCAAAGTGACTCCAAGTAAAAATGTAGTAGAAAGATAAGATGAATTTGCAACAAAAGCAATTATTTCTTTATTAAAAAATCAGAAAAAAGATAGCAGCAGAAATCAACAGAACAGTGCACTCTGTTTCTCAGAGTAAAAGATGGAGGAAACAGCATGGAAGCTTAGAATCATAGAATCATGGAGTTGGAAGAGACCACAAGGGCCATTCAATCCAACCCCCCTGCCATGCAGGAACTCACAATCTAAGCACCCGCATCAGAAGACATAAAACCCTTCTCCTAACCAATGTAAGGGGGCTTGAGCTAAACCTAATATGCTACAGGCTATGTCATGCTCCTGAAGATGAAGCAGACCACCAATCAGCCCCCAGCCCCCAAGAGTTCAGCTTCTGAAGATGCAGCTGACTTACCACAGCTGTGCCTCTTCCAGCTCAGTCTGACAGCAACATGAGTGATCCACATGAGGAGGAGGAGAAGGTAGGAGAGATAGCCTTAACTCCTCAAGAAGAGTGATGGCTGAGGCATTTGGAACAGACCCAGTCCTTCTCCCACAGCAAAGTGAGAGGCTGAGTACACACAGTAGGGAAATGCCCTCCTGAAATATGTTCTGCAAGTTAGATGGGGCTGAATCAGTGTACTTCAAATATGGAGGGCTTTTCCCCTTCCAATTGCTGGAAACAAACTTGATTCCTTTCCCAAGCCTGCATTTGCAGTGAGATTTGAGTCTGTAGTCTTAGGAAGAACTGGGCTAGGATAAGTCAATTATTTACACATATATAATTGGACTGCTTCTCGACTTTGCTGAACATCTGGCACCCTATTGCTGTTGCAGTGGGAGAACAAGACAGGCTAAAACACACATGGATTTTCTCATCCTCCAATGTGAAGAAGATGACTGGAGACTGGAACAGGTCAAAGAGAGGTGGAAGGTCAGAGAGGGAAAGAGAGAGATTGTCTCAGAGTCTGTTTTTTAACTTCTTCCTAACCAGGAGGTGGGTAGTTTTCTAAGAGTGAAGGGAACACTTCTGGGTGGGGCAAAACTTGCAAAACAGAGGAGAACTTCAGGTTTTGATATCAGCTCTTAAGTGGTCCTTGTAGGGGTAAAAAATGGGATTGCCAGACAAAAAGCCTATCAAATATATTTACCCTCTTTGAAATCCAGATGTGTTGGCCAACCTCTCTGAAGGCTGCAGGATACCTCACAATGGGGGGGGTAGTTACCAGTCTGAGCAAGTTCAGCAGATTTCCATTACATGGAGGTAAACAAGACAGTTAAGCACTGATTACTTTCAATGAATAAAACCATTTTCTTGTCAGCAGAAGGGGGGAGTGAGGGAATTTCCAGTTTGCAGTTTGCCCTGGTTTTTCCCAAGATAGACAAAGGTTCCAGGCCACAGCCCTACCTTTCCAGTAAGCTTTCTTTACAATTTGTGCAGACTTTGGCAACAGACAGCTTTCCTGTCTTTCACTGTCAAAGTCTAATACTCATATTTATTGAACATAACATGTAACAAGCTGAACAGATCTCCATTGCCCAATTTGGCTGCTGGCTATGTTAAGATGGGCAGGAAGAACCGGGCCAGGAGAAGTCAGTTAGTTACACATATACAATTAAGCAGCCAATGCAGAATATTGGTAGATGTTATAACTTTTGCTTTTGGAATATTTTTAGCTGTTTCTTTTAATTTTTTTTTCTTTTAGTTCTTGAATGAGAGAAAGGAAGGATGAAAATAAATCTCATCATAATCATAAGACTTATTTTTATCCTCACAGCAAAACAAATGACTACCATGTTTTTGCAGCAAATCATGTCCAGATGTGGCAGTAATTGCCACCATTCCCACTAGGGCTCACATACCCCATTACTTCACCTACGACCTTTTGACAGTAGCCTTTTATTCCACTACAGAAGCAGTGTTTATACCATTGCCATGATACTGGGACTACAATGCTGTCTTTTGCCCTTCAGCTTTGGTCCCATGTTTATAGTGATTTTTCCTACTTTAGCTTTTCCACACTGGGGGCAATTGTGGATCACTGTCCGATGTTTTCCTGTCTCTCATTCCTATTTGGCTATTTCCCAGGAAGTTGATGCCACTTTCCAGGAAAGACTTTATCCTGGGAGTACCCAGTCCTTCTTTCTAACTCCTTGACCAAAATAGAGTGAGAAGCAGAGCGCCAGGGCTAACCTTGGATAATCATTTCAGCTATATATACCTCAAGCATCCTCCACCTAATGCTCTAAATCAGGATATTGACAAGTGGGATATACTATACAAGTTTTAAAAAAGCTCAACAGTACCTAGGCTGATAAATGGATTATTTTTAGTGGCAAAAAGAAAAACTGGGATTATACTAGGAAGAAAACAGAAGAGCAAAAAGACCTCTTTTTTGCCAGTACTAAACCACCTCTGTTCCCTATAAAAGCCTTCTGTGCAAATGACACCAATCACAGCTTTTCTGCATAGGGAGTCCTTTGTATGCCCTGCCCAACTGCTGCCAGGTACTATGTCCCTGATCTCTGGTAGCAGTTGGACATATTTTATTTATTTATTATTTATTTATTGCACTTCCATCCTGCCTCTCTCTTAAAATGGGATCCAAGGTAACATCAACTTGGAGGCCAAGGAACCAGTAAAGAAGACATGAGTCTTGGGTCCCAACCCTCAGCCAGCCAAATCTAGTGCCCTTATGCCAAGAAGCCTCAACACCTGAGAGCTGGCCAGACCTGACAGGTAGCATCTTTGAGTCTGTTCACTGCTTCCTCCAGATGCTCCAAATACCCACACCCTAAGTCATTTGAGGCTTTGAAGATTTAAAGTAACCCCTTTGAAATTAGCTCTGAAAGCCACAAATAATCAGTACAAAACTATCAAAATTAGAATGTGATCTTTATATCATGAATCAGCTAGAAGCTTAGCTGCCACAGATTGCACCATCAAAAGTTTTCAGATGCTTTTAAAGAGGAGTCCTACACAGAGTGCATTACAGTAGTTTAAATGTGGTATGACCAAGACAAAAGATTCCAGAACCTTTGCATCTGCGAAACCATATTTATGGGATTGGTTGTGAGAGACAAGCAAAAATTGCCCATATACGTTGAGAAACAACCTTCAGAAACATATATGAACATGTGCTAACAGTTTTCTTTTGTTTTTTAAGTGGGAAATGTAATAGAACGAAAGGAGAGAAAACAGACGAGATGTGGCACAGGTGCTGTAAATTAGATGAGCATCCACAAAAATAACATAAAATTTAACTGCGAAAACTTAAAGTGCAGAGACACTCTGAGGGTCAACATTTCCATGCCTGTTCTTTGATATAACAGGAGTGCTTGACAGAGATAAAACCCCTTCAATGATTCAGTCATAAGCTTGTTGCAGAAATCAAGCAGGCACTTAAAACCAAGCCAAAATGACTCCCAGCGATTTTGTACTGTTTTACCTACATATATTTCAGTCTTTTATGTTCCATACATGAGGAACTACTTTGTAAAATGTGAAAGAATTGTTTAATGTCATTCTTGGATTTGCTGCCCACTGGCCAAGCATTATAGTGTTTGTAATAAAGTCAGCAAGTAAATTCTTCCTCTTTAACATGCAGCTTTTTAAATTGTGTTTCCCTCTGTACTAGAATTTGTTGTTGTTGTTGTTATGTGCATGTTATGTGCATTCAAGTCATTTCCAACTTATGACAACCCTAAGGTGAACCTATCATGGGGTTTTCTTGGCAGGTTTCTTCAGAGGGGGTTTGCCATTGCCATCCTCTGAAGCTGAGAGAGTATGACTGGGTGAGTTCAAGGTCACCCAGTGGGTTTCTATGGCTACATGGGGATTTGAACCCTATTCTTCAGAGTCAGGTCAGAGTCCAATGCTCAAACCACTACACCACACTGGCTCTCAGGTATAATTTGGATATCTCTTAAATCAGAGATAGTCTTTAAGTGGAGCTTTTTCTCACTAGTGTTTTCTATCAGACCTTTGTGAAAGTTTTTTTTTCCCAATTGTAATTGTTCCTAAACATGTCTGATCTGACTACAGTGACTTATGCTCTAGTTACATTCCATTTAGATTGATGTAACACATTCTGTATAGGTTCAAAAATTTCAGTTGGACCAGAGATCACCAGCCAGACAGCATATGACTTCTGTTACAACTCCAATCTGTTTCTGTGCCCGATTCAAAGTGCTGGTTTTGCCTTATGGTCCAGTCTATCTGAAGGACTGTTATCTTCTTATATGAGCCTGTCTGCACTCTGACATCTTCATAAGAGGTCCTTTCTTCAGTCCCAGCATCCTCACTGACACATCTGAGGGGAACATAGGAGCCTTTTCAGTGCCTCTTCCTGGGCTAGAGTGGCTCCTTCCTTACTGTCCTTCCATCAGTGGAAGAATATTTTTTTCTGTTCCATCAGGGTTGATGGGAAGTGACTGCAGGGGCTTTTAACATAATGCTGTTCTACTGGTTTTCATAATTTCCCTTTTAAATGGATTTGTTTTAAATTGTTTTAATTCTATAGGGAGTTTAATGTTTCAATTATATTTTTATATGCACTTTTATCTGTAGTTGTTTTAGTTTTCATGAGTCACTTTGAATCCCACTTTTGACAAAAAACAGGATATGTGACTAGATGAGGAGGTGGAGGTGGATTCCAAGAAACTCCTCTTTCATCCATTGGGTAACCCAGTTATTTCATTGTATTCAGTACTGATATATAATATTTTTTTATAATTTTTATGAAATTCAAAAATAAAAGCTGAACAGTGCTCAGCTATCACAATATCTTTAAACTAACAGATCAGAACACAGAAGGGAGAGAGTACATTTACTTCTTAGGGAGATAGGGTAGAATACTATCTACATATCAACTCTAGCATCAGCATGCACAATATTCAATGCTGATGCCTTTCCTAGGCCCCTACAATTAACCTCTACCTGATCCCTGTTTAGAATCCTCATTGAAGATTGCAATTTTCTGATATTCAGTACAAGGCCCTCAGTCATGATGGGATCTCTCAAGATCAGAAACAGAATAATCCCTTCACAATGGGTAGTAGTGAGCTGGACTAGGGGATTATTTGCATATAGCAGACAAACGGAGTTTCCTTCTGGGAATGAAAGTCTTTTCATCACATTCACACCTATTATCCAATCAGTATTACATATTGCAACCCATTCTTCTTCTCTGGGAAAGCCACTTAAGACCATCAGCTCCTGAAGTACTGACCATTTCTGGGCATAAATGTGACTGCCCCAGCACTAGCAAATTGATCTAGTCTGAAACCGGGCAGAAGGTTTTTTCAATATTGACTTGGCACCTTGTAGCTGGCCACCCCATATTCTGCAGGCAACTTCTGAGCCACTTTCAATCCAGCCGTCCCAAAATCGGAGCAGCACTTAAGATTGATAGAGTATTCCCTCTTAGCAACCCTGCAACTCATTATTATCTACTACCTTTGCTTCATTAGTTTGTGTGTGTGACAGTGTGTGCTTGTGTGTGAACTCTCCTTTTAAAATAAACTACATTAATTTGCCAGTGAAGTTTTCTGAGTTTGGACAATACAAAGACTAAGCTCCCAGCCAGAAGTTACCCTGACCTTCTCACTCCTAAAATAATAATAATAATAATAATAATAATAATAATAATAATAATAATAATAATAATAATAATAATAATAATAATAATAATATTTATTTATACCCCACCCCTTTGAGATCAATCGGGGCAGCTCACAATAAAATACAGTAAGTTATATCCCACCCACCCCTTAAAAAATCATTAAATCTGTTACAAATTAAAAATAGACAAAGTTAAAACAGCAATCACAATATGCAGTAAAACAGAGGACTGTGGCAATATAGCAAATGGCTTTCGGGGAGGCGGATAGGGATCCCCTGAGGAAAGGAGGGGCCTAAGGCTGGGGTTTTCTATTCTGGAAAAGCCTGCCAGAAGAGATCCATCTTGACAGCTTTTTTAAAGCTGTCTAAAGATGTTAATTGGCAGATCTCGTCTGGCAGGCTGTTCCACAATTTGGGGGTGACAACAGAAAAAGCCCTCTGGTAGGTAGCCGAAAGCCTAGATTTTAGAGACTGCAGCAAATTCCTCCCAGAGGACCAGAGAGCGCAGGGAGAATTATATGGGAGGAGGCAGTCCCTGAGATAGTTTGGACCCAAGCCATTTAGGGCTTTAAAGGTGATAACCAACACCTTGTACTGGGCCTGGAAGCTGATAGGCAGCCAATAGAGGGACCTTAGTACTGGAGTAATATGGTCCCTCCTAGATGTTCCTGATACTAATCTTGCCACCATATTTTGCACCAGCTGTAATTTCCAAACCAAGCACAAGGGTAGCCCCATGTAGAGCGCATTACAGAAATCTAGACATGAGGTTATCAGCGCGTGAACAACAGTCTCAAGATCCCTTACTTCCAGAAAGGGGCGCAGCTGGCGAATCAGCCAGAACTGATAACAGGTGCTTCTGACTGTCGCATTTACCTGATTTGTCATCAGGAATGGCGAGTCAAGGAGCACCCCCAGATTGCGAACACAGTCACTGGAGAAGAGTGTGACCCCGTCCAGGACTAGAGGTTGCAGCCCAATTCTTGGTTTCGGGGCCGCTACCGTGAGCACCTCCATCTTGTCTGGATTCAGTTTCAATCTGTTTTTCCTCATCCAGCCCATTACTGCCTGAAGACATTCATTGAGAGAAGAGATGCCATTGGAATTCGAGGCCAATGAAGGAGACATGGAGAAATAGATCTAGGTGTCATCAGCATACTGATAACACCCAGCTCCATAACTCCGTATGATCTCACCCAGTGGCTTCATATAGATGCTGAATAACATCAGGGACAGAATAGCACCCTTTGGGACCCCACAGGTGTGCTCCCTTTTACTGGAGCTACTGTCCCCTAGCAGCACCCTCTGGGACCTGCCCGAGAGGAAGGACCAGAACCACTGGAGCACAGTGCCTCCGATACCTAACCAACTCAGGCAGCCCAAGAGGATGCCATGATCAATCATGTCAAAAGCCGCTGAGAGGTCTAGGAGCACCAACAGGATCACACTACCCCTGTTGATGCTCAGACACAGATCGTCGGTCAAGGCAACCATGGCAGTCTCAACCCCAAAGCCTGTCCTGAAGCCAGTTTGAAATGGGTCTAGATAATCAGTTTCATCCAAGACAGCTTGGAACTGAAGAGCAACCACCCTCTCAATAACCTTGCTCAAAAATGGTAGTAAGGAGACTGGCCTATAGTTATTCATATCCAGGGTGTCCAGGGAGGGTTTTTTCAGAAGCGGCCTAACCGCTGCTTCCTTCAAGCAAGATGGAATATGTCCCTCCCTGAAAGATGCATTGATGATCTCCATAAGGAGACTCCTCGATGCATCACACCCTGGACGGCCAGCCATGATGGTCAAGGGTCGAGAGGGCAAGTTGTTTTCCTCACACTACCAAGGAGCTTGTCCACATCATCGGTACTTACAGATTGCCACTGATCCAGTATAATTACATCGGCGGAGTCGCTGGACACCTCGTCTATACTTTCTGCTAAAGCCCTGGCATCTAAGTCGGCTCTTATCTGAGAGATTTTATCTGCAAAGAAATTATTAAACGTATCACAGCAGGCCGTTGTTGGGTTAAGTAAGGGATTTGGCGCAGGGGGCACCTGTGTCAGCTCCCTCACCACCCTAAACAGCTCTGCTGGATGAGACTCTGCAGACACAATACGTGCAGAGGAGAAGGATCTCTGCGCTGCACATATCGCCTCCCTATAGGACCCTATGGCAATTTCTGTCAGATAAGAATCAAGTCTTCCGCCACCTGCACTCTAATCATTGTCCAAACCACTTCATTTTCCTAAGCTCTGGTGTATACCATGGCTTACAGTTTGAAGCGGATTGGCAAGGACGCTTGGGAGCAATCGTGTCGATAGCTCTGGTTAGATTATTGAGCTAAATTAATTAATTGAGCTAAATTTGTGGGAGCCTGTCAGGACTGCCTGCAATTTAGGTAACAGAGGACACTCTTGATATCTTCCAGCATCATAGAAAGCCACCAGAGTTGCTTCCAGCAGCAGTAATTTCAGTTGTGGCAAAATTCACAACTACCATTAAATTTCACTATCAATGCAGCCCCCAGTAGTGTTCAGGAGTTTCAGGAATGAGAAGCTGCCCATCCCTATTTTAAAGCATTTAATGGTTTCTTTCATATGGGTCAAAATCCTAGTTATGCTATTGCTCATTCTAATGATCCCAATAGCTTTTCCAGTGGCCTTCTATTCCATTTGTGTACTGTACCCAAAACATCCCTTCCACATTCTTGCTAGTCAAAGGTGCCCCAATGACTGAAGTCATTTCATAGATTTGCATGCTTTACATTTCAACACCCTCAGTGTTTCAACACCTTTGATAAAGAAGATTCCCAATGATATAGAGATAGAATTTGTATTTGAATGGAGCTGATGAACAAAATGAAATTATTTTTGTATTTTTTGTTATAGGAAAAAAATGCATTAATTGTGGCCCACCAACTGCTTTACAAATGAATAGAGCTTTGCCTGTTCCTTGAAGTAAGGGGATTCCTTTCTTTCTGAGTAGCTAACTGCCTCTCTTTTTGTCCATAATGGGGTTTTGCAGATGGGCAGCTGTGGGCCACCCCGAGAAGCAGAAGATTGGGACCACTGCTAACACACGCAGTGGCCCCAATCCACCCTTCTTCCGACCCTGGAAGGAGTGCTAAAATAGCATGTCTCTTCCGCATCTTTTCCAGCCCAGTGTGTCCGGACGTTGTGCTGGAAGGATGTCATCAGAGTGTTTGTCATGTGCAACGGCAGGCGCTCTGATGACATCCTTGGGAAGGGGGTGGGGCATCTGGGGTCCGGCTGCCCCTCCCCTTCCCTGGTTCCAAAACAACGCTTTGCGCCATCTGCAGAACCCCAATATTTTAAAGCTGTGCACCTAAAACATGGGAAAATGACAAAAATATGTATTGTTCAGGTACAGTTGTCAGACAGCTAAGAGCAGCACAAAGAGGCATCAGTTTATGAAAAAGTGATAGAGTGAGAGTGTTGACCCTGTAAAAAGATAAATTTTAAGGGATAGTTTTCTCTCCCTTTGAGATGGAACAGAGAATAAGCAGGCTGTCCCCTATAGCTACATGAAAAGAGGAGCAAACCCAGCCAAGAATTTCTGTGGCTTTGCCAGGAATCCAGCTCTGCTTCATTGTGAAGAACCAGGTTTTCCTTTGGTAATTAGGACTGGATCTGCATAAGCCTGATAGATTAAATTTTAAATCAGGAGCTTGAGTTTTGGGAACACCAGAGGTTCAGTCCACAAGTAATCCAAAACACCTGGACAACTCCAGAGGATGGCAAGGTGGGCAGGAGCCTCTGGTGGCAAGATGCTGAGATCTGTGGGAACATCAAATAAAATCGACTTCACCTTCCATTAAGCCTTAACCAGCACTCTGTATAACTCACAGACAGCATTTGGCATAGAGAATGTGAGACCATTTTTGGTTATCCCAAGACTGGAAGATAAAGGCCTAAATCCAATTGTTAGTCCCAACTAGAGCAGACCCATTGAATCAATTGAATCTACATGAATGCTGACATACAAAGTTTCCATTGACGCAACTCTATTTGATTTAGCAATTGGATTTTGGTCAGTTTGTATCTGTTTCAGCTTTTCCCATTTAGATCCACTCCAGACCTTCACTGAAGTTTACTGCCTGATACACCTGGCTGAGGAATCTTGGGTACGTCCCAGTTTGTATGCACATACTCATACATGTTGTTGTGTATATAGACTCATATGTAATGCTGTGAGCTTAAGTTCTGGTTACTGTAAATAGGATGTTTCTAAGTGTATTGTTCACAGCATCTGTATATATTTGGGAGGAACAGCCATATTAAATGCCATAATGCATTTCCTGTATAATTCAGTTGAATTTCACCAAAATTCTTTTGCATAAAGAGGTTGTGGGGAGGGGGAACCACAGTGAGGCCAGTGTCAGTTAGACACAGCTTGTTTTCTTTTAGCGCTTGCTGTTCCTGAAGTTTTATCCCTGCTTCTCAAGTCTGTCACATTTGTAGAGGCAATTTTAGTGCTTGCTTAGAATTGTATTAATTTTTCTCACCCTCCAAATCTTTGTAGCCAACGAGGAAGAGCTTTTCAGAACTAAGTGGCATTTGTACAATGACAAACAATTTTCCTTTAAGGAACACTTGGCTGCACAATCCTGATATGAAAGCACTGTTTCTTTAGGTTTTGTTTTTTGTTTTTTTAGGATAGGCAAGAGAAATAAACAAACCTCTATTTCTACTTTGTCTATATGGCCATGGTTTGTACACTGAATATTATTTTAACTGGCTTATGAATTCTCCACACAATGAAGGAAAAAGTCCTTTCTTCTTGGCCTGCAGAGAATATTAAAAAGCAATATTTAGGTAATGCAGAGATGTCCCCAAATCCTGAATATGAGCTTAATGCTTCACTTATTCCCTTAACATAGTTGTTTCATTTTACAGCCTCTTTTGCTGTATGCCTTTTAGGTATATCCAAAAAAGATGGGGAGGAATCATGTCTCATGTTGACAAAAGGAATCATACTAGCCTGGTGGAAAGATTTAGAGTGGGGTAAGAGCCTGTGGCGTTCTAGAGATCATTGGACCCTGATTCCCATCTGTTCCAGCCAATATAGCCATTGAAGCTGTGATCCAACAATATCTAGAGAGGCACAGCCTCCCTGCTTCAGAGAAATTCCAACATGGTACATAAAAATAACCATTTCACAAGTCTTCTACCTGTGGTATGCTTTAACTTCCTGTAGAATCCGATTGCAAAGACAAAGGAGATACATCAATGTGAGATAGGATCATGGCTTAGGCATCACCATAAAAAAAAATTCCATAATATATGCATGTGCTAATTTATATACATAGATGCAAATCATTATAATTTGAGAGAAATATGGCACAGTTCATTATAGTGCTGAAGACTCTGGTCAGGTGCTAACTTTGCCATTTTCTCAGAGACTTTTTATACAGAGGACACATGGACAATCTCCGAGGCAGCCTTGGAGGATGGTGAATTTTCCTTTCCTTTTGTTTTCTCTTTAAGCAGAGAGTTTGGGTGGCCCTCTCCTAGGAGTGCCTTAGTTGTGTATTCTTGTATGGTAAGTAATTGAACTAGATGGCCCTTATAGGCCCTTCCAACTCTGTGAAATTCTATAGTTCCATGAACCTAGAGTGAAAAAGCAAAATGTTTCCCAACTAGTAACATAGTAATCAACAGTAAATTATCAATGAGAAGACAGTTTTGTATGCCCATCATCTTTCCAGATAAAACACTTTCCATCAAGGATAAAGACAAAGAAACAAAACAACTGCTGCTATTTCCTTTTAGGGTAAAGTGGCAATGAAGAGAAAATGCCTATATCAAGTAAATAAAAATCTTTTCTGAGACACTAAAACTTTCTATGGACTCACAGCTTGTTTACTTTCAGTATACTATCCTTTAAGTGTTTTAGATATCAGAATCACCTTTTGTCCAAACAAAGTGATTGTATAATAGTATTCTATTCATTTGTTCAGGATACTGCTTTGGAGGACGATGCAAGGACCCTAGAACTATTTGCAAGCAGAGAGAGTCAGCACTAGCAGGAAAGTTGTTATAAAATTTTGACTAGTTGGAGGTAAGTTTTTACAAAGCAATAAAACATCCACCCCTGCTCTATACTGTTTTAAAAGCAAAAGCTGTATAGGAGGCATATTGGAAATTTACAGGATAATACACATATTACTCTGGAAAGAAGATGTATCACGTTTGACATACAGACAAACTCCTAGTGAGAAACCTGTGTTTAGGCTGTATAGTGACCAATATAGATCACACTTTGAAGAGTTCCAAAAGGTTCTAAACAAGGAGAATGGTCATTAAAAGGCTAAATGAAAAGGCTAAACAAGTGTAAAGCAGGGGGATCCCAATTTCACATACCTATGGATGAGATGTAAGCTGGTAACAACTGACCTAGGGATCTGTGGATCATGGTTGATATATCCTAGATGTCCCCTCATGTGCTCAGTGTAGCTTATTCCCCATAAATGTGCACAGAATACATTGCATGCAACCTTTTTGATTCCTGAGAAGGCTTGACCACAATGGTTTTCTTAATAATTTTTCATGCTTAATAAATAAGGCTACTTCTGATAATTCCTGAGGGGGCTCAATCACTGGCCACCACTACCAAGCTTACTCCTAAGCTCAGTTTTAGTAGGGGCTCAAGCCTCCCTCATGCCCTCCCTGTTCTGGAGTCCATAGGCCAATAAGATGGGATAATAGAATATATATTCCATACATAAATGTCCTCAGCGAGCAACTAGAATGGCAAGGCAGCATAGTTTAGTCTTTACATTATCTGAATGACACCCAGAAATAGGTCACCATAGCTACTCCTTCGGTTGCACTGCATGTATTCCAACCTCTCTGGATGTAGTAATCATCCAAAGACATTGTTGATAAGGGACAATTTCAGTGTATTGGTGCTTAGAGGAGTGTAAATAGTGGGCCAGAACAACCCTCTTTCAAGCCTTACTTCAACTTCAAACTTACTAGTGATTATTCAAAATAAATAACTCATTAATGAATAGCTCATTAATGAAAATGGAGACTCTGGTCAAGAAATTAGAAGAGGACTAAGACTTGGAAGGCCAGCTGGTTCCTTCAACTGGATAAGATAAGTGTAAAGATATATCAATAAATAACAGTAAATAACAAAGTCAGAATCATCCATGCTATAGTACAGTATTTCTGATTTCTCTGTATGGATGTGAAAGATGGCTGGTAAAAAAAAGCTAGCAGGAAGAAAATCCACACTTTTGAAATCTGGTGTTGGATGAGTCTTCTATACATCCTAAAGACCATTAAAATACAAATGAATGGGTTCTAGAGCAAATCAGGTCTTAACGCTCACTAGAAGCTAAGATGATTAAACTGAGGCTGTCATACTTTGGTCATATCATGAAATGAAATGACTGATTGGAAAAGACAGTCATGCCCATTATAGTGGAAGGCAGTAGGAAAAGAGGAAGGCAGCACTACAGGTGGATTGATTCAATAAAGGTGTTTGCAAGACATGAACAGAACGATTGGTGATCAGGGCTCTTGGAGGTCTCTCATTCTACCAAGAGATCCACGGCCTGTACAAACCAGCCACAAGTGCCAGCCTGGGGGTGGAATTGGGGCAGGGCTACCACACACCAGCCACCCTGATGCCACCCCAATGCAACCATCATGCCATGCACATGGCACACTGCATTAGGGCACTCCCTTGGGGCAGTGTGTAAACAAGCTGCACCAAAGGAGCACAGAAAAGCCACCGTAGTGGCGGTAAGGGCACCTTTTTGCCACTCCAAAAAGGAGCAGCATTTGCACACTCTTTTTGGAGTGGCAAACTGCCAGATCAGAGCCACGACATGTGGTTGCCGCCACCCTGATCCGGTGCTCCCAGGGGCAGCACGGAGCTGCCCCTTAGGGGTCATCTGTACGCCCTCTCCCCCCATCACCAATGGCCCTAGTCAGGTCTTGCAAACTCAAATCCACCAGTACTACAGTCTTATGAATCCTCAATTCAAGTTTTACCCAAACCACAGACTTATTATGCACATTTAGATAACTCCTCAGTCCCTTAGTGTAGACCTTGGACAAGTTATGTTTTGAACTATAAACCTCCATTTTCTTTTTGTGATTTATCTTTTTGGATTGTAACCTGAAGTCAGGAACTGTCTTTTTAACTTACTATATGTAAATCCAGGAACTTTATTTCTTTATTTTTTAGAGTGCAGCTGGAAAAATGCTTTAAATAATAATAACTTAAATCCAGTTGTTAGTCCCTATGGAATTATACCAAATGAATCAATTACTGAATGCATATGTGTTAACACTTATGTAAATCCACTTGATTCAATATGTTTGCTCTAGTTAAGTATAGCAATTGGATACAGATCAAGAGAGTGAGAATTGTTAGACTGCAACTCTCATTAGTCCTTCCAAGCCAGTATCACCAGATCGTAAGGAACTACAGGTAAACGATGTTACTACAGGTAAACGAGAGGTAAATGAGAGTCACACAACTACAGGTAAACGAGAGTCACACAACTACCAATCATGATTGTTAGGCCAACAAATGTTAAGGAAGGCTGGAAAAAATAACTACTATAAGTAATACAGCAATAAGAGAACTGAATCCTGCCTGACTCTTTAATTTTACTATCAATATTACAAAATTAATCAAGGGAAGTTGGTTGCTTAAGGAGAAAATTCAGATTCTACCAAAAAAAAAGCATTGGATTCTTGTCTACTAGGAGGGTCTGTGTTAGTGCAGAATGATGCTTTGTACAATGAAGAGTTCCCTCAAGTCATTTTCATCATGGTAGTGATATTGGGAAACACGACTCCCAATATGCCATTTGACTGTTGCACCTGGCTGTGCGCATACCAGAGATATGAACCATATGGTTTAAAGGCTGCCTGGGTTCTGCTCAACAGATGTCTCAAGCACATCATGACAGGGAGGTATGTGTATCTCTACTCTCCCTCCCTAACACTTGTCTTTGGCTACTTGCCTGTGTATTAAACTGCTGTTTATCTCTAGTGGATGAGAACCTCAGAGAAGTGGAACCCCACTCAGCAATTTTTAGAAGATTGAAACAGCTCTTCAAGCAAGGCAGCTGGGGACAATCTCCCCTGTTATATGAAATTAAACCCCTGTCTGATTATTTCAATACAAGATATTTGTTAGATATTAGCCATTCCAAAAAAGCATTATTCCTCAAAGCCATACAGATCTTCTGTCCAAAGGTCTATACAGACTAGAGAGGGTATTCACTGGAGGATAAGGATGAATCAGAATCTCATCTCAAACTATTTTTTCTAAGCATTTACCAAACTTTGCAAAAAAAAATCATAAATGGAATGGAAGGGTTTTGACAAAAACCTCAAATGTGGAACTGATAGATTCATCCTGACTCAGGGCTTTGACTGTTTAACCCTTCATAGTTTGGATCTGAATCCCTCCTATTTTCTTCTCATCTTTAACACCTACGTGGCAGGCAGGTTTCCAATTGTCTTTTCCATTTGGAACATAGCTCACAAACAGGAAACGTAATTTTAAAAGTGCTATTCCATTACATTTAGACTAAAAAGAGAAAAGATTTAGCATTGACTTTATACTGAAAGAGAAACTTTTATTTCAATTGTGTTTATTCTAACTTGGCATTTAAATTTATGCCACATCACTGCACAAAAATCCTTACTAAAATACAGAAGAACATTCCATCAGTGATTCCACTTCTTCTCCCTGCTCTTGTCCCTGGTTTCAGCTAAGGAGAGAAAGAAAGATTTGCATGAATTTTGTTGCCAGGGGTTGGACTGGATGGCCCTTGTGGTCTCTTCCAACTCTATGATTCTATGATTCTAGGTATCCTGTGTTGAACAGTCAAAGATCAGCAGTTGTACATTAAAACAGAGTCCAAACAAGTGAGGTATCAGACTCAGTGAACAGTCCAAAGTCGAGAGGTAGACTAAAGCTTGAGTCCAATAGCTCAAGTGGAGGAGGCTTTCCATTTTTAAAGACAGCCGACTCAGCCAACACAAATATGCCAGCTTGCATTTTAAGAGCATGTTTCACAGCTGTGAGCATGTAGTCTTTTGTTGTGTCAGATGTCATAGTCATTGCCTCTCTCAGGGCTGGGGGGTGTCTTTCTTCCAAGTCCTCTTCTTACTGAACTGAAGGAGGACCATCAGGCTTCTGCTCCAGCTGCATTAAGTCTGCTTTGTCTTCCTTGGAAGACGAATTCTCAAGGGACACAATTTCAGCACAATGGACAAATGAAAAGAACAATTTAAATATAGATTCAGTCAAAGGTTTGTTGCTAGTAAAGTACAATTTTAAGCTCAGAGTTATTATAAGTATATTGCAAGTCAACAAGGCATTTTAATGAATTCATCAGAAAAACATGGTCGAGTACCTAATAAAATATATATAATATATATAAAATAAACCATATAAAATGATTTTATATTTATATTAGTCTTTTTAGCTTTTATTTGGTAATAGTCTATATTTTTCTTGAATGTCCTACATTTTGCAGTGCCTTATCCTCCTTTGCGGTTAGGACATGTGGTCACCCTGGATCCCCAGCACTTACTTTCTGTATGCTTGCATGGTGTTGAACAAAGACTTCTACATTTTTCTGTCATCTAGTTTTAGCCTTGTTGATTGTTTTATGCCACATTTTATTTTGTGTTCTTTTCTCATAGATGTGCAGGTATGAACATGTGTGTGTACGTGCATGCACACTCACCCCTGCGTGCACTACAGCTGTAATCCTGCACGGCTTAATGTAACATGCCAGTTCTGCATGTGGAACTATGCATAAGCCATTTGCCACCAGTCCAGTCTTACTGTAGGGCCACTGAAACCCACCACTCAGAGACACCCATGCCTGGAAAACAGCAGGGATGGAGTGGAATTGCATAAACAGTTGGCTATGTCCCTATACCCAGATGCAAATTGATTGCATCAGCCACTGAGGTTCACCAGGGTCCTCTGGAGGTCTCAGTGGTTGATGTGAACATTTTCCATCTGGCTACAGGGACATAGCCTGGCACATCTGCAGTTCCCCTGCTCTCCTGGAGACATAAATGGCCATGGAGAGGGGGGCATCCGTGGCTCTATACTTTGGTCCCTGCAAAGGGAGGAAGGGATACCAGCATCCATAGCAACCAATAACAGTTTTATGCAGGTGTAAGGTTAACTTACACTTGCGTAAGCCACTAACAAGATGTCAACCTTTGTTTGATTTTTTTTTTCTTGTAGAGCACCCTAGGAGTATGAAGGACAGTAGAAAATGTCTGTAATGAATAAACACATGAACAGCTCTAGCTGGCAATAGCCCTAGTCAGCTTTTTGGAGAAGAAGAAAAAGTGTAGGAACATTGTTTCATATTCAGGATGGAAAGAATTTGAGATTTGCTTAAATCAAACATGGGAGGAATTGAAAGTAACCAATTCATTCATCTATGTCCAAGGCTTTGTAAATTTTATAATCATATATTCAGGATGGGAAAAAAATAAGAATTTTAAAAATGAGAATACAGGAGAAATCAAAAATTAGACACATTTCCGCCAGTCTCCTTGCTTGATTGGGGTGTAAATTTGTAGTTTCAAAACTATAAATAATAAATAAGTCAACAGTGGTTTTATTGTGGAGATCTATACATATATTGTTTATCGCAGAATATTTTGTTAGCTTCTGTTTATGATTAGAGACTTTTATACCAACTCCCCAGTTAGGTTTATTTTAACCCAGTATAAAATGGGAAAGAACATCAGTCTAGGGAGCTTATCCCACCACACTCTTAAAATGGGCCTAGTTCGTTTTAACAGCTCTGACTGCCTCCTGTTGCATTTTGGATTTGCAGTTCCGTAAGGCTTAAAGGCTCTCTGGCTGAATATTATAATTCCTCTTTCTAAACTACAAGTTCCGAAATGCAACAGGAGGCAGCCAGAGCAGTTAAAACAATCTAGCCCCATTTTAAGAGTGTATAGCAATAGTCTCCTGGATGTACCCTTCCAGGAACTAATTTCAGTGATGACCACATCTTTTTTGATTGAGACAAGCTAACTGTTTTAAGCAATTCCTGATTTGCTTTTGTTCACATTTTCTATTAAACTTTTCCCAGCCCACAGCTTTCTATTTTCAGTAAATATATGGACTGAACTTTCGATATTATACAATCCCAGCTCTTCCTTATTTTGATATCAAACTAACCACCCAACTATGAAGACATTAGAATATGCTGCTGGCTAATGCCTTTCTTTCTTTGGATAGCTATAATGAAGACATATTTTTTGTATCCTCTTACTTTTCCAGCATATCCCAGGTATTCTGATGGCTTATAGCCCTTTAGTTTTACATCTAATAAAGAAGTTTTGCCATAGAAGCACAACATAATTCATGCAGACTAAAAGCATAATAAACCACTTGAAGGGCTAATAAATGAAAAAGATTAAAACAAGATTAACAATATACATTTTGGAGTTAGGTCCCAAAGATGATTTTAACATCATCTGTGTTTACATATCATAATTTATTATGTTTTTCGCTTGTATCTGTTTTTTAATTATATTGTGAGCTACCAAGGTTCTCAGGTTGCCAGATATAAAACAAATGAACAGACGCCTTTGGAGACCATATTCCAAACTAGACCAGCACTACTGAGAAGACCCTTTCTTTAGTAGCCATTCACTTCACCTCAGATAGCAAGGTCGCCACATTAGTAGATTAGGGCTTTACAGAACAGTCCAGTGGAGGTGGGGAAGAAGTCAAGAAGCTACCAAATCCAAAGCAGAAACTGGAAAGGACGTAGCTGGAGGGACTGTTAAGTTTCTCAACTATAAAGATGGTATACATTCTCCCACTATTCTGGTGTGTGTGGAGGAAACAGAAGGGATTTCTGTTTGGCCCAAACCCTTTCCCAGTCCAACCCAGGAATGCTGCTTTCCCCCATTACGGATGACAGAACATCAACAGTAGATTGTCAAAGTTGGCAATTGATTGTTCCCACACTACAGCAAGGAACCTATGAGCTAAGCTTTCCCTCTCTGATACTTTCTATTTGTTGTGAGAGAGCAATCTGCACTGCCCTACAGCTCTTGGGACTAAGCTTCTGAGACCTCATCCAGTGTTTCAGTACATGAGATAATCTTGATCTTGCAATTGGCAATCCTGCTTGGGACACACCAGCCTAAGAGCACAATCCTAAGAAGTGAAGATGGCCAAGGGCCATATGATTCTACACTAGATCAGCCCCCTCAGGGATACTGGAAATTACTTACCTTGCCTACCTTTATGCTGGAATTGTGACTGCATTTCCTGGGTTTGAAGAGGGTTGGATCTCATGTAATTTGGTTCTTACCTCAAGCCATCTCTTCTCTGTCTGCTTTTAGCTCTTCTGCCAGTTCTGCTGGCAGGTCACTCTGCTGGCAGGTTTCTGAGATCAGCAAAAGATACTTCCTCTTGTAAAAGGGAATTTCTGCTGGCAGAAGAGTATTTTGTCTAATTGTAATCTCCTATACATGATGCATGTTTGTGTTAGAATGACACTTTTAATGTCTTTCCTTTCTTTTGCAGACTTTCTTCTCTTTTGCCCACTTTTCACAAGAGGGTGAAGCCTTATTGTACAAACATTTTCACACACCCAGGGTTCCAGTAATCTCTAACATCTTATTAAAGGCAAAATTTTAGCTGGTGACATATTTTCCATCATGATATGAAGAAAACAGCAGGTTAAACTTCACAACCTGTAAATAGATTCTTTCATCTGGTAATTTCTATAGATCAGATAACTGTTAGTTAAAGCATAGCTACAGAGGACAGCTCAAATGTTTTCACCTCTAATTAGTTTATTTATATCTTATATAAGAGAATGTGGAAAGCAGCCAGCAAACATTAAAATTGTACATATAATGTACAAAAAAATCTCTTTTTAGGGGGGGGGGGAACCTTAACCCTAACATTGTAATGCTATAAATACATTGCCCATATCTATTCAAAATGCCTCTAGAAAAGACATTTTAAAGCAAAGGTTAAAATGATATATTCAGACATTGGATCCAGCAATTATGCAATAAAAACTTGTGCCAAAAGAAAAAAGAAAAAAAAGACTTCTACTGCTGCTTAAAATAGTGAGTAATATACCTTTTTAAAAAAAAAAAAAAAGATCTGGTGAAGCTAAAATCCAAAATATAATAGATCCATTGTAAAAGTCTCTTATTGTGATTTTGAGCTTGTCTTTTGTTTGTTGATTGTTTTGCAAGAGGAGACCTTATTCCATTTAAAATTTAAAGGCTGATATGAGCTATGACGTTTTTACATTGACTGTCAAGGGATCCTAATACTTGAGTGCCAACAAGGACTTTCAACAGAAAAACAGGCAATGGATTTTCACTCTTAATGCTGCAATGCCATCTAGTGGGAAAGTGTGCTTTTAGCCCACAATACTTGAAAGGACTGCTATAGTATTTCCAATTTCACATACACATACCATGGACTGCAAAAAAGACAAATGAATTGGTCTCAGAACAAATGAAGCCTGAAATCTCACTAGAAATGAAGGTGACTAAACTGAGGCTGTTGTTCTCATATCTTGAAACTATGTGACTCACTGGAAAACATGATAATGTTTGATAAACTGGGAAGAGCGAATAGAATGACTCATTAGAGAAAGCTACAGCCATGAGTTTGCAAGAACTGGCCAGAGCAGTTGATGACCAGGGCTCTTGAAGATCTCTCATTCATAGAGTCACTGTAAGACACAGGACCTTATCCCACGGGGCCAAAAGCAGCAAGAATCCACTAAGAATCAGGCGCTATAGCGCTATACATTCCTTGGTGATCACACGACGTCGCTCAGAATGCACTAAGAATCAGGCGCTATAGCGCTATAGTTTTCCGGGTGATCACACGACGTCGCTCAGAATCCGCTAAGAATCAGGCGCTATAGCGCTATAGTTTTCCGGGTGATTACACGACGTCGCTCAGAATCAAACAAGAAACTGCTCGGAATGCAGCATCATTCGGGTTCTTTTGTATGTCGGTTTCAGCGGGCATTGCAATAGCGCTAGCTTATCCATAGCGCTATTATCGCGCTAGCGCCATATTTATACTAGCGCTATAGTACTGCAATGATGCTCATATCGCTTTCTTGCCACTTTTGAGAGCAGCGTGGGATAAGGTCCTATGTCAACTTTATAGCAAATAACAACAATGACTTGGATAGACAAGGTAAACTGCGGATTATTTACAGTTCTTTCTTACTGACTTCAGCAATAATCAGGAATGTCTTTGCATGTTGCAACATATCATATCCACATCTTGTAAAAATGTGATAAAAGAATGCAAGCATGTTATCATACAGGTTCCAGAAGATGCTAGGTTAGAGCTATATGTTGCAAAAGAGAGAGAAAGAGAGAGAGAATCCCACAGGGCTGCCACTGAAACTGGCAGCACTATGTTGGGTTTCCCAGCTCTGTGACATCTAGTTTAAATTACCCACTGCAATGCATGCATTTCTGCAGCCAACATTCCAATCAACAATAAGGAAGGAAGGCATCATAACATCAGTGTTCTGGTGAAGTCCTCTGATAATACTTCCCAACCTTGGTGTAGCAAAATTGGGGGGGGGATTGCAGAGAGACCTACAGAATCTTCAGAATCAACTCATTTAAAGTCAGGCTGACAAAGAGCCAGCATGGCATAGTGGTTTGAGTGTTGGACTACAACTCTGGAGATCAGGATTCGATTCCCAGCTCAGCGATGAAACCCACTGGGTGACCTTGGGCATGCTGTCAGCCTCTGAGCAAATCTTGCCAAGAAAACCCCATGATACATTTGCCTTAGGGTCACCATAAGTTGGAAACTACTTGAAGGCACACAACCACAACAACAACTGGCATAGAAATCCACTGTGATATAGTGATGGGCTGTAAGTTGGGAGAGTACAACTGTGGTCTCATCATTTAAACTCACTGGGTGATGTTGGGCCAGCCATCTATCAGCCTGACCTAGGGATGTAGAAATCAAACAAAATGTGTCTCATATACATTTTAATAGGTCAGCTGCTCTTCCCTCTTCTGTCATCTTTTGAGCACTTTTTCCAGACTGTTTTTTTTTAATCTTGGCAGATTTGGGGTGGGAAAATGCATGCAAAATAATATGCAATTTTCTACAATGCATGCTAATGCAAAGCCACTTATATGCATTACATATGTAAAAAGTGTTTCTTCCATCTCCTATATTTGCATCTCTTTCATCATTCATTCCTCACTTTCTTTTTATTTATTTATTTATTCATTTAAACATATACAAAATTCAACAAATTATAAACAATTAGAACAACAAGACATACATACAAACAAACATAATAAACTTCCTGAACTTCCTTTTAGACTCTATCCCTCACTTTCAAAAGTAACACAATATTTTTCAGAGATGTATATGTAAATATATCTATCAGTTTCAAGAGCAGTGGACCCTTCACTCCAAGTCAGAGTTTTCACTGAGACAAGGTGGTCCTGAATCATTATACTACCCTTTTGCAACAGGGACCTGGAAGCAGTGGATTCCATGGTAGATTTTGCCAGTATGCCTAGCCTGACTTACTGGACGAGATATAAAGGAATTGTGTGGTATATTTGATATTGTTGTTGTAACTGCCCTCAAGTTGACCCTCACTCATGGTGACCTTATGGATGAGACATCTCCATGTCCCCTTATCCTCCACTGCTCTGCTTAGGTCCTGCAAATTCAGGCCTATGACCTCCCTGATTCAGTTTATCAATCTGGCATAAGGTCTTCCTCTCTTTCTAGTACCTTTTACCTTTCCTAGCATTATTGTATTTTCTAATGACTTGTGTTTTCTCATGATGTGACCAAAGCACAACAGTCTCAATTTGGTCATCTTGGCTTCCAGGGAGATTTCATGTCTGGCTTGTTCAAGGACCCATTCGTGTGTGTTTTTGGCTGTCCACAGTATCCTCAGCACTTTTCTACAGCACATTTCAAATGAGATGATTTTTCTTATCAGCTTTCTTCACTGCCAACTTTTGCATCCATACATGGTAGTGGGGAATACTATGGTTTGTATGCTTCTAACTTTGGTGCTCAGTTGTATATCTTTGCTCTTTAGGCTTTTGTCTAGTTCCTTCATAGCTGCCTTTCCCATTCCTAGTCTTCTAATTTCCTGACTACAGTCTTCATTCTGATCAATGTTTGATCCTAGGTATGGGAATTCTTTAACTATTTGGATGTCTTCATTGTCTAGGTTGAATGTATGTTCTCTGTGGTCATTATTTTTGTTTTCTTTATGTTAAACTTTAGGCCAGCAGTTTCCTCTATGACCTTCCTTAGCAATTTTTCTAAGGCTATGATGTTTTCCACTAGTAGTATGGTGTCATTCACATATCTTAGATTGTTGATGTTCCTTCCTCTTATCTTCACTCCTCCTTGTTCAGATTTTAACTCTGCTCTTCTTATGATATTTTCTGCATACAAGTTGAACAAATAGAGTGAAAGAATGCAGCCTTGTCTGACCCCTTTGCCATTGGGAACCATATTTGATACTCAGAGAGAGAGAAAATTCTAGCATAAGCTTTTGTGGACTCTTGCCTACTTCATCAGATGCAACTGGAGTCTACAGAAGCTTATGCTAGAAATTTATTTTTCTCAGTCTCAAATAGGGTTACCATGCTTCCTCCTTTTCACAGTCATGTCCTCTTTTTCAGAGCTGAAACTTCTGTCTAGGTGGATTTTTAAAATATCTGGGGGTTTTGATAATGCCCACTGCTGCTTCACCTGCTGTCCACCAATCTGATGTCCTCATGACTGTCTTGCTGGTTCTATTGAGAGCTCTGCTAGGAGAAGGGAAGGACATTAGCCCTGAGTGCTCAGAGAAAGACAGAGGAGCTCTGAAGTTGGGGGGAAAGGGAGACAGACCCCAAAGGAGGAAGGCAAGCATGTTGCAGGGGAAAGGGAAAGAGACCCTGAAGGAAGAAGGCAAGCCAAGTGAGGGAGCCTACAGCTGTTCAGGGACAATGAAATGAGGCAGCTTGGTGGAGTGTATAGGGTGACTGTCAGAAGTGACAGGGGAACAAAAAAGGGAAGGGGAAATTTATTGTTATTTAAATTCGGTGAAGGTTGGGAATAGTTTTATTAGCAATTATTACCGCTTATATAGTAGGGTTACTTGAAATGAGAGTTGTCATAGCAATTGGTGGTTTGAAGTAGTAAGTTAATAAATGTGTCCTTTTTTTATTTACAAAATAACCCTAGTCTCAAAGGTGCTACAGAATTTCTTTATATATACAGTTAATCTGATACAAACAAACCGAATTACAGTGGTACCTCGACATATGAGTTTAATTCGTTCCGTAACCTT
>CM034701.1:36628952-36648351 GCA_020142125.1 Phrynosoma platyrhinos
GAACTGAAGTCCCTCGGCCCTTAAAGGGGAAAGGTTGCCCACCCCTGGTAGGTTAAACTTGTGAACTCAGTGGTCATTATTTTTCTTTTCTTTATGTTCAACAGTAAGTCTGCCTTTGCACTTTCTTTTGATCTTCCTTAGTAGTTGTTCCAGGTCTGTGAGGTTTTCTATTAGTATTATGGTGTCATCAGCATATCTCAGATTATTGATATTTCTTCCTCCTATTTTTACTCCTCCCTCTTCCATGTCCAAGCCTGCTTTCCTTACAATATGTTCTGCATATAAATTGAATAGGTGGGGTGATAGGATGTAGCCTTGTCTGACTCCTTTGCCAATTGGGAACCATTCTGTTTCTCCGTATTCTGTTCTGACAGTAGCCTCTTGTCCTGAGTACAGATTCCTCATCAGAACTATCAGATGTTTTGTCACTCCCATAATGCTATTTTAAACACAACGTTTTATAAATTTTTAACCATGGCTGCATCTCTATTGCATAAATAATACAGTTTGGCACTGCTTTAACTGCCATGGCTCCATCCTATAGAATTCTGGGATTTGTAGTTTGTTGTGGCACCAGAGCATTCTGACTGGAAGAGGTCTGGCCTCCTTATCTTTTCAGAACATCTGTAGATACTGTTTTTAGCAGCTTAAGGCATGGTTTCAGGCAGGGCGTGTCAGCAGGTATGGATTTTGCTGTGCACCTCTTGTTACTGCTATTGCAGAATTAGCAAAATTTCACATACATGTGAACTCCATGCACACATGGACAATGTGATAAGAAGCATTTCCTTGTAGCTTTCAGTGTGCAAAACCAATAATGGTTTTGGTGGCCTGGACTGCTTATGGAGGTAGTAAGACCCTGACCCCATCGCTTCTAAAATGCAAGGGATTTACTGTTCCCAACAAGCTACAGAACTGCTTCTTAGCCTTGTAGTTTAGATATTATGACAAGGCCAGTGTCATTAAAATATTGGTATACATTTTATTGCATTATCTGTTTCTGTGATAGTTCGGTCTTTCAAATCAGGTATTAGGAAACTAGATGTACCTGTAGGTGCCAGCTGGAGGTGATGGCCATTGTTTATGTGTTGTATAGTAAAATCTTCTTGAACCTCTACGTTATGAGCTTGTTGAAAAAAGGGTGGGAATAAGTTACATTGAACATGGTAAGTGCATGGCAGGTGGCATGTAAGCATCATGGTACCCTAGAGAGGGACAGTAGTTCATAATTTGCGTGGAGCAGATATGTGGGTGGCTAAGCAACCACGTATTTGCAGAAAGAGAGAACTGGGAAGGGACTGCATATTGAGTAGAGCCAGGGTGAATGACGCAATAAACTGGCTACTTTGAATGTGTAACCACATGTATAACCACCCTTGTTTGATACACTAGAGTACTAGTAGCCCAACTAAGAATTAAATGCAGCTAGGTGACTTGAAAGCACATACTCATAGACACATTACAAAATACAGTCACAGAATGTTTGCTGATCTCTCCCACACACACAGACATATTGCACTTGCATCCTAGTTGGTCCAGATTGATTGTTTTATTTCAGCCTTCAGAACCAAGGATTCGAAAAAAAACGAGGTCCAAATTCAGGATTTGAAAAGAGTGAGTTCCAACTGAGGTATTCCATAATATCTCCAACAGCAGAACAGAAACACATTTTTTGTTCTTCTGTATGTATCATGATGGCAATGGTATTCAGAAGTTGTTTCTTACATACTTAAAACAGGAAGCTGGTTGTCTCTCTCAGGTTGAAAACTTGTGTCTATTCACTTCCTAGTCAACCCATTTGAACACAAGCCTTGTTCAGCCACAAACAGTGTAATATCATGTAAGTAGAAGACTTTAAGTAGATCACATCCATGATCACTGGCCCCAAATATCCATTGAATCCTCCCCACCCACCCAAATCTCGAGTGAGGAGTTGGTTATAAATGCATAGCTCACAAGCAGGATTCTAAATTGTACAAGGAGCACTGTGTGTGCTTGGAGCATCCAAGTACGGCTGCAATAGGACTTCTGACTAAAAAGGCCTAGTATCGTGCAGTCACTGTGCAGAAACAGAAATGCCTAGTATTCTGGGTTCTTTCTGAGCCAATTAAGTGTAAAAAGAATTAGTCTATTATGTATGCCATATGGGAGGGTTACCTGCCCCCGTCTTACTCCTGTCCCCAGATTTAACTGCCTGAGGTACTGCTTTTGTTGCTTGTAGCAGGGTCACTTATTCAGAACATGAGAGAGCTGTGAATATGTTTACTTTCTGAATCTTTAGATCAGTATAGTTTATGATGGAGAGTGATTAAAAGTTAGAAGTATGTTAAAAGCTTTATTGTTGACGTCTATCAAGTTGACATCAACTTAAATTATGAACGGGAGACCTCAAGTCACTCTATCATCAACTGCTTAGGTCTTGCAGACTTAGGGTCATGGCTTCCTTGATTGTGTCTATCCATCTGATATGCAGTCTTCCTTTTTTCCTACTGGCTTCTACCTTAGCAAACATTATTGTCTTTTTAATATGATATTAAAGTACAACAGTCTCAGTTAAAGGATTGTCTCTAAATTATAAGTAGAGGAAATAGAAGTAAGATGAGGAACAACACAAAGAAGTATTTGGAGAAGAACAGAGTGAGTTGGTGGGCTTACAGGAATAGATACAGAGTTAGCCCTTCTGTTGTTGTCATTTTATGTAACAGCATAGTGTATCTCCCAGCAGAAATTATTCCAGGCAGTTTGTCTCTTCTTCTCCTATCTCTGTGTCTTATATTGTAGAAATTTGATGGCCATTAATCTCACCAAATAACCAACTAGGTCAGGGGTAGGCAACCTTTCCCCTTTAAGGGCCGAGGGACTTCAGCTCCCAGAAGCCTCAGCCATGTTGGCCAATAGTCCCATGTTGTCCAATAGCTCCTGGGATTCTGGGAGCTGAAGTCCCTCGGCTCTTAAAGGGGAAAGGTTGCCTACCCCTGAACTAGGTAATGCTCATCCTGGTACTATTCAATTCACTACTCATTCTCTTTCAGTATAGCTAATATACTAGAGATATTCAAAGATATAGCCATGTTAGTCTGGAAAATCAGTTTGCGAAGGGATCTTTGTAGCACCTTTGAGACTAACTGAAAGAGAGGTGTTGGTAGCATGAGCTTTTGTAGACTTGAGTACATTAATCTAAGGAAGTAGACTGAGATCTATGAAAGTTCATGCTACTCACTTCTTTCAGTTAGTCTCAAGATAATATTACATCTGTCAGTATTATCCTAGCAGCTTTTACTTATGCATATCATTTGGAAAATCTTATTTGTAAGGCCATAAATCAAGGGTAGGCAACCTAAGGCCCGGGGGCCAGATGCAGCCCCCTGAGGCCTTTGGACATTTCTTGAACCCCTCTTTGTTTTTATGGTGTAGGAACCTATTCTTATTCTTTCTGTGTTTTTTCTGCCTCTGATGCCAGATTTTATGTTTAAAAAAGTAATGACCAGGAACACATCTACTTTGTTCACTGAAGTGTATCTGTAATTAACTGAGTGGCAAAATAGAGGTCACTTCATTAGTTTGGTAAGCAAACATTGAGTGCCAACAGAAAGTATTGTGATATTTATTATGTTAATCAAGTAGTGACTACCTTTTCTTCTAAAGATTAACCTAAGAGTTTGTACTATTGTTGTTTTATCTCCGACCTTGAAAACATAACGCAAATAGGGAAGTTAGCTTTAGATGTCTTATGTCTTGCTGTTCATCATGGCACCTTTGAGGGGGCAGATGTAGAACTCGCTTTGGTCATGGTTGAACCGAAATTGCAAATTGTTATCAATATTTTGGATGGTAGCTAACTTCTTTCTATGTTGCAATTAAAAAGGAAATTAGAATGTATCCAGTAGTGTCATTCCAGTGCTCACAAACAACCATTTTGTGAATAAAAAGGTTCTTTAAATGCTGTCCCTGTTACTGCATTTGAGAGTCATCTTCATAGGCACTATCATGGTTGTGAATCTTGTATTATTAATAGACTTCTGCCACCTTCAAGCCAGCGTCACTCCTTACTCAGTTTATGGCAAGGTTTAGAGCTAACAGATTTAAATAAGCTGATTGAAGATTTGCATTGAAATCAGGAACAGATGCATGGCCTTACAACTCTAATGCATCTTCAAGACTACAGATATGCCAGTTCCCACTTATTCCAAAAGTACACCAAGGCAGTGCATTTGACTACCACTGGAAATAATGTGGATATAGAAAATATGCATTTTTTAACGGTAGCCAGAATAGTAGTAGCTATACATTGGCAGTGGGGAAACCCTTTCCTGATTGAATCCATGTGTTGGAGTCTTATAAATTTTGGTGATAGAAAAAACTTGTTCATCAAATAAAAATTGTCAGAGGTCAATCTAATTTGACTGATCTCCTACAAATACGGTTGCCCCAAGGTATAACAAGATCAATAACAAGTTCATTTTCTAGGCCCAGTAATTATTTTTCTATTTGTATTAAGGTGAATGCAGACACTTTGTTTTCATGTACCGTATTTTCCGGCGTATAAGACGACCCGCGTATAAGACGATCCCCCCATTTTTCCAGTCAAAATATAGAGTTTTAGCACCTCTATCCTCATTATCCTTATATCCGGCATATAAGACGACCCCCCCACTTTAGCCACAGATTTTGCAGGTAAAAAAGTAGTCTTATACGCAGGAAAATAAGGCATTTTTTGTGATTGGTGAACATATTTATGTTTTGATCTCAGGAGGGCAAGTTTAAGATGGTGTTTGTTTTTATATATGTCAATAGTTTATAAGATTTACTAATTTCAGTGAGAGCAGTTTAAGAACATGCGTAGTCTTCTACTGAATTCAATGGTATTTAACTTGCTTCAGCTTTAGGAAGATCATGTTCTTACAAAATCTGTGATGAACTCTCATGATGTAGCTTAGCAGCCAGCTTCCCCATACAGCAGATTAATTTAAGTCTTTCATGGACAGCATGAACATACCAATACTGACGGTGAGATGATGCCTTGCCCAGCTGAGGTTAAATGCCATAATATGTGGTAGGGTGTTTCTGATCTTGTGAGCCAAAGACACAGTGCCTCTGTTGACAGAACTGGGGTATCAGTTCATTATTTTATCTAAATATGAGATTAGCTATGCGTTAATCCTCACTAACCATCTGCACTTTTCTCAGAAGTATTTTTAGAATAATCAGTTTGTGAAGGAAGGTGAGGAAGGAATCGGCTACTAGCTGTTTTACAGGTCATATGTTTCAGCATTTATCAGGCTGCCTCTGTTCCCTACATATATTATTAAGATGTTATAAAGCATATTCCTGATCTTGAACACATGTCGTGCTCATGTTTTCTAGTACAAATATTTTAATGCACGCATAAGTATTAATTAGCAAATAGCAGTCAATTTGGCACAAAAATTACACAATTAATGATACTAAAGATTATGTTGTGTTCAAAATGCTGTTGTGCTGACTTTTCTCCAGAAAATATCATGTCTTAATTTAAGGAATGCTGCATTTTCTGATGTAAGTATTGGGAATAAACTACAATTAAAGAAGTCAAATTGGACTAAAATGTGGAATTCACTCTAGATATCTCAGAATACTTTTGATACTAGTATGCTCCTTAAAGGACACTTCTGTCATTGGCTTTAATGTAACAGGAAACATGAACTCTGAATTGTTAATGTAGGTGATATCTATCAATAAATGGCCTTCCAATATCTGGAATATTAATTTTGACCAACTGTGGTGTGAAGGACAAGTGTCTCTCCAAACACTCATGGACTATATGGTCAAGACATCCTTGGCTTTGTTCTGTAAATATAATAGATTGAATTTCTCTTATTCAGAATTCTGAAATTCAAAATATTCCAAAATCCAAAATTGCCCACATGGATGGCTGAGATAGTGGCACCTTTGTCTTCTGATGATTTGGTGTACACAATTACATTCAGGCCATGTGTATAGGGTGTATACAAAACATAGATGAATTTCATTTTTAGAGTTAGGACCCATCTCCAAGATATCTTCATTATGTATATGCAAATATTCCAAAATCAAAACTCTGAAATCCAAAACACTTATGGTCCCAAACATTTTAGATAAGGGAGACTCAACCTGTATGGCTTAGTCCAGACTGAAAGACCATATCTTCCTATATGACTAAGAGGATACAGGAAGGGCCTTCTCAGTAACTGCTCTGAGGGTAAGGAATTCCATTTGATTAGCCTGGGCCCCTGTTTGCTGTCCTTTTCCTGCAGGTAAAATATCTTTTTTATTGAAACAGTAATTTAATGATTAATTGGTTTTGTAGAACGGTCTTTGGAAGGCTGCTGAATTTTTATCTTGCATTTTTAAATATTTTTTTAAAAAATTATTAGTGTATTAATATGATCGTTTGGTTAATTGTGTTAAAAAAATTATCAGATTTTTAAGCTATATAATACTGTACTCTTGTCACATGCCTTGGGTTCCAATCAGAAAAATGACAGGGTGTTTAAATAAATAAATACGCAGAAAAATATCAAGTCTATTTTTGTTATGAGTTAGTCATCTATAGTTAATGATAACAAAATTAAAAACTTGCTGGGGGGGTAATTAGTTTCTGTATTTTAAAAAACTTTTAGGCTTATTTGAAATAAGGACTCGTTGAAGTACTTTATTATTGTGATCCTAGAGGCAATTTGTCCATTCTTGTGTTGTTGTTTTTAAGATCATAACTATAATATTGCAGGTTTATATCTCTCTACAGGCACACAGGATCCTGGGAGTGTTCAGTTTTATATCTTGCTTTTATTTGCTATGGAAATGGCTTGATTTGTGGGAGTAGTTGACAAATGTACTTCATCAAATGTATTTTTAGGTAAAATAAGTGCTGGGGCAGAATCTCTCTGCTAGCACAAGAACCACTTAAGGTGCCTGACTACTTTTTTGTTGATACCAGACCAAAAAACAAAATATTCAAATCATCTGTTTAGTATATTAGCTTTCTCTGTAGCAATAACTGAAAATTCACACTAGCTTGATTTAAATAGTATAGAGGTAATTCTATATCAGTAATCTTCTGTTATTATATAGTTTGCAATTCAGTTAATAGAATTGTAAAAATAACTGATCATCTTTTTCTAAGCTTGGTTGTTCATCTTAGAAAAACAATCCTGACTCTTGCTTGTGATCCCTATGATTTATCTCATGGGAACCATAATGACCATGTCTTCTTGTTTTGTTTTACATATTGGTATGAATAGAGTAAGTGTTCGAGTGCCATACATTGATATTTATATCTTTGGGTTTCTTGGTGTTACTTTCAGTTGGGCAACTGAAAAGCCTGGTCTAGGGTTTAGATGTTCTGTGCCAAGAATACTAAAGAAGCAAATGATCTTTTCAGTTATCTGTCCTACAAATCAGCTGCCTCTTTAAAAAGAAGAGCGTATAAATGCTAAAAAAGAATTAAACAAACACAGCCTTTTTTTTTCCTTTGACACATTGCTTTGGAAATAACATCTGTTTTCTTAACAATCAGTGCATGCTTTTCTGCATCTTACTATAGAGGTTGCTTCGTATGATGCAACAAGAATGAAACACTGCTTGCTTCACTCTCAGGATACAAACAAAAATGTGTTCATTCCTTCTGATGATTTAGAGGGTTCACATTAAAACAGTGTTTCCTTGACATACTATTACTTGTTCAAAACTATAGTGCTAATTTATTTATAAGTACTTTCATTATTAATCCTTTTGTTACTAGGTTAAGATTCAGAAAAAGCAAGAAGTCAAAATTTTGAACCACAAGTCATGTCATATTTCATCTCTAAAGAGATGCAAGAATAGCTCAGTAAAATCTTGGTTTCTTTTGTGAATCTTGTCAATAATATTATTTAAATGAAGCATTATTTATACCGTTGCTTCAGCTTCATAACAGAAAGAAAAATATGCCTGGTATCCTCACTGCAAACATTGGTCAAGCTTTTTTAACTATAGCTGAAGCATCCCATAAACTCATAAGAGCCACTAATATTCTGAATATTGGTAAGATGGGGCTACAGAAGAGTTCCGTTCCTGCAAGTTATATGTTATACCTCAGCGCTAGGTAGTGAGTGATACCTACTGTGATCTTTTCTGCTAAGTTATTGGCTGTATTAGATGGTCAAAGCTTACATTTCTAGAAGTGCTAGTAGTTAACAAAAATCATTCAGATACCTCAGCAGAACAAGTAAGCAATGTGACCATTCCAGGCTTGAATAAATAAATATAACAGATACTAATATATTAACTCTTACAAATACAAAGTAGTGTTTGGAATGAAACACTGAATGCCTCTGAATATCATTAAATTGTACTTGTTTAATTTTGCAGATGAAGAAGGAGCTCAGGAAGAGTCCTTTGAATCAAAGGTGAGCACATTTTCCTCATATTTCTGATCCTATTTTCCCAGCTGAGAAACATCATTAGGTTTTCATTTGCCAATACGAAGGCTCTAAAATAGGTGAAGAAAGGGCAACCCTCTAGAAGATGTTGAACTGCAACTTCTGTCAGCCTCTTCAGCATAGCCAGTGGTGATGAACTGTGGAAATTGTGGTCCAGCATCATCTGAAGTGCCACACTTTGCTCACTCTGCTCTAGAAAATATAATCTACATGTGCCACATATGTGTCCCATGTAGCATGGAGTTTTAAGGAGAAATGCCTCAGTGGTTAAAAAACATTTGAATAATCTGACTTTCTATCCTTATACAATTCTTATTTGAATGTAATTAAAATTCCAGAATGGAAAAGAAGCTAATTTCAGTTTGGAATAAAATGAAAAACTAAGGGTATTTGGGGCTAAAGTACATGAATGTAGTGGGAAGTACATGAGAGTATATGAGTTACAGTATGCAAAGAACAGGCTTACCTTCTAAACTGAAGCAGTAGATGGTGGAAGTAAGCTAAGAAAAAAATCTATGTTGGACAGGTTTTTCAGAGAAGAATGATTCACAAATTTTAAACATCTTTCTTAATCTGAGGTAGTAGGTTCTGACTCTGTTTACTTGTATCATAAAATGAGAATTCCAGTTTTGCTAGGTGAATGTGGACTGTACGGGTATGAGAAATGGTTAAAAACTTGCTGTCTTTAATTTTTTTTCCTACTACTTGTTCCATAGACAACTTTGCCTTCTGAAGAACAAGTGAAAGGAACCCAAGTGGTAGCAGGTCAGATCTTCATTGACTCTGAGGAACAAGAAACACACACTGAAGAAGGAGCAAGTTTCAGGAGCCAAGAGGAAGAGAAGGAAAGAATTTTGGAGGAGATGGATTCTCTAGAACTGTCAGCCTTACTAAATAAGGGCTTGGAAGAAGTAGAAACACAAAAAACAGGTGATCTTGTGTGTAGTCTTTGATCTTTACTTGCAGAGTTTAAAATTTGTACATAAATCTGAGCTAGATTTGTAGGTTCTGGAGAATCTCAATTTCTAGGAGAGTGCTATTATAATTCTGTGAACCCTGCTTATCAAAGTGAGATAGAGGACTCTGTTTCCCCTCCAGCTCCTTCTCATTTGTACTTCCTTCTGCTGTCCAGTTGAATCAAGTGGAAAGAGCATGGGATTTAAGTAAAGATGGTATGCTTTAGAAAACATATGAGATCTGAAATTTCTTATTTGCTTGACAAGAAGATATACTTCAAATTACTTTTAAACTGTTTACATGGATAAAAGCTATCATCATTAAACCAATAAGAAAAGCTTTTTATATCTAACTATAGCATACAAAAGAAAGAAGTTTCATACTGTGTATCACAGAAACAGCAGGTGCCACCTGATTTTCACTTCTCTCCTAATGCCACGTCAGCTGTACTTCATGTAACATTCAGCAGAGCTTTGCATCTAAAAATAGATTATAGGACTAAGCCTGACCAAATTTGAAGCTCTATTTTCCCCCTTAGGAAAATAAGTATATATTTAATTGATTATAGAGGGGGGGAAACCCTGATGAATCAAGGTTGGGCAGGTTCCCTGTATCATAATATTTCATCACTCACTCGCCTTAAATAATGGCTGTATCAAAAAAACAAAATCAGCCCACTTTGTTTACTATTCCAGTTGTAGATTGAGATTTTTGAGGATGTCATACCACTTTTCACAAAACCAATATTAATTATGTGAAGTATGTGCACTGTGTATGTGTGTAAGAGTTTAGAGAATTGGGTTGATGGATTTATGTTTTAATCTGTTGTACTGTTTTAATTTGTTTGTACACCACCCCGAATGCTGAGCAGAGGGGCAGGATAAAAATAAAACTTATTATTATTAAGAAAGAGTGTGTTGGCTCAGCGTTGTCTGATTTAATTGCACTTGTTATGCCACAGTAACTGCATATAGAAAAGCTACTTTGTATTAGTGTTTTTCTCTAACAGCATGTGATGATAAGCATTTGGCGGAATGATAGCCTGCTCGTACATTATCCTAAATTCCTGTGAGTGATTGTTGTAGTTTCTAGACATGAATATCCATTTTGGTGAGATAGATATATTCCATAAATATACATTTCTGAAGGAAAAGAGTTGAAGAAGCCACAGGTTCTGTTTTGTTATTGTTGAGATCTATCAAAGTACAGTACATTAGAGTCCTGGATGTTTGATGGGTTGCGTTTTGTAGTTTTGACAGCTATTGGTGGAACTGCAGATGGTGAACCATGCCACTTCCCTTTTCTATTCCTGGAGAAGGAGTACTCGGAGTGTACTGTGGATGGGAGAGAAGACGGCAGGCTCTGGTGTGCAACAACCTATGACTACAAAAGTGACCAAAAGTGGGGATTCTGTGAGAGTGAGTAGAGAAGCTATCCTAAGATTCTCACTTCTTAGGCTACATGAGAGTCACCTGACAAATGATATTTAAAGAAATTTTATTTGTGGTTTTATAACAATAGAAACTGGGGACAATTTCAACAGACTTGTTAATTTAGTATTTATTTAATTTATATCCCATTTTTCTCCCAGCATGGGATCCAAGGCGGCGTATGTTTTATAAGCTTAATACATAACTCTTAGTATGGATTATAATAGATGAAGAAAGGATAATGGGTAGAATTTGCTGTTCCACAAAGTGAAAGTTAGGATGCATCTGTACTGTAGAAAGAATGCAGTTTGACACAATTTTAAGTATTTCAGCTCCATCTAATGGAGCCTTGGGATTTGTAATTTTATAGGATCATTAGCAGCCTTCTCTGCCAACCCAATTCCCTCTTTTCTGTATTTGGTATATTTATATAATATATAAATATTAGAGCATTTATACTGTTCAACCAAAAACGTTCCCAGAGCAGTTGCTTTATTGTCTAGTGGCTGCCTACTTTTTTAAACAGTTTTTTTAAAGTTTTGTATACACTAATGATGTAACGTTGGTGATTCTTAGCACTCCATATTCTTTTCAAGTCACAGCTCTCACCTACCAAGTGCTCAACCATTAGCTTTGACTTGTTAAAATGCAGGGTAATGTGTTTTACTCAGTAACATGACCACAAAACAATGAGCTATCTATAATTTTGACTACAGTTGCCCTTCCCAATTCACAGCGTATCTGTTCCAGACCACCACCCCTTGAAAATTGTGGCTTGCAAATATTCGAGCCTCATTTAAACTAATGGCGTGTGTGGCCATTTACAGTATTGCCCTTGTCCCTCCCCACGAAGAGCGAGACCACAGACTCAAAGTCCATGAACAGGGAGGGACAACTGTATTTCCAGTTTGTGTTTGATTTTGTTTCAGAGCATTTGTTTGCCTGCTGCAGATCGGGAGGGGGCAGTTTATTAAAATATAGTAGGTCATTGTGAAATAGATGGTTTGATGTTCTGTAACAACCAAAATACTTGACCTGGAAAAGTATGAGCAGTATCTTAGTGTTTAAAGTATTATAATTTTTTTAATCTCTTCTTTTATTAGCGGAAGAGCAATCTAATAAGAGAAGGCAAATGCAAGAGGCAGAGGATGTTTACCAAAGTGGGATGAAAATCCTTAATGAAAGCAGTAAAAAAGCTCAAAAGAAAGAGTGAGTTGTTACTTTTTTATAGATCAACATTTTCTGTTAAAATGTCATGCAGTAATAACTTGGCATTTAAGATGTCAATAACTGTTAGCCTTGATAGCTCTCTGCTGCATCCACAACTGGAACAAGCAGCCTTAGACCGCTAACACATAGATGCTCTACACATGATAAAGGATGGTACAGTAATATCAGGCTACTGTAGCAGACACTTCTTTTCATATACTGTAAATGAGAACTGCCCACTTGAGCATCATTTCAATGTCTCTGTGGCCTTGTAATTTAGTTTTGTAGTGCTAATATTTTATCGTTTTCACTGCATATAATATTCTTGCTTGCTTTCATCTAAGGAGCATTTTCTCTTTACTCAGAAAAATAATTGAGCATGTATGCATTTTTTTTCTTGAAGAGCTTATCAGTATCTTCTGCGAGCAGCTGATATGAATCATATAAAGGCGATGGAAAAAGTATCTTATGCTATGTTGTTTGGAGACTACCTGAAGCAAAACATTCAGTCAGCTAAAGAACTCTTTGAGAAATTGACTGAAGAAGGTTCTCCTAAAGGGCAGACAGTATGTATATTTTAAAGAATTCTTCTTTACTAATAATCTATGAAATGTAGAATTGTGTTTAGTTTGTCCTATGTGCTTTCTCCCCCCTCTCCTTATTGTCAGACATACTTTTTCATGTTACAACTGACAAAAAATGATCACATTTCTTTCGCTATCACTGAAAATATGTACATGGAGTTACAGATTCCTCCAGTTCTGGTCGACATAAGGCTTAACTCCTAATTTCTTGTTACCTGCAGTGTTTGCCTGTGTAAAAATGCACATTAGCTGTCCAAATAGATTGTGCTAGTTGTGTCTTCACTAAGAAGTGGAAGGAATTCTCCAGGTCAGCCAAATTAGCTAAAGGGTTTTAGGTAGTACCAGATCTTCTTATGTTGCCCTTTTGTTCATAGTGTTAAGTGAAATCTTCGCTGAATGTGAAATAGGATTTAATTAGTGTTTCTCTGAAATGTAAAAATACCAGTCCAAGTGGCACTTTCCCTTTTCAGAATTGACGAATCAGAATAGTAAAACCTGACTTCCCACTTTAATTTCTCAGTATGATAATAGAAGATACCTTCTGGTGCCAACCATATTCTCATGATCAAAAAGAAATCTAGTGTATCATTCCAGTTTCCTAGATCGTCAAGAATATCTGTAAGAATTTAATATTTGATAAGAGGTTTTCCTCTTGCTTTCTCACTGCAGGTTTAATTTTCAGCTGCCCTGCAGAACTGAATTTGATCTAAGGTTAAAATGAGAAACAACCTCTATAGCAAAATATACCTTGTATCACCATACTATGTTGTATGTAGATTTTATGACAGGCTTATGAAGTTTGAGAGAGCCTTAATTTCAGTATGTTCTGCTATACTGTGCCATCTCCATATCCATGGCCATATTTTCCTAGATTTTTGCACATGGAGTGAAAATAAATAATAATTAATAATAATAATAAATAAAGCTAATAATAATAAAATATTTCCCCCCCCCCCCCCCCCCACTGCTCCATGGAGGGGAGCATAGTGGAAGGGAAGACGCACATGCCCCTGAGCACCAGATCCAGCTGGAAGATGAACTCCCGGAGTTGCAGTGCCATGGCTGATACCGCTGGCCATGGTCCTTCTTCATCTTTTCCTCAGGCAAGGTGGTGAGGAAAGGAGGCAGCTCCATGGTCCAGCCCTTCCTTCCTTCTCTCCTTCATTCCTACCACGCTCCCACACATACCCATCTCCAGCCCCTCTGTCATATACAGGAATCCCTTAATTCAGAAATCCAGACTTCAAGTAGTGAAAATTTAGAAAATCTTTATTCTTTGGTGGGCTACCTTTTCATTGATTACAAAAGCAAAACATTCTTTTCCTTCCCATGGTAGCCCCCCTTCTCCCATTGCAAGACACTGACCTTGGAGCTTCTTGAGGCAGCCTCAACTCCCTTTCATCTGCTCATCAACCACAAAGGAATGTGCTCAACAGTTTCTGCCAATTAGCATAGCACTCTATGTCCCATCATTAACCACAATATTGTATAATACATTATATGTCAGCAAATAAACCAGTAAAGCTATGTCATTTCAGGCTAACACACCAGGCCATGTCATGAGAGCTGAAAGATTCAGCTCCTGATATTTGCCTAACTAGCCTCCTCCAACTCGTTTTTCTCCACTGCTCCCTCCTTTGTACAACAGCTAACTGGCCAGCAGCATCTGCCTCAGCTCACCACCACCACCTCCATTTTGTGCTTCTCTCCTGTTTGGGCTTTCTTAGCTAAGGATTCTTGGGCACAGCCAAGACTGCTATGCAAAATGGGGAGAGAGGGCGGCGGTCCTCCACATACACCCGTTACCCTTAATGGCACCCTACATGTGGCAGGTGGGTTGTCCACCTGAGATCCAGGGCACCCTGTGCGAGTAGCACCACAATGAGGCCTTACACACTCTCTGTAAGGCCACTTTTGAAGATGTGAGGAAGGAACCATTCTGCAGCAGCAACCATAGATTATGGGTAAGTGAAACCATGGGCACAGGTCCCCCAGATACAGGAGGTCATACTGTATTAGCTAGGCTAATTATATAGGAAAGATTAATAAAACTTCTAGTTTTCCTTTACTTGCTAATTAAAGGGAAATGGGAAAACAGTAACCTTGTAAAGCAGGTTGTGACTGTATTTAAATTAGTCCTGAAATTGCCACATATGCACTCTTCTGTTTACATTTCAGGCTCTTGGATTTCTCTATGCGTCTGGCCTTGGCGTTGATTCCAGCCAGGCTAAGGTATGACAGTTTTGATTGAGCTTTTCCCCCCTGTGTTTTCTGTTAAATATGCCAATAAAAATTGTCTAATTAACCATCTTTCTTCCCCCTTTTTAGGCACTGGTTTATTACACTTTTGGAGCTCTTGGAGGGAATCTAATAGCCCATATGATTTTGGTAAGTACATTTCCCCACCTAGTTACATAGAATGAACTTGGGAGTAAAAGTTCTAAACCTAGATGTGCATTTTCAAGGCCTGTCTTTCTTTCTCAACCCCACACTGTGGGATTGTAACCTGTGAGGTGCTAATCCATAACCTTCCAAAGGGATTAAGATTCTAGTTAAAGCAAGGATGGAAATCAAATGGCTCTCTAAAGTGGGACTGCAACTCCTAGCATTCTTCACCACTGGCTCTGCTGGACAGGGTTGATGTGTCTTTTAATCCAACATCAGGAGCTCTGCATGACATCTACCCCTGAGTTGCTTTGGATAAAAAATGTGGATGGAAAGAGACTTTATATTCAAGGAAGGCAAAGTTTAGATTCAGTTCTGTTTAAAGTGTAACTACTTTTGTAGCTTATGAACTGAAACAGAAGCTAGATATAGAACACTTCAGTATGACTATACTGCCTTCTTGTTTGATTTTTCAGTGTTTAATATTTGAATAATATGACTATATTTTTCTCCTTTCCTCAGCATCATTCCTACCTTCAATAGTTTCATGACAGTGATACAGCAAGATTTATCACTCGTATAGTGCCAGATTTTTTGTTTTAATATTTTGTCTGACTATAAGTAAATCACAAGAGTTGTTTCTTTCCAGGGCTACCGGTACTGGGCCGGGATAGGAGTTCTTCAGAGCTGTGAATCTGCACTCACACATTATCGTCTGGTAGCCAACCATGGTATGTGTTTTCCATATTTATTTTCACTTTAGTTAATACATTCATGCAACTGTATTTTTTCCAGTGGGTATCAATATGGGGGGACATAGTAAACAATATATTATTGTATTTATATTAAAAATATTAATTAAAATATTTGATTCTGTTGTTAATTTGATTTCAACAGAAAAAAAATGCTGGCCCTTGTTCGTAAAATAAAGGTTGTATGATTGCTGTTATACATAAGCTGGATTTTCACCTAGTGCCCATGGCATGTGGACAACCAGTATTACATTTATAGAATTATTTTATAGTTCTCTTTAATCCATCAGATATCAAATGATAAGCTTGGCATTTAATGCTTTCCTCACTACTACAACAACTTGTTGCTGCTTATCTCTGCTATACAAAATGTGACACTTGACTGAATTAAGTGTTACCTTATGGCTGCAGAGCCATATTGATCTATTTCTAAAATATTTTTTTAGCATGTCTTAAAAATGTGAATCAGTTTTCTTGCTGTATTTAATCTTCTTTTATGGGAAAATGAATAACTTACTAAGTTATATGGAAAATGAGGCCCACCTTGCATCAGGGCTAATCTGTCAGAGGTTGTTTAGTGGCAGTGGGTAGGGCCATCTCTTTCCCCACCACTATTGCACTTTATGGAAACAAATGAGAAAGTGAAATGATCAAATACCTACATGATTTTCTAACAGATTGAATTTGCATAACAAAGGCTAGGGTGCCAACTTCACCCATTCCTTTAGATGTCAGATCTATAATGGCACATTTCTTAATATCTTGTATGCTGTACGTACTGCAGAATGTCAGAAGTTTTCAGAGACTTCAGAATGCTGGAGCTGTACTCTTTGATTGGGACCAAAAGGACATTCTCTTGTTACTTTTCTAGTACTGTATTTTTTTGTGTGTTTGGATGTCCATGTAGGGTTATTTAGGGTGCAGTCATAAGCATTTTGAGAGACCACTGAAATAACAGAGGCTTCAACATATCTAGACTCCTGTCAGTATCTTGTCAGCAGGGCAGAAAAAGGATGAAAATGGGTTCTTCCCCCCTCCCCTAAGAGTTGGAGGAAAATGTTATTCCAGCTCCAGAACTTGTGTACCTTCCATCTCCTGGGAACATTCTGGATCTTGTGTATCACGCTGTTTTCCCTGAATACTGGTTCATGACTAACACATTCACCTTCCCCTTAAGTTCAGAACTCCAAAACAACAACATTGTGGCAATTTCTACTGGGAGTGGGAGTCTGAAGTTGTATCTTCATCTTCAAGGACCAACTTTTAAACCCTTGGGGGCAGAATCAACTATGTCCTGACTCCTGTCAATCCTCAGACACCCCCTTGAAACAAGAGGATAGCACTCTTAACTAAATATATGTATTATTCTCTAAATATATGTATTATTCTCATGAACAGTCTACACACACATGGGTTGTGCTGACCTTAGAGAATAAACCACGTTTGTGTCTATTGCTTCTGCAGTCATACAAGAATGACAAAGCTGAGTACCAATGTTGGGTTAATTCCAGCTCCCTTGGGACCATGTTTGGTGTACTGAGCTGTGCATAGCAACACAAAATCTGGATAGAATTGTTCCTTATATAAACCTTTGTTTCTTCTAGGCAACTCTATATGACCAAACTGCTGAATTTACTTGCTCTCTTTCTTTCTAGTGGCAAGTGACATCTCTCTGACAGGAGGCACAGTGGTACAGAGAATTCGCTTGCCAGATGAAGTAGAAAATCCAGGAATGGCAAGTGGAATGCTAGAAGAAGATTTGATACAATATTACCAGTTTCTTGCTGAAAAGGGAGATGTTCAAGCACAGGTATGGATTAGTTTATCAAGCCAGGGTGGTAAATTGTTCTTAGAAAATGGTGTTGCAGTTGCATGTAAGTGAACATCTAAAAAGCTATAGGGCATGTGATAATAGTAATATATTGCTGGTGGCAGGAAAGATGACAGCATAACAGCTACATAAGAGTGGGCAAAGCAAGGCTCTTGGGCTGCGTGCAGTTCCTGAAACTTCCCAATATTTTTTGTACTGCAGTATTTGACCTTCTGCTGGTATACTTGGTATAGCTTAGCAAATTACATATGTTAAAGATGCCAATAAAATTGTAGTCTACAAATCAAAACAGTCAAAAGCAGTACATTGCTATACTTTCAGAGAATGGTGTTGGAGAACTGTTCCACTAGCAACTGACATCTTGTGGTTATTCTTAACATTTTTACCATTGTATCATAAATCCTCCACTGTATTTTGGTTCTCAAGATTGAGGAACCTGTCCTGTATTGTTTCGTTCTGTAGGTTGGAGCTCACATTATTGAACACTTCTCTGTAGACAAACTAAATGTTAAGAATAAGGTTAAATGAAAGCCTTTCTCTCTGACATGCAAGTTCTTAGCACTTTCTATTTCATGTGCATGCCCACACACCAATTCCTCCCTTTGCCGTCTGTCCCATGGACTTTGCCATAGCTGCTGGAAAATGAAAGAGAACAAAGAGGACACTAAAAATAAAAGGAAAGAAAGAGGAAAATCTGAAGCAGTGTAATAAGATTAAAAGGTATGATGGGGGAAGGAGAGAACAGAGTGAAAAGCAAAAAGAAAAAAAAGAGAGAGAGAGAGAGAGAGAGAGAGAGAAAGGTGAGAAAAAAAACCCCCAAAGCCCACACTAGAGTTTGGGCTCTGTAAGGTGGAAGAAAGTGGAAGGTCATTACCGCTCTTCTTACTGCAGTAGATAAACTGCTGGTGGAATGGAGCACCTTTCTGTTTGACCTAGGTTTATCATCTCTGTGGGCAGTGGCAGTCCTTTGTTGGTTCTGAACAGTGCCTGGAATAGGGGGTTTTCTTTATTATTTTCCTTATCAATTATTGGTAGTTGCTGTCAACCACATTGTTTTGTTTATTGAAGCAATGTCGTTTTTCTCCTCAAACTATTTTCTGGATCTCTTGATTTGCCTGTTGTGTGGTTTCTTTATTCTGCTGTTGTGTGTCTTATGGATGCATTGGCTTTGTAGAAAAGTGTTTGAATTGATGTTCCAGGTTGGACTTGGGCAATTGCATCTGCATGGAGGAAGAGGAGTAGAGCAAAATCATCAGGTATCCATTTTTGCTGTTTTTGTAATGTCATGTAATAATTTCCGGAAAATAAAAGGTCAGTAAACATTGAAAAAGCAATTGGGCTGAAACTGAAATTGTAATACACTGTGTAAAGTTATAACCCTTATCTGTCCAGTTACTGTGGAAACTCTGCTTGATATTTATTTATTTAGATTATTTATACCCCACTCCCCAGCCACAAAGGCTCTCAGAGCAGCTTACAAACTGTCAGTTGGACAGTCCCCTGCCCTCCGGCTTACAATCTAAATAAGACACAAGGAAAAGGGAATGGCAGTGGGGGATAGGGTGTACTAAGTGCAACAGATACTGCCAGTTTCAGGTCAAGGAAGTTCGGATGGAGTGGAGGGCCTTTCATCTGCTTCTGAACCTAGACATGATGGAGCTGTGCCTGCCTCTTCTTCTGTCCCTCCACAGCAAGGGCAGTGGCAGTTGGGATTGAGGGAGGGAAGGAGAGGACCAAAAAGAATTTCAGTTTTTAATAGTAATCTTGAAGTGAGCTGGATTCTAGTTTTTGTACAACAAATATCCCAGCTTTA
>CM034701.1:36648451-36658733 GCA_020142125.1 Phrynosoma platyrhinos
CACCCAGTGGGTTTTTACAGGGCAAAGGAGGGCAGCCCAACCCAGCGAAGGAGGAAGGGAGAAACATCTCAACTCATCTGCTTCCTCCTCTTCTTCTCTGAGGCCATGCCACGCCTCCTGCTCCTCCCTGATTTTCTTGAGGGTGTGGCCCAGCCTGGTGAGAAGGAGGAAGGCAAATGGCCGCTGCACTGAGAAGGCAGACAAAATGGCTGCCAGGTGAGGAAATTTAAGATAAGGAACATTAAAAGGGGTTTTTTTTCCTCTTACCGCCGTATAAGACGACCCCCCAACTTTTGGGAAGCTTTTCTGGGGTTAAAAAGTCGTCTTATAGGCCAGAAAATACGGTAACTGAAACTGGCATCTTTCTACATTACTTAATTTGCTATTGCAATATGCAAAGAAATGGGTCAGGCAAGGAGACAAGTTCTCCCTTTCCCCAGTATTGCAGGACCCCTGTTGCTACGTCAGGGAAGGAAAACATTTCAGGTGCTTCACTTCTGCTCCCTAGAAATGACTTTTGAACCTTCCATTAGCTTAAGTGCTGCCACTGGCAGTATAGAAAATGCATAGTTAAACCAGTTAAAGAAAATCTGAGTGTAATGAACTATAGGTAGAATAACTGCGAAGCTGGATACCATACAGCTTTTATCTAGACTAAAATCTTATGCCACTTCAAGGGAAAACCAAAGTGGCTCTCAGACTAACAGATCCTCATATATAATAGCATCCGAACTGGAGACCCAGATCTTCAGCAAACACGTTGGGGCGTGATTAAGTGATATGTGCACTATTTCCGGTGAATCAGAAATCTTCCAAATTAGATACCATTCATCAGAGTGGGACTTATTTCCATACAAATATGCAGAGGATTGCATTGCACAGTAGCAACATTGCTTCATGAAGTTATTCTGAAAGTGAAATAATTATTATACCTCATTTGGGAAAACAATGAGAACTAAGGAATTCTGTAATTACAGTTCAGTGGTACCATGTAGACCTTGAAACTCCTTGAAGTTAGAGGGTGGGCTATGCTGGCTACTGGAAAGCAAACATTGGCTTATTCAGATGGGCCTTTGGAATTTGAACTGGGCTAGAGCTGAAAGGAACTATTTTTCAGATGTTATTGTTGTATTTTAAATTTAATCTGTTTTAACTTTATTTTTAACCTTCTTTAAGGAAGCCAGGGTATAAAAAAATAAATTAAGTAGCATTCTGTTTTTAGCATGTAATTTATTTATAAAATTGACAAAATGGTTATTCATTTCTTACACTGAGAGATGTGCTGATAGGCAAATGTTCTTACTTGGAATAACTGTGATCATTTTTCCTCCCTCACATTCTAGAGAGCTTTTGAATACTTCAGTCAAGCAGCTGGTGCTGGGAACTCCCATGCAATGGCATTTTTGGGGAAGGTAATATGGGTTGATACTGAGTGCAGCATATTTGGAAATTATATTATTACTGTCAAAACTAAGGTTAACTGCTGGTAGGGGCAAAGATACATCTAAGTGCATACTTGATCCTGTAAAAGGTGTTCCCTTTAATGTGTTTGCACTCAAAGTGGACAACCAATTTAAATGAAAAAAATATTTTTCAATACATGTCGACTAGCTCAGATTGCACTTTTATTATAGAAACAATCAATGAAAATCTAAATGCAAGGCAACTCAACAATATTTTTTAAAAAGTAATAAAAATTCACTCCAAAACCATATCAGTGAACTTTTCATTTCTGATCTATAATTCAGTGGACCCACTGTAGCAATCTACAGGCTAGCAATCTACAGATTCAACCACCAGCATATTGCCACACCCCAGATTATTCAGTGGGGTTGTGGACATGATGACATGGATGCATATGTGTCACTGCCCATTGAATAATATGGGGCTGGAGTGTATGTATTTTTCCCATTTGCAAGAGGTCCCAGAACTGAACACCTCCTGATGAGAAAGGCTTAATTCCTTATGTGCCTTCATAGTGGACCTGTCATAGAATGTTTTTTTCAGCAAGATTTATTCAGAAGAGATTTGCCATTGCAGTCCTCTGAGGCTGAGAGAGTGTGACTTGCCCAAGGGCTCCCAGTAGGTTCCATGGATGAACAGGAAATCAAATCTTGATGTTCAAGAACCCTAGTCCAATACTCAAAGCACACTGACACCATCTGACCAATACTGAGACTATTATCAGTGGACACAGATACTGCATATAATGAGTAAACGCCCTACAAAAGTGGTATCCAACTCTCTTTATGAGTTCCCCTTCTAAGATGTCTGCTGTGCATGATATAAAAACAAAGTAAACTTCCTGTTTTAAATTGTTGTCTTGCCTGTATGCAAATTTGATCTATATATATATAAATCCTTAATCATATTATTAAATCAGGTGATAGCCCCAAAAGAAACATTTCTACATTTGTGCTAAAGAATAAATTAGATTCCCAAAGCTTATTACTTGAGCATGCCACTCTTTCTAAACTTTAGTTTTTCCCCAATCTGACCTACAATTGCATTTTGTTTCTCTAGATGTACTCAGAAGGAAGTGATATTGTACCTCAAAACAATGAGACTGCTCTTCAGTACTTCAAGAAAGCTGCTGATATGGTACATTTCTATTGAAAGTGCATTTTAAGTTTCATGCTGTTGTATAAAGAAAATACATCAGATCCTAAAAATTGACCATGTGAGGACTACCTGTACTATCTTGAAACAGTTTATTCCTTTGTACCAGTGGTAACCTGTCTTTAACTGAAGTCACAACTTCATGTTAACATAAAGCAGGGACGGGCAACATTTTGAGCCTGGTGTGTCAAACTTCGCCAAAAAACAGCATAACTCGGGTGGTGTGTCACTTTGAGGAAAAAAAATATTTTGCTGCCAGGAGGAGTGAAGTGGCCTAAATACCTTGGCCTGGGTCTCTTCCCGGCCCCGCGCTGGTGGTGCCGCTGTGCCCAAAGTCCCAGAACTAGATGCTCTGTGCCAGACTTCTGTTGTTTTGGCCTACAGACCTCCGGCACAGAGTGTCTAATAGGGGAGGATGAAACATTTGCGACGAGTGTCTTAGAGTTAGAGTTAAGACTTTAGTTGCAAATGTTTCATCCCCGGCTACTGCACTTGGCCATGCAGGAGTTGAGGATGAAACATTCTTTTCGGCATGCGGCCGCCTTAGCAGCCACGTGTCGTCTCAAATGACTACGTGTGTCACTGCTGACACACGCTATTTATAACCTTGCCATGTTGGTTTCACTGCATGTTAACCTATTGTATTCCACTCTTTTTCAACTGTGATCTTCCTTCATTGTAGAATGGATACAAGCACCAGGCCAGAAAATCTCTGAAGACGGTAGTAGTAGCAACAACTGTACAGACTGGTTTTTGTGATATTACTGCTTCCTAGTATCCTACAACATAATTTACATTTGCAGTTTGAGAACTGCCTGACATTATCAGGTGTCTGATTTTTAGTTTATCATAGTGTTCTGTTAAAATGACACTTCAAAAGGCCTAAACATCTGTCTGCTCCTTATATGTGCATAGTGAAGCTATAGATCCAAACTTATAGTGACATTTCTATTCTTTGTTTTTCAGGGTAATCCAGTAGGGCAGAGTGGACTGGGAATGGCTTATCTGTATGGAAGAGGTGTTCCGGTGGTAAGTTCCAGTAAAGAGGGATGTAACATAAATTAGACTGCTTTATTATTTCGCAATATCAGTATCCATAGTGCTTAACAAGATACGAGATGAAAAGTACTTGCCCAGAGGGCTTATAGTCTATCATTTGCATAGGGAAAACAGAGGAAAGAATACCAAGAGTAAATTGGGGATGCATTATTGCTTCCAACGTTGCAAGAAAAGTGAGATATAAATAAAATAATCAGTTGAACATATTTAGGTCTCTCTCTCTCTTTCTCTAGAATCATAAAACTTTTATATCACTTTAATCATTACATCTGCTTCCTGTGGAATTCTGGAGTGTATGATTTGGAAGAGGAACTACATCTCTCTAGCAATGAATTCTAAATACCTCACAAAACTACAAATCCCAGGATTACATAGAATGGAGCTGTGGTAGCTCAATTAGTATATAAGTGCTAAAAATTATATTGTATGAAAGAGATATGAGCATATGTGACTTGTGTCAATGCCTTCGTAAAAAAGGTGGATTCCAAGAACAACTGTCCTGGGAAATTGTGCCAACAAGAGGGGAAAGGCAAAGTTGTTTAAAGTAACAAGAGAGCTTTGGAAGGCTGAAGCAGCAGGAAATAAGGGAAACAGATATGTTCAAATTGTATGAGTAGCAAGATTATGGCTGGGTTAATATGGGCCCCTGAAGATAAGAAAGAGGAGCTTCTGTTCAGTCCAGAAACAAACAAGAAATCTCACAGACTAAGAGAGCTAGAGGCTCTGTGTTTAGCATACTCTTTCCTTCTTATTTTTAGTACAGTGTTATTCATTATGTGGGCTATGGATGATTGATAGGCCACAGGGACAGTTTGCCCATTACCACCTCCTTCAATTTCCTTACCTGTACCACTGTCCTGATTGAAGTTATACCAATATCAGCAATTCCCTTCATGCCAGCATTTCTGAGAGCAGGAATTAGAGAATAAGACTGTGATCTACCATGTTAGAGAGAAGGAAAGAGAAGAGAGCAGAAACAGGCAGATAGACTAGAGAGAAAGAGAGAGAAACCAGAACTTTTCCTTCTCAGTATCAAATGAAAAGCATCTCCCCAAGTTCAACACCGCTGCCACCATGTGATGATCTCTGGGCTCTAGCCAACCACAGCCTGTTTATTTTTGACTCTTGGCCCCCAGCAGATCATTGAACTACCAGTCTCCTCCGTCTCTGTTCCCACTCGCTGCTGAGCTGAATGATACTCCCTGAGACTATTTATACTAGCTGCCACCACCTGATGGATTGCTGATCTCCCTCCTAGTAAGACATCAGGACTTTGCTAGGGGATTTCTAGTTTCCTACCCTTACTAACTTAAGCAAGCAACAACCAAACACTAACAGAGCCAAGGCATGTGTGAAGGAGTGTAATGAGAAGCAAAGTACTTTTTAAAGGAAAGACTTTATTCTACTACAGAGCTCTAGAGAAAAGGGATCTCATTTCATACAAGGCCTCCTTGCCTTGTAGGCACAAAAAGTCAGTTGCAGAAATACTCATTTCAGTCAAGCCTAATCACTTTATCTAGCAATACATGGTCCTAAACCTACTTACAAGTTCAGGTGGCTTTGTAGTCCTTTATAGATCTGGATAGCTGGGAGCTTGCCTCCATGGCCTCCGCTCAGACCTTAGGCCCACCCCTGGGCCCACAGAGAGTCCCAATAGCTGACAAACAGACAAAAGAGACTTCCCCCAGCCACATGGTGAAACAAAGCACATGGTCCCTCAGAGGCCTTTTTAAAACCTCTGCATTGTAAAATCTCAGGTTCCAGGGGTCTGTTCAGCTGCTTGGTCAGTTGGCATCTGCATCACCTGTGATGTACCTTTCATTAGCATGTGATGGAACTCTTTAGCATGAGGCCTTCCCTTCCAACCTTTAACCCTTTGTTATCTGGGAGAAGTCCTCAAATGACTGGGGGGGTGCAGTCATTACAGACTGAATAACCAAGTGTGAGGAAAAACTAGACAAGAAGGAGGTGAAAAGAATAGATGCAAAGAGAAAAGGAAAAAAGGATCACCTAGGGCTGCTGTTGCTCCTTTTGAACATGGTAGCATGTTCAAACCTTCTTCAACCTTGGAAGAACAACCAGAGGGCCAAAGGAAGCTTTAAATGTTGATAGTTAAAAAATTTTAAATAATTATTATATATTTTAAAAACTGGAAGTAGAGACAAAGGGAGTGAGAGACGGAAGTTATGGGAGAAGTAAATGTAAAAGCTTCAGTAGGGGCGGGATGAAGGAAACTGGTAGCTGGATATAAGCAAGAAAGGAGAAGATTAATAAAAATGACAGGAGATAAGTAAGAATCCTTGGAGAGATACAGGGTGTGTGATCAATGGGGGGGGGGGGGGGGGGGGGAATGAAGTCTCCAAACTATGGTTCCTTCAGAGCCAATGCCTGTACTAAAACAGAAGCAAAATTGTGGAATTCCTTGACACCAAAAAGAAAAAAAAACTTGCAAAGAATTTAGCAATTCCTAGAGACATTGGATGTCTAAAGAAAATAATGTTTTGTCATAGAATAGATCCTGGTCCATTCCAGTTGATTATGCCAACCTGCTCTCCCCCCCCCCCCCCCCCCCCCCCCCCCCCCCCATCTCTCATCATTCTGAGATTATAATTTTCAGCACTCTCAAGGGGGCCTTGACAGTAGTAGGTTTGAGATTCTTTCTTTGAAAACCGGTATTTATATATAATAGTCACAAAGATGGTTTTAGGTGCCTGTGTCTTTCAGTGTAAGAGAGAATTTTAGTATTCCTAACAATTACTTGTGTCTTCCTACAGAATTATGAGTTGGCACTTAAATATTTCCAGAAGGCAGCAGAACAAGGATGGGTGGATGGACAGCTTCAGCTGGGTTCCATGTATTACAGTAAGTGTCCTCAGTCAGGTATTAAGTATCTACAACTTGAGGTTTCTTGTTGGTGTTGTCCCGGTTAAGTAAATAGGATGATTGTGACAAAGTGTGTGTTTGTTCACATACTTTTTCATATGTGAATCCTCCTGCCCACCTTGTATCTTCTTTTGGGGTGGTTTATATACCTTATTTTTAGCTGACTATGATTTGCAGTCTTAACAAGGAAGAACACCTTGTAGAACTCAATAAAAATTAGGACAGGATATGTTTGAAAACTAGGATGAGTGGTGAGTTAGCATAATGGGTCATGTGATAAGGTAAAAGCACAACTTACTCAGCTGACTACAGTAATCATCCCATTCTCTGCTGAAAGCTGGCTTCTTTTAAAACCCAGAAGATTTAATAGTTCTTAGACCCCTTCAGAACTGTATATATTATTTTTTTCCATAAAAATGGCAAATGTTTCAAAATAAACTACTGCGGTATGGAGCTTTTGTATTTTTGAATTTAAGCAGTGAATGTTGGTAGGACAGTGGTGGAACCCAATTCAGTTTTTTCACTGGTTGAATGAACCACTGGTTCATTCAATTCCATCAACAGATCCAAGAGGTAGATAGCTCCCCTCTTCCCAAGTGCACACGTGTGCATGCATTCACTCACTCACTCTCAAAACCTTTTTTTGGGTGACCTTCATAAGCATAATTTAGAGAAGCTACAGCATGGAAACCAACAGGGTGACCTTGGGCAAGTCACACTCTGTCAACCTCAGGGGAAGGCAATGGTAAACCCCCTCTGAACAAATTCTGCCGTAACAATAAAAACAGGAAGGAGAGAGGGAGGAGATTCCATTGGATGAAGAGACTTCTCTTCTCGTGCCATTGGATCCCACTTCAAGGGATACCACTTCACTCATTTCAGCTGATGTTAACCATCTGCTGTCGCTTTTCTGTTTGCAGATGGCATTGGAGTCAAGAGAGACTATAAGCAAGCTTATAAGTATTTTAATATGGCTTCCCAGGGAGGCCACATTCTAGCCTTCTATAACCTGGCGCAGATGCATGCCACTGGCACAGGTGTGATGCGTTCCTGTCATACTGCTGTTGAGGTAGGAGTCTGTTTCCTACTTTTGTATATAATCAAGCATGAACAAAATAATTGGAGGTGCAGGCAGGCAGCAAACAATATTTTGTACATTGAGTTGACATTGCTTTGAATTCTAATTGCTATACATTAAGACGTAACTTTCAATTGCAAACAATTGCAAGCCTTCAGGTTTGGGTCACAAAGATGTAGGTTTTCAAATGCTTTTAGTAAATGGAAGGACTTTAGTTCCAGTGTGTTCAATTAAATGCTCTTACCCAGTTTAAAAGAATTTATCTTTGTGAATTAGTCAGATTAGTCTAATATGATATGAAACCCACTGGGTGACCTTAGGCAAGTCACATTCTCTTAGTCTCAAAGGAAACCTCTGAACAAATCTTGCCAAGAAAATCCCAGGAGAAGGTCACCTTAGGGTCACCATAAGTCAGAAACTACTTGAAAGGATACAACAGTTAATATGATAAAGACATCACTTATGCTTGGGGACTGAAGTCTTCATATCTTCTGAGTTGTTTGATATGGAAAAGCCCACATTACACACTTCTCTTGAGCTTAATATAAAGCACTGGAAGGAATCATGCACCCTCACATGTTTGACTGCAGCTTTCAACATTACAGTGGACTCTTGATAGCTGTGGGCTTGCCATCCCCAGTTTTAAGTATCTGCAGATAGCAAGCCCCATTGCTTTCAATGGGGGCCTGTGCACACCGCTGAGGACAATGAGACTCAAGGTCCCACGTTTTTCCTTATCCGCAGGAAGTCCAGAATGGATCCCCTGTGGGCACAAAGAGCGGCTTTTTGCATTTGTTGTATTGGCTCCTGGACACTGCAGTTTTTAATTATTCATTTATACCCTGCCTTTCACACATTAATAGGGCTTAAGGCAGCTTACAACATATTTAAAACAATATAATTTTTTTAAAAAATGCAAAAACATTCATGAAAGTATAAATATAAGATGAAACATTTGGAGGACATCACAGTTCCCATCCTGATGTAAAACAAAGTGAAAAGCTCCAAGGCCAGCAAGACCAAGAAAGTGTGCTGTTATAAAACAGACTTTTTCTTTAATTAATTTTTTTAATAATTTTCAAAACAGAGACAAGCATGCCTACGTAAACTTTGACATAGATATAAACATGGAAACAAATAAACAAAAAAGACATAGATCCTAATAACATACACTACATCTCCTGCCCCCCAAAACAGCTGTAAATGAACATCTGACCAGTTTTTCTAATTGTTTTTATCTAGTGTTTGTCACTTTTAATTCTTCTCTCATCCTTGTTGGATGATTGTGCACCCAATGCTATTTTTAACATGACTGGACTTCTAAAATAACTGAAGGTTCTGCCTGTCCTGAATATGTGCAATATTTGGTGTGTGTTTTTCTCTCTGCAGCTATTTAAGAATGTCTGTGAAAGGGGACGTTGGTCTGAGAGGCTTATGGCTGCCTACAACAGCTACAAAGATGGTGATACAAATTCTGCAGTTGTTCAGTATCTTCTATTGGCAGAACAAGGCTATGAGGTTGCACAAAGCAATGCTGCCTTCATTCTTGATCAGAGTAAGTCATTAGGTGAATACTTGTCTATAGTACTAGTTTGATATATGTTAACTATCAGTATCCAAGCAGCCTCATTTTTAATGACATGGCTCTGAGAGCAGAAGAACTTGACATAAAGTAGCGAGACAAGCCATTTGTATTACTTTGCAGTAAAGTTATCTTCAGTCTTCAAATTGACAGTCATGAGGAACAAACAAATTGGTGCAATAATACAGAAATAAAATTTCAGAGCCTGGGTCAAAATATGAATGGGTCAGAAAAGCAAGCTAAGGCTGCTGCCACACTGCAGAATTAATGCCATTTGATGCCACTTTACCTGTCTTGGCTCCATCCTATGGGATCCTGGAATTTGTTGTGGCACCAAACCTTTCTGACAGGGAAGCCTTAAATATCTCACAAAACTACAAATCCTAGAATTCCATAGCATTGAGCTGTGGCAGTTAAAACAGTGTCAAAATGCCTTAATTCTGCAGTGTAAATGCTGCCTAAAACATAAATTCTTGGAAGTGTTTTTAGTTCTCTTTCTGGCCTATATTGCTAAGTCAAAAAAGACCACATTATCATACAGCTCAACAGAAGGTATTGTGTTAGCTCAAGTTAAAAAATGGATAGACATATAAAACATTGCAATAACAATTTTTTTCTCATCACCTACACCACCCAAGTGTAAGCCCAAATGAAGACCTTGTACTGCTTCAAATGTCTTTGAGAAAACAATGTTTAGGAGGCTGAAGTGATCACTGTGTCCTCCTTCCTCATAATCTTGTTTAATTCATTCATTGTTTCCTGCTTTTTCCCCAAGAATAGGAATTTATGTACCTGAAGTAAAATGTTATACCTAAAATTAATAAAATAATTAAAAATTAAAAACTCAATAAAAGAAAAACAGTACCCATCCAATTAAAAATGCTTTCTGTTGAAAGGGAGGTCATTTGCCAAATGGAGGTTATTTGCCAAAGGCCTGCCTGAATATTAAAATTTATTTGAAATTAGCAAATAGGCACTGTTTTGCACTAATAGAGGTCTAGAAGCTCCAACACGGTCACACTACCCCTGTCGATGCCTAGACGCAGATCGTCGGTCAAGGC
>CM034701.1:36658833-36669084 GCA_020142125.1 Phrynosoma platyrhinos
ACCGCCTGGATTGGGTTACCAATGGGCGGTATATAAATAAAATTTATTTTTATCCCACCCCTATGCGTAATGCAACCAGGGTGGCTTACAACATTAAAATATACATTTCATATCACACAATCCCACCCACCCCTTAAAATACTTAAAATGTATTGGTCTAGAGTAAACTGGCAGGATGTGTGAATCAAATTAGTTTTGTTGGGTTTTTTTGTTTGTTTTTTGTTGTTGTTGTTGTTGTTTGTTTTTTAGTTATGTTTCATTGAATGCAGGTATTATTTCTCTGAATGTTTTATTTTATTTCCATTGATCCACTGTCATGTCACTCATTTACTACTAGAAACTATAAGCAATTCAAAAAGAATTGTGCAAAACTAAATAAGAGCAGCTTTACTTTTGCACCATTCTTTTTAATCATCTTTTATTGTAGCCAATGTGTGTTTGATTCATCACTTTGGCCATCTGTTCCAGAGTTTTCCCTAAATATTACTTGGTTTACAGCCCATATCCTCAGTTAAGAATTTAGGAATTGGAATTAAGATGTGAAAGTTTACAGTGGCAGCAGGACCTGTAGCAATTGGTTCCACAGCAGTGAGAAAACTCAGACACTCCTTTTGCATGTATTGCTGACTCTCTCCTACTTGCTCCTGTCTTGGGGAAGGCATGTCATTACATTTTCCCTTCATTGAATTGCTCCTAGAGATATTCCATCCAAAAAGAGTTGTTTTATATTTGAACACCATATCTCTGTATATCCAACTGCCACATGGAAGACAGTGGTGGTCTTGGCATGGCATATGAGGTGAGATAGACATTTGATAATCTCAAAAGGAAGCACAGTGTCAGAAAAACAATCCTGTGAAATATAAAGCATGAATCCACTGTGCTTGCATCTGATATTCTTAAATGTGCAGAGAGGTAGATCATGATCCACTAACCACCCTCTTTCCAGAATTGCTCTACAGGGTAACATAAGAATAGGTCATGTGGGGGAGGGTTAGGTTTTACGGATTAAACTATAACTGATGTCTTAATTCTACCATCCCCCCATCCCATGACTCTACAGAAGAAGCTAGCATAATAGAAGAGAATGAAACTTACCCTAGAGCTTTACTTCACTGGAACAGAGCAGCTTCTCAAGGTCAGTCACAATTGAAATTATCCTGTTTTCACCTGTGGGAAATGCCTGGAAAAACTGGTAAATGAAGAAAAGATCACTGTTGTTGAGGTGCCTGTTTAATAACAAGAAATAGGGCATGGTAAACATGTTCCAAGTTCATTCATTCATTGTGAGTTTTTATACCCCACTCTTCTTCCAGAGCAGCTTACAAATTGTGAATTAGACAGTTCCCTGCTCTCATGTTTACAGTCTAAAAATACATGAAACAACAGGAGAAGGGAATGGCAGTGGGGAAGGGGATCAAGTCCAGTGATTCTTCTCACTCTGAGCGCTAGGCCATGGCAAATGAACTGGAGTGAGGGCCCTTCTTCTTTCTCTGGGCTAGGCCTTCTGTCCTGCTTATATTATGTAAAAGTGTTGCTTTATGCCACATGAGTCCTTCTTTTCCCTCTCCCTATGTTTTTTGTACTAATCTACAGATCTAATGTACAGATCTACATTAGAGAAGTAAGCCTATCAGATCTACATCTGTTAACCATGTGCACTCTTAATCCATGGAGTCAACTTAGGTCCCAAACTTTTTGGCTGTACAGACTGCCCCAAAGGAGCATCCACAGTGCCCCTTTGCTTGCCAGATTGGGGCCACAGCAACCGCACCCCGTACAAAAACAGTGGCAAAATGCCTCTAAACAGCAAAAGGGTGCCCTTGCCACTGCAGCAACACTTTTCAACACTCCTTTTGGCATTTGACATGTGGTTGCTGCATCAAAGGAGCGCCGTAACACCACCCACTCACTGTGCAGTCAGTCAGGCGACGTAATGTCGCTTTGGAGATGGAGTCGGGGCAAGTGGGAGGCAGTCGCCATGCCTCCACTCCACCCCAATACTGGCCTTTTCGGCCAGTCTGTATAGGCCCTAAGTCACTTCTGAAGTCAGTCATTGAAGCTTCCCAAAAGATGCCATTTACATTGTTTTTGCATAAAATTGCTGAGACATTCATTTTTAGCCCTATACTGATGAATGATATCCTGTCAGTGGTTCAAGTGAATCTTGTGTCAAAATGAAATCTGTATGCAGAATAATCCACAGGTCTCTTCATATAGGCGTAATTTTTGTTTCTTTTTCATTGATAGGTTATACTGTTGCTAGACTGAAACTTGGTGATTACCATTTCTATGGGTTTGGCACTGAAGTCGATTATGAAACAGCATTTATTCACTACCGTCTGGCAACAGAACAACAGCACAGTGCCCAAGCTATGTTCAATCTAGGGTATATGCATGAGAAAGGGCTTGGAATCAAGCAGGTAAGCAGAGCTGGAGATATCCTGTTATTGTTGTCAATCTGCTGTGGCATAACCATCCATCCTGGAAGGTTGTAGGAGCTTTATGCTTTGTCTCACATCTAAGTAGTTTTCATGAAATAAATAGCTTGGGAAAAGGTGACAATGTCTCAGTGCTATTTAGAAAGCAGCATTAGCAAGTTGGAGTTAACTGTTTTATTTTTTAAAAAAAACATATCTCAGCATGTTTGTGTTTATATTGCAGGATATTCACCTTGCAAAACGCTTCTATGACATGGCAGCTGATGCTAGCCCAGATGCTCAAGTCCCTGTCTTCCTTGCACTCTGCAAACTAGGAATCATTTATGCTTTCCAGTATGTACAAGAAACTAATGTAAGTAATGTAGAGGAAGAAATAGTGTTGAATGGTGTACCGCTTTCCCTCCTTTCAGGTGAATAGTTTAGATGGCTTGAAATATATATATTATGTGTAACACAGTTTTAAAGTGTAAGAACAGTTACCTGTAGATAGAAGTTTCTGTTTGTATTGGGGTTTTAAGTGATCAGTTAATGTTGTGTGTTTAGTTTCTGTTCTTCTTCCATTGTAATTTTATTTTATCCTTTTTGTCATGCTTACTCATATTTCACTCCTAATCAGCTAGTTGGGAGGTCAAGAGACCCCTACATTTGTTCAACACTACACACACAGTATTACAGATTACAAAGTCTTGTAGACCCAGGGACTGTTCAGTGTGATCCAATATGTTTATTATACTCATTGTCAGTTTGGTATGACTTAACACTCAGACAGAATAACCCTGATGGCTGGGGTTGTATCTCTTTTGACATACGAATGCAGGCTTCATTTCGCCATCATAGCTAACAGCCAGTTGTCATAAGAGTGGAGACAAATTAGTTTTAATAATAATTAAAAATACATTTTTAAATTGGAATAAGATTTTTATTTTTAACAAAATACTAATTTTCTGACTCTAAAAATAATACTAAAGCTAAATGACATCATAAACATTCTAGGTAAATCTATACTTTACAGTATCAACGTGAAGTGACCTTGGCCTGAAACACATGGGCTAAAAGATGTGCCTTCCGGCCGCTTCGAAAGCAGAACTTGCAGATAACACATGCTCCCAGCGCGACCCGAAGCTGCCAGAAAAAAAGAGTGCAGAAAAAGCGCTCCTTGCTGATGGCCCATTTGGGATCACAGTGGCAGCCTCCTTTCAGAGCAGGCTGTCCTGTCACCACAGTCCATGGCCGATGAGGGACCCAATTGGGCTGGAGCAGACAGAGGTTACTCCAAGCCACCAGTTTCATTCACCCCCACCCCCCCCCACCCCCCCGTTACACTGACAGACTGAGTGAATTAGCTGCAGTCAAATATTCAGTATGAAAACTCATATTTCTGTTTCAGTCTTACGAACAAAAATGACACCTTGAGTGTGGAAGATGAAATCTAGCTCTAGACATTTTAAGAATAGTCTGCACTTACTTACAAGATTTTACAAGATTAAATACTGAAAGCAGAATTTATTCAAAAAAATAAGTGAAGTACTATCAGGGAAACTTTATTTTAAATCATTAATTTGAATAGTATTTTTGTCTTACTGATTTAAATTTCTTCACATAAATCAGACTGTACAGTTATCAAAAGGAAGAGGTTAGGCCTAGGCATGACACAATGACACACATTTTTTATTTATTCTTTTCAACTGCTGGTATTCCAGATAAGAGCACTGACTTGGCTCAAGCTTATTTTCCGATGAGCTTGGGGCACTGCCTGTTAGCTCTTTAGATGGTCCTGCATATCTTTCTGCCTGACCACATATAATCATGATTCTGCCAATAATTAAACTGGAAAGGTCAAGCTGAAAATCTGAACTGAAATCTCACTTCCATCCAAACACCCTTCTGAGTGGTCACTTAAGATTCTTTGCTCTTCAGGAAGTACAGGAAATATATGTTCTATTTATATGATAAGACAGAGGCTGCTTTTTAGAGGAATGGGATATTAATTTGGAGATGAGTGAGAAGAAATTCTTGTTGCTGTTCTTGGTAGTTACCACAACATTGATTTAAATTTGAAATATATGGGGTGTGTAATACCCAGGGTACTGTGATGGGGAATACAAACAAAAGCTCTCGGAGGTTCTCAAACAGGAACCAAACTTCAGTGCAATGAAAAAGATTAGTTCTAATGAAATGCCTACGTAGCTTGGATTGTTCTGCTGCAAATTTTCAGATATGGTGTTACCTATTAAATATGCTGATATTACTAAAGAAGATATACTGATATTCTGGGCAACTTCTTAAATGATTTCCCTCCCACAGTCTTCGTTTAAAATATGTATTTCTTTGTTTAGATCAAAGAGGTGTTCTCGCATCTTGACATGGACCAGCTCTTGGGCCCTGAATGGGACCTCTACCTCATGACTATCATTGCTTTGCTTCTGGGCACAATTATAGCTTACAGGCAGAGGCAGCATCAGGCAATTCCCAGGCCTGCAGGGCCACGGCCAGCTGTGCCTCCCCAAGAGCCTGCCCCAGAACATCAGCCAGCACAGTAGCAGAACCAAGAGTCTCAAAGAAGCGAACTGGATTTGCAACCTGGAACAGCTCATGTGATTTTATGACACCAGATCAAGTGGACTCATCTGCAAGAGAAACACACACACACACACACACACACACGCACGCACACACATTTTGTTCTGAAAACAGTTTAGAGCTATGCCTTTTTTTCAGGGATGAGCATCTTCAAGATGGATTTGAATGTTATTTCAGTGCCAATGGAATAACAAAGCAGCTTTTCGTGAAGCAAAAGTGTACTACTTAAAAAGTGATGCCTGCTGTATCCACATTGTTCAGTTTTGAATTATTCCTCAGTAGGTTGAACGTCCTGTGGAAGTTGCACTAAACAGAAAGGAAAATATTGTGAAACTCAGTACAAGAAAATCAGGCCTGTGCTTTTCCACTAAGTAGTTTTTTTTAAAAGGGTGCTCATATCAAAGTGTATTCTGCATTTTGATAAACTTTGATTTACTTTCTGGTTCTCCTAATTATTTCTAAATCATTTTAATCCCTTAATAGTACGTTCCACCATTTTGATGCTGTAACTTGGGTCTACCAGTCATAAGAAGGAGATAAAGACAATCAGTAAATATGGTAAATATACTTCAGATTCTCTGTGCTCTGTAGGTATCCTTCCCATTTGGATATAGTCTTTTCTTAACAGCAGGGTTTGAAGTATGAATTGCACTTTCAAAGCGAAAATTTAATTTAACAGCAGCTACAAAAAAACCACAGTGTGTAAAACTCAGATATGTTTGAATAAGCCTGGCTACAACTTGCAGTGTTCTCCTGCCATCCCCCAAATACACAAGGTAAGTTTTTTACCCTTTCTTTTCTTAATAGTTCCACAAATATGCCAAGATTAGCCAAACAGTGGTCTGGAAAAAGTACCAGTTTTAATCAATCTCAGAAAGTCCCTTTACTGCAGTCTCATATTCTCCCTTCTCTCCTTCTCTCTCACACACATTTATAGCTGCTTTACTTTTCAGTTTCAGCATGATGCAGTTTTAATGAGCCAGACTTAATTAAAGTGCTCTCATAGGGCAGGGGATTGTGGAGCTATTTAATATGTAATCTACATACCTCTCTAAAATACATAATCTTTTTAAAAATGCACATGCAGTCTAGAGTGCATAGCACTGTATTAGCATATACTAAATTATTCTAAAGGTATTAGATAATAACAGTCTTACCATTTAGATTATGCCAGTTTGACAGCAGAATTCCCTGTAATGGTCCTGATCTGGATAGAGAACATGGGGTTTTTAAACTCCATGCAGACTAAGGTTGTCCATTAGAGAGATTGTGGGGATTTGTAAAGCTGAATGCCACAAAGCAGGAACTAAGGGCTGAGTTACAGTGGAAAATATAAGTTTGCCATGCTATGAAATCAACTAAAACATGTTCTAGGCAGTGACATGATTGTGGGATTCTTGGTTTTTTAACAGATTATTCTTTTAAAATAAGATAACACAGATTAAAGCTACAAGGATAGGTTTCTGAAAATAAAAAAACATGTTCCTTTCTACTACCACAGTACCAGGAGCTGTCTGTTTCTATAGAGCATCAAATTAGCTGCCTGTCCTCTTGAAAGCACTGTTGCTTTTGAGTCATGTTCTCTAGAAAGTAGCTCTCATATGGAGCATTTAAGAAGGATACAACCTGCCTTTCCACACACACACAGCTTTTGTTAGGTAAGCATTTGTTTTATTATTGGAACAACAAGGGCATCTTTTAAAATGAGGGACACTATGTCTCTCAAATGTATGGCTAGTATTGAACAAGACTGCCTTGCTAGTAATTTATTCTAGAAATTCTGGGAAGATCTTCTAGTAGCAGGACATTTTGTGGCATAACAACAGTATTGTGGAGATAGAAAATTGTGTAGGGAAGCTTGGAACATTTTGCACCCAGCAAGATAGATGAGAATAAAATTTCATACCATGAATAAAGGTATCCATAATTTTGACAAAAAGGAACTGGCACAGTTGAAAATATCCATGCAGGCTGCAGTTCAAAGGAGCAATTTGCATAGGGAGACAATTATTTTTTTTACCATTTCAATAGTTCTCTCAGTCCTAGAGACAAACTTCATAATAAAACCTGCAACTATGAAAATGTTCGGCTTGTTACGAATGGTGGTTGCAAATATTTGTAATTTGTGTAAAGTACTATAGCAAAAATCCAAAAGGATAATTTCATTGTGATTTAAACAGTGACAGATTTCTTCACGTTTCATTGGAATAAAATTTCACTTCTGTGGGCCACATTTAGTAACAACATGGTATTCATATATTTCCAAAGTCTTTTAACTCCAACATTACATTTAATTGCAATTGTAGATACATGTTGCACTCCTAACAAAAAAAATCATTATGGGAAGGACACAACGGTTTGTTTTATCTGTTATCTCCATCTAATGAAGCAACCATTGCCACATCTGCACTTAGCTAAAAATAAAAAAATTGAGAAATAACCAAACCATCTGATTTGTCCCCTACCACTGTAAAAAATTCAAAATAAGCAATAAGCAATTTATTTTCTCAGATTCAGCTATTGCTCAGTCTATTGAAAGAATATCCATTATGGATGGTACATAGTAAAATACATCAAAAAAACATCAAGCTAACTCAGGGATTTAAGAATGTTGAGTAGACCTAGGTCATCTGCCCATAATTTGATATCTTTGAATACCCTCTTCTATTCTTAATTAATATTTTAAAATTTCTGTCAAACTAAACCTAGCATTTGTCAATATGAACATTGCTGCCATTCAGCTGGTATTAGGAAAATGGGCTTTGATTTGTAAGTTTTCTTGGGTGTGATTTTAGTGAGCATCCACTTAACTGTGCAAGGGAGGTACAGCCTTATAGGATCTAGTCTTAAATGTGTTAATTGACATAAATGAACTGTTGACTTCAGTCTGAAAATATCCCCAGAGCAGAGCCTGTACAATGAAAAGTTGTATCCTTTACCAAATAAATATTTTTGGCCAGGAAGGATTAGAACATATGAAGAAAATGGCTGAGGAGTTGCTGAAAACTTCTCAGTTTCTAACCTCTTTAAAAATTGTTTAAAAGTGCACTAGGTGTTGTGAATGTGAGCAGCATGTTTCACAGGACATGATTATATGTTGCTTTGATAAACCTTGCATACCTGGATACAAGTAGTGTTCTCCATGTGTACAGAAATTTGTCCTGAGACTTGCACATGGAGAAGTGATAGTCTTTGAGTGGAGAGTTATTCAAGTCTCTAATCACTAAACTGGAAGTGAACAGGTTGTTTTAAATAATAGTGGCTGTTTTGCCTCAGATCTGTGTTGAGGTTTCTAGGTTCTGCCTTAGTCTTCTTGATTGCTGTCACAGATAGTGTAAATCAGATGCACAGTATGGTTATGTGTGAGCGAATATTGCACTCTTGTAACTATTATCTTTGGGGGAATAAAGTAAAAGAGAGAAGCTTGTCTTTAAAAGCTAATGCTCGTGTATAAGGGGAAAAAAGTTTTCCACTAAGTAGAAGTGTACAGCACTCCAGCTAAAGATAGCCATTTTCTTCAACACTAGGCAACTTCATTGAAACTAATGAAACATGTTTATGACTGATGTCTGACTTCACATTTTTCTGGGTTTGATGCAAAAATAGAACTTGCCAGAAATTTCAAGCAAATAGTATTGGGTATAAAAAGTCATTAGTCCTCAAGTGTGCAACAATAGGACATCAATGTCATGCATCCCAGGTAGAGATCTTTGATGCAACTGATGTGTTCCATTAATTTCAGTGGAACTTAGGTTGCAGTCCTTTGCACACTTGCCTGGTTCCATGTGTGTTTTGACACAGCAGGACTTAATTCTGAGTAAATATGTTTAGGATCAGGCTGAAAGTCATGGTAAATTGAAGCTGAATTAGGGCCAGAACTTGCACCCTGTTTGATAATTCTAAAGAGGATTAAATTCCATCTAATTTGATACGAGGATGGACAGTCTCCCAGTTCTTCACTATTTTAAACAGAGCATGATAAGCAGAATTTTCCCAGATTTTTAAAAGGTTGGTATGATTTCAGCAATGCAGCTGAATATGTACAGTTGGAGAGGACTAGTGAGAAGAGTTTTTTGTCTGCTGTTAGCCCAAGATGCTGAGTATAAAAGGAGTTTTGTACATTTTATTTTGTATTTAAAATGATGCAGTATAAAGGCTGGAAAAGTGTAATATAAATGTGTAAACAAATCCTGTTAATAGAAAGGTGTACAGATTCATTTTGTACTATATCTTGTTGAATAAAGATGCCACTTTTGTGATTGGCCTGTAATGCTGTATGAAAACCTGTGTTTTCTTTTTAAAGTTGAAAAAAAGAAGTATTTCTGACAAAAATAATTACCCATTTAGCTGAACTATAAATTATGTTACATTGAAAAGGTTTAGCCCCTTTTTCTGTGTAACACTGCCATCCCATGCTTGCTTACTCAGAAGTAAATAGCAAAGACTAGCTAAATATGCATAAAATTGCATGCCAAGAGTCAAATTAGAGAATATTTTTATCACATTTTTGAAGAGGTGTCACTTCAGATTGTGAACAATATTGGATTGTATTAGCATCTAATTTTCATCACCTAAATGTCTTGTTGAATGTCTTGCATATTTTATTTTGTGATTGGTCATTGGATGGTAAATAACAAGCTTAATTTGGCAGTCTGACTGGTAAAGCTCATATCTCTGAAGAAATTTTGTTATGGGTGGGAGAACAGGTCATTCATAGGAAATGCACTTTCTCCTTAATGTCAGATTTGACTTTAAATTCCATTCCTGTACTCCAAGAGTGAGAAAGGTGTGGTCCTCCATGAGTTGTTAGACGGAAACTCCCCTCAGCATAGCTAGTGGCTGAGGATTGATGGAAGTTGTAGTCCAACAACATGTGGATGACTGCACATTCCCCATCCCTGCTTTACTCATTTTTCTGAAACAGGGGTACCCTTGAAAAATACCTTCAGTGCAGTTGATTCTCATTTCTTGTATGAGCTTCATTCTGCATATATAGGGGCTGATGCTGTATGGCTTGTCTTTGTACCATCTAGTGACTTTGTCAAGGCAGACACAGGAACTGAATGGAGAACTCCCTATATATCTCAAAGGGGCTAAGCAGACAGGCAAAAAGAGGTGCTTTGAGGGTGACTTGTAGGTGTGGCGTTTAGACGATGCATGCCTAAAAGTTACCAGGAAAGCAGTCGTATGCTGAAAAAACCCACTCCAAAAAGGAGCCACTTTTTTCTGC
>CM034701.1:36696372-36730634 GCA_020142125.1 Phrynosoma platyrhinos
TTTCATCTTCTGCCCTCACATGAAGTTCCCTAACTGTCGTCAGAAATTGATTAAGGGTTCCTGGAGCCCAAATACCCATAAGGCACCAGATCTTGTCTTATCTTGGAAGCCAAGCAGGGTCAGCCCTGGTTAATACTTGGATGGGAGACCGCCAGTGAATACCAGGTGCTCTCTCTGTGTGTGTTGTGTGCCTTCAAGTTTGTTCCGACTTAAGGTGACCCTATCATGGGGTTGTCTTGGCAAGATTTGTTCAGAGGTTTGCCATTGCCTTTCCCTGAGGCTGAGAGCATGTGAGGTCCCAGGATCACCCAGTGGGTTTCGTGGCCAAGTGAGGAATGGAACTCTAGTCTCCAGAGCCATAGTCCAACACTCAAACTACTACACCATGCTGGCTCTCTAACAGGTGCTACAGGCTCTATGTCGGGGAAGGAACTGACAAAAGCACCTCTTATTCCTTACCTAAAAAAAAAGCCCTATGAAAATCATGGAGCCACCATAAATTAACAGCTGACTTAAAGGCACATGCACACACAGTGTCTGAAAGAGCTGGATGCCACTGTCCACATCTTTCCTGCTAACTGCACTTATAAAATCCACATTGTTTTTTCTCTCTGTTCTGTTGGATATTGGAGCTAGCTGTCCTTAAGAAATAAGATGAATCCTCCATCTTAGTTGACAGAATAGGAGGTATGGTAAATTGCATATCCCTTCCATCCAAGATCTCAGAGAGGCAGCATATTGGGTGTTTTTGGAGACCCTGGCTAGCTCTTCTACAGCAGGACAGTGGCTGGTGACGTTTCTTGGATCCCCTCAATCCAAGAGGTGGAACTGGATTGAGGATCCCCTCAATCTAAGACCAGAAAGAGCTGCTGAGGCAGAAATGTTTTTCCCTGAAGGTTGCTTTTCCTCAGAGAGAGGCATTTGGGCTTCTCTGCAGTTCTCTGGAGAGCTATCCAAGCCTTGAATTGCTGCAGGACCAACTCTCCAGTGACCACACCAGGCCAGTCAGATCAGGTAGGATGTAGGGGCAGAAAGGGTATCTTGAGCTATTTTGGGGATGTGGTGTTTTTGCCATTGCCACACACATGTATCTATATCTGTATAGAATTTTATACATCTGGAGCATGGTTCAACTGGGAACGGGGTTTCATGCTGAAAATGAGAGCTTCATGTAGTGATTAAGGAGTTGGGCTTTGAACTGATGTCATGCACCAAGCACTTTCTGACAATGCCATTCCAACATCCTTAGGACATCCAAGCAACCCATGCCTCCAAATCTATATGAACTTTTTTCTGCCTTCCTTAGAGGTAAAGTGGAAGAACTGGTGGGACGGAGGGAGAGAGCACAATTCAAGCTTTCTACTCTTGGGTACCAAAATGTCTTTTTATATCTGTGAAAAAGTAAGAGGAACACTAGTACTGCAGTGAGCCTTGGGCTGGATTGGATCCTAGTATTTGCAAAGCAAGAAGATTTATCTCTGAAGAACATGAGTTTACTTGCCACCCAGCCCTGTGAACTGCTGTGTTGGCATTGTGACTCACATGGCCATTAGAGGTTTGCTCATATATGAGCATATATGACTCAGTTTTGTGGTTAGGTACAAAACCATCTCTGAGCATTCCTTGCCTTTTCACAGAAAACACTGAGAAATTTACGGGGTCACCATAACTTAACAGGTAACTTGTAGGCATGTGTATATACACACACAGAGAGAGAGAGAGAGAGAGAGAGAGAGCTCCTATCAGGCACAAAGAACTTTTTTCTTTGTATGGCCAAACTTTGAAATGGCCAATCCATGTTCAAGCAGTCCAAACATGAATGTGAAGATTCAAATTATATCAAAATTGTTTAATAGTATTTTAAGGGGCAGGTGGATTGTAGGATATGTAATGTATATTTTAATGTTGTAAGCCGTTCCAGTTGCGTTATGCAGAGAGGCAGGATAAAAATAAATAAATAAATTATTATTATTATTATTATTATTATTATTATTATTATTATTATTATCTATCCAGTTACAGTTGTTGATCACTTCAGCCTGAGAGCAATGAAGAATGCTGAAAGAGTCAGAGTTTGGGAAGTTATTTTTAATAAGTAATTAGTTCCATTGACACTTTCAATCATGCCCCTCCTAATAATTAATTACTATTGTAATTGCATTTTTAAAAAGTAAAAGTATTTACTTACTTTTTATTCAAATGTAACTGGAATGATTTATTTTACTTTCTAAGAATTAGAACATAGCTACTGACCTGTGGCAGAAAACAGCCTATATAATGAAACTACACACCCTATAACTAGAAAAATAACTACTTGTAACGTGGTTACATGTCTATTACAGTACGTTTGAACTGATCTCATATTATGTGGCCATTATAATGCAAGTTAGCTGTTCCTTAGTTACTGAAATGGAGTGTTAATTACAAGTACAGTAACTCATTATTTATAACAGAATTATTTAGTTATTATTTCCAAGCTCTGATTAGAATTTAGTAGTAAACAATCAACTGGCCCAACTGTACAGTATAATTGTTTTTAAACTTTTAATTATTTTTATTTTGGTTGAGGGAGGGTCATGTATGGTGTGAGTATTTTATGGGTGTGAAAAGGGAGGAATGGTAGGTAAACAGTGTCAAACTGGAAGAGCAAACAATTTTATTCCAGCAGAAGCTTATCTTCCTGTCTCGTTCCAAAGATTTTTTTTTTTTTGGGACACTTAAAAGAAAAAGAGAAGGGAGGGAGTGGAAAGCTTTATCTTAGACTCACTGAATGTGTGAAACTCGAGATAAAGAGTTTTGCTTCTTCATATCCTACCCTCTTTAGATTTCCACCAAGACTTTTTCACTGAGACTGCTTGGGAGAGATCAGTCCTCAATTTGAAGATTACTCATGTTACAATTATTCAAGCAAGTCGAAAGAACAGTTCAGATTAGCCAGGTGGGAAAAAATACAGCAAGATATTGAGGTCAAGCTATTCCTCCTGGTCTCAAGGGCAAAACTAGAAAGAACACACACTGTTTGTGAACTTAAATGTCTTGAACAGAGGCCATGGCAACTTAGGGCCTTTGCAGACTGCCAGAAATAGTGCACATTAAATTGAGGCACTGCCCTGGCTGAGTGCTAGGGAGTCATGGGAATTGTATTATTTTCTGGGACATTGAGCCTTCTCTGTCAATAAATTACAGTTCCCATGATTCCCTAGCACTGAGCCAGGGCAGTGCCTCAATTTAATGTGCACTATTTCTGGCAGTCTGCAAAGGCCCTTAGTCTACTTGTTTGAAACCCCACTTGAATTGTAAGGAGATAGATTTTTATTTTTTTAAAAAAACACATTTTACAGCAGCATATACTTTTAATGGAAAAAGACGATAACAATTATATACTCAAACTTCTCAGTTGTGAATAAAACTTGCCAGTTTGCCTCTCTGCAGTGAATAAGGAAGCTGTATAAAGATTTTTAAAAATAAGCAAGGAGGGAAATGTGGAGAATTGCCAGGAGGGCTTCATTTGAGCTGGAGTTCATCAGATCTCAGCCCCAGAAGCTGTTTTCAGTGCTATGGTGCTACTATGTGTCCTTGCTAAAAGGTTTCTGGATAGGATTGCTAATCTCTTTTTTTATTTAATGGCAAGGTAGAGTTTCGTACAAGAGAGGCAGCGTAGTTTGGTTTTTTGAATGTTGGACTATGATTCTTGCTATTGCTATTCTGGAAGCCAGTGTTTGAATCCCCGCTCAGCCATGGAAATCCACTGGGTGGCCTTGGGCAAGTCACACTTTCTCAGCCACAGAGGAAGCCCCAGAATGATATTTCAAACCATCTCTCCCCCACCATTAGATCACTCCTTTATAATCAGAGTGCCCTGTCTAATTGTATTTAAATTTGTAATTTTGTTTTAAGTTAAATTTTAAGGTTGTTATCAATTTAATATATTTTTAAAGGGTGTGTGTGAATGTTTTTTGTATTGCATGGGATTGTATTTTTAAATTGTAAGCCGCCTTGATAGCCTCGGCTAAAGGCAAGATATAAATTATATATATATATATATATATATATATATATATATATATATATATATAAAGGCAAACTCCCCTCTGAACAAATCTTGCCTAGAAAACCCTGTGATAGGGTTATGTTACAATCAACATAATGGAACATGGAAATGACTTGAAGGCACACAACTACAACAAAGGGTATTCTGCTATTAACAAGCTATAAAAGAAGCAGAAATTCAAAGTAGTGAATTCACTGTATCCATAGAGCGTTGCTGCTGCATTTGAATATGTAGCATTTTCCGTCACTTCATGCTTGGAGAGCTGCACCTGTTGGACATCTACTTCTCCTATAGTTTTAGATGCCTAGGAATCATGCTGGAGTCTGTCTGCTAACATTTCTGGTCCATAGAAGTATAAAGGCATATGTAGACAACCGATATCTGCTAGATTTTCTCCTCCCCTCAAGAGGAGTAATGTTTTTAAAACATAGTAATTAGACACAAGAGGAGTAATATTTATTAAAAAAAATAGTAATTAGATAATTAGACTCCCAATTACACATTTCTGCTAGGTTTCTTGGCATATTCTATTCATAAACTGTACAGAAAATGAGCAACAACTGAGCAGAAGCTCACTGACTTGGCTGTGGTTTCTGGAAGCCTGTCGAAATGTATGGTACTTGCATATTACATTCCCTGAATGTGTTGAGACTGCTTCTTTTTTAACCCTCTGAATGGGCTGAATAAGAGCTTCTCTGAGTGCATGCTGAGTTTCCACAGCTACTCCTACACCTCTGGAATTAGAATTGGAGCTCACCAGCAAGAGATATGATTGAAGAAGTCTCTGTTAGAGAGCTTTTCAGAAGTGAGATTTCAAAACTACATTTATTATTTGCAATCCAGAGACCTGATGAATAAGTTGCCTGCTTCTCAAGAGTCCCTTATAATGAGAAATATTCAGCAGTCCATGTGATACAAGGATGGCTGCTTCCCCTAGTTGGCTCTGCCTGCTCCTGCTCAGTGCTCCATATCCTTTGTCTGGGTGTCTGGGTGAAATATTATATTTGAATGATGTTTTAAAATGCTATTTGCATAGGAAGTCTCTGGGTACAAAAAAAAAAAAACCTTCTTCATTGTTTATTTTCCTCAATGAGAAGTGATGCATTCTGCTGTGGAAAATGAGGCATTCTGTACAAAGATGTTAGAAAGGAACTGGCACTGAAATTTAGCAAGAAATTTGGGCACTATATTTTGCATTATAAGTACTGCAGAATGGGAAGGGAGATCATGTACACCCTCCTGATTTTGCCAGACTGAAGCTCCTAGCTTTCTTCACTATTGGCTGTGCTAGCTAGGGTTGCAGGGATGTGCAGCCAAACAACATTTGGACGCTCACATGATGCCATGGAATAATGACTTATTTTAAGACAAGGATGGAGAAACTTTGGCTCTCTTGAGTGTTGTTCAACTGTCGTTCCCTTTGATCATGGTCATGCTGGCTGTGGCTGATGGAAACTAGAGTCTATTGACACTTGAAAAGCCACAGGTTCCTATCCTAGTTTTAGGAGTTTGTTGTACCATAAGGATTTTATTTGTTGACTTGGCTTTATTTAGTTCCATAGCAATCGGTAGTGGAATTAATTTATGAGACCAAGATCTTTCCATGGAAATTCTCAAAATGCAAACAAATATAAACATTATATTGGTTTCTGAAGACTTTGTAAGTTCAGACAAATACAGAGATCAGATCCATATATTTTTATCTTTGTAGATGACCTATTTAGATCTATTTAGCCTAGGAAGATAGAGAACAGAATATTTCCAGAATCCAAAAAATTGTTAGCTACCACTTACAGTATCAATTTTAAAAAGCAACTCTTTATTTGCTTGTTTCTCACAGATAACTTAAATTGTTAGTTTCATTACTTAAAAGCATGTCTCAGTGCTGAAAGCTGATTGCCTGTGGTAGAAAACACATACTTAGCAAAGAGGCATAAGAACATAAGAAACTGACTTAGGGGGGTTGCAGACTGCCAGAAATAGTGCAAATTGAGTCCACTTTTAGGGTTAGGGTTAGGGTTAGGGTTAGGGAATCATGGGAATTGTATTTTATTGTGGCACCCGAGTTCTCTGACAGAGAAGGCTCAATGCCTCAGAAAAAAACAATTCCCATGATTCCCTAGCACTAACCCTAACCCTAAAAGTGGACTCAGTTTGCACTATTTCTGGCAGTCTGCAACCCCCCTTATTCTGATTCAGACCACTGATCTAGCTAGTTCAATATATTGTAGTTATCTCTGACTGGCAGAAACTCTCTTTTATGCTAGCCTTGTGGTGTATATGCACTGCAGAAACAACCTGGTTTGACACCACTTAAACTGCTATGGCTTAGTGTTATGGAATTCTGGGAGAGCTCTGGCGCCACAAGTAACTACAATTTCCAGAATTCCATAGCATTGATCCATGGCAGTTAAAGTGGTGTCAAACTGGCTTATTTCTGCAGTGCGGATGCAGCCCTGGAGATCATTCCCTGGTGTTTTCCCATCCAAACCATGCCCAATCATGCTTAGCTTTTGAAATTAGATGAGTTCAGACATATTCAGTGTGGTGTGGTGGGTATCCTGTCCACCTTATTGAGGTGGACAGCATCCACAATATAACAAGTACTGAACTTTGGTATTCCTTTTCCACTATCCATTCATGCAATATCTCCATAAGTGTAAATGCAACTAAAAAAATAGTTATATTGAAAAATGAGTAAAATTATTCCTTGATAAGTTACTGTCGTAAACCAATGAAGTTACACCTTTTTATTAGGAAAAGGGATTAATTACAGGAAACTATTTTTTGCTTAGTTTTCTGTGGATTTTCCAAGTTATTATTTTTCCAAGCTATTGTAATTATTTTTGATTAATTAAACTGGTTACTTCCAAGCTCTGGAGGATGCAGGGGAAAAGGGGCAAGGCACAGAACAGTGTGAAAACCTATTTGTGCCTGAAACCATCAATCATAATCTCTTTCTTTCTAAATACTGTATGGTCAAAAATATTTAAGTACTAATTCAGAAAGATGAGCAGACTGGCTGACAAAGAGCTTATCAGTAACAATTCCAACAGAGGAAATGGTATTTGTCCAAATCTTTTAACCATTAGAAGCAAGTGTAGTAATAATTGTCTGTTTCTGTGGCGGCAATATCAGAAGTCACATTTCAAATAAGATCAGCAAAAATTATTGGTATGTATTCTCACTATGCATATGAACATCACCAGCTTTGCATCAGTGGTTTTCTGTTGAGAATCAGGGTGCACTTGTATGGAAATAAGTGCTAGTGGCTTCAGTGGAATTAACAGCAAATGAATGTTTTAGAATTAACTTATTTTCCTTCTTTTTTCTCTCTCTTCTTTTCATTCTTTTTCCTCCTTCAATGATTATTTAGTAGAATCAAGGCCTCAAACACACCGTATCTATAATGCTATGTTGGGGTTACAATTTTCCCATGGCCTTTGCCATCACCCCACAATATTTTGTAAATAGAATTGGTGCAAAAACATAATTTTTAAAATCAATTATGGGCCATTCTAGACAACAAGTTAACCTCTCCCTTCACCCACACCAGGATTGAGTACAACTTCCATCGTTTACAGATGGTATCACCACTGTAGGCTGAGGATTCTGGGGCCTGTAATCCATCTCTTCTGGAGGATGCCCGTGGTAAAGGCTGAGCTAATCCACTCCTTTCTGTTATTTGTAAGATTCAATTGTATATCTCTACACTTTTCTTCTTCCTGACAGATGCTGTGTTTCATATGAGAACAAGCACTTTGCAACAAGGTGAAGCACTTTCCCTCTCCTGCCTGCACTATCTACTGGTGGTGTGAAGATGACTAATAACAAGCAGCAAGCATGACCTCACTGGCCAATATCATTGCTTCCCAGCAGTCTGACTGGGTCTCTTTCAACGATGGTCCACACCTACCTGTTCCCTCACAGTGTGAGTTCCTTCTCTCTGATGAAATATACTGTTGTCATAGATCAAAGCAAATTAGTAAAAGTAACATTGCACTGGATTGTCTCAATCCAGAGGTGCTTCTAGGTTGCAGTGAATTTACATAACTCATTTGGTACATGTGCGATCATCTCCATTAATTTTGATGGTCAGGCAGACTGATGGTACCTTCCCCCATGGGATTCTGTGCTTTCCTAATTGTATACTGATGAGAGCATTCAGAATAAGTTCTTGAATTTTTTTATTAGAGAATATTTTTGAGGCAGATTGTTTGGAAGTTGTGCTTGCCAGTCAACTTGCAAGTGATCTCTCTGTGCTTTAGCCTTTTAAAGAGTGAACAGTATTTTCAACACTACTTCCAGGATAATTTCTTGCTCCAGAAAAGTTTTCACTGCCCTTCAGTTCTCTTCCAGCTTACTTGGAGGGAAGGTATAACAGCTTCCCTGTACACAGCTGTAGTGGATTTGTAGTTCTAGGATAGTAAAAGACCTAGTTCATTATTTACTATGCCCCCTGCTATACAGTGACACGTAGAGAAAGACCTGTTTGGGTGTTGCCTGAAATCATTTTGTGACCTGTTAGCAGATCACATTAAATCTATTAAATCATAATAGCAGTCCCAAAGATCTCCTGTGAATTTCTAAAAATGTCAGCAATGGACTGCAAAGTGGATCTGTTGACTAGTAGGGGTTGCAGACTGACAGAAATAGTGCAAATTGAGTCCACTTTTAGGGTTAGTGCTAGGGAATCATGGGAATTGTTTTTTTCCTGAGACATTGAGCCTTCTCTCTCAGAGAGCTCTGGTGCCACAATAAAATACAGTTCCCATGGTTCCCTAGCACTAACCCTAACCCTAAAAGTGGACTCAATTTGCACTATTTCTGACAGTCTGCAACCCCCCTTGGTTAGCATTATTAATGTTGGCTGCAGTGATATGTTACTTTATTAATATTTAATTCTGTTCCTTTATTTTATTCCTTTTATGTGATTTCTTATATACAAGTACATGTTTGTTTTAGCAACTATATTGTATTAACATAATGGTTCGTAATGGACATTGTGCCACAGACAAAATGCTGGAAAATCCTATTCAAATAAATAGCAAAGCTCATGTACATAGAAAAGTTTCTTCAGCTTAAATGCATCTATTGGTTACTTGTAGTAGCTGCTATTTTGTTGTTGTTTAACTGATCTTGAATCAATCTTGACTCTGTGGATGAGACATCTCCAAGACCCCTTTTCCTCCACTACTCTGCTTAGTTCCTGTACATTCATATCCATTACCTCCTTAATAGAGTCCATCCATCTAGCATGCAGTTGTGAAAGATGCATTGATGTGGGTAGAAATTGAGTTCAGGCTTAATGATTCATGGAATTCTTTCCAGCCCCAGACTTTGTGCTGAGTAAGACTACTTGTATATGAAACAAAGGGTTGGAGCTAGGAAAATAAAATAGCCCTGTGTGGAATTTGCTTCTTTCTGTTCCATCACATACTTCAATTTGCCTCCATAAGCTGCTGTTGTAATGTTTGTTTAGCTACTTACAGCTTTCATAGCCAAGACTATTTGATTAACAGGGACAATGGCATCTTCTGGCATCACCTTCAAGCTTCCCTGTTCCCTCTGAACAACCCTTACAGTGTTGAGAAGGGGTCTGTGAATTTTCCCAGCAACAATACATTGTTTATGAGTTACCCCTCTTATGCAAAATATTTGGGGCAGCTTGGTCTGGAATGGACAATTAAGAGTCACTAGTTTCACTAAAGATCTGATCATGGATGAGGCAAAAACTGCTTGAACTGGTTTACTGATATGGGTATTGCTTGCATTTTTCTCCATTGGGGTTGTGGGTAAGTATGATGCATGCTTGCACTTAAGCAGTTACCACTACAGCACTGCCCAGCCCATGTTCACATTATTGTCTAATGGGGATGGGTAAATGCATAGCGCAGTGATGTGGAGGGCACAGAGTAAGTTGCAGGGTGCCTTACAGGAGAGGAGAGAGAATTTAACCTGGTGGTACTGAGGAAGTAGACTTAAATTTACGAAAGCTCATGCTGCCAACTTCCTTCTTTCAGTCTCAAAGGTGCTGCAAGATCTCTCTACATACTGGTGCTACTATGTTTCTCATAACAAATAATTCTACTCAGGGCAGCCAAGGGCTTTTAAGTCATATTTTGACATAGATAATGTACAAAAAAATGAAAGAAACCCTTCTCTTCAAGAAAGAAACAAGTAATGAGACAAGATGCCACATTACTCTTTTTTACATTTTGGCTGTCACTTCAGGCCACGCTGAGGAACCACTTGAGGGATTTCTTTCTTCTTCTGATACATCCTCTGAAGGCATCCAGAACCTGGATCAAGAATTTCAGACTCTTGCACAATCTGAGTTGGGAGATGAAGTGGACAAACCAGCTGTTGAATCCACATCAGTATGTTCACCTGAAAACCACCTGTCTCCAAAGCCTGATTTATCATCATCCTTTAACACATGGGTCCAGTTTGAAGATCCGCCCTGGACTAGCACTTCACTGGAGCACACTCATACAGGTTGGAATGTCATTCTGCACTAAGGATTATTGTAGTAATGTCTGAGGGACTAGCATCAGGTAACACTAACAGAGAGAATCTGTGAATTAATATATACTTAATTTTATTGAGCTCAAGGGAAAATAGATGGATAAATTTGGAAACTTCTGTCGAGATTGATCTAGAATTGTGTAAACTAGACTTTATATGGTTTTGTCCAGCAGAAAAACTAGAACTTTGTTGAGATAGGAGCAATTTCTGAGAACTTGGCCTGAGCCTTTCAAAAGACATTTCATAATTTCCCCCCATTCATTAACCCATGTAAACAAAAAAGAGTTAAAGGATAATCCTCTGTTTAAAATGATATCCAGTATGATCATCTGGAGAACTTTTTCTGAGATGGAACATAATGTATCAGCAGATCTCAGAGCAGGTCAGGGAAGCCACTTGTAAACAATCTAAAACAATGTAAACAATGTAAATGTATAAAATATTCAAACAATTTTAACTCATACAGAATAAAATGCACAGCTTTACATATCAGAACTAAGACATCATTTTAGCCACCAGGTGCTCAGATGAATTCCAGTAACTTGTTTAGCATGGTGCCAAAACAAAGGCAAAGTCAAAAGTTCTGTTGTTTCACCTGCTACCTAATCCTTTTTCAATTTACAGCCTGAGCAGGGATATTCTACACGTAAAGCATGTTCTCCACCAATGTGCTGTGCAGAGCTTGGAAAAGTTACTTTTTGGGACTACAGTTGCTAATAGCCATTTTGGCAGGGGATTCTGATTCTAGTCCATAAGAGTAACTTTCCCAAGCTCTGGTACTATGGTCTTTTTACTGTTTTTTATTGTTTTAGAAATATTTTATTTAATGTTAATTGCTGAATGTTAATATATTGAGTGTTTGCTTGCACACTGGATACTAATCTTTGTGGGGAAATTGTGTGAAATTTGAAACTTAAAAGAAATGTGCTTTTGTTGTCCAATGTCTTGAAGCCCAAGCTGCCATTGGTCCTGTGCAAAGAGAAAGGCAGGATATACATTGTATTAATTAATTACAATTAGGAATGGAGCATGGATCTTGGGAAGGAGTAACAACAGAGGCAATGGGAAATTATCCTGTTGGTCAAAAAGTTCATATTAACCTGATTACTACCATTGTGGTATGCAGGAGGATCAGATGGAAGTACCACACATTAAATGTAAGGACCAGGCCATAACCCACCCACACCTGTATTTAAATTATCTCTTGCATTGAAGTCATAAATCAGTAGATAACTAATTAGATACATTGTTGGATTATGCTGCATCCTGAAACAAATTGAGGCATAAAAATCAGAGCTAGAAGAAGATCTATTGTGATTTGTGACATCTTCCCCCAAGCTTCTCTCAAGGACTTTGTCTGATTTCAAATGGCTCAAATAAATAACTTTTATCTCACATCCTTGGGGAGGCACAATAGAGCAAGAGTCACATGATACTTACTGTATATCCACTCTGAAGTTGGTAAGTATTAAGCAAGAATATAATACAGTCAGGGAAAAGAAGGCAGTAATTGAAAATGGAGAGCACTTGAATGATGTTAAAATCAGAACAAATCTAAAGTACTATCTTGTATAAGAGGAGGAAAGTTGTTGCATCAAATGGAGCTGGGGATTTAGGTTACAATCCTGTAGCCACTTAATGGGGATAAACTACATGGAACTCATTGTGCTTTATATCTGTTATAGCACTCTAAGGATATAATATAGTCAAAAGAGATATGAAGGCGAAATTTTTAAGTTTGGCAGAGCATTTCAGAGACAATGCAAGTATATTCTGCTGTGACTTTTAATATTCCAAATGCTAGAAACTGGATTTGAGGCTTTAGGGTGGAAAGAATAAATCCACCCACAAGCTCCAAATGAGTATTTGGAGTGTGAAAGGGATGATGGAAACAAGCCCAGTCCTTTCTTTTCCCCTGCATCTGTTGATCATATCTGTTTGCATGGAATCCAAGAACATGAAAACAGTACAAATGGAGGTTCTGTATACACAATGAGACACACTACATTTTGCAAAGAATGGTATTTTTGAAGGGAATCTGTATAATTACAACTTGTAAACTGTGGTTTGGAATTGCTCAGCTCATTTGCAAAAAATTAAAATTAAGATTACTGTGAATTAGGCAATTAATCTCAAAAAGCTTCAGACCTCCATGCTCCCCCTCTACACTTTCTTCATGTATAAGAGTATAATAGTGTAAGCTTTGACCTTCAGCTTTGACTAAAACAGTATTTTGCCTTAAGTACAAACTTTGGAAAATTAGGAAATTAGTTAATTATAATGTTAGTTAAATAACAAACCCAGAATATCAGCCTGTGGTTTATATCAAATGTGATGAGCAATCTCTTTTATGTTAGAGGCCACAGTCCTTCAAGTATGCTATACTGATGAGGATAGCATATTGGCAGGCTTTTGTTTCTGTCATACTTTCTTTCCTCCTCCCACAAAGGGAAGGAACAGATAATACCTGCCAGAGATCTAACCTGATCACTTACAGAAGACTCTTGAAATTAATCTGGGGCTTCGGGTTACCCACTGGAGTGTAGAGGTGTGTGCGTATAAAATCTCTAGTGTTTACTTTATAACAGCTGAAGAATACTCATAAGATCATGCTATCAATTTCCCTGTGGCATGCTCAGAAACTCACTCTTTGCCTTAGGGAAGGTTGCCAGGAAAGTTCTGAGAAAGTGCATTCTACTTTTTTTTAAAAGATAAGCTTCTGGCCATTAACTGATTGTTGCAAAGGGAGGGAAGGTGATATACCTTTAGTGGAGAGTGGTGCTATCCTCTTTTTTTTCCTCTTTACTTTATTTGTTGTGTTTTAAATGCTTTCAAACTTTTTAGTTCAGTGCTGTTTTAATAATGACAATGATATAATTGGCTTTTTTGTGGTTGTATGATGGATTCCTAGTTGTATTTTGTTTTAATCTATGTTGTAAGCCCCTAGGTATGGGTGAAAGGTAGGATATTAATTAATTGATTAAACAAACAAACAAACATTCCAGTGATATTTTCCATCATGCAATACTCTAATTTCTAGTGGCTCCTCCTACCCCTTTTTGGTGCCACTCTCATTCCACAATTTTTTTTCTCTCTTAAGCCTCTCCTCCAAAAAAATTCTGCTGGACATGTCCCTCCTTGGGATCTTCTGAAAGACAGCCTACTGTTTCAGACAGCAGTTGGACAACTACTTCAGAGAACACCAGTACCCTAAGTATCACTCCTTCTTATACAGATCTTCAGTCCATAAATACAGAAGATCTGACCAGCGGAGGAGTATCTGCAGCAGACTCAACTGGTAAGCAAGCCCTTTATGTCCTTCCCTCTTTTTTTAGCCCTGTTTTCCTGAATAAACCATTAACATCAATCTTAGTTTATGATAAATCCTATAGGAGCCTATTACAGGTACACTATTGCAATACAACCTTAGGAAGGATAGAAACTGATAACACCAACCTTATATTTATTACATGGTTTATTAAAGTTTCTATTGTTCTTTTTATCAAATAATTCCTCTCATCAGACAATGGGTATCTTGACATACACTTTACAGATCACTTAAAATTACAGCTAGGACATCATTGCTCTTCTAGCATACTTTCCTTATCTTCTTCACAGGCTTTTTCCACTTTAAAAGTTTCCAGCCCTTTGTTGTTGGTGTCTAGTTCAGGGAACTCTTTTTCATTCCTTTTAAGCCGTATTTACTCATTCAAAAATTAGCTTATCTTTAAATATGCCTTGGGGGTGAGAGAGGCAGGCAACACAGCCTATTAATCAATGCCATCCATGTGTGTTACATAGCGTCCCTCTGGATATCTACATGGATAGCATGATTCTTTTATAGAGTTAATAGGAACTGAGTTGGTTAAACTGCTTGTCTCCCAGTTATGCTGTGTAGTCAGAATTTGAGCATTATTCACCACATGTACTTCAAAGTGGAGGAGGATGACTGAGAATTGAATAACTAATATTCAGGTCATGTCTGTTTGGGTCCTTAGAGAGAAAAGCAAATAAACTGCGAAACTTTAGATAGGTTCCAATTTACAATTTAGAATTAAACTTTTCCCAGTATGCTTGTTGTCGCAATCTCTCCCCCGCCATTAGACGATCAGATCACTCCTCTATATATTCAGAGTGCCGGCTATTTAATAGTATTGACTTGTAATCTTGCTTTAATGTTGATAATGATTTAATATATTTTTAAGGGGGGTTTTCTATAATTGTATGGGATTGTATTTTAATTGTAAGCTGCTTTGATAGCCTCGGCTAAAGGCAGGATATAAATATATTGTTGTTGTTGTTGTTGTTGTTGCTTAATTATGCTTAAAGGGAGAGAGCATAAAGATTCATAAGAAGGATGAACCCCTTTCACTGTTTTAAAAGAATTAAAAATTGGAGTCCTGTGCTTCCAGCATTGGGTTTTGGGGACAATGCCACAGTGCTTTGTAACTGGGAACCAGGCAGTGAAAAAATGTGTACCAAGTTTCAAGGATAGCTGCCTCAGTTGGAAACTATCAGCTTTCCTGGGTAAAATGTTCACAGTGACATTGAACAGGATAAACTGAACATTGTGGGAAGGCTTTGCAAAAAAAAAAAAAAAACATGTCTGGGTTTGGCATGCTTCTTTTGGGTGTCTTGGCCCCCTGTCATCATCTAATATGGAAAGTCAAACATCTTTGTCATGAGCAGTGGTTTAGTGTGATAGTTGGCAGCAAGACACAGTTGTGTCAGACACTATTTTAAAAACAAGCTGACAGAAACGTGGTTTTCTCCAAGTGGAAGGCATCTAATTGCAAGACTGAGAAGAAGAAAATGGTACACATTGACTATGAGCTATTGTGCACAAGGTGTGGAGTTGGAAAATAAGAACAATAGCCAATGATAGACTGGTTTATGAATTTATGTATGACCCCCTGTAATCGAAAACAAGCCAAGATTGGTCAAAGCACTGTAAATTTGTAGAGCAAAAATGTTCACTGACTAAGACTTAATCATGCAGCACCACAGTGAGTTAGCTTCTTGTGAATTAACTACATGGCTCATCAGCTTGCCATCTTGTGGTGTGGTTTTCAAGTGGCTGAAGTTCAAATCAGTGAGGATTTAGTGGTAGCATAGATTGCCATTACTTGTAACTTATGTCTTATGCTCCCACTGTTAGAAGTATGCATATTGCCAACTGTACAGAACTGTTGGAAGTGTGTGTATTGCCAACTGTATCCAAAGCTGGCATTTCCCATCATCACAATCAAGCTGTGTCTACAGAAACTGACAGGACCACACAAGCAGTTGGAAGGGGAGGGATGGGCTCCTCACACAGAAATAAGACTCTACTTCTTTGTACCACAATGTGGTTGCATCAAAAGCATGGGAAGGGATGAGGAAATCATACCGGTAAGAAACAGAAGAATGTGGTTCAGCCATGATGAGAGGTTTAGAGGATCAATTTTAGGCCTAGCTATTCTTAAGCATAGGGAGTTAATTGGAAGCACATTTCATATAAAAGAGGAAAGGAATGTCAGGAGAAAAAATTTAGCTCCAAATGTTGTCTGCTCTTTTTGAGTGATTTGTTTCCAAATAAAGGGGTTTATACTGGGAGGTTTTTTACTCCTCCCTCATCGCAAATGTTGTTAAGACTGAGAGTTGACATTTTAGAAAACTTGAATTGACTTTAAGCAGTTTGTGATAGGTACAAAAATGGACTGTTCAATTATTTATTGCCACCTGCAGTATTATGACAAGCATTGATCAGACCTGCACATTCTGATTTATTTGCTTTGAAAAGAGGAAGCCCTCTTCCAAAACAGTGCTGAAATGAAGAGTACCTCTTTTATTCCTTGTTCGGAAAAATTCAAGGCACAGTTTCACACCACCTTATTTTTGGAAATCTCAGGTGTCTCCCTTGTTAATTATAGCAGGGATTTCAACAATGTTTTTAATGTTTTTGAATTTGAAGGCTTGGTAACACTTCTGAGGTGTGTCTGTTAATGTTGTTTATTATGTGACTTCCTTGCAGGCACATAGTTTTATAATTTATGCACCATTGTATCCTTTTGCAAAATGTGAAATTTGGCCCCTCTCGGTTCTGCTTGTCACTATGGCTTTTTAGAAAGAACTTTGTTTTGGGGCAGGATAGAATCAGGGGATGCAATATCAATTTTGCTCTCTGTTAAAAACTGGCAGTGTGCAACACTTTTACAGGAGGAAAGCACCCTCCTTTTATTGTGCATCAAAATGCTCAATGTTGGTACTAGAGGAGGCAGAGTTTGATTCAGGATGTGAGGACTTAGTGGAACTCTACATACTTGATGTTCAAGAGACTGGCTGAGCAACAGAGAACCATTCAATAATCCAAGGTCTGGGATTTAATTTCCCTCACTCACTTAACAGGTAGCAATGGGACAGTGTCATAGATCTCAAGGACCTTGAATACAGCTGCTGGCACAGTCCTAGTCAACAAAGAGCACAGAAATCAACTGAACAGCTTCTCATATGTTCTATGATTAGAATTAGAGGTGTCAGTCACAAAACTATGCACATTGCTTTATTTATGAAGCTAGTGGAGAGTTTTGTAAAAGCTCAAAAATGTATCAAATTGGGATTATAGAGAGATATTTAAAGTGGTACAAGAGTATGCCTCCTTCTTGACTTTGAAGGTAATCTAAATAGTGGGGAGTGTTTGCCTCAGATTCATATCATGTGTTTGGAGTTTACACAAACCAATTGATGATCCTTAGCTTCCTTGGAAAGGAAAAAGCCTGACACAATTTCTTCCTCTTTCAGATTTTCCTTTGAGCAGTTATACCTAATTCCCAAACCTTCTACTATATTTTAAAAGTGTGAGACTGTCTGAAAGGAAAATTTGTGGATAACAGAGTTTAACCCCAGGGTGCAACTTTTAGAGAACCATCAGTGGGTATACAAAACTGATTAATTGAAGAAATATCCAAAAATTTCCATAATTTTAGTCTTTTGCTAACTGCTGAAATAGTACTAAAAAGAAACTCTACTGCTCAAACCAGTTTCCCCCCCAGTCTGGTATCCTCTTGATGTATTGGGGCTGTGACTTCCATCGCTCCCAGCCACCATGTCCGTCTGGTATTATACTTCATGACATCTGGAGAGAACCAGTTTAGGATACGAGCTTAAAGATGGTGATATGACTTAAACTAAATAATAGGACATACATTTACATAGGCATATTAACGTGTGACAAGTTTGCTCAACATAATGTGATCAACAAATTCATTGGCTTATGAAAAGTACATTTCAACATTTTAGTATTTATTGTCGAGTCTCAAACTTTATGATTGTTAGCTTATATAGGATATAAACAATACAGGACTTTTCTATAACCTTTCTTTACTCCCTTCTCACTAGCCATCTCATGCACTCAGGAAAATAATAAAACCCTGTATTTAGCCAGTGGGATTCTTTTGCTGAAATCACCAGTTAGACTGAAATTGGAGCTCCAGGTAATATTGGAATAGGTAGGCGCCTTCACAGACACTTACTCACTCCAGCCTTAAGGTTAGTGATTGTTATCAAAGAGGCTCAGAAATAGGGATGAAAATTAAAAAGTGTACTACTATAATTTCCTGAAATGTCTTGAAGCTGATTTTGGAGCAAATATATAATTTAATAGATGAACATAAATATAGGCAACTGCCTTCTGTGATGTGCAAGAAATTGAAAACTGGAGAGAGCAGAAGAAATAAGTTTATCCTATCACTGGAATATTAATCATACAGAACAGAATCTTCAGGTGTACAGTACAGTCCTAAATATGTTTACTCAGAACTGTAAGTAAGGTCTGTTGAACTCAATTGATCTTTTTCCTTATGTGAATGTGTGCTTCAGATTGTAACATTAGGCTGTTATTTAATAGCTCACCTTTAATAGCTCACTTTAAATAAATAGCTGTTATTTAATAGCTCACCTTTCCCTGTAGCACAGGGCCTAAGATGACTTACAATAGTTTATAAAACAAAATTTGGCTAAAATCTTATTTTACAGGTTAAAAAGCAAATAAACAAATATATCAAAAAGCAAATTATTAAAAACAGTTTAAATGCATTAAAAACATAATCAAAAAGATTTGAGCACACAGCAAACCACTTTTAAAACACCATTCTGCCACACATTTTAAGAATCAAAGGTCCACCTAGATCAGGGGTAGGCAACCCCCTTTAAGGGCCGAGGGACTTCAGCTCCCAGAAACCTCAGCCATGTTGGCCAATAGTCAGCTATTGACAATGGAACATGCTCCCTTGGATTGTGGTGGAGTCTCCTTTGGAGGTCTTTAAACAGAAGCTGCATGGCCATCTCCCAGGGGTGCTTTGATTGTGAGTTCCTGCATAGCAGGGGGATTGGACTGAATGGCCCTTGTGGTCTCTTCCAACTTAATGATTCTATTATTCTATAGTTGAACTTCAGTGCAGAGCCAGTGTGGCATAGTGGTTTGAATGTTGGGCTAGGACTCTGCAGATCAGGCTTTGATTCCCAGCTCAGCCATGAAACTTACTGGGTGACCTTGGGCAAATCATATGCTCTCAGCGTTAGGTCAAAGACAGAACAAATCTTTGAACAAATCTTGCCAAGAAAACCCCATGATAAATTCACCTTGGATTTGCTATAAGTTGGAAGTGACATGAAGGCACATGACACAGAGAGAGAGAGAGAGAGAGTTGAAAATCAGTAGAACCATATAGTGTTGAAATCCTATGGTCTTCGACCATAGAGACATAAATAACTACCTCATACCAAGTCGAACCATTGGTCTTCCTAGCTCAGCATTGTATGTGTTGCCAAGCAATAGATCTTTGGTGCTTCACGCAGGTCTTCCCTAGCCCCATGCTTGCAAAATACTTTTTTGTGTGCGTGTAAGTAAGAAAGAATCCAGAAATACTTTACAGAGTGCTATTGAATGAACTGACAATATAAGAAGTATGAATTATTTTCAGTGAGGGGATATGACGAAGCTAGGAAGTTTGTTGTTTATGTTTGAATGTTAGGTAATGTTTGCTTCTGTTTTTAATGTTGTATGTTCTGTGTAGTTGTGTTTGTAATGTTTTGTGTTCTGTTAATGTTAATGTTGTTAATGTTAATAAACATACATAATAAACATTAAAAAATAAACAAATGGGTTGTTTCTTGTGGGTTTTTCGGGCTGTGTGGCCATGTTCTAGAAGAGTTTCTTTCTGATGTTTTGCCAGCATCTGTGGCTGGCATCTTCAGAGAATTCTCTGAAGATGCCAGCCACAGATGCTGGTGAAACGTCAGAAAGAAACTCTTCTAGAACATGGCCACACAGCCCAAAAAACCCACAAGAAACTATATGGATGCCGGCCATGAAAGCCTAAAACAAATGGGTTGTTCCACTGAACGACAATCTTTCCCCAAGGTCTCAGCATTCAGTGATGCATGCCCCTGTTCATCAGACATGAACAAATAACTTTTTTTAATCTGTCTGTCAACATTCACTGGTGTTTCTGTGTTACCAGTGCCAAACTACACATGATAGAGAGATCCTTGGTTGGATTTCCCTCTTTTTAACGCCAAATGCAGGTGCAGGAGTTTGGCGGTAGTCTTAGATAGTGGCAACAGAGGAAAAGTGTTGTGTTTCCTCCTTCACCATTTTACTAGTTTAATAGCCTGAAGGTGTGGCGAACCCCTATCAGGGGAAAAAATAATAGGTAGCAGCCACATAGATATGTTGATATTCACAGAATTAATATAGGATTGTCCAAAATTTGGTAAATACTGATATTCACTATAATACACTCCTTCTCTCCCTAGTGTACAACAAAATCTGCATTGTGATGCTGATTTCTGGTTATTAGTGTTTAAGCAGATGGCATATACGAAGTTTTATATGCAGATTCAGAAATAATACTGAACGCCTTCGAGAGGCAGATATCCCAGCTATTAATGTGATTTGGCAAAATCCTCAAACTATTAAAAGAATTTAGTCCAAAAAGGATAACTGTTCCAAGCTTTGGTCTCTAGTTAATACATAGATGTACATGTCTTTTTAGCAGGGAGCGCCAAACTTTTGACTGAGTGAGAGAGGTAATATTGTCTGTATAAGGATTAAGAATTGTGTGTTTGGGTGAGGTGGGCAGGATGTTTGCCAATGTTGTTGATTTCAAAAACCTGCAAAAGCAGACCCTTCCAATAGTGTAAAGTGTCTTGGCTCTGAAACTGGGACACTTAGATTTCCTCGGAGTACTTTGCAAAGCCTCCTTTGTACCAGAGTGTTAGGATCTAGTTGGGGAGCTTTATACAAAAGAACTTGGGGGCTCTGAAGGCTCTGCTTTCATGAATTCATTTCTTCTCCTCCTCCAGAGCTGATTTGTTTGCAGAGGCTCTGTTGCCTTAAGCAACATAATATCAGTGCAGACTTCGAGGTATCCTTGGAGATGGGCTGAATTCTCTGCAAACCTTTTCAGCTCTTATTCTTTTTAGTGCATGAAACAGACGTTTTCTTCAGCAGGCGCTATTGCTTAGTTCCCCCCTTCTCCATCTCCGTCTCCCTTGTAAAATATGTAAAAGTAGGCTGGTGTGTTTTACAGGCATATACTCTAACTGCTTCAGTCTCTTCTTGCAGTCTTCCTAATGCCTTTGAATGATGCTTTAATCTTGGAAAAACAAGAGGGGGATTCACAATTGGAGGCAGGTGAAAAGAAATGTGCAGTTCTTTGTCTGTGCACATTTCTTCCTAAACATAGCAGAAAGAAATTGAAATGTAAACAAGTCAACTGTCAGAGCTGACCAATTTGCCTATCCAGGCTGCTTAACTCTTTAAAATCTGAGATTATTAATAGATTTTTTATTGTGAAGTCAAAGAATTTTCATCATTATTGGATTTACTTATATTCTACCTTTCTCCCAATATAGGGACTCAAGGCAGTGCATCGCAAATTTTTAACAATACAATTTAAAGCAATACAAAAGTATTAAAATGTATAAATATAACATTTAAAAAACAAATAAATTGTTTTAAAAGTTAAAACAATTATGCATTAAAACTTAAAATGTGTTAAAAACTCTAAAAACTCTCTTCCGGCAGGCCTTTCCTGAATAGAATTCCTTGGGTATAAACAAACCCCCTTACACTTGTATTATGCTGCTTTTCTGCCCAATAGACCAGGGGTCGCCATTTCCAAAATGGCGGCTGCGGCTCATTCGCACATGCGCAGGAGTATGGCGGTACGGTGGCAGCGTGCACGGCAGTGGCGGTGGGGGGTCGGTGGCGGTGGGTAAAAAAACATGGAAGAGACTGAATTAGCTACCTTACGGAAATTTTGGGTGTTATAAAAAGCAGACTGTTAGTTACTTAACATTTCAATTATATTTTTATTGTCAGGGACAAAGGTATATGTGCAGCGTTCTGTGTCCGGTGCCAAGATAACTTGGCTGGCCTTGGATCCTCTGTGCCTCAACTTGTGAGGTGAGCATGCAATTTGCTGTTCTGCCTCAGGGAGCAAAATCCCTTGGGCCAGCACTTAAAAAGAGCGTCTTTCAGTTATTGATGTTATAACACAAAGAAGGAAATTTCAGCCAAACTTATGCAGATTTCATTGGTTTGAAACTTACACATTTGCTTGAGTTTGCTAACTGACTAGTCTTAGCCTAGTGCTGAGGTAAGATTTTAGGATAAACACTTCCTGCAAGCTCAAAGTGATTAAAACAAACACAGCAGTGAAACTTTCTTCTTCTCTTTAGCTGAAATGATTCCCTTTTCATTCATTTTTCTGTAGTTGCTAAGAAATCCATTTAGGACACTTTCTAATCATGTTTAATTTTTGTTTTAAAGTAAGATTTTAAATAGTTTTAACTCTGTTTTAATCTTAATTTTGTATATTTAAAAACCCTATATGTTTTGGGGGATTGGTTGGTTTGGGTGTATGTGTGTATTTTGTATTTTCTACCTTTTTGTAAGCTACCTTGCATCCCAATCTGGGAGAAAGGTAAGATAAATAAAGGAATGGATTGATGCTTAAGCCATGTCTGGCACTTCTCTTAGAAACTTAGGAAACATTTGAAATGGTATTGTAAAAGGCATTTTTTTGGGGGGGGAGAACTTATTGTCTGAGTAAATGCCATCATAGCCCACTGCTTTCCCCAGCGAAGATCCCAATTATAAAACTGAACTGCACATAAATAAGTTCTTATTAAAAGGCAAAGGGTTATCTTTTTTTCCTCCCCACAATGCTACTTTATCTCTTAACTGATGGATGAACTCTGTGGCACAGTTATGAATTTTAAAGTGCAAGCAAAATCCTAGTTTGAAATTAGCTTTTATTGTCCCTTTGCTGAAAAAGCAGTGGAACAGCCCTTCTGCCTCCTAATCTCTGTTAATAAGGGTGACTGAGCACATCTTCATTAAACTGTTGGTGTTGCCGTGATGGGGGATTTATTCAGCCCCAGCTTTCTTTCAGATCATGACCTCGATGAATCAGCCATAATGCTTTCACTCTGAAAACCTTTTGTTGGCTTGTCATGGCTCTGAGAGCAATTAGTAGTTCAGCACCATGGATTTTGAGATGGGTAGGTCCCTAGCTTTTTCTCTTTTTTAATGAGAGTCTAGCTGTCACATACCTCAGACTTCATTTGATTGATTTGAGCAGCATGTTCATTCTTTCACCCCAGATCCAGTGAAGACTAGAAGAACATGTAATACTGCCTGTCACTTCTTGCAAGCCATTCTGTTCTCCATATGAAGGCCCACTCCTACAATTCTGAAGAATGTCTATTAATAATAGGGAATGGGCTACCAGGTGCTCAGGGAGCACAACAGTGTTGTGTTGCAGGGCTGTGCTTAAGATTTCAGAAGTGGGGAGGACAAAGAAATACCCTGGGGAGCAAAAATCTCAATCTGTTTATGGAATAATATGTGTTCTCCCTTGTCTACCCCCCATCTTGTTCATCAGTTTTTGTTTCCTTTGGAAGGAAAAACTGGATATAAGGAATGCATTAAATGAAACTGAAAAAAATATTCAGTGCAATTGCAAAAGAACAGTGTTATGATGATACGGGTTGAATCTTTCTTTTCTGAAATGCTTGGGACCAGAAGCATTTTGGATGTCTGAGATTTTTTGGGGGGGGGGAATGTTTGCATATACATAATGAGATTTTGGAGATGGGACCTAAATCTAAACATGAAATTCATGTTTGCTTCCTATACACCTTGTATGCATAGCCTGAAGGTAATTTTATACACAACATTTTAAAAATAATTTTGTGCATGAAACAAGTTTGTGTACATTGAACCACAAGAAAGTAAAAGTCTATCAGCCACCCATATGGACAGTTTTGGATTTTGGAATATTTTGGATTTCAGAATTAATTGTATCTTTATTATTAATTTATGTTAAGGAGTTGGGGGGGTTCTGTTTTCAGCATATGTCATCTGTAAAACCATGTAACTGTTGGTTGCAAGAATTGTTCTGCATAGAAAATTTGTGAAATGGTCAGAAATGGATCATGTGGAATACTTCCTAAATGGCACCTTTGTACAGTTGACAATAAATTGACTCTTACCTTCTTTCTAGTAAATTCTAATTTGCCCTACCCTCTTGTGGCCAGAAGGTGGTGCAAAATATCATGGAGTTCATACAGACCTCAAAATTGCATATACTGTAGCTTAATTCTACCAAGATCAGAAATGGGAAGGTAACAAGTTATAAGCAGTAAGGATGTAACAAAGTTATTTTTCCAAAGTAGAGTTAGGAATGGAAATGATAGCATCATGGGGTGCGGGATTATACATCATATTTTCTGAGTGCTTCTTGGATCCTTTGAAAACCTTTCTTTTAAGTGGAATTTTTCAGGTTTTCTGTCCTTCACTTCTCAGTCCTAAGATTTAAAAAATAATAACGAAAGGGATAAAAAGGAACAAGCAACTGTTAAAACACTAGAACAGTCAATGACACATTATCTTTTTAAACATCACAGTGAGAACAAATTAATTTTAGAAAGTAACCTACATTCTGACTGTGTTGCACCATTGGCCCGTCTCAGAAAGGTTGGCATGCCAATTGTTGTTTGTTTTTTTTTTGCCTGTTATTTGAGCACTGTCAAATATAGTCTCCATTCAAACATTTGTGCATAATTTTATAAACTATGTTGCTTTTAACATAAATATTGTTTTTTTTTTAAAAAAAAAAAAACACAGGATGATAAGCCAGTACCTTATCCAAGAAAGTACAGTGCCTTACATCTTTATGTGATCCATGGAGCATAATGGGTTATACCAGAGCTTTTTTAGGTGCCAATTTAAAATATTTTGCATCTTCTGTTGAGTATCTTGTGTACATCAAGCAGTAACAATGCAAATTAAATTCATTTCAGTTCTAGATTGTAACACAACAAAATGCCCAAAAGGTCAAAGAGGGGTGTGCATACTTCTGCAAAGTACTTAGATTCCCCAGCATCTGTAGGTAATTTATTTCCATCTGTAATTCATCCTCATTGCTTCTTCATCTTGATTAGGATTAAGTAATATTTATCTTCTTCTTTCTTGACACTATTTAAACACTGAAGAATGAAAGATTCTTACCAAGTAGAATTAAAAAGATAGCAGTGGTCATCCTTCTTAGAAAGTGTGCTATGGGTCATGTCCAGAATAAGAGATGGAGGCATTCTGAGTGAACATTATGGCCCCTTTATTCAAGGTGAAAAGGACCTCTCTTTCTGACCTTAACCAGGTCACACTCCAGGTGTGTCTCTAGGGACAGCATCAGGCACTAAAATGTCAGGGTTGAGGGTGCTGTTGATCTGGCAACCATATTACTTCCTCTCCGCACACAAATGATCCCCAGAAACTTATATTTAGAGCCATATTTCCCCCATTAGTGGAAATATTGTATAGCCATCATTATTAGTAATGTAGCCTTTTCCTCCATGAAAACGTCTGGTTCTTTCTTAAAGCTAGGTTGGCAGCTATCACTACATTGTTGGATGGAGACTTTCACAGTAAGTAAGTAAACTTGGGACCCAGTGTGGTGTAGTTAGTGGTTGGAGTGGTGGACTATGTCTCTGGAGATCAAGATTCGGATTCTGCTCACCCATGGAAACCCACTGGGTGACCTTGGCCAAGTCACACACTCTCAGCCACAGAGAAAGAAAACGCCAAACCCCCTCTTAACAAATCTTACCAAGAAAAACCCATGATAGGTGCTCCTTAGGTTCACTGTAAGTTGGAAATTACTTGAAACACAGCAACAGCAAGTGAACTTGTATTTCTGGTTTTGAACTATGACCTTATCCTCCAAGGAAAAGATACAAGAAAAGGAGGAGATATTGTGAGTCTGCCTGTGCAGTGATTTCTCAGGTGGTGATTTATTTAGGAGGAGCATCAGGTTGAGTAAAGATGACTCCATAAGGGCAGTATAACACAAACAGGATAGCAGAGGGCTTCAGTTTCTGGGTCAGTAGTTGGAACCAACAAGTATTCTCCTTTTACAAAGATTTAAACCTGAAAAGCTAACTTTTTGAGAGAATTGGCTTATGCCTGTCTGAGTAAATATTTTGCTACTTCTAGAAAGACAGTGTGGAATTTAAATCCTGATTTTAATCTGAACTCGTCCCCTGGAGAAAGGGGTGATTGGTGCTGATAACATTGTTGTAAATAAAGCTGCTTTAAGATGTTCCTACAAATGATCAGTGGTCTGTATGTGTTGTATTAGTAGAAAGGAGTTGTTCTCAGAATGCCATCTACCAGTGACATTTTCTCTGCTGGAACTTTAAAAGAGGATTCAGATGGACAGATCAGGCTTTACAATCAGTTCACAAGCCCAGGAAATGTATTTGAATTTAATGTTGCCTAAGGCTATGGCAATAGTTGATAGGGTTTGAGAACGTTTATAAACTGGCTTTCTAAGTTATTCATAGCAATGGAATGAATTGCCATGAATAATTAATTTCTTCTTCATAAAAAGCTGCATTGCCAATTTATTCATGTCGGTGGTATGAGGAATAAAGGAATAAAGTGCCTTTATTTCACCACAACGTAAATATTGTCTGTCATATCAAATTAAAACACCAGGTTTTCCTTCATTTAAAAAGGTAACTTTCCAGGCTCCAAAAACTACTAAATCCCTTTCCTTCTCTCCCATCCACCCTCATTTATCTGGGGGGGGGGGGGTTGTGGGTTTTTTTAGTTAAAAAAGAAGTTACACTGGCTTATAGGATTTAGAGTTTTTCTGTTCTGATGATCATGTTGTCCCTCTCGTCTTCCTTTCTTATTCTTTATCTTAGTGTGCCTGGTTTGATTTGAAAGTAACCTGCTGCCATTTCTCTCTCACACAGACAGAGACACACTTTTGCCCTTCCCACACCAACTAAGCAGGCCCACTGACAGGCAGGCAAACAGCCACAGGTCCTGCTCAAGCATGCATAATGCATACCTCCCAACACACCACTCCCACACGCAACCCTAGAGAAGCAAAGGGAAGCCCTTGGCTTGGCAGTCATTCTACAGGAACTTGCTGAACTGACTGGCACTCGCAGCACCTTCTCCTGGGGTAAGGACCATAAGGTCATCTCTGGCTTGCTTCCATTTTAAATGTGGGGCATCTGACAAGGTGGGAAGAAAGGCAAAACCGGAAGCAGATGTTGAGGAATTGGAAGGAGAGGAAAGGAAGGAAAGAAACAAAACAGCTGAGCAATGTTGCATTGTTGCATTGCCTGCATGTTGCATTGCCTACCATCTACTTTGAAACTGTAGCACTGAAAGTCTTAACTGAATTTGTAACCTGAGAGCACTGAGGTGGGGTGATGACTGTTTTTAACTAGAGATTTGAGCTGGGGACTGAGAAGGATGAGGCAGGGCTTCCCTTGCACACACAGGCGCACAAGCTATTCCTTTCTGATCCAGCCTCTGCGAACGCTGGCTCATTTTGTGCAGCAGCATGTAGAATAACCTTCCCTGGGGTAATTTAACTTTTCTTTGCATCTCATGAGCAAATCCTGAGGTGCTTGAATCCGAGGACTCTGAGCAGAATAGAAAGCTGAGAGAGAGTTGTGAAATACTTTGGGTGGAAGTGACAGGTTGACTCTTATCTTAAATAAAAACAAAGCTCAAGCTGGGTGTTTTACCAAAGAGCATGCCATCATTTAAAAAAAAATCACATTTTTATGAAAAAGAAAATAATGATAATAACTGAATCAATTAAAACTTTTTTAAAAAGTTCATCAATTAAAACTTTTTTAAAAAAAAACTTTCTCCACAATCTGCAATTTAGACGTTAACCCCAACACTAATTATAATATAGTTCGTTGATATTGTTTCTAAGAGGCAACTTGTCCCATTCTGCCTATCGTAACATTCATAGATGGTACATTCCAGAATAAGAGTGTCATGAACATCAAAGTGCAAAGTATCAAGTACCAGAACATCTTTCTGTTAGAGCAGGGGTAGGCAACCTAAGGCCCGGGGGCCAGATGCGGCCCACCGAGGCCTTTGGACCAGCCCCAGGCCGGTCATGCCGCCGCTGCTGCCGCCGCCACTGCCCCCCACCATGATGATATTGATTATTGTTGTTATTACTTGTTCTTGGGGTTTTCTTGGCAAAATCTCCACAGGGGTTTTGCCATGGCTTTTCTGGGGCTGAGGGAGTGTGCATGCATATTTTTTATTTTATTTTATTTTTTAAAAAAAATTAATTTTAATTTTAATTAATTAATTAATTAATTTTTGGTGCTTCGGCCCCCCAATTGTCTGAGGGACAGCAATCCGGCCCCCGGCTCAAAAAGGTTGCCTACCACTGTGTTAGAGCAAGGATGAGCAAAATGTAGATTGAGACTTGCTGTTAAATCTGGGTAATTTGCAAGTAGATTGGCAACAATCAACAATGTCACCAACCATGTGATTTCTTGCTGCCTGCACTGAGCCATTGAAATGAAGAAAGTTTGGTATAAACAATAGTACATTCTAGTTACTATGAAAGAACTGTGAGCTCAGACAATTTCCTAGATTCAGAATATTCACATAAACACCTGGTTCTCTAATTGCACAAGTATGAATTCTATTTGTAGCCTTAGCTGATGAATAGTGAGGGGGGGGGGGAAATTAAAGGATCCAGTGGAGATGCTTCCTTGTATCCTTGCACATAATAGCAGTATGGTAGCGTACACATTACTACTATACACAGTATGATTCTATACACACTACTGGAATTTACTTCTTAGTAAATGTGCTTAGGACTGGACTGCAGACTTATGCTCTCAATAATCCCAAGAGAATTTTTGAAAAATAAAGTTTACATTCCAGCCAAAGGTGGTTTGTGGTCAAATCAAGAATAAGCAGGAAGATATATGAAATAACTTGATTTTAATAATAACTTTTGATGTAGATGGGGGAGAAAAATAAAGTGTTCGTTATACCAAGTTTTGGATTTTGTGAGTAGGTAAATATGAGGGGGTATCATAAAGTTTTAATTATCAGCTTTTAAAAAAATTAACAGAAAGTTTGTTTTGATTTGTAGTTGTTAACTTATCTCTACATAGTCACCATCCAGATTTACATATTTTCCCCAGCATTTCTGAATACCATTATTGTAGAAGTCTGCAGATTGCACCTTAAACCACTCTTCCACTTCATGAATGACATCATCTGTATTGTCAAATCAGCGACCCTGCAACTGATTTTTCATTTTTGGGAAAAGAAAAAGTCACTTGGTGATGATGACACTGACAAAATTTCATCAATATACCATTATAACTTCCAGGTGATAATTATTACTTTAGGATACCCCCTTGTACATTAGTTTTATCAAGTCGAGGTACTGATAGAAGAAAACTCAATGTATGACATCTGGCATTTCTTAGTCTTTTATTTCCTTGATGTATAGAAGAATAGATGACTTGATACATAAATAATGTGAACATCAGACGTCATGCTGTGAACAAAGAAATCAAAAATCTGTTAAGCTTGTGAGAATCTCCGGGAGATATTACAGTCACCCCTCCATTATAGCAGACTTGAAATCCACGGTCTTGATTACTCACGGAGGGGTGATCCCCATTGGCTAAAATGGTGCGCGTGCGCACAGGGCTGCACACCCATTAAAACCAACAGGGCTTGAATATGCACAAGTTTTTGTTTTCGCAGGTGGGGGGGGTCCGGAATCGATCCTCTGCGAAAACAAAGGGATGACTGTAATTTGATACTACAGTAGCCCCTCTGTTTTCATGGAGGATCCATTCCAGACCCCCCCACCTGTGAAAACAAAAACTCGCAAATAATCAAGCCTCATTGGCTTGAATGGCCACACGCTCCCATGTGCAGCCCTGCGCATGCACCACAAGCATGCATGCCATTTAATTTAACAGACCTTGCTCCTCCATGAATAATCAAGACCGTGGACTTCAAGTCCACGAAAACAGAGGGGCAACTTATTGTCTTTTCTTTTTAAAAGAATCCCTCTGTTATTTTTAAACAGAGTTTTGAGCTCCCACCTGATTATCATTGATAGCATAGAAGTTGCAGCAATGCATTTGTAAATACCCTGAAGAGTTAAAATTTTAATGCAGTAAATGGCAATGTCAGGTTCATCCATCAGATTTGACTAAATGTTCAAAGCAGATTTCTGTAACAAAAATACAAGATTATATGAGAGCAGACACAATCCCTTCATATTTTTTCTTTTCATTTTAGAAAGTAACTTAACCCATCAAATTTCTTTCTCTTTTACCAGAGTAATCATGCCATGTGTCTAACAAAATGGGCTTCATTCAGTTATGCAATACTACCTCAAGAGAAGTCTTAGTATTTTTTTTAGTTCTTGAGTATTTTCTGGAAGAGAGTCCTGTGACATCTTAATGACTAGTAAATATGTGCCGTGATTGAAGCTTTTATTGGCTTGGATGCATCTGGTGAAATAGGTTTTTACCTCTAAAAACTAATATCCATGGTAAATGTTTAATCTTTTTTTTTCTGCAGATGTTGTTTACTACACATATAGTTTACGGCAATTAACAAAGCATCTTACAAAGAAACTCCTTTTACAAAGCATTTTATGCCCACCTTTTTTCTCTTTATCTGGTTATAAGTTTTTTAGCAGCATCAGCACTGAGAGGATGGCAAAGAAGGGCTGACTTTCAGTTCTGGGTTACAGCAGCATGTCTGCGGAAAACAATGCAATAAAGCTTGAGTTGTGAAATAATGGGATTCTGCTCTAGATAATCCTACTGTAGTTGTATGGGCCTGCCAACAACAGGCAAAATAAAGAGCAATTGCATGAACAGCAAAACAGAGAGAAAAGGGGAGATCAGATTACACTGGCTCACTAGCTACCTGCAACTTGTTTCCAAACATGTTGTAAGAAGCTTTCAAATGGTCTTTAGAAGGTTCAAAATATTTTTCTTTACTTCAGCAAGGCTTACCTGACCTGGTTGTTTCATTTCACATGAACGAATTGTTAGTTTTGAATTAAAAAGTATGCTGAAACATCTTGAAGTGTTCTTTTTTGTGTTGAACGAACCTATCCCTGTTCTTTCCTTAGATTCCTTCTGATACCAAATTTCATGACAGAGAAGGAACAGATCTGCTTTAAGTGGGTATACCTGTATTGATCTTCTTCCCCCTCAGTCCTGGAGAGTAAAAGTACAGTCTTATTTCAGAATGAATGTTAACATTCTTACAGTTCTATAAAAACCTGATTTCTCTCGCTACAAAAAAGGTTAATATATTTTCAGTGCAATCTGTCTACCTTGGGTGCTTATTATTGATCAGCTTTTTACTGAAACCATACAATAGAATTCAACAGTGTTTGTCAGACTGGCTGTGTAATGAAATATCCTATTAAAAATTCTTCGGAGAACGATGACTTCAACGGTCAATCTGTTGACATTCTGCTTTGGAAGTCAGTGCAAGACAGACTATTGCTGCACTGTGTGAAAACAGCATACAGTGGGTAAAAAAAAAAAAAGAGCCTACAACATAGTATGAAGGAGATAGGTCTATAATTACTTGTGGCTTTAATCTGTTGTTGTTAATTGAGTCTAGACAGCATCAAATGCTGTTGTTATAAGGCTCTAGTCCAGGGGTAGGCAACCTTTCCCCTTTAAGGGCCGAGGGACTTCAGCTCCCAGAAGCCTCAGCCATGTTGGCCAATAGTCCCATGTTGGCCAATAGCTCCTGGGATTCTGAGAGCTGAAGTCCCTCGGCCCTTAAAGGGGAAAGGTTGCCTACCCCTGCTCTAGTCAGTGATGGTGAACCATTTAGGCACCGCTTGCCCAAACTAAATGGCCTTCTGGCACTAGGCGTTACCCTGTGCCAAAGGCAGGACCTCTGGGGGAACAGGGCTTCTGGGGCATGACTTCCGCCCTATGGAGGTGGGACCTCTCTTCCCTCCCCCTCCCCTCCCGCACCTTCTGGGCTTTCAGCTGCCTCTCTGGAGGCCTGGGATGACTAGGAGGAGGAACAGAAACAGGTGTGCACTTTTTCCTCCTCTTCCCTGCTCTGTGTGGCAGGGAAAATGGCTTCATGTGCCATCTCTGGCACGCATGCCATCTCTGGCACGCATGCCATCTCTGGCACGTGTGCCAACACAGCAGTCTAGGTGGAAGAGTTTTTTGTTGTCAGGTCAGACTTCCAAAAACCCCAGACATCAACAGTCTTGCTCAAGTTTTTCAAATGCAGGTCTGTGGCTTCCTTTGTTGAATCAATTCATCTATAATGTGGTCTTTCTCTTCTTCCACTGCCTCCCAGTTTACTGAGCAGTATTGCCTTTTCCAGTTAATCAAGTTGAGTATTAATATATAATTTCAGTCAGTGGACTGGGGAACAAGTGATTCGTCCCTTTCTCCATATCCTTAAATTTTGATTTGGAAAGTTGGGAGACCTTCCAAAGAGGATTTGGGTAGGTGGAGTGACAGAAGTATGGACAAATGGGAAAGTTGGGTCATGAAACTGGAAATCCACTCAATTGACTTCTGGATTTTGCCCACATTTTAGAGCAGGGGTAGGCAACCTTTCCCCTTTAAGGGCCGAGGGACTTCAGCTCCCAGAAGCGTCAGCCATGTCAGCCAATAGTCCCATGTTGGCCAATAGCTCCTGGGATTCTGGGAGCTAAAGTCCCTCGGCCCTTAAAGGGGAAAGGTTGCCTACCCCTGTTTTAGAGCATTTCTGGAGGGGTATCTGAATTACCACTGCCTATCTCTGTCCAAAGACATCTGGCCTTAGCATGTAGGGCTTGTTTGTTATTAACCACAGTTTCTAGCTAACCCTGAGGTTTGGCTCATAATTTTGTGGGTTATAGGTGGGAGTCAATCCGGCAAATGTGAATTCCCAAAAGTCAGTCCCACTAGATGATTGTGGAACTGTTGGAGAAAAGCTGACTTGCTTTCTGTCAAGCAAGCAAATACATACGCTGAGAATCAACCTGGATTTGTCATATGGGTAAACAGATAAATTACTGTACTAAATGGAACACTGTTAAAATTTGTTTAATCCATCTTTCCTCAGAGTTACCCAAAGTGTCATATTTCTTCCCTTTTATTTTCATAACAATCTTATGTGCTGGGATAAGCTGAATTAGTTACCATTCCAAGTTGGGCTTCATGGCAGTGGAGTTGTGAACCAAGGTCTCTCAGATTCTAGCATATCTGCAGTCTAACCATGCCAACACATTGGCTCTCTCCTCTCTCTTGTGTTTGCTCCTCCCATACACTTTAACCACTGTTCCAACTATTTATTATTTAAATGATGGAGATGACTTGCAGGAACAGTTCCCTGAGTTTAATTCATGTGCAGCCTAAGTACTTGGTGTTTATACCAAAAACCACACTGGAACATTCCCCTCCATGGAGTTAATTTAATTGAGAAGAAAGTGCTGCTCCCAAATTAGCATGATGGGTTAAGCTTTTAATATAGTTAAGAGATTAGTATATTTTTCTGTGTTGCTGATGAAGGATTAGGCAGAATATGAAATCAGCTGTATGGAGGCTGGACAGTACATTCTTTGATGCTATTGTCTTGTCCTCAGTGTCATGCAAAAGGATGGGGGAGCTTTGGGCTCTTGTGGCTTTCTGGAGACAATATTCTTACTCATCCATCTTGTTTATGCATCTCATAATTCAAGCTTCATTTTGGAACCTTATTTCTCATCCTCTAGTGTTGATGAATAATGCCACTTATTTCATGGCAGTTTTTGCTCTCTGGTTTTATTTTATTTTTTGAGTGATAAATATTAACACACTCACAGCCCAAGTAGCTTTGCTGGTAAAGTTGCAAAAGTGATGCTACATTAGTTTATTAAATGTGTAGCTGTAGGTTAGCTATAAATTGTTTATGGAACAATAAACAATTGGATGATGAATAAAGCCAATAAATGCGTTGTGAATCATAAGTTCATTAGTAACAAATCAAAAGTGTTCATTTTCTCTTAATGGACGAAGGATTCATAGAGGGTGTGACAGTACAGCTTAATCTTGTCAGAACTTGCAGGTCTCAGTATTCAAGTGGCTGCTAACTGCCTGTTCAGAAAATGAATGATAAAAATTCTTTAAAGATGTTTGCAAATTTTATGATGCACAATCAAAAGGAAAGGGAATGATTCTGGCATCTCAAGAGAATACTGATTCAAAGCCCTGGAGGGTCTTCTAGCCAACCTTTGTTAACACAGTTAAGGATGAGACCCTAGGGTAATATAAAACATTACCCTTAGATTTGATGCCA
>CM034701.1:36730644-36743687 GCA_020142125.1 Phrynosoma platyrhinos
CCGGAAAATACGGTAGCTCCAGACTATATTTGAAGGGCAGTGTTCTACCAAACAATCCTGTTTAGGTTTTGACATCTTCACAGGAGGCCTTCCTTTGGTCTTTTCATCCCTGGGGCATGCTTGTTACAGCTAAAAAGAGAGGGCCTGCTTGGTGGCTGCTCCCAGGCTGTGGAGCTCTTTTCCAAGGGAGAATAGGCTGGCCCACTCTTTGTTGCCTTTCTACTAGACAGGCAGAGACCATTTTGTTTCTGTGGCCTTTTGGTAATTGACTAGCAGCTAAGAAAAAGGAGCTTGAGTGCTGGAATTATGTATTTTTTTGAGTCATGTTTTTAATAATTTATTTAATTGTGTTTTAATACTATAATTTTCTGTGTTCTTATATCTATCTGTTTTAAAATCTTCTTGTGGGCTCCCTTGAGTCCTTAATTTGCAAGGCAGACAGAATCTAAGAAATAAATAGATGTGAAAGCTCCAGAAGTGATGAAGAGGTATGACTGTCCCTCTAACTATCCTCTTAGGCTGTATCCACACTGCAGAAATAATGTAGTTTGACATCACTTTAACTGCCATGGCTCAATGCTATGGAATTCTTGGAAGTGTAGTTTTGTGAGATATTCAGCCTTCTCTGTCAGAGAGCTCTGGTGCCATAACAAACTACAGTTCCCAGAATTCCATAGCATTAAGCATTGGCAAAGTAGTGTCAACCTGGATTATTTCTGCAGTGCAGATGCAGCCTTACTTTGATGCTTTAAACAGTGTCACCAATTTAAAACAATTTAAACAAATAAAAAGTAAACAGACTACCAATTTGATAAGTTTTTTTCAAAAGTTTTTCAAAACTAGTTAAAGCAGTTTAAAACAATTTAAGACTGTGTACATTGCAGATTTGGATGAAATAAATCTATTAAGTCCTGTAAGAGATTTATGGGTGCATAAGCATTGTAGTTATGGTGAATCCCATCCTGATTACCCCAACCACTGAGATTGACAGGGGTCTGTTCAGAAGCAGTCATTTCCACCCCATCCTTTACAGGGGAAGGAGATGGCAGTTGGTTACTTCCCAGTCAACAGGAGAACAGACTCCCATCAATTGCTCCGGCTGCTGCTCAATATGGGAAATTGGGGGGCTTTCACACTCCTTACATAGCCCTTAAACTAGAGGCTACATAAGGATCATGAATACATAAGTGTCACAAGTGAATAATTCTAGGTTTTGTTGTTGTTGTGTGCCTTCATGTCATTTCTGACCTATAGCAAACCTAATGCAATCATGGGGTTTTCTTGGCAAGTTTCTTCAGATGTGGTTTGTCATTCCCAACCTCTGAGGCTGAGAGAGTATGACTTGCCCAAGGTTATCCAGTGAGCTTTATGGCCTAGCCAGGAATTGAACCCTGGTCTCCAGATTGAGAGTTCAACATTCAAACCACTACAGCACGCTGGCACATTTATAGATGCCATAAAGGATTCCAGTGAGTTACTTGGCAGATGAGTGTTGGTGCCAACCAGGCCTCTAAAGTGAGAGGCCCTTTCTCATGTTTTTCCACGACGTATCACTCCCACTGGCGGAAGGGCCTCTCTAGTTGATCTCAGTCATGCATTGATATAGGGAGAGGTGCTCCCTCAAGTATCAAAAGAACCTTGTTGTATCATTCCTTCTTTACACATAGACCCAATTATAATGTATTCTCTGACTGTGGAGCATCCTGGTAAGAAGAGATTTCTGTTCATCAGGGTCAGTTCATACAGCCAGACTACCGTATGCTGAGACTACCAATGAGTTGCTGAAGCTGTTTTTTTTTTTGCAGACTGACAGCTTCAAAATGTGGGTCAAGCCTGCGGGGGTGAGTTGTAATCTTGACCTATATTGGCGATGTTGGAAGCTTTTACAAGGTCTTGCTTAAAAACCTCACTGATGTTGGCTGTGAGAACAAACACTTACACTAGCTCTCATGCAGCTGGGGCAATGTTTCAATGACTCAGCCACATGGATGGGCATGACTTACGCAGGGCCAGGTCCTAGAATTGGCATCCTGACAGATCATTTACACATTATTCTAGTTATCTGAGAATGGCTGACCGAAAAGCAGCTCCCACACTGGTGAGAGAATGTTTAAAGGATCCATGGGGAAAGAAGGGTATGGTAAGCATGGAATATTATGGGACAGTGTTATGAGTGTGGCCATGTGCATGTGCATGCTGTCTAAATACAGAAAATCCAGTGATGCTGCTATTTATGAAGTGGTATTTTCATGTTTTGCTTTTTCTTTCATAATACACAAGCAAAATCTAAAATTCCTAGACATGGAATATCTTTGTAATGCAGAATGCTCCCTGTATTGACAGCTTGTTAGGAGTGGGGTTTACCTCCCTACTGAGCTTGGAAGCAATGTGTTGCATGTTATTAATTCCTTTCCCCAGTAAAAGAAGTACAGTATAACTAAATTACAAGAATGACTCTGAATGTGGCACTGGAATAGACAGCGTCCCTGCGGACTAGTGGGTTTTGTATTGTTCTGTGGATCTTCACCAGTGTTATCATCATTATCATTACTGGTGCTGCTACTACAGATTAATAGGGGAAGTTTGGGTTTCTTAGAATTTGCTGTGCATGCTCACTCTGGAATAATTCACTGCTTTTGACTTCTGAGTAGATAATGTGTAAGATGGATTTTGGTAATGTGGTACTCCTTACTGTTTCTTCTCAGTATAGTAGGCAAGCAAAGGTTGTTTCAGTAATACTTGGTTGATATGCCTTTTCTGTGTATTGGTTACCTTTGAGTAAAACACAGAATTGCAAAAAAAATTGGATTTGGGCATACTGTTTTCTAGCTCTCTTCTGAATTGTATGGTGAGTGTTGTTGTTGTTGTTGTTGTTTAAAGGCATTCCTCTGTGTGTGTGTGTGTGTGTGTGTGTGTGTATACATACATCATGTTTGCTTTAAATTAGTGCTGATAGCATTCGAATACATGTGTTTTAAAGTAACCGCAAAGTAACCTTTGAGAAATAGGAAGCAAAGTGGTCCTTTAAAAAAATACAGTAACTAATCTCTTTACTAGGGTCCTTGAAACTATAACAAATTGCTTTTACACAGTAACTTTTGAGCCTTCTTTTTTTCCTGGTGGGTGGTTGTTTGCTAAAATTTCATTATACAGTTTATTTCCAGTTGTGCTTGCTTCTTGCTGTCCTCTTCTAAAATGCAACTTAGCAATATCACAGAAACAGCAAGAAGTTGTTTTGTCCCTGCTCCCTTGTCTCTTTTAAAGCCATCTTATAGCCTACAGGGTCCGGTTGCGACCAGACACATAAAGATTGAAAATAGTCTCAGGAATGCTGATCTAGCTGCTTTTCTGTTCTGACTTGAACTGCTGGAACCTTTACAAGAAAGGCTAGCCCAGGCTTCAAGACTTTCAGAATCCACAAACCATTTTAGAGCAGATTGAACACCAAGGCTGTACTGAGTGGAACATCTCTTAGAATCCCCTCCCTGCTTTTTAGAGTACAAATGACATTTAGAGATGACACATTACAAATTGAAGTGTGTTCTGACTATTAATTGTACCTCCACCAAAATAAACTTAAACTAATTGTACCTCCACCAGATAAACTTAGACTAACTAGTTTAGTTCCAAAGAATTCAGCTGTTGAAAACCTGTATTCCTAAACATATTTCCCATAAAATAAATCACAATGAATATAGTGGGGCTTACTGAGTATCATAAACAGGATCAGTTTGTGTTCTCTTGAAAATAATGGAATGGAATGGTCCAGTACTAGAAAACAACTTCCAGAGGCATCTGGTTAGCCTCTGTGAGAAAAGAGTATACAGGACAAGATAGGCCTTTGCTCTGACTAGCATGGCTCTTCTTCCCTGTCTCTCTGATTTCTTTGGAAATAATTTGATTACAAAGGGCACAAAATGTCATAGAATCATAGAATCATAGAGTTGGAAGAGACCACAAGGGCCATCCATAAACTCCCAATTAAAGCATCCCTGACAGATGGCCATCCAGCCTCTGTGTAAAAACCTCCAAGGAAGGAGACTCCACCACTCTCCGAGGGAGTGTGTTCCACTGTTGAACAGCCCTTACTGTCAGGACGTTCCTCCTAATGTTGAGGTGGAATCTCTTTTCCTGGAGCTTGCACCCATTGTTCCGGGTCCTAGTTTCTGGGGCGGCAGAAAACAAGCTTGTTCCCTCCTCAATATGACATCCCTTTAAATATTTAAACAAGGATATCATATCACCCCTCAACCTTCTCTTCTCCAGGCTAAACATCCCCAGCTCCCTAAGTTGTTCCTCATAGGACCCTTTCTTCACCATTTTAGTTGCCCTCCTTTGGACACGCTCTATGTGATTCATATTTTTAGCCAGCATGCTCAAAATTTGACTTATTTGCTGCTACACTGCAGAATTAATGTAGTTTGACACCGCTTTAACTTTTATGGCTCCATCGTATAGGATTGTGGAATTTGTAGTTTGTTGTGGCACCAGAGTCCTCTGACAGAAGGAAACTATTTCACAAACCAACAAATCCCAGAATTCCATAACATTGTGTCATGACAGTTAATGTCAAACTGCATTAATTCTGCAGTGCAGATGCAGATTTCTTAGTCCTTTTGCCTATTTCTTCCAGTGACCAAAACATCCAGGATCCCTTTCCACACAGCTCACTCACTACTTTTGTAGAGCGAACCATGGAAAAATGGCTTTTCTGTGCCATTTCTATCCTTGCCTATCTGACCTCTGTGAGTTCTCAGTGGGAACTGAAGACTTTTTTAAAAAGGTCATTAACCTTTCCTAAATGATATTTAAACATCGAGTTCAACATAGTTATGGTTTCTAGTTACTTCTGGTTTTGAAAAAAATGTCTCCATGAACTTAAAACAGGGCAGCTGACCCTAAATATGCCCCCTGGATTCTTCTGTGGGTGTGATTTGTCTACACCCACAGAAGAATTGTCTATATTTAGCCCAAAATATATTGTGGGGGGTGGAATGGGGTCAAATAGCAAGATCCATAGCAAATGACCTCTGGGCCTCAGCAGATTGGTGCAGATTCCCCAACTCCTGGACGTTGCTCACCCCACTCAAAATTCATGATGGCTATTGTAGTGAAGTAGAAGCCTAAATACACTAAAGGCACTAGATCCTTTCTGATTCTGGAAGCTAAGCAGGGTCAGCCCTGATTAGTACTTTGGTGAGAGACTGCCAATGAATACCAGGTGCTGTAGGCTATATTTCAGAGGAAGGAACTGGCAAAATCACCTCTTGAGTATTCCTCGCCTAAGAAAACTATGACATTCACGCGGTTGCAGTAAGTTGACAGTTGACTTGAAGACACACACACACATGTAGTAGAATAAGTTCCACCCACAAGGCTTCCTTTTTGCCTGGGTTACTGTGGGATATGATAACTTATTTATATCAGAGCTTGGAAACTTTACTTTCTTGGACTGGGAGATTCTGGGAGTTGAGGTCCAAGAGTTTAAGTTCCAAGCTCTGTTTCAGATCTGGGAGAACAATTATTGTTTTGACTTCAGCAGAACTGCTGAAAAGGACAGTGTGATTTGTGCCAACGGCTCATCTTCATGCAAGAATTATCTCTTTAGTTGCATGTTGTCAATTCTGAAGCAGAGTATGTGTTAATATAAGCTGGCACTAAGATGATACCCAATTCTGCAAGGGAATTTGACACATTTTAAAATTTTGTTTCTTTGTATAATACATGTTTCTTACTATCGTAGTTCACAATGTGCTATTCCTGGGGTGTCGTTTGCTCCCAGAAATTTTATTTGTGATCTGTTCAATTTGTTTTCTTTCTTTCTTTCTTTCTTTCTTTCTTTCTTTCTTTCTTTCTTTCTTTCTTTGTTTTGGTGGTGTTATATCTTCTCCATCCCCACCATCACTACCCTCATCTTTTCAGGTACATTTTTTCTCTTGTGCTGCAGTTTGTCAAATACACTGCTTCATTAAAAGATATTCATTGTGGGCTGGACAGGGATTTGGAATTGATGGGATCATAAAACAAGCAGCATTTTTTGCCATTGAATCTCGTTTGCCTTGCTGCTATAGCAACAGGTTCCAACTCCCCCCCCCCCCGACTTGTTCAGAAAAGCTGGCTTTGCAGATGGCTGTGTTGTCTACAGTATAATTGTTTTTTCAATTAAGCATCATCTTGATTCTGGAGATAAAGGAGCTAATACAAAACAGAGGCTTAAAAGAGAAGGGAGTCAGATCAGATGAAGGTGGTGTGTGGGAAAGAAGTATCTTAATATATGTTTTAACTGTAAGGGAGTGTCTGCTTGCTTGAGAAAACTGGGATAAAGATAAAGCTTCCTGGAACCATCTAATAGTTTTGATTTATTTACCAAGTAAACTTGTGGTGGTGTATTGCCAGATATATCTGGATGCCACTGATTATGCGGGCATATTTCAACTGGGTGTTGGCCAGGATATGGAATTAAGACTTCTTGAATCACTTTGATAAACAGTCTTTGCTGGGAACTGGACCGTGGAAGAGAAGGACAGTTCTATTGATTCTTAAACCTCTCATTGGTTTCTAATACTGTCAGTTACAGTATTCTTCTGGATTCTGTAGTGGGATGGTGGGCTCTTGGGTAGACTTTGAAATTTCTCCTGTCTTTTTTATCATGTCATCTTCCAAAGATCATGCTGGGAGATAACTTTTTGCCTCCAAGGTCTTTGGTGTCCCACAGGGTTCGGTCCGGTCTCACTTTTTATTCAGTTTTCACATGAAACCACTTGGAGATGTTAGTTGGAGATTCGAAGCAAGATGCACCATTATGCTGATTACATTCCGTTCTGTTACTTCTTGTCATCTAATACCAAGGAAGTATCACTAGGGTTGGTGTCACCTGGTGCAGTAATCCATGGTGTCACCCCCTGTTGACCTCCTTCCATACCACACCATACAGAATCCTTAGTAATGTCTTTTTGTACCAATGTAACTCATAAATCATAATTCCCATATATCACTGAATATAATAGCCATAGTTGTGACATAAACAACTAGCAAAATTAAAATTATACCTTAAAATTACAATATCATACTCACAGCCTAAATTTATTTATGTGTACATAATTTCATCTGGTTAAAGTGAAAAATTGTTAAGATATGTTTTTAAAGAAATTTTTAAAATAATTAAAAAGTTTAAATTTAATATTTTAAATTTTAATAATAATAATAATAATAATAATAATAATAATTTTTATTTGTATTTCCCGCCTCTCCCTGTCAATCGAAGAGGGATAACAAGTAATATAAAAATACAAAACATAATATATATATAAAAAACCCATAACAACAATATCCCCTCCCAACAATAAAACCCCATAATCCCTCTAATTAAAACCAATACCCTATCCGGTGAACTGGTTGTCATCATCTTCACACATCCAGGAGGTCATATCAATAAAACAATTAGTTTTTTACAAATTAAATTTACATGTATTTATTTTTAAAAAAATTAAAAGCTGAGCCCTCTTCTTTCTCTCCCCCCTGAGTCTCACCCCACTTACAGGCCATTTCTGCCAAATGGCAGATGTTTGGAGATGAGTGGTATCACTCCCTCTTAGGGTGTCACCTAGTGGAGCCCCATACCCACACACCCCAGTGACTCCTCTGCTGGTACCTTTGAAAGATAATGGACCAGACTTGGGTCTCAGATTCAATCTGTTCTTGAAGGATTGCATTCCTTCAGAAATTCTAGTGTGAAGTTTGGGAGCACACCTTGATCTATGCAATCCCTGGACTTTTGATTAGAGGAGATTCCAGTTAATTAGCTGAACAAATAAATTAAGTGTACTAGCTGCAGCTTTTCCTGAGTTAAAATGACTTTGAGACTTACATCCATGTTTTGTATATATCACGTTTAGATTACTCAGGAGAAAAGTGGAATATGAAATATATCCATACATACTACATTATACTCTGTATTTGAAGAGCATCCAGAAACCTGCATAGATGTGAAATGAAGCAGATAGACTGTTAGCTAGTACAGAGTATTGAAATCATATCACCCTGATAACAGAAGACATGTAATGGTTATATTGGTCATAGTTTTAAACTCTGATACCCATAAAGGGTTAGGGCAGGGGTAGGCAACTTAAGGCCCGGGAGCCGGATGCGGCCCCCCGAGGCCTTTGGACCAGCCCAGGCTGATCCTGCCACCGCCGCCGCCACCCGCCATGATGATATTGATTATTGTTGTTATTACTTGTTCTTGGGGTTTTCTTGACAAAATCTCCACAGGGGTTTTGCCATGGCTTTTCTGGGGCTGAGAGTGTGCATGCATATTTTTTTTAATTCTTTTTAAAAAATATTTTATATTTATTTATTTATTTATTTATGGTGCTTCGCCCCCCCCCCCCCCCCCCCCAATTGTCTGAGGGATAGCAACCCAGCCCCTGGCTCAAAAAGGTTGCCTACCCCAGGTTTAGGGCCTGGTTATCTAATGTCATATTGTATTTTCTATAGATCTGTCTATATTCAGAAGTTCAGGAGAAGCCTACCACTTATACAGAGGCTCACTTTAGGGCTTTGTCCTATGTCACTTCCAAGTTGTGGAATGTACTGTCCTCAGGACTGTACATGGCCACACTCTTATTGCCATTAGAAAAGATTTCAAGACCCACATCTTTAACCTGGCCTTTTAAATTGCTTTATTATTGGTTTGTTTGCTGCTTTTGGTGATACACTGTTCACTGTTTTCATGCTTTTATTGTGTTTTTGATATGTCATTGTTGGATTTTAATTTTATACACCACCTTCTTGGTCCTATTAGAAAGGCTATATAAAATGCTTCTAATTTAAAAAAAAATACTGCAAATAAATTGTCCTTCCCATTGGCACAGATGTAAGCATTAGAAATCCTAACCATGGGGAGGAAAAACCACATAAGAAGACTTCTCTGCCAGATCCTGAGATATTTTAGTGATATTAGCCATGACCTTGCAGCCTTCTTTTGGTAGCCAGAACTACGTAGGCAACCCCATCATACAAACTGTTTGCCACATGAAACTCTCAACCATGTAGATTTGCATGTCTAAATTAGACTTGAGCTGATTATGTTCATTGGAACATTCTTTTGTAGCAGTTCAGTGTTCTGAGAAAGTCACAGAAGTTTTTCTGGCCCTACAAGATTTTGCTAGCTCAAGAGATCATTTTAAAACAGCACAAATAATACGTCTACCAGTTTTTGTATCACTTGTGTGGAACCAGTGATCTGTAACTAGTAGTGAAATTCAAGACGCAACAAGTCTCCAGTTTCTTAAGGAAATTATAATGTTGATGGTGTGAATTGGGGGAGGAAGGATGGATTTCCTGTCCTTCTTAGCATATAATCCCAAAATAATTGTCAGATCTCATTGTCATGATTTGCATGTTATTGTTCGTTGCTCATTTTTGAGATTGTGGTCTTCTTGGAGATCAGCCTTTGTTCTGAAATTGGAGTTTAGTTCCTAACATTCTTTATAGTAAACTTCCTCCCCTCCCTATTTTGCCCATGTGGCCCACAGGAGAAGGTGAGTGTGAAATGTTGTGAGAGAGGAAATGGTGGCCTCTTGGTTAATTCCGTTTCATGGGCTTCTGTGATGTGACCCTTGGCAACCTCATGAACTTGGATGGCTGTGTTTGAACACAAATAAAGGGGAAGCAACAAAATGCAAGTGACAGCTCAAAGATAACAGCCAATATTGGCTTCTGTTAATTTCCTGCAATTGTACATAGTTGTGTTAGCAGCTGAAATTTTCTTATGAAGGCTTGTTTATCTGATCAGTGGAAGTATCTGTTATAGAGGGATCCCAAAGTAAAGTAAAGGTCTCTTACTTCAGAGTTGAAGGTCAGTAAATGAATAGCTCTCTTGTTATGGGTGAAGCGTTGTGAACCTACATGGTTTTGGAGCCTCAGTGTCTGGAAGGGAAAAAATTACAATAACCACAAATAGAATACTTTAGTAATCCAAATGTGTCAGTTTCCCAAGCAGAGAAAATACAGGCTATATAAAAGCAATGTGGTTGAAAGCTAGTTGTTGTTGCATGCCTTCAAGTAATTTCTGACTTATGGTGATTCTAAGGGGTTGTCTTGTCAAGATTTCCTCAGAGGGGGTTTCCCTTTGCCTTCCCCTGAAGCTGAGAAAGTGGGACTTGCCCAAGGTCACTTAGGGCCTTTGCAGACTGCCAGAAATAGTGCAAATTGAGTCCACTTTAAGGGTTAGGGTTAGGGTTAGGAAATCATGGGAACTGTATTTTATTGTGGCACCAGAGCTCTCTGACAGAGAAGGCTCAATGTCTCAGGGAAAAAAACCCAAATCTCATGATTCCCTAGCACTAACCCTAACTCTTAAAGTGGACTCAATTTGCACTATTTCTGGCAGTCTGTAAAGGCACTTAGTGGGTTTCCATGACTGAGTGGGGATTTTAACCCTGGTCTCCAGAGTCATAGTGAAGTCCTCAACCCACTACATCATGCTGACTCACTGAAAACTAAATTGCTTTATAGGCTGTCACCATATATTTGTTCAGACCTGGGAGTAGAGACAGAAAATAGAGACTGTAGCTTACTTTGCTGTACAGTTACCCCTCCATTCTCGCAGACTTGAAGTCCACGATTTTGCATATTCACGGAGGGGCAGCTTCCGTTTAAATCAGTGGAGCATGCTCCTGCAAGCATGCCCTTCATTGAAGCCTGTGGGGCTTGAATATTTGTGAATCTCCGTTTTCATGGGGGGGGGTCAAAATGGAGGGCCAACAGTAGTTGTTCTAGGTTGCCAGAGTAGTTTGGTGTTGAAAGTTAGCTCAATGCTCCTTAAATCCCAGCCTGTCCTCTTGGAGATGGAAGATAGGTAGCTTGCTTGAAATTATGAATGTGGATGTCTACAGCCATCTCTAGTAATGCTGGTGATATCCTAGTATGCTTTCCCCCTGCTCTGTTCTGTTTTTTCCCCATGACCCCATAAAGATATGCATAACAGAAGGTCTTACCCAACCTGGTGTCCTTTCCAAATATGTGGAAATTTTGGAAAATGAAATTGTAACTAACGGGATGGAAAAAGGTTCAGATAATATGTCATTGTCAAAAGATGTTGGTGTGTTGGCAGGTTCTGTGTTAATGGAAAATAAGAATATAGAAGTTCAAACTGAGCTGATGGATGGAATTGCTTTTAAAATTGCAAAGAAAGTTGAATATTGGGGTTGAAGGCTTTCACAGCCGGCATTCATAGTTTTTTGTGGGTTTTTCAGGCTATGAGGATGTGTTCTGGAAGAATTTATTCCTGATGTTTTGCTTGCATCTGTAGCTGGCATCTTCAGAGAATCTACCAGTTCTGTTGGTATGCCATCTGTTCCTGGAGATTTATTTATCCTAAGGGGTCTAAGTGCAGCTTCCAATTCACTATCTAAAATTGGAGGTTTAAGTTATTCCTTCAATCAATCTGTTATGTTTTCATCTCTTTTATATAGGGTTCTTCCATGTATTGTTTTAATCAGTTTTTTTATTTCTACTTGATAATGGAATGTGATCTCTTATTGGTGGCATCTCCACTCTTGGTTTAAGTTTCCCTTTGGTTTTTCAGTTCTTTTGGAAGAGGTCTCTTGTTCTACCTTTTGTGTTGTCACCTTCTATTTCTCTACATTGATTATTATAGTAGTTCTCTTGTGCCTGCTCACAAGCTGCTGATAAGTTGCATTCAGGGTTTTGACTCTATTTCTGTCCCCTTTTACTTATGCTTCTTGCCTGTCCCTAACTGCTTGAAGCATTTCATTTGTCATCCATTGAGGCTTCTATTTCTTTTTGGCTACAGATAGTGTCTTTTTGCATTCCTCCTTGAGAATGCCCTTGGCTTCAGTCCAGAGTTCTTCTGGCTCCCAGATTGTGTCAGTTAGGCTTCATAGTCCAAAACTGTTTTTCCATATGATTTTTAAATTCTAAGAGAATGTTGTTCTGGTTGTATTTTAGCAGGATATTTGGTTTAGTGTTCTTTAGGCTTTATTCTACATTTTTATATTAGTAGCTTATGGTTTGTGCCACAATTTGCTCCTGATATTGATTTTCAGAAAGAATGTAGTTTCTCCGTCTTCTACATCCAATTATGTAGTATATTTCTATATTGGCCATCAGGTGATGTCCATGTATATAGTCACCTCTTTGGTTACTTGTTTGTGATGAACAAACTGTTGGCCTTGCAAAATTAAGTCAGTTTCTCTCCTCTTTCATTTCTTGATCCTAGGCCAAAGTTTCTTACTTTGATTCTGCTCTGTTTCCAGCTTTTGCCTTCCACTTGCCAAAATTTAACAAGAAGTTTAGTTTTGGGGTGTGATCAATTTTCTCCTGGACTCAGAACAGAATCTTTCCTCTTCTCCTTCTTCTGCCTCTGTAGTTGGAACATACATTTGGATTATGGTAATATTGATTGGTCTTCCCTGAAGTATTCTTGAAATTATTCAGTCAGACTTTGCATTATATCCTTTGACTGCTTTTGTACATCTCTCATTATTAATGCCACCAATTTCTTCTTAGATTTTCATTTCCTGCATAAAACACTGTGTAATTATCTGACTCAAAATGTTCCATCCCTGACCGCTTTAGCTCGCTCAACCCAAGTACTGAAATGTTTAAATGTTCCATTTCTTATTTTACTATATCTAGCTTCCCCTGATTAATGCTTCTCCCATTCCATGTCCCTATGTGTTGTGCAACATTGGACTTTCCTTTCAATTCTGAGCATGTTAACAGCTGAACATTCTTTCAGCTTGAGTCCAGATGCATCAATATATTGTTATTTGAAGATATCTGCATATAATGCTGTGTTGTTTCCTTTAACTGGAAACTAGTCTGTTGGAAGTGCACACACAATACCGTATTTTCCAGCGCATAAGACGACGGGCATATAAGATGACCCCCAACTTTTCCAGTCAAAATACAGAGTTTGGGATATAATCACCGTATAAGACGACCCCCCCTTCCAACGCACACCAAAGAAAAATTAAAAAACAAAACATCAGATTTAATTTCAGTATGGTAATTTT
>CM034701.1:36751549-36763028 GCA_020142125.1 Phrynosoma platyrhinos
GTCTAGATTGAACTTGTAAAGGTCCTCGGTGGTCATTATTTTTGTTTTATGTTTGAACATTAAGCCTGCCTTAGCACTTTCTTTGATCTTCCTTAGTAGGTGTTCAAGGTCTGTGAGGTTTTCTGCTAATATATATATAATTTTTTTTTGGAATTTATTATTGATGTTCTGATTTTATGATTTTATTTATTTGTTTATATTTTATACTCTGTGTACATTCTATTGTGTAATCCCACCTCGATCCATAGAGAGAGGCAGGAAATATAAATTGTTGTTGTTGTTGTTGTTGTTGTTGTATCATCTGCATATCTTACATTGTTGACATTCCTTCCTCCCATTTTCACTCCTGTGTCCAAGCCTGCATTGCTTATAATATGTTCTGCATACAAGTTGAACAGATAGGGTGAAAGGATATAGCCTTTTCTGACCCCTTTGCCACTTGAGAATCATTCTGTTTTCCCTTGTTTGTTGCCCAGAACTGGACACAGTATTCAAGATGAGGTCTGACCAAAGCAGAATAGAATGGTACTATTATTTCCAGCAATCTAGACACTATACTCCTATTGAGGGCTACTAAAACTGACTCTCAGTATAGCCAAATCAAACGTGCACTGATATTCAAAATATGACCAGTGTTCTGGTTTCGTGATTTGTATTGTCAAATGAAAAATAACAGAGTAAAATCTGGATTTGCATTTCTTTGAATGGGATTTGTTTGTTGCTGGAAAATTGCAATGTTTTAATCTTTCCTGTTCTTGTTTTGTTTCATACTGATTTTGGTAGTGTGAAAATATATTTCATAAGCTGCCAGCTCTTATTAACTACAATTGTTGGAAATCCTGTTTTAGTCCTAACTAGACTAAACCCATTAAATTCATTGGATTTAGCTATGTGTTGACTCATTATGTGTTGAAAAATCCCAGAGGTGCAAGCAGGGTTCAGAAAAAGAAAGATGCACTAGAGACCACATTGCAAACAAATGGTGGCTAATGGAGTGCACCAAGGAATTCAAAAAGAAAATCATAATTTGCTTTATTGACTATAGCAAAGCATTTGACTGCATAGATCACAAAAAAAAAAATGGAATGTTGTTAAAGACATGGGAATGCCAACACATCTGACAGTCCTGATGAGAAATTTGTACTTTGGACAAGAGGCTACTGTTAGAACAGAATATGGAGAAACAGAATGGTTCCTGATTGGCATCAATGTCAGGCAAGGCTGCATATTATCACCCTATTTGTTCAACTTGTATGAAGAAAATATTATAAGAAGAGCGAGTTTAGGGTCAGAAAAAAGAGGAATGAAGATAGGTGGAAGGAATATCAACAATCTGAGATATGCATGTGACACCATATTACTAGCGGAAAACATCATAGATTTGGAATAATTACTAAGGAAGGTCAAAGAAGAAAGTGCAAAGGCAGGCTTATTGTTGAACATAAAGAAAACAAAAAATAATAACAATGGAAGATCTACAAAATTCAACCCAATCAATGAGGAAATAGAAATAGTAAAATAGTTCCCATATTTTGGATCAAACATTGATAAGAACAGAGCCTGCAGTCAAGAAATAAAAAGAAGACTAGGAATGGAAGGGCAGCCACGAAAGAACTAGATAAGATCCTAAAATGTAGATATACAGTGGGTCCTTCTTATCGGGGGGGGGTCTGTTCCACCCCCCAGCTCCACCTCGTGGATGGCAAAAACTGCAGGACCTCAAGTATTCAATGGCAGTGTGCACATGGCTGCTCTCCCAGGACCACATGCATGTGCGACCATTGAAGCCACTGAATCTTGCCATTGAACCCACAGTTGGGGTGGGCACACTGTAATGTTTATTTATTTCTTTATTTATATCCTGCCTTTCTCCCTGGAGAGACCGAGGGCGGCTCACAGATAAAACCTTTAAAATTGCAATAAAATTCAAACAATTAAAATATTATATATAAAAATCACATAAAATATGCACAAGTTAAATACAGACTAAAAACCCACCTGCCACTGTACAACTGAGCACTAAAGTCAGAATCATCCAGGCTATTGTATTCCCCATTACTATGTACAGATATGAGAGCTAGCCAGTGAAGAAAGCTAACAGAAAGAAGATAAACTCATTTGAGATGTGTTGCTGGAGAAGAATGCTGAGGATACCATGGACAGACAAAAAAGACAAACTAATGGATCCTTGATCAGATCAAGCCTGAATACTCTCTGGAAGCCAAGATGATGACACAAAGGCTGTTGTATTTGGGCCACATCATGAGAAGGCAAGACTTGCTAGAAAAGACAATAATGCTAAGGAAGGTAGAAGACAACAGAATGAGAGGAAGACGGCACCAGATAGATGACTCAATCAGGGAGGTGATGGGCCTGAGTTTACAGGAGAGGACAAGAGGGGTTGGAGACATCTCATCCTCAGGGTCTCCATGAGTCGGGGATGAATCAAGGGCAGTTAACACACCAGTGACTTACCACTCAAAAATTGATTGCATAGGTCTACTGTTGTTGGGACTAACAAACAGGATGCTAGCCATTGTACATTATCTGTCAACTGCTGTAAGATATAGCATCACATGCCAACTATAAAAAATGCTCTCAGATAATAAATAATATTGTATGCCAGCCAGCAAGTGCAGTTAAATATGAAAATAGCTAATGAGGTAGCTACCTTATTTTCTGGCGTATAAGACTACTTTTTAACCTGCAAAATCTGGGGTTAAAGTGGGGGGGTCGTCTTATACGCCGGGTATAAGGAGGTTCATGATAGGTTTGCCTTAGTGTCATCATCAGTTGGAAATGACTTGAAGGTGCACAGCAACAACAATAACAGTTTTGGAAGTCATACTCTTCCCAAACTCTATATTTTAACTGGAAAAGTGGGGGGTCGTCTTATACGCCCAGTCGTCTTATACGCCGGAAAATATGGGTATTTGATGGCAATTGTGACAACAAGTGTAACATTGTAAACAGTAAGAATCTCTGCAGTGAGATCCTACCATTTCAGTTTAGAGAGAGGAGATGTACCTGCAATTAAGTGTGCAGAATTCTAACAATATTCTCAGAACAAAGTGATTTAGTTTAATCTGATTTTATGGCACCACCTTCTGGCCATACTATAGAATTACTCAGATTTAACAAAATATTGATATTGCAGTCCTTTCAGCTTTGTTGAATGACATCAGGTTCCAGTATAATAATAGAGGTAGAAAAATTACCATCTATCCTCTTTCTCTACACAGTGCGTAATCATATAAATCTCATGCCAGTTCTGCCTTACCTCTTTTTCTAAACCAAAAAGCCATCAATAACAGTCAACTCATTTGCATCTGAGGAAGCAAGCTCAAATCTACGAAACCTAATGCTACCAACTTCATTCTTTCATTTAGTATCAAAGGTGCTATAACATCCCTTTGCATACTGATTTTCCAGACTATCACAGCTATGTTTTTGAATCAATAACACAGTAACCTTATCTCATGGAGTCTTATCCAGCCCCCTGTTTGTTTTAACTTCCCTTTTCTGCACCAGTTCCAGCTTTACAATATCCATATTTGCTATTTTAGTGTCCATTCACTCCATTTGGAGAGATCCATTTGGAGCTCTTTGTAAACTACCCTTTTAATAGCCTGTGTGTTGTTTGCTTTCAAATTGTTTCCAACTCATAGCAACCCTAAGGTGAACCTATTAGAGTGTTTTCTAGGCAGATTTCTTAAGAAGGTGTTTGCTGTTGCCATCCTCTGAAGCTGAGACACTTTGACTTGCCCAAGGTCAGCCAGTGGGTTTTTATGGCTGAATGGGGATTTGAACCATGTTCTCCAAAGTCATAGCCCAATGTTAGAACTACTATACCACACTGGCTCTCTTTTATAATATCCTCCATCCCTTAATACCATGGCCTCTCATATTGAATGCCACATTATATATCAAAACATTAAAAAGAAGCAGCCACAAAAAAACCTTCCTTGGTGGATCTAATTTTTTTTTGCATCCTTCCATTTTAAATCATGTCCCTTTATTACTACTGTACGCTCAGGTTCTTGAAAGAGCTCACTTCTCTTATCCTTTGACTTCTACATTTTATTCTAAGTTTATTCAGCTGCCTTGTGTTCCCATTAAAAGTAAATAAGTTACATTTGGCAAAACTCTTAGGAAGAGTAAAACTGGATTCTTTGAAGAAACTCAGATTGCCTTCTAGTGCTCCTTTATTTCTGCCATACAAATGAAACATTATCAAAAATTCTTTTAGGGAAAATACATTGCTGTGCTTGTAAATACTGTTGCAGTGGGAGCAAAATCTGTACTTCCCCCCTGATAAAGAGTGCATTGTGTCCTTATCACAACACTTGGGTCTCTGTCAGAATCTCTGTTTATCCGTCCACCCATCCATTCAGGCTTTTGTATTTGAATAAATCTTCAGTCATATAAATATGCCAAAATTAAATCTTACCATTAGGTTGATATCTACTTGCTTTGTTCTTTAACTACATGACCTAGGATGGCTGTAGGAAGGAGAAAAAAGCATTATAAAACCTGTGTTTCTTCCTCCCCACTTTCCAAATAAATTATTTACTGCTAAGTATCTAAAGTACTTGCTCCATTTCCTTTGAACCGTTAGTGTCTCATTGTAGATATGCCGAACATGGATGCATTTAGAAGTCAAGAGTATGCTTTTATGATAAACTGTGTTTCCATTTTTAAAAACGCAATTAAAGGTTGCTAAACTGTCACTGAGCATTTGGCTTACTTGTCAATTGTTTTTTCTCTACCATAGAACATGACAAACTATGAAAGACTGTGCATTGACTAGAGTTAGGTTTATGTGGGTGATAGGATCATTAGCAAATGTAAATGAGCAAAGAACTGTGTGTGTGTAAATTGTCTATATAGTAGGATCATATCTTTTTGGCTCTGGGAATCTGGCTTACTGCCAGAGACCAACAATTAATAGTTAACAGCAAAACATGAAGAAAAAGAAGATCATAAAGCCTATTTTCATATAAGCCCTTTGAGAATTAGGTTGCTTTATTTCCATGTGAGATTCTGTTAATGCTTCCCCTTTCTAAAAATGATTAACAAGGGGACTTTTACATAGTTAGCATAGCTTTCTACCCCCATGCCCCCCCCCCACCAAATGTTTTGGAACATACAGCACACTTTTGTGCCTGCATAACATTATGTACATAGTTTAAATTATGCCATATATCATGGTATCTAGAACTTTCATTATGATAATGACACTCTCTTTCCCATCCTTTCTTTTAGACAATTCTTCTTCCCTTCTAGAAGATGAAGAGCTAGGTATGGAAGCCAGTAGCTGGCATCTGAACAACACATCCATTAATGGCCACAGTGAAGCTTCAACAACAGCTCGTTTTCCCAGCTGGGTAACTTTTGATGACGATGAAGTCAGGTGCATTTCTCCACCAACTTTATCCCCTGTGAAACCAGACACACCACCATTTCCAACATCACCACCACCAGCAGCAGTAGCAACAACAACAACAACACAGATCATAGATGTGAACTCTAGTACCCTTTCCTCATCCTTTAAAAAAAGAGAGCGCCCCAGAAGCACACTGGGTGATCTCTCTAAAGTTCAAAAACTAGACCTTTCCTCCATAAGCAGGTTGCCTTCAGTTGAGGGGACACCCCCTTGGAGTGCTACTAATCCTTTCCTTAATGATTCTCTGAGGGATGTTCAACCTTCCCCTATCAACCCATTCAGTTCTTTCTTTGAGGAGCGGGACAGACGTTCCCAAACTTGCTCTGCTTCAGGCAACTCTGATAGAAACCAGAGAGATTCCCTCATTATCCTCCATCAAGAGCCTGACACCATCAGCTTCATTGAGTCAAGTAAACATCTCAGACATAGAGATGCTGTTGAGCAACTGAAACAGCTTCATATTGGGGACCCTGATCAGCTCAGCAGCCCTATTCTAGCTGATGATGACCCTAGCATACCAACTGAGCTGAACAGTACCTTGTTCAGTCTGGGACCACATCAACAAAAAGATGGCTGGCCGATGATGTTGAGGATACCAGAAAAGAAAAATATCATGTCTTCTAGGCACTGGGGCCCAATTTATGTCAAATTGACTGAGAGCAGGTGTTTGCAGCTCTTTTATGAGAAAGGACTGGAGAAGCCTTTCAAGGAATTCAAACTTGATATCAATCATGAAATTTCAGAACCCAAGCTCCAGAACTATGATGAGAATGGAAGGATACACAGTGTGAGAATAGACCGAACTACCTACAAGGAGAAGAAGAAGTACCAGCCAAAACCATCTGTCTTACACACAGCAGACAGAGAACAGGTTATTAAGTTAGGCACCACCAATTATGAAGACTTCCTCAGCTTCATCAGAGCAGTCCAGGATGCACTGATGGATTTACCTGCTTCATCAACAGACCTGAGCACTGTGGGATTAAACTACCAAGAGGAGGAGATCACAGTGGATGTAAAGGATGAGTTCTATGGCACTTTGGCCAAAGGAGACAACAGGATTTTGCAGCATAATGTGTTGACACGAGTGCATGTTCTCACTTTTCTTTCTGGCCTGGCAGAATGCAGACTGGGTCTCAATGACATCCTTGTCAAAGGGAATGAAATTGTTTCTCGGCAGGACATCATCCCTACCACCACCACCAAGTGGATTAAGCTGTATGATTGCCGTTTCCACTCATGCGTGGATGAGGAGGCATTTGCCACTGCTCGTGTCATTCAGTTTAATCCCTTGGATGCCTGCAAGTTTGAACTGATGCGCTTTAGGACTGTATTTTCTGAAAAGACATTGCCCTTTACCTTGAGGGTGGCAGCTAGTATCAGTGGTGCTGAGGTGGAGCTTCAGAGCTGGTTGATGATGTCACCAGGGTTCTCCTCCAACAGAGACCCTCTAAATCAGGTCCCCTGTGAAAATGTGATGGTCCGCTATCCTGTGCCTCAGGAGTGGGTGAAAAACTTCCGTAGAGATAGCGTTCTTGGGGAAAAGTCATTGAAAGCCAAGGTGAACAAAAGTGCTAGCTTTGGATCCACCAGTGTTTCTGGTTCTGAACCAGTAATGAGAGTAACACTAGGAACTGCTAAATATGAACATGCCTTCAATTCCATTGTATGGAGAATAAATCGACTGCCTGACAAAAATTCTGGTGAGTATTGGTCATTGGGCCACATAATCATTCCATAAATTAGTTTTTTTGGGCTGTGAGGCTGTATTCTAGAAGAATATATTCCTGATGTTTCACCTGCATCTGTGGCTGTCATCTTCAGAGAATGGTGGCATGGAGATGTGTGGGGTATATATACAGTGTGACCCTTGATTGAGAGGATTAGCATGTAAATCTGTGTAATGTTCTGTTGGGGCAAGGCCTCAGGGTGGAAGGATATGCAAGAAGGATTAGTATCTTCTTAATTAATGGTCCTTTGTCTGCTGGGAATTAGCATGTATTGTTCTGTTGAGGCAAGTCTCAAAGTGGAAAGATATGCGAAGAGGCCTTGCCTCAACAGAACAATACACAGATTTACATGCTAAAAGCACTCCTGACAGATGGCCATCCAGCCTCTGTTTAAAAAACTCTAAAAGAGATTCCACCACTCTCCCAGGCAACGTGTTTCACTGTTGTACAGCTCTTACCATAAGGAAATTCTCCCTAATGTTTAAGCAGAATCTCTCTTCCTGTAGTATGAATCCATTGCTCCAGGCCCTAATCTCTGTAACAGCAGAAAACAAGCTTGCTCCTTCTTCCACATGACATCCTTTCAAATATTTAAACATGGCTATCATGTCATCTCTTAACTTTTTCTTCCCCAGGCTAAACACCCAGTTCCCTAAACAGCTCCTCATAGGGCATGGTTTCCAGACCTTTTTGGTCACTCTTCTCTGGACACACTCCAGCTTATCAATATCCCTCTAGAATTGTGGTGCCCAGAACTGGACAGAGTATTCAAGGTGAGGTCTGACCACAGCAGAACAGAGTGGCACCATTAATTCCTTTGATCTAGAGACACTATATTCCTATTGATGCAATATATGATTACATTGGCTTTTCTAGCTGCCACATCATACTGCTGACATGTTCAACTTTTGATCCACTAAAACTCGGATCCATTTTGCTTGCACTGCTGTCAACCCATCCTATATCTGTGCATTTTGTTTTTATTGCCCAAGTCCAGTACCTTACATTTCTCCCTGCTGATACTATTTTGTTAGTTTTGTACCAGCTTTCTAATCTGTTAAGGGAGTTTTGAATTCTGATCCTGTTCTCTGGGATATTGGCTATCCCTCCTAATTTGGTGTCATTTGCAAATTTCATAAGCATACTCTCTATTCTGTCATTCAAGCTATTGATAAAAATGTTGAATAGCACTGGGCCCAGGGCAGAATCTTGTGGCACCCCACTGGTTGCTTCTCTCCAAGATAAAGAGGAGCCATTGCTGAGTACCCTTTGGGTTCAGACAGTCAACCAATTACAAATCCACCCAACAGTTGTATTGTCTAGCACACATTTTGCTAGCTTTTTTGCAAGAATATTGGGGGTGACCTTGTCAGAAGTCTTACTTATAGGGGTTGCAGACTGCCAGAAATAGTGCAAATTGAGTCCACTTTTAGGGTTAGGGTTAGTGCTAGGGAATCATGGGAATTGTTTGTTTTCTGAGACATTGAGCCTTCTCTGTCAGAGAACTCTGATGCCACAATAAAATACAGTTCCCATGATTCCCTAACCCTAACCCTAAAAGTGGAGTCAATTTACACTATTTCTGGCAGTCTGCAACCCCCCTTAGTTTGATTGTGCAGTTGGGTGCTTTGCTATAAAATAGAAAGTGCTGAATAAACTAGTTTACAAGGCAATTTCATCCATAATTACATAGAAGCAAGTCATAGAATCATAAGAGTTGGAAGAAACCAGAAGGGCCATCCAGTCCAACCCCGTGCCATACAGGAAATCACAATCAAACCATCCCAACAGATGTCATCCTGTCTCTCTTTAAAGACCTCCAAGGAAGGAGATTCCACCACACTCTAAGGGAGTGTGTTCCATTGTTGAATAGTTCTTACAGTCAAGAAGTTCCTCCGAATGTTAAGGTGAAATCTCTTTTCCTGTAGCTTGCATCTATTATTCCGTGTGATAGTCTCTGGAGCAGCAGAAAACAAGCTTTCTCCATCCTCAGTGTGATACCCCTTCAAATACTTAAACAGAGCTATAATATCACCTCTTAACTGTCTCTTCTCAAGGCTAAACATACCCAGCTCTCTAAGTCGTTCCTCATAGTGCATGGTTTCCAGACCCTTCACCATTTTGTTCACCCTCCTCTGGACATGCTCCAGTTTGTCAACATCCTTTTTGAATGGTGGTACCCAGAACTGGACACAGTATTCCAGCTGAGGCCTGACCAAAGCAGAATAAAATGGTACTATTACTTCCCTTGATCTAGATCAGGGGTAAGCAACCTTTCCCCTTTAAGGGCCGAGGGACTTCAGCTCCCAGAAGCCTCAGCCATGTTGGCCAATAGTACCATGTTGGCCAATAGCTCCTGGGATTCTGGGAGCTGAAGTCCCTTGGCCCTTAAAGGGGAAAGGTTGCCTACCCCTGATCTAGACACTATATTTCTATTGATGCAGCTTAAAATTATATTGGCCTTTTTAGCTGCCACATCATACTGTTGACTCATGTTCAGCTTGTGGTTTACTAGGATTCCCAAACCCCTTTCACACGTAGTCTCGTTGAGCCAGGCATCCCCCATCCTATATGTGTGCATTTCATTTTTCCACCCTAAATGCAGTACCTTACATTTCTTCGTGTTGAAATTCATTTTCTTAGCCTTGGCCCAGTTTTTTTAATCAATTAAGGTCTTCTTGAATTTTGATCCTGTCCTCTGCAGTATTAGCTACTCCTCCTAATTTGGTGGAGTAGCTAATACCCCAGACCATTGTATTTGTAAATGTGCACAGGATTGTAGCCTTAACCTGATTAATGTGGACTTCTGGCTTCTCATAAAATTAACTCAGTTTGGGTCTTGCTGGTCTGATTTTGGGATGATGCATAAAAGCACCACTTGTGCCTTGCTAAACACAAGACAAGTGTTGTTAACTGTGCAGCTGCCTTTTGTTGTGTTTGAGGAACAGCTGTTTTTGTATGTCATAAACTAGTCTTACCAACAACAAAACACACACACACCCTCCACTATGTTGGGCCAATTTGGAGCTGTAAGATCAAAACAGAGAAATTGGATTACATGAGAAACATTGCTGTGATTGTTCCGAGAACAGCCTGGTAAGTTCTCTTGCATTCCCCTGATTCATAAGCAGCATGTTGCTGCTGGCTGAATAATAAGGCTTGTTTACAGTTTGTTAGGAGTTTCAGTCCCAACTGGGCATGATTCAGTGGTTCTCTACAAGAGTAGAGGTGGGTGGATGGGGTGTTTTGGTTTTTTTTTAAAACTTAAGCAGCAGGCAAGCAGAACAATAAGTGTTAAGAAAGCATTGATTCATGGAATATGTTTCAGCCTTAACTGTGGGAAAGCCAATGCATATTGAACGAGAATATGATTTAAATGACAGCTTGAGATCTGAACACTGTAGAAATCTGGCCCATAATCAACATCAGGCAATACTGACCATCTCTTTTTCTCAAAGTGCATTATAGCGAGCACCAGAATCTGAAAAGTGAGCTTATATCCTGCAATGTTAATTAAAGTGTTTTTAAACCATATACAAGATGTATAGTTTAATCTAAATAATTTATTTTGGGGTAGGAGGAGGAGGACTCTGCTCTTTGCATGAACGTGTTGTGAATTAAAACTTTTAGAACATGTTCTGATTGGTTCTGCCTGTTGCTTGCACTTGCTACCAGCCACATTGATCCTTCATTTTCAATATACATGATGGTGATAGCAATGTCCAACTACACAGACAGAAGTGGTGCATGCTTCTTCATGGAGCTGTGCCTGCTTCAGAAATGGGAATGGGGAAATTATGGCCCTCCCTAGTTGCTGAACTGTAGTTGCTTTGATTGCTTACCCCAGAGTGTTCAAATCCAACAATATCTGTTGACGATGCCTGTTCTAAAGTAGTTAAACTTCAGTGTGTGTGTTTTTAAGGTGCCTTTAAGTCGCCTGTTGACTTATGGTGTCCCCATCAATTTATAGGGTTTTCTTAGGCAAGGAATTCTCAGAGGTGGTTTTGCTAGTTCTTTCTTCTGAAGTTTGTCTTACAGCACCTGATATTCGTTGGTGGTCTCCCATCCAAATACTAACCAGAGCTGGCTCTGTTTAGCTTCTAAGATCAGATCTGATGCCTTTAAGGCATTGGTAAACATAAAAACAAAAATAGAAAAATAGAAATTCACCCAGATAGGGTTGTTATGTGCCTTCAAGTCTACTCTGACTTAATGGCAATCCTATCATATGGTTTTCTTGGCATGATTTACTCCTGGGGTCAGCAACCTATGGCCCCCGGGCCGGTTCCGGCCCAGGACGCCG
>CM034701.1:36763128-36777288 GCA_020142125.1 Phrynosoma platyrhinos
TAGTGGAGACCGGCCCAGGTCTCAAAAAGGTTGCCGGTCCCTGATTTACTCAGAGGAGGTTTTCTACTGCCTTCCTCTTAGGCTGAGACTGTATGGTTTACCCATGGTCACCTGTGGGGTGGTCTGAGGGGGAATTCATCCAGAGTCCTAGTCCAGCATTCAAACCACTGTACCACACTGGCTCAGTTATCAAAATTTTAATATTTGTCACTATGTTTATGCCACAAGCAAAAATCAAAATATCTGTTGAGATACCATGCTTTGCTCAGAAACTGAAACAGTTAATATTTTGGACTTCAGCTACCACATTTTGCAGACAGAGAGGCTATAGATTATACAGTGGCTTCTCAAGGTTATAAATTTATAAACGTGTAGGATCAGAAGATACCCACAAGGGTAATCTATATCTGTCCCATGCCAGTCCAGAGCTAAAGTATGAACATCCAACCTTTGTTTTAAAAGCCTTACACACACATACAACCCAAATAATTCACAACCTTCCAACAGTTATTCCACTCTTGAACAACTTTTACAAGGTGTGGTTCTCCCTAATGTTTTGTTGGAATCTCCTTTCTTACAATTCAAATCCATTGGCTTGAACTCTAATTTCTGAAGCACCAGCAAACAAGCTTGTGTCATCTTCCATGTGATACCCCCTCAGATATTTGAACATGGCTGTCATAGCACATCTCAACCTTCTCTTCTCTGGGCGTACTATACCCAAGTCCTTCAAATATTTATTATAAGGCGTTGTTTCCAAAGATGTTTACCATGTTTGTTGTCTTGTGGATAAGTTCAGCTTATCCACAAGCTAGTGGGTTTATGTTACTGGCAAGATTAGAACTGAGGAGGTCCAAAGACACACAGGGGAAGCAGACGGGCGGCACGGGGCCGCCCCGGGAAGCTGCATATCGGGGCCGAGGCATCCTCATTCCTCGGCCCTGCGGCGCAGCATCTCTGCTCCAGGAAGGAGCGCTAAAATAGTGCTCCTTTCGCAAGATGCCGAAGGTGCGCCGCAAGAGAGCCTTTGCTGGGAAATTCCCGATTAAGTACAGCTACTGTACAACGTCTACGTTTTGGGGAAGGGGTTGGGGCGCCCAGCGTGGGGCTGCCTCTCCCCTTCCTGGCCTCGAAGACGGCACTTTGCGCTGTCTGCTTAGGCCCACAGTCAGCATACTTAGGCACAATTGTACAGTAGCTGTGCTTAATCGGGAATTTCCCAGCAAAGGCTCTCTCTTCACCTTCATTGACATTCCTAACAGAGCTCTTTATAGTTCTCCACTTACTGACATAAATTCTCTGCATTTTAGAAAGTATTTTATGCAAAAGTTCTGAACATGCTTTGAATTCTGCTTGCTAGTCTGTAATACTGAATTTCTTTAGAACAGGGTGGATAACGTGGCTCTCCATGTGTTGTTGGACTGCAACTCCCATTATTTGTCATCTTGGTTTTGCTGGCCAGAGCTGATGGTAGTTACAGTCTGACAATATGTGGAAGTCTACAGCTTTCCTATTCCTTATCTTAGGCAAGTCCCATTAGGCTCTTACCTGCTTGCAAAGTAACCTTGTTTTAGGACTAATAGACACAGAAGCAGATGAGTTTTGCATTGCTCTGTAAAAAATTTTGGGATGGCAGTACTTTCCAAAGTCTTACAGCTGGTATGGCCACTGATCATTCTGGATGGGGATCCTATGCATTACAGACCCAAAAAAGTAACATTCCCATATATAGTTGTGACAGAGAGGCTTTAATTTGTACATACTTTTGCTTCTTTATTTTCCTATAGCTTCAGGCCATCCTCACTGTTTTTTCTGCCACTTGGAGCTTGGCTCAGACCGGGAAGTGCCTTCAAGTTTTATCCACTATGTGGACGTGGAATTTGATATGCCAACTACTTCTGCATCCAAGGGCGCCATCCGGTCAATCTGCGTGGAAGGCAAGACAGATGTCAGGAAATGGGTCAACTATTCAGCACACTACAGTTACAAGGTGTGATTGAGCAATTAACCATTAAATGTATGTACATTTCTTTTACTGAGACTAGGCTAAGGAGTAAATAGCCAACACTGATAGCAATGACTCACTGCAGTGAACAGTCAGATTCCCCTCTCCCCCAAGCTTGGAACAGATAATTGACTGCATCTTCCAGAATCCTTTAACCCATATGAGTTACCCATATGAGTTACCCATGTTGCTTGGGTGCTTTGAGTAATTGCAACACCTAATTATAAGCTTTTCAAGTCTGGAAATGGCCCTTTTGTTTGACATGATAAAAGGCATTTTTCTATGTTATAAATCTGGCAGAGGGGAAAGAGAAATACTTCATATATTTCAGTTCTTTTTGCTATATTTTACAAAAGAAAGGTAGGGATTGTTGCACTAAGGTCCTACCTTCATGAACCACCCCGTACTCTAATTTATATCAACCAGATTTAAGGGCCATTTCCATGAAATGGAACACCATGTCATATATTCCATAGCTCTGTCCTTGCCTACTTTTTAGATATATCTCCAGAAATTCAGAGAACATTTTTGGAGAGTGGGGAGTGTCTGTCCTAGTTTGACAAATGGTTTCTCATATGTGGACAGTGATTATAGACGATCATCAACTTTAGTAGCTGCCAACTGAGGTGACCAGAAAAGAGAAAAATAGGTAGATGTTCATTATTTTCAGCAATTGTTATTTTAATTTTCATTTCATTTCCAGGTGGAAATAGAGCAGAAAAAGAGCTTGAATACAGAGATGATGGGAGAAGATACCAGTAACCCTAAGGACTGTGCTGTGCAGTGAGTGAAAGGTCCATCTTCAGTTGGAATAGTAAAACTGACAGGGATTGAAGAAGAGAGAACATAGCACCTTGCCTCAGTGGTCAGAAGATCCAGGAAATGCTTTAAGGTTTCCTTGTCCTCTTCTACCTTCTATAGAGAAGAAACTCTTGAGATTTGTTTACAACAGCCTGGTGATTTTGACAGAAGCACACTAAGAATGTTGGCTTACAGTTCACCCAAGCCTGCCTAAATCCTACCACTATTCGTCCTGCAGTGAAATAATGGTATTTTGACAGCTGTAGCTCAAATGTGGTGTAGCCATAGTCTTGTTAACAAACTTTCCTCGTAAGTACTGGACACATCTTTTTTTAAAAAAAACTGCTAATTTAGCCCTCAGAAAAGATCTTGCAGGTCATCTGTAATACGATTGAAAGGAATGGAAGAATGAGAAATATACCATGAGATCCCTTTTTTTAACTATAATATTCAAATCTCTCAGTGAAAAGATATTACAACCCTTTCATCTCAAATCAGATGGCTAGAACCACTGGGAATTCCAGTAGCTGGAAGGCGGTTAATTTGACCTGCCCTATTTGCCATCTCTGAGACAGAACATTTAAATATTGCACATTTTTCTTGGATGTTAGTCATTGGGAAACTATGGTACCTTTGTTCAGCTAAGTCTGATATTGGGTCCAGGGTTATTCTTTATACATAGTTTTAGCTGCTACTTGCCTGATAGTTGATCAGTGTTGCTTGGGAGGATACTTGGAGGAAATAGAATTCATCTGAACTTTGACTTGGATGGTTAAGAAGAATGACAAATATTTGTTACCTAGATTAATACTTTGTTGAGAAACTACAGCTTCCCTTCTTAATGAACATGGTGGAAAAGAGATGCTCTGTTTATTTTGACCGTTTCTTTGGTAGATTCTGACAATGCTAATTTCAAACACTACATCTTATTGTAAGAAGACCACAGTGTAAAAAGTCTGTGTGCTGTCACTAATTGATGCTATTCCTTTATAATATACAGGCATAATTGCTTTGGTATCAGGGCTGTTTTTGGCCACAATAGTTTCATGCAAATGCAGAAATCTTCAGTTTGAGAAGTTTGGGGGGGGGGGGAATGTTTAAAACCAGATTTGTTAGATGATATGATTGTGGAAAGTCATATCCCTTAATTAAGGGGAGAAAAAAAATAGGCTGGAGCCATAGTACATGGAAATGGAGTTTGACACCCCTGCATACCCATGTTGCAGTTCAAATGAACTTGCTTCTCCAGAGCTGCTGTTCATACAAGGGGAATGCTACCACTGGCAACATCAGCTTCACTCCTAGGGGGAATGTCCCATGAGTGACTCGTATCTTATTGGGAGAGATATCCTATATCTTTTTTATATATATCAACAATGCCCTTGAGAATAACACTGTCACCATGTGATTTTGTTTTTGTTTGGACATTCTATAGGATGAAAATGGCTGATGGATTATGTTTGCCAACTTTCTTGTCCCATACCCTCACTTAAAGAAGAAAAACTTCAGAAAACATTTTCTCATTTTGTTTCATGTTTTATGTCCCTTTCTCCAATATATTTAATTCATCATCAAAGCCAGCTCTGCCATTAAGTAGTGTGAAGCAGCCTCCTCAGGCAGCAAAATTTGGGTGTCACAAGAGGGTAGGGTGAGATCATTATTTACTTGTTCATATTTTGGGATTTTCTACATCATGTTCCAAAATAAATTGGCTGACTTTGGGTACTACTTAAGGCAAAGCAGCTTCATTTATAGACCGCTTCATATCAAGCTATGGGATGTCTAAGCGGTTTACAGCTGTGAGCTGATTGCCCCCCAACAAGCTGGGTACTCATTTTAGCAACCTCGGAAGGATGCAGGCCTGAGTCAAGCCTCAGCCCTGGCTGGTATTGAACTCGCAACCTTGTGGTCTATGAGTGAGTGGCTGCAGTACAGGCATTTAACCACTGCACCACCAGGGCTGATTCCCACCAGGGCTGATTCCCACCAGGGCTGATTCCTAGTTATCCTAGCTGCTGTACATTATTTATCCTAGCTGCTGTACATTAGTTTTTCTACTTCAGATATCAAGATGTCTTTGCCCATCCCTGTGCACCACTACCATGAAAGTGTCACAAATATCCCACCTCTCTACTTTTACAGTGTAAAAAGGAAGCCCTGGCCCTGTTTGAATGTGAAGGGTCACTGCATGCAGAGTATCACAGGTAGAACTTTTATATCATATCCCATCACATCATCCTTAACACATAGATAAAGTCCATATATAGCCAAAGTTCTCTTCCAAAACACTAATCAACCCTTTGGTGAGAAGGTGAAACAGAGAAACCCCATATCCAGCTACTCCTTACCCTCCATCAATAACTGACAAGATAAAGTTACTGTTTTTGAAGGGAGGTGTATACATATTATTGGATCAAGGGGAATCAATTTGGGAACACAATTCATAACAGCTAGGGAATATATCTGCTTTTATATCCTCACTTGCTTGGGGCAAAATCTTTTCACTGAAGTTGGTTGACACATTCAATTGCCAGTCATCAAATATCAAGTAAGCAAATATTTTCCTGTTGTATGTACATCCACACATGGTACATTTGAAAGCATACCCCCAAATGGTGGTTTGAGCATTGGACTATGGCTCTGGAGACCAGGGTTCAAATCTGTGCTCAGCCAGTGAGACTCATTCTCTCAGCCTCAGAAGAAAGCAATGGCAAATCCCTTCTGAACAAAACTTGCCAAGAAAACCCTGTGATAGGCTCACCATAAGGTTGCCATAGGTCCAAAACAATTTGAAGGCACACAACAAAATGTTTTCAGAAGCATTTCCAGAAGATATATGTTGGGTAGTACTTTTTGAAAATATGTGTGTCATGATGTATGAACTAGATGGATGTATACCCTATTTAGCAAGTCACTTTTCAGCTGCTTTTAGAGAAAGTAATTTTGGGGAAGGGGATGGAAAGGAGAGCCTGTTACCTCTTAAGTCTTGTGAATCTTAGGGTATGATGTTTTTAAAAGTAAAAATGAGCACTTTGTGAATTGTGCCCAGAAGAGATCCATTCATCCACTGGAGCTTCAAGTTTAAGATCTCTTTCAAGAAAGATCCTTAATGTGGAATGCACTACTACAGTTAAGGATCCAAGGGCATACATGGTAGTTAGCTATAAATCCAAACTCAGCAGACACAGAAGCATCCTATCATTGCAAATATGTGGGAGAGGCTTGGAGGGTGGGTTATGAGCCTCACAAGTGAATTGTCATTGATGCCAAATTACATGTGTCTTTTGCAGATTCACCTTCAATTGACTTATCAATATCTATAGGGTTACAAACTGTCAAATACCTTGTAACAAATGTCCTCCTCCTAGACAAAAGCAGTTCACAGTATTGCTAGCTGTGCAGGAACTAATGGAACTCCGTTTAATTTACTGCTGAAATAACTGTAATTGCTCATAAAGCAGTCTTGGGAGCCCTTAAACTTTAAGCCTAGCCATGATAAATATAAAGGGCATGTGTTGCTCCCAGACTCTTTTTCACTGCTTCCATACAGAGAAATAGTTTATAACCTCTTGCACTATTGTGATTGAGTGGGTTTTTTTTTACATGTTTTATAAAATTTCTACCTTTGATGTTGTACTATGAGAGTCTACACACTGGCTAATTCTTTATACATGTTGTTATGACTTCCCCACCCCTGGACAGTGTTTCAGAGAAATGTCACTTCGAGCTTAATTGTGGGAGGAATTGTTGAATAAATGCAAATGAAATTCTACCGTGAATAAATGCAAATGAAATTTTTTCATTGTCACATTGCTTTAATTTCACCCTACTGATATGTTCTACTGACACCAATATTCAGAGGAAGGTAAGGATTGGTTGGCATTTACTTGAAATGTACATCTATATAAATGGCCTTACAGGTGCAAAAATTAAATTGAGCAGTTTTGCAACATCCATATTCACCTGTGGGCTGCAGTGGCATTACAATGTATGGGCATCCATGGTGCAGTGATGAAGTGACTGATGAGTCATGGCCCAATACACAATTGGCACTGATGCACATTGGGACACTCCCCACTGCACATCTGGACTCCATCTAGGAAATGCTGAAACACACTAGGAGTACCGTATGTGCATCAAAAGTGTCCATTACTCATCAGAAATTATGGATGCCCATTGGAGCACTATTGCTAGTGACCAGATGTACATCTCCACAGTTTGCTCATAGGGTTTCATTGCATTTCTGCAACATAGCTACAGGTCTGTAAAGTTAATAAATTTAGACTGATGTGCATTAGTGATTCTTTTAAACCATGAACATATCAGTATGCATGTCCATGTACATTAAAAGGCATGCTAAAGATAATGTTCATGTAGAAAAAGATATGTGATATGGAAAACATTGCATAACAGTGATATTTTTTGCAGGAATCATACCTTGTTGAACAGCCCCTCTACTTGTGTAGGGTTTTTTGTGGGGTGACCATTCTGCAATGTTCTTGTGATCTAGAACTTGAAAAGTTACTTTTGGTGGACTGTAGTTTCCAGAATCATCTTGTGAGGTGTACAAAAAGTTTATTTTCCAAACTCTACAATGTTCAAACCAAGAAGTGCTGAAATTAAAGCTTAAGGAAGAGAATTCATTTGCCTAGTAATACTAGCCATAAATTTTATTGAAGAACTGCTCATTGGTATAATAATCTCTTCAGTCTTGTTGGGTCATTTTGCCACAAAACTAGGAGATCTTGTTTTGATAATGTTCAGTTTCTAATGCACTAATTCCTCTTCTTTTGAAAGTGTTTCTAAAAGGGAGAGTTGTTAACATCTGCCTTGATTTGCATTACTCACTGGACTTCTGAAAGTCCAAGGGCCGAATCAGCAAGCCGAAGCATTTTGTCATCATCACCAAGTGATTTTTTCTTTTCCCAAAAATGAAAAATCTGTTGCAGGGTCGCTGATTTGACAACACAGATGATGTCATTCATGAAGTGGAAGAGTGGTTTAAGGCGCAGTTAGCAGACATCTACAATAACGCCATTTGGAGGGTTAAGAAACACGGGAAAATGTGTAAATCTGAATGGTGACTATGTAGAGATAAGTTAACAACTACAAATCAAAACAAACTTTCTGTCAATTTTTTTAAGGTGATTAATTAAAAGTTTACGATATCCCCTCGTACAAAGGAAATATGCTTGTAAGCAGTCATTTTATTTTGACTATTTAGTGTGAGTTTTTCAAAACCCTAAAATGTTACCAGGTATTCCAGCACTGGTGAACACACATGGCCTTTCCTATATAAATATAACCTTCGGAGTGCCTTAGATTAAAGATCTGAAATGCCAGGGGTGGGTGAGAAAAAGATACAGATAGCTGTTTTCTGCAGCTCCAGAGAATAGGACCTGAAGCAACAGATTCAGCCTACAGGAAAAGAGGTTCCCCCTCAACATTAAGAAGAGCTTTCTGACACTAAGAGCTATTTGACAATGGACTGTGCTGCCTCAGGGTGTGGTGGAGTCTTTGGAGGCTTTCAAACAGGCTGGCCATCTGTGGGGGTGCTTTGACTGTGTCTTCCTGCATGGCAGGCAGATTAAACTGGATGGCCCTTGAAATCTCTTCCAGCTCTGTGTGTGATTTTATAACACCTCTGGAGAACTTAAGCAGAACATTAGCAATGCACAATGTGCATCCATGGGACCTCATGTGGACCTCTATAGCTGTTTTTGAACCCCAACCCTGCTAGACTCCCCCAAACTGACCTCTTTCTCCCCCTCTCTGATGAATTTGTATCTCCTAAAAGCCTCCGGGAACTGCAACTCACCTTTTAAATATTATTTAACTTTTTTTTAAAAAATCACCTCATTTTTCAAAACTGGAAGTGGACTTCCAGAGACTTAGATGTTAGTTTGGCATTTTTGGAAGTTCATGTGGCCCTAGAACATCCCAGGGCAGACAGTGGCTGCCAGACCTGCCACAATTGACCACTCCTTTAGGAGAGAATACTGAGTCAGATGGACCAAAAGCTTTTAAAACTTTTTTTAAAAAAGCTCAGTCAACAGTGACCAAAGCACACTTTCACCCGGGTGGGAGGTGTTTAAATATTTTTATTCCTGCAGCTGTATATACGAGGGGGATATTGTAAAGTTTTAATTATCACCCTAAAAAATGGCAGTTTGTTTTGATTTGTTGTTGTTAACTTATCTCTATGTAGTCACCATCCAGATTTACACATTTTCCCCAGCGTTTCTTGACCTTCCAAATACCGTTATTGTAGAAGTCTGCAGATTGCGCCTTAAACCACTCTTCCACTTCATAAATGACATCATCTGTGTTGTCAAATCAGCGACCCTGCAACAGATTTTTCATTTTTGGGAAAAGAAAAAATCACTTGGTGATGATGACACTGACAAAATTTCATCAATATAACATAATAACTTTGGGTGATAATTATTACTTTACGATACCCCCTCGTAGATGGGAGAAGATGGTGGACAATGGATTATAATTCCACTTGTGTAAAACACATGTTCACAATAACACAAAAATTATAGGAATTTATTAACATTTTATTATTTCTAAAAAAAAGTTTACATCTGTCCTTTATTGTGAGATCTCGTGGGAGGGTATAAATAAACATCATTTAAGCAGATTAAAACAATTTAAAACAAACATAATTTAAACATAAGATTAAACATATATTAAATATATAAAATGTGACTGCCATCCCATATGGCCATCAGTTGGAAATTGGATGTGACTACATTTAGGACTAGATTTCTCTCTTACATGCATCCTTGGAAGTCTTTAAGCAGAGGCTGGATGGCCATCTGTCGAGGATGCTTTGATTGGGAGTTCCTGCATGGCAGGGGGTTGGACTGGATGGCCCTTGTGGTCTCTTCCAACTCTATGATTCTATGATTCTATGCATGCCCACAAGCAGAGGGATCAATGCTCACACATCAGATTGGCAGCCTATGGACATGAGGATCCATCAGGTGCTTTGCTCTTTATTTGGTAATGATTTAGTACTCAATCAGGACTATCAGAACAGAGTTTAGGGAAGCCGAAGGCCAAGCTGGCAAGGGAATCTGGGATTTCCAGTCCCAAAATGTAACTTTCCTAAGCTGTGTTCCAGAAAAACCATCATACCAAATCAAATCGGACAGGACAAACCCCAAACATAAACTTAAAATCCTAACTGAAGAAAATATGTTGGAACAGTCACTTCATCTACTTGAATTGGCTTGATTCACTCTGAGATACTTAAAATATAAATTTTTAAAAGAAGACAAAACATTTTATATCTTTACTCTTGTGAGGAGCACTTCCACCACCTTGTGGTTTCATACTGGTACTGTATTTCAGTAGCGAAGAAGACCAGAGGCAATCCATGGATGCTCAAGTCTCAAATACAATGTTGTTGTAAAATGGTATCCCTCATATAAAAAGGCAAAATTAAGGTTTGCTTTCTGGAAGATAGATAGATGATAGATAGATAGATAGATAGATAGATAGATAGATAGATAGATAGATAGATAAGGTAAAGGTATTCCCCATTGACAAAGTTGTCAAGTCATGTCCAACCGTAGGGGGCGGTACTCATCTCCGTTACTAAGCCAAAGAGACGGCGTTGTCCAAGGATTACTGTGTTAATGTGGCCAGCATGACTGCACAGAACGCTGTTACCTTCCCACCAAAGTGGTACCTAGTTATCTACTTACATTTGCATGCTTTCAAACTGCTAGGTTGGCAGAAGTTGGGACTAGTGATAGGAGCTCACCCCATCATGCAGCACCTGGGCCTCGAACTGCCAACTTGTTGATCTTGCAATCAACAGAGTCAGCATCTTAACCACTTGAGCCACCGGATCCCAATATTCTTTATTCACGGATTCAACCATCCATGGATTGAAAATATTAAATATACATATACGTTTTTTCATTCCTGCAGCTATATATATGTGGGGGTATCGTAGAATTTTAATTATCACCTTTTTAAAAATTTGACAGTTTGTTTTGTTTTGTAGTTGTTAATTTATCTCTATTAGTCACCATCCAGATTTACACATTTTCCCCATATATATGAGGGGGTACTGTCAAGTAATAATTATCACCTGGAAGTTATTATGGTATATTGATGAAATTTTATCAGTGTCATCATCACCAAGTGACTTTTTCTTATCCCCAAAAATGAAAAAATCCATTGTGGGGTTGCTGATTTGACAACACAGACAATGTCATTTATGAAGTCAAAGAGTGGTTTAGGCTCAGTCTGCAGACTTCTATAATAACTGTATTTGGAGGGTCAAGAAACACTGAGAAAAATGTGTAAATCTGGATAGTGGCTACATAAAGGTAAAAGGTACCTTTACAAATCAAAACAAACTTTTTGTCAAAATTTTTTAAAAGATAATAATTAAAACTTTACAAAAAAAACATTGTGTGTGTGTGTGTGTGTGTGTGTGTACATGTATATATATATATTTAACATTTTCAATGGTTGAATCTGTGGATAAAAATCCTTAGATATGGAGGAACAACTGTATATGTTTTTTAATTTGTAAGCTACTTTGATTCCCAAATTGGAAAAAAGTGGGATAGAAATAATAATGATCATCATCATCCTCATCATGGTGATGATGATAATGATACTACTTTCCACCTCAATCCAAGGAAGCTGTTGGGGTCCTACACCAGTGGCTGTCATCAATAATGGAATGGAGGTGAACAAATTGAAACCTAATCCAGACAAGACAGCGACGCTCCTGGTCAGCTGAAAGGGATGCAGCCTGTGCTGGATGATGATACACTCCCTCTGAAGATGCAGATCTACATCTTGGGTGTGCTGCTGAATTCAACCCTGAGCCTGGAAGTTCAGGTCTTGGTGGTGCCAGGAGTGTATTTGCATAGTTAAGGTTGTGCACCAGCTGCATCTGTTCTTTGAGATGTCAGACTTGGCTATGGTGACACGTGCCTTAATTACATCCCATTTGGATTACTGTAACATGTTCTGTGTGAGCCTTCCTTTGAAGAGTGTTCAGAAACTTCAGCTGTTAACTGGGGCTGGCTACAGGAACACACAACTTCCTTGTTGCAACAACTCCACTGGCTGCCCTCCTGCTTTTGGGCAGAATTTAAAGTACTAGCAGTTGCTTTGTTGTCGTTAATTGGCCTCGAGTTGATCTCGACTCATGGCGACCCTATGGATGAGACATCTCCAAGATCCTCCATCCTCTACTGCTCTGCTTAATTCCTGAAACCCCTTAATACCCGTGACCTCCTTAATAGAGTGCATCCATCTAACATGTGGCCTTCCTCTCTTCCTACTTCCCTCCACCTTCCCCAGCATTGTTTTTTTTTTTTCCAAAGAGTCCTCTCTTCTCATGATGTGTCCAAAGTATGACAGTCTCAGTTTGGTCATCTTGGCTTACAGGGAGGTTTCCAGTTTGATCTGCTCTAGGACCCATTTGTTTGTCCTTTTGGCTGTCCATGAGCTCCTCAGCACTCTTCTCCAGCACCACATCTCAAATGCATTGATTTTCTTCCTATCATCTTTCTTAACTGTCCAACTCTCATATCCATACATGGTAATAGGGAATACAATGGCCTGTATGGTTCTGACTTATAAAATCCTATATAAAACCCTATATGATTGAGGTTCAAGTAATTTCAAGGACCATCCTCTCCTGTATGAACCTGCCCATAATTTGAAAAAATTCTGTGGAAGTCTTGCTCCTTCACACATACTTTTGGTGAGAACATTGGAGAAGGCCTTCTGAGTGGCTACTCCCAGACTCTGTACTTTGCTTCCCAGAAAGGCCAGGCTGGTATCCTTTCTATCTTTCTGCAAACAGGTAAAACCCTAAGAATTGATTTTTCAATAGCAACAACTTTTTTAATGTGTTGTGTTTTAGTTATTGCTGTTTTAATTTGTTTTAAGTGGTTTCAATATTCTGATGATTTAATTTATTTTTAACTGTTGTATGCTGCTGCTAATAGTAGTAGTAGTAATTACAATAGTAGAAGAAGAAGAACAGTGTAAGGTTTTGTGGGCTACAGTCCATTTCTTTGGATTTATCTGAAGAAATGGGCTGTAGCCAATGCAAGGCAATGCTGAAATACATTTAAAGTTTAAGTAATCTTTAAGATTGCTTTCCCTTTCTATTTCATTTCATTTTACTTTATTTACTGGATTTATATCCTGCTTTTCTCCCAAAATGAGATTCAAACAAAAAACAGATTAGCATGGCTGCTTCTCTGATAATATACATCAGTTGGTTACATATTACAAAAATGGATTGCATGTTATAGATTGATGATCATGCTGTGGATCCACTTTCTAAACAAGCCCAGGGAAAGACAGCAAAGCAATAGCTCCAACACTAATGCTCGATAGCAGGCTTTGACTGGGAGAAGGGAAGGGGAAGAAGCAGTAGCCCAGCTGGCAAGGGGAGACAACAGAGAAAGGACTACTAGGACAGGATAGCAGATGGAAGTATTGGCAGAGGAAGCCATAATAGACAGATCATGGGAAGACAGAGACGGGAGTATCAAGAGCTGAGAGCATGGCCGGGGGGGGGGGGGGGGGGGAGTACTTTTTTGGATACTCAGCTCCAAAATGGTGCCACAATAGTAATGCTGCCACAATCACAAATGTGAATATGAACCAGTTACAAGATCTTGAGTCTAGTTTATGATATTGTAACTGCTTGACAAAATGCTAGACAACTTATCTAAATTTTGAACAGGAGTGCAGTGAAGCATGTGGGGAATGCAATGCATGTATGTAAAACTTTTAGGACATAATTTAGTCAAGTCTAAGCATTTTTATTTGACATCCCAATAATTCAATGGTTGAATCTTGTGGGGAATTATCACTGGCACACCATGATAATCTCATATTTCCCTCTATATGAAGATGGGCTGCATTTGCCATGTACATAAGTTTAATATCTAAAGCCTGGCTGAGATTTAACATGCATTAACCCAGCTAGTCTGCACTCTGGTGAGTAAGCCTGGCTGATGTTTACACAGGTAAACACCCTAATGATTAACTTGCCTGGTTTCCTGTGTCCTGTTTGCTTCTCTTGACCTTTGAGCCTGAAACAGGAAAGTGACCTTCTGACGGTTAATGCATGATGAACAAACATCTAGGATTCTTGTAAACAAGATGTCAATAAAAAGGAGGCGGGTTTTCTTCCCCCTCAGGCAGTCGCACCAGCAGTCTGTCTCATGTATCATTCCTGTAGGGAATCCCAGCAGAATCTTAAGCATGCACTGGAATCATAGAATCATAGAGTTAGAAGAGATCACAAGGGCCATCAAGTCCAACCCCCCTGCCATGCAGGAACTCCCAAT
>CM034701.1:36777388-36788801 GCA_020142125.1 Phrynosoma platyrhinos
CTGACCAAAGCAGAATAGAGCGGCACTTTTACTTCTCTTGATCTAGACCAGGGGCCGGCAACCTTTTTCAGCCAGGGGCTGGGTTGCTGTCCCTCAGAAAATTGGGGGGCCGAAGCACCAAAAATAAATAAATAAATAAATAAATAAATAATTTTTTTAAAAAATTAAAAAAAATTTAAAAATGCATGCACACTCTCTCAGCCCCAGAAAAGCCATGGCAAAACCTCTGTGGAGATTTTGCCAAGAAAAACCCAAGAACAAGTATTAACAACAATAATCAATATCATCATGGCGGACGGCGGCGGCGGCAGCAGGACTGGCCTGGGGCCAGTCCAAAAGCCTCAGGGGGCCACATCCGGCCCCCAGGCCTTAGGTTGCCTACCCCTGATCTAGACACTATATTTCTACTGATGCAGCCTAAAATTGCATTGGCCTTTTTAGCTGCTGAATCGCACTGTTGACTCATGTTCAACTTGTGGTCCACCTGGATTCCTAGATCCCTTTCACACATAGGGGGGTTGCAGACTGTGAAAAATAGTGTGAATTCAGTCCACTTTTAGGGTTAGGGTTAGTGCTAGGGAATCATGGGAATTGTTATTTTTCTGAGACATTGAACCTTCTTTGTCAGAGAACTCTAGTGCCACAATAAAATTCAGTTCCCATGATTCCCTAACCTTAACCCTAACCCTAAAAGTGGACTGAATTCACACTATTTTTCACAGTCTGCAACCCCCCATAGTCTCATTCAGCCAGGTGTCCCCCATTATATAGCTGTGCTTTTCATTTTTCCGCCCTAAGTTCAGTACCTTACATTTCTCCGTGTTGAATTTCATTTTGTTAGCTTTGGCCCAGCTTTCTAGTCTGTTCAAGTCATTTTGAATTTTGATCCTGTCTTCTGGGGTATTAGGTACTCCTCCTAATTTGGTGTCATCTGCAAATTTGATAACTATGCCCCCAATACTGTCATCCAAGTCATTAATAAAGATATTGAATAGCACTGGGCCCAGGACACAGCCCTGTGGCACCCCATTGGTCACTTCTTTCCAGGTTGAAAAGGAGCCATTGTTGAGCACCCTTTGGGTTCGTCCAGTCAACCAATTACAAATCCAATGAAGTGCCAAATAAAAGTGATTATATATCTGTCTGCCTATCTATTGGATTTATACCCTGCTGTTCTGCTGGAATGATATCCAGGATGGCTTATTCCTGGCTAATCTTGGATGACTATGGGCCTTTGTAAACTGCCAGAAATAGTGCAAATTGAGTCCACTTTAACTGCCCTGGCTCAGTGCTAGGAATCATGGGAACTGTAGTTTATTGTGGCACCAGAGCTCTCTGACAGAGAAGGCTCAATGTCTCAGAAAAAATACAGTTCCCATGATTCCCTAGCACTGAGCCAGGGCAGTTAAAGTGGACTCAATTTGCACTATTTCTAGCAGTCTGCAAAGGCCCTAAGAGAAGTAAGACTAAAGAGACCACTCTGTGATCTCTAATATGCAAAATGTATAAATAAGTGTTTGCTGCCTGGTAAAGATGTTACATGATGTATGCCATGTACAACCCAGAACAATGAATATTTATGTATCTTACACCACACTATTATCATTCATCATGCAGTTACAAAATCTTTAAGGTCATTTGAGATGTGGTCCTGGAGAAGAGTGCTTAGGATACTGTGGACAGCCAAAAACAAAACAAAACAAAAAACCAACAGATGGGTCTTGGAACAGTTCAAACCAGAGATCTCCTTAGAAGCCTAGATGATTAAATTGAGGCTACTATGCTAGGAAAGGTAGAGGGTAGAAGGAGAGGAAGACCAACATGCCATATGGATGACTCAATTGGGGGGACATGGGCATGGGCTTGCAGGAACTAAGTAGAGAAGTGGAAGATGGGGGTTCTTTGAGGTGTCTCTTCCACAAGGTTATCATGACTCGAAATCGACTCGAAAGCAAATAAAACAACTCTCTTTAAATGCCACAAAGGTTGTTTTGAGGACAAATCCAGGAGAAACAGAGAACACTGCAGGCAACCCATAGCTCCTTAGAGGAAGCATGAGAAAAATGTATTAAATAATTTAAAGATTAATGCAAATTGTAGTTTGAACTTAACAGGCATACAATAATGATTGTGTAAAAATCCCTTGGATTCTAAGGGGATTCTTTGTCAGTGTTTGTTGCAAATTCAATTTTTGTAAGGATTTTCATTATTAGATCAGGTAATTTAAAAAAAAAAAACAACTACAAGCACATCCCAGCACAACTACAAGCACATACACATATACATACACACACAGTATTTCAAAAGATAGGAAATCAGTTACAGAACATTACTATCTCAGAGCCTCTGTTGTGTACAAGCCAAGCCGCAAAGGCAGGTGAAATCCTAAAGTCCTAAAATAAAATAGTAAGATAGATAGAAATACATCATAACACCACAAGAAATTTTGCCCCTTTTCTCTGTGTGCATAATAAAATGTTTCTCTAGCTCTCATTCACTATCCTCCAGTGCTGCTGCTGCTAAGAAACTTCAGCTTGGCAGAGGGCAAGGAGGAAAAGGAGGGCTGGGCAGGTGTAAAAGATTTTGTGAAAAAGAGGCTTCTTTGTCAGAGGCTTTGTTAACTGAGATATGGCAGTAAACTAAGATGTTGAGAGCACAGATCCTTCCTTTAGGATTCCCCACCTGCTGACCTAAACCAGTTAGTCTATGATGTTACAATAACACTGAAGGAAACAGACAGGCATTGTGGATGAACCTTCAGACCCAAAGGCATCCATAGAGCCTATTTTTGAGGAATGTATCTGCACCTGTGGAGACCCTAACTGCCCTATGTTTCCCTCTAAATAGTAGATGGGGCAGAGGATTACTTTTAGGTTTTCCTCCTATGACATTTGCCACAGTGGTAGAGTGTGGCCGCAGGGTCTCTCTAGAGCTCCTGCCATACTGGTGCTTTGTTTCAATGGCAACAGAGGGAACTTCCAGTCGTGGTGTATTTGCACATTCACACACAATTTGTCATTCCTCCTAACCAACTGGCTATGATCAGAAATTTATTCCACCTCATAACCATTGTTTCAACCTAATGGGCTGGATATATGTCAGTTAAGTGAAGCTGAATAGTGGCTTATGGCTGGATGGTTTTAATCTAGGTCTCTATGATGTTCTGGACAAGATCATGGTACCTTCTGAAGATCAGATATATGGTATGGAGGTGCTCCTGGATCCATCTTTGTCACTGGAGGCCTAGCTGGCCTTGTTGATTCAGTGTACCTATTACCAGTTTTCAATGTTTCAACAGCTGTGATTGTTCCTAGATAGGGATAGTTTGGATAGTCTACTAACCTTTTGACTGGACTACTCTGACATGTTATAGATTGGACCGCTCTTAGCAAGGGTTTGAAAGCCCTGACTAGTCCAGAGTGGGCTATTAGAATGTTAATAGGTGCAGCAAAATAGGACCATATTACACTCCTCATAAAAGAGATTAACTGGCCTAAGCTCAATTCAGGGACACTTACAGTTACACTTTATCTGTAGACCACCTTCCCCAGAGAAAAGTGACTGGTGATTTTGCAATCAATTTGATGCCATGCCAAACTTTTCTGTTTCCTTCAACATTTTAATCTGTGTAGATAGGTATTATTCACTGATTGCCTTTATTGCTGCTTTATTGTTACATTTTACCATTTTATCATATCTTGTGGTAGTGCAGCCATTTTCTGTTGCTGGTGTTATATTTGTTGTTCATTGTTCTAGTACAGGAGTAGGCAACCTTTCCCCTTTAAGGGCCGAGGGACTTCAGCTCCCAGAAGCCTCAGACATGTTGGCCAATAGTCCCATGTTGGCCAATAGCTCCTGGGATTCTGGGAGCTGAAGTCCCTCGGCCCTTAAAGGGGATAGGTTGCCTACCCCTGTTCTAGTAACTTGGAATGATGATTTGCAATCTCAATTACAAACCATTTTTAGAGGAAATGCAATTGTAGCAGCAGAGGGGCTTATGCAATAATGCCCTTTCCAGCCCCTGTTTAAAAATCTCCAAAGGAGACTTCCCCACACTCCAAGGCAGCATATTCACTGATGAACAGCTCTTATCATTAGGAAGTTCTTCTTAATGTTTAGATGAAATCTCTTTTGTTCAACATCTCTTATGCTCAATTTCTGTTAATGGTTTTTATATCCTATGCCAGGGGTAGGCAACCTTTCCCCTTTAAGGGCCGAGGGACTTCAGCTCCCAGAAGCCTCAGCCATGTTGGCCAATAGTCCCATGTTGGCCAATAGCTCCTGGGATTCTGGGAGCTGAAGTCCCTTGGCCCTTAAAGGGGACAGGTTGCCTACCCCTGTCCTATGCTTTTGGTCTCTGAAGATGCTGACAGTGTGTCTATGGTGACAGCAGTGAATAGAGAGCATCGGTATCCAGTGGGGATAGATATATAATATTCCACACAGGAATCTTGAGGAAGCAAGTAAGTCCCCATAGTCGGTGGGCACAGTCCTGTAGAAGGACAAGCAGAGATCTTTTCATCGGTGACAGAGGTGGGGATAAGGGAAAGCCCTCTCTCTTAGTAGTAGCAGTGACACTGTGGAAGTCTTCACATATGGTTGCAGCAGTGATTTAGGCTTAACCTTACATCTGGTAGGAAAAGTTGGTGGAATAAAGGGGTGAGAGCATCAGAGGCTCTTTTCTCTTGCTCTTAAGGACAATGTGTTACCCAAAGTGCATTTTTTTAAAATTTTGGTGGGTGTATGAATTCCACATAACCCCAGATGTACACTACAATGGACCCCAAGTGCCACCAAGGCAAGGCAGGCAGGTCATACCAAGGTCACTTAGAAGACTGAAAAAACCCCATCCCCAAAAGCCAGGCATATAGCATGGGAGTTGCAAATGGACCATCATCGATTCCATAATCAGAAGAATGGGTGATAATGGCCTAGATGTCTCACCTGATGGGCCAGCTAATGACTCAATCCTCTCCCATTCACCTTGAATATTGCCGGACCAGATTACCCCACCCATACAATCTAACACCTTTGCCCTGCAGCTAGTGTTAGCCCTTAAAAAATGCTGGATTTTCCCCCCGTGTCGCTAGTTTAGATTTCATGGGGACACTATATCACTGTGCTCTCTAGTCTAGTTTCCGGCATCCGTTCAAACCCACGCTCTCGGAACAGTTGTGTCTCACGCCACATCACCCAACTGGATCCCGGAGAAAGCCTTATCTGTAATAAGTATCACCCGTAGTTCTGCCTCAACAGCTTTTCCAAGTTAACCCCTGATTTCCTGAGCCTTGAATGAGTGTGTGTATGTATGTGGATTGCTGTATGATTTCCCCCTTTAATAAATAATACTTTAATTGGAGAATTCTGTCTCTGCATCAATTCTTAGATCCCCTGAACTCTTGGTACACATGTGGGAGATGGTCTTGCAGGGCCCTTGTAGCCAACCCCCTCTCAATTTGAGCTAAATAAAATTCCCCTTAATAGACTTTTGGCTACAAGTGATTAGGTAGGAAGGAGCCACACAACTGGCTACATACACCCATGTATGACCACCACTTTACCATAACAGTGTTAAGAAGCTACGAGAAAGCAATGAAGTGTATGAGACTTTCCCAGAGAGTAAATAATCATATGTGCTGATGAAGAGCAAAATGCTAAGATTTCATTTTAGTGAACCTCCTTTCTGATTATGTCCTCATCCACTGGATGAGAGGAAGGAAATAATGTTGAATTGTGGGGGTGGGTGAGGCATTCCCCTGCCATCTCCCAGAGTATGAATTCAAGAGGTACACAAACTTTATGAGAAACCAATCAGAAGAGGCTGTCTTCAACATGACTTGCACTTTCACCACCTTTTTACAGCATTTGACAATCCCCTTGCTATTTCTTTCTGGCAGTCACCCAAATAAAACATTCCAGCCAACCAAGCAGGGCTCAGCTTCCCCCTACACAAGACATGCTGCCTGGAGCTTGTGTGATGACACATGAGGAATAGTGGCAACTGATGTCCAGGATTTATCTGCCTTGGAAAAGAAAAACACCACAGGGGCGGCTTCAAAAAAGTAAAAGGCATTTTTAGAAAGTAAGGATGCAGCTACACTGTAGAAATAATGCAATTTGGCACCACTTTAAGTGCCATGGCTGCATCCTACAAAACCCTGGAAATTTTAGTTTTGTTAGTTTTGTAAAGACCCTGTAAAATTACAAATCCCACAGTTCCATAGGATAGAGGTACAGCACTTAAAAATTGTCAAACTGCAATATTTCTACAGTGGTGACCACCTAGTCTAGAGAATGTTTATTTGCTTGTATTAGTGATTCACTTGGAATCACAGAGATTCACCTGGATTTCTACAGCCAGGAGCAGAGACTGAAATTGGAAGCAGAGCCAGTTCATAAACTCTTCTAAGAGGCCAGTCATACTATACAGTTCTAGCACTATTATTCCACTTGACCTTCATAGTTCCATTGGATGGTAGCCTGTGTATGGCAATTTGTTGAGACACTGAAACACTGGCAGAAAATCCTAATGCCCTCCCTAAACTGCATGTCTCAGGATTCATTGGATGGAACCATAGCATCTAAAGTGGAATACTGTCAAACCTCCTTGTTTGCGGCTTTGTCTTTTGTGGATTTGATTATTCATAGATTTGATAAATATGTTCTCTCTAGGAATCACTAGGTCTTCCACTGCAACTCTACAGTCAATGTCCACCAGATGTCACACTAGAGGACCCTAGAGATTTCTAGAAAGAACATTTCTCTAGCCATTTGTAGATCCTCTGGTGCAATTCTATGGTCAACTTCTAGCAGATGTTGACCACAGAGTTGCAGTGGAGGACCTAGGGGGGAAGCAGACGAGGGCGTCCAGGACGCCCTGGGCCGGCGCGCCGCGGGGCCGCAGCCTCCGCACCTCGGCGCACCGGCGGCGTCCCTGGAAGGAGCGCTAAATCAGCGCTCCTTCCTCAAGACAGCGAAAGTGCGCACTAAAAGCGGCGGGAGCACTTTCGCTGTCTTTTCCACCGCGGCGCATGTGGTCGCCGCGGCGTGAGGTCATCCCCGGAGCGCCGGCCGTGCAGAGGGCCGGCGACTCCGAGGGCGACCTCAGGGAGAGGAAGGGGCGCCGAACGTGCGGCTGCCCCTCCTCTTCCAGGCCCGGAAGACGACTCAATTAGTCGTCTGCCGAGGCCCCTAGAGATTCCTAGGGAAGTGTTCTCTGTTTAGAAAAATAGTGGGCTTTTTATTTGTAGTTTTCCGACTTTCATAGGGCCCTATGCCCCTAACCCAGCGAATGTGAAGGGCCCACTGTAATAGGGCAAAAAAGTGTGTAGTCTGAATGGGCCCAGGTTCCATTGGACTTTTCTTGCCATCAGTATCTCTGGCAGCACCTAGCCATCAATCTGTATGCAGCGGAGGGACATGTGAGGAGAGATACTCCATTGAGACTGCTGAAATCAAGTCCATTGAATTTCCATTCCAGTTGCTCATTCTGAATACTGTATATACTTGTGTATAAGTCTAGAAATTTTAGTCAGAAAATTGACCCAAAAAAAACCTGAGTTGATTTATCCATGTATCAATGTAAGTATCTACTTTAACTCTTATAATAAAGGGAACCATCTCCTGGTGAGTATAATCTATCCTAGAAGCAATGACCCCCCCACCCACCCTCTCATCCATCCAATCGTTAGTGTAAGCACAAGCAGTAATACTGGAATTTTGTAAATTCTTTCACATCATTTTTCTTTATATCCTTTGTTACATGTCCCTAAGCTTTACCCTCGACTTAGCCACAGGTCATATCAAAATCCATAATACTGGCCCCAGAATCTGCCCTCGACTCATAAATGAGTTTGACCTATAAAGTATATACAGTACTATGGAACTTTTAAGCCTCCTAAGGGTCTTTCCAGACTGCCAGAAATAAGGCAGCTTGAGACCACTTTAACTGTCTTGGTTCAGTGCAAAGGAATCATGGGAAATGTAGTTTATTGTGGCACCAGAGCTCTCTGACAGAGGAGGCTCAATGTCCCAGAAAAAAAATATAATTCCCATGATTCCCTAGCACTGAACCAGGACAGTTAAAGTGGCCTCAAGCTGCATTATTTCTGGCAGTCTGGAAAGGCCCTAAGTTTGTTTGATTCCCTTCCTCTTTTGTTTGTTTGTTTTTCTAGATATATAAGGCCACAGGCTGGAATAATCTTGTCTTATTGGTCTTCATGAAAGGTGCTGAGGGATGTTTTGGCTGAGGACTGAAATAAAAAATGGCTTGAAATAATAAAGGGAAAAAAGTTAAATGTTTTCTAATAAGATGCACACACACGAATGTAGAAGCATTTAGCCCCGGAGAACCACCTGTGCCAATAGCACTTTCTGAGGCTGAATCTACACAGACTAAATGATGTGTCCTTAACTTGATTCCAGTCCTGTTGAAATCCACAACTTCTCCTTCCAATGTGAAAACACTTCTTTTCAATGTCTGAGGGGTTTAAGGCAATTTTAAAAAAAACCAAATTCCAGTTTATTGCACTGTTTTTAAGAACTGGGTTTTTAAAATGTGTAGTATGAATTGGGATCACAGTGGAATTGGAGGAGGATGAAAGGTGGGGATAGGTTGGTGGGTGATCACCTAGTTCAGGTGATCTCTTAGATCACCTAATCATTCCTGCCAGAGAAAAGTAGCTTTCTTGTTTATATTGGCATCTGGAAAAGCCTTTGGGTGAGTGGGTGTTTGTATGCATACATCCACAGGCTGGCATTTCAGCTCCCCTTCTCTACATGCTTCACTTTATAGAAACACAGATGGGCCATCAGAACAAAGGGGGGAAAGGCTATTTGATGAAGCAAATATTTCAATATGTGCATGTGTTGCAGAAATCCATCCAAACCCACCGTAAAGTACTGTCCGCTCACTTCAGTTCAGTAAACCAGGCTTCTGTATTTTTAACAGTAAAACTTTATTTCAGTAACCAAAGAAGGTAACAGTATGATTCCTGCAAACAAAACCATCATAATCCTCAGCCGCACACAAAGAACAGGCAACACACTTGCCCATCAATTTGCAGGCTTTTCTCCCATTTGTCCATAAATCAAAACATTTTACATTGAGTGTTATTCTCCTCCTTCCCCTTTCCCACATATTTGTTCTAGGCCCTTTCATATTTCTATGCCTAACAAACTTGGGGAAAACCATAAGGGTCCCAAATAAAGGTAAACATATTCCCTGTTGACAAGGTTGTTAAGTTGTGCCTAACCATAGGGGGCAGTGCTCATCTCCTTTACTAAGCCAACGAGCCAGTGTTGTCAGAGATTACTATGTGATCATGTGGCCAGCATGACTGCACCGAATACTATTTACCTTCCCACCAAAATGATTCCTATTTATCTACTTGTATTTGCATATTTGCATGCTTTCAAACTGCTAGGTTGGCAGAAGCTGTAACTAGTTATGGGAGGGGCAAAAATTACAAAAAAGTAACTGAATTTAAAGTTTCTCACAAGACTAGTCTTAGTAACAGTGAGTAACAGTGAGTAATAGTACCAGTATCCTCCTCCACACATGTGTCCATTATCCAGCCAAGCAATTAATCTTCTTTTGCACAGGCACTATAGATCCCATCATCTTCATCACCAAACCCCTTACATCCTTCTAGAAACCATAAACAGTAGCGTTACACATAAAAATAAAACAACAAGCAGTATACCAGCAAAACAGCAACAATTTTCATTGCAGGACCTGTCAGATTCCTGACACCTGCAGCTGCTGTAGTTGTGTGACCAGGCATAGACTTATACAGTAAACATGTACATACAGCAGAAATTCCCTCTGGCACTAATGGGGCTAAGTAATGGGGCTCCTGTGTGTCAGTTTGGATTAAAACAGATGTGTGTTGCAGTAAAGGGGCCAAACCAGGGCAGGATACTACATAGTGAAACTGGGATACAGATTCAGTTTGGGATAAAACTTCATTTGTACTCTAGTTCTTGATTTATTACTTATTTTTTTCTTAAGGCTTAAAAGTGGTTTATTTGAGCCATTAAAATTCCTCTAAACATAATAATTTGTGGGTGCCTTCCCAGGACCTCCAGCTTCTTGGGTAACAGTGCCCAGAAACTCTCCATAACATCTTAAAGGAGAAAGCAAATTCAATCTGAAACATTTTCCTTAAATTGTCAGAAGTGCAAGACATGAGCAGGGGTGCTGGTGATAGGGTGACTTGGAGGTCTCTCATTCATAGGGTTACCATAAGTCAAAGGGGACCTGACTGCAGTTAACAACAATCCCCCTCCCTACCTCCTCATCTGACAAGAAAAACCTATGGAAATTACCCCAGTTTACACCTCTGGCCTACCTCCCTGAGTCATTAATTCATGCTTATTATCAGTTCCTGTTCCATCTTCCTGATCATCTTTCCTCTCTCTCTCACACACACATCAGCAGAACACGCATTTTCCCCAGTGCCAGCTGTCTCTCCTTGGAATGCTTGTTAATATGATCTGCTAGTGACAACCCCATGACATGGGCATGAAAGGACTATTTTTACAAGTTATTAAGTCTAATCACAATTCCCTGCTGGCAGGAAGTAGTTAGATGTATCACTTTTGTAAAAGAAACAAATCTGGACTTCTCAATATAACCTGCAATTACAAGACCTGTTACCAAAATGGAATACTGAGACTATGGATTTTATGAGCAGCCTTCGTGCCAAAACAGAAATTTACAGCCATACTGCACATAGAATGTTGGATAGAAAACTTATTGGAGTGTGTTATGAAAAAGAAAATAGTGTTTTATAGGAGGGAGCTGAAAAATATCTAAATATGTAATCTACCATTTTAGACTTACTAGGCGATCAACCAGGAATGCAGCTATGTGAGGGCTGCTCCAGAGAACAGAACCCGGAACAATGTATTCAAGCTACAGGAAAAGAGATTCCACCTAAACATTAGGAGGAACTTCCTGATAGTAAGAGCCGTTTGACAGTGGAATACCCTCCGTCAGAGAGTGGTAGAGTCTCCTTCTTTGGAGGTCTTTAAACAGAGGCTAGATTGCCATCTATCAGGGTGCTTTGATTGTGAGTTCCTGAATGGCAGGGGATTGGACTGGATGGCCCTTGTGGTCTCTTCCAACTGTATGATTCTATGATTCTATAATGAAGGCATTGCCCCCCCCCCCCACACACACACAGCAGTGGAAGATAGGGGATTTTCGAGGTGTGTCATACACAGGGTCATCATGAGTCGGGCTCAACTCGAGGACAATTAACAACAAACAACAACTCCTCTCAAGACACATCACTTTCAGGTAAGGAAAGCAGCAATAGATGTGGCAGGGCTTACACACTCCCCTATTTGCAAGAGGAGTGCAAATGTTTACAAACACTTGAAGAGGGCTATAGATACCCTTGAAAAT
>CM034701.1:36806613-36829308 GCA_020142125.1 Phrynosoma platyrhinos
TAAACTATGGGTTGCTCCTTCATGACTCATTCTGTGAATGGCAGGGCATCTGTAGAAACATGATCTCGTGGAGGCTTCTGCTTCACAAACTGGATACTCCTTTAGGGGAAAGAGTACCATTTCCAACAGTTCTTTCCACAGCCCTTCAAGCTGATATGGATGAGATAGAGGAGGCATAGGGAATTGCACTAGGGAAATAACACAGCTGAAAATGGTTGCTCTCCTCCCACCCAAATTTTTTGTTTTGTTTTGGTTTTTTGCCTGGGGATCATCCACTGAGTCAAAAATATGCCTAGGTCATATAACATTCCTTGTTTTTAGAACATTTGACTTCTTGGGTCAGATACACGTCAGTTGTTGCAGTCGTTTTGGGGAAAGAATATTGTTTATTAAATATTCAAATGGTTTTTATTTCATTACAGGCCAAATTCTACAGGTGGTTAGAACTGCCAATGGAGCTCAATACATCATTCAGCCCCAGCAGCAAGTGGTCCTACAGCAACAAGTTATACCACAGATGCAACCTGGTGGGGTACAGTCTCCTGTTATTCAGCAGGTAAGAATATTTTAAGAGTTGCTCTAAGTTTGTGGATTTCTGTATTAGTGAACAAACACAGCTTTCTCTGGACTCAGGACCTGTTATATCCACATTCCTTTCCCATTTATATTCTGTCCCTTACTTTCCCTCCCCCTTCTCTGATCTTTCTCTTCTCAAAGTACTTGTTCAGTCTGTACCATCTTAGAGTGGGTTAGAAACCCCTTTGTTCTTGTCTTCTGTATGTACTCTCTTTTGCTGTGATCTTTCCTGTTTTCTCCTTCCTTAAACTAATTTTCTTGTTGGATGACATTTCACTCCCTCCATCTGGAGGTATTCTCATTTCTTAACTTCCCTTCCTCTCTCACTGTGCATTAGGAGTTTCTGTGTACATGTAGAAGTCCCAAATTTAGTTCTTGAGAACTATATATCTTTGAGGGCAGGGTATACTTAAATTTTCTCTAAAAAGATAATCCATAGTGCAATGTCTCCTCAGAAATAGGTGTCATAGGGTTCAGTGGAGCTCACTCCTGGGCAAATGAATATAGAAAATATTAAAACTTGAAAAACAGTGACCCTATGAGGGGTTTTCCCCCCTACATCCCATTTATTCTTATGTATATAACACACACAGCATCACATATTTTACCACTGTCCCTTATTTGAAACTAGACATCTTTAAAAGAAAACATCCTGGGAATTCAGGCCAGTTCAAGATGTAAAAAAGGCATCAGATAGCATGACTAAGCAATGTGGAAACTATACCTTTTCATTTTTCTCTTTGTCCGTTAGTGCTTATTCAGTCTTTCTCTCACATCAGTCTCTTCTCTGACTATAGCAAGGAACAGGAATTCTTTCTTAGTCGATCTAGAAGCACAATCACAAGTGTGCAGACTTGGCAGCAGGTAGAAAGGTTCACCGGGCACCAGTTCACAAGGGCCTGTCTTGTTCCAGGAATGGGGAAAGCCTGATGTTCTACAGAACCACTTTCTAAACCAGCTGCAAGCATTTAGAGAAAACCTAAAGGATTCCAGCTTTCTCCTGAGGATCCTGGTGTCTGCCATTCAGTGTCTCAATGTGGTATTGTAGGCAGACAATAATGTATTAACATTAATCAGTTTATCCAATACATTTTGTCACTGATGTCCTCAAGATCTTTGAATATGCATGCCAAGTTTCCTGTGGCTGGATTTTGGTATGAAAGCTGTGGCAGAGACAAATCAGTACACACAGCCACACTGATATGCACTTCTAACATTATTGTGGATGATGTGGGCTTTTAAGTTGTTTTACAGGTGTCTTGTTACAGGAAAAAATTGAAGTATAAAAGGGGCAGGAGAGAGATGCAGGAAGAAATATCTAGAACTGTGGAATACAGCTAACATTTTACTGTTGTGAAGACTAGCAAAAGTGAACAAGAAATAGGATTCATTTTGAAGATTTAAACTTGATGAAGCATTTGCGGCAGAAAAATTGAGCAACAGTGGTTCAAAGCACACTGCAGAAATACAATAATCCAGTTTGAGACCACTGTAACTGCCCTGGCTAGAGAATCCTGGGAATTGTAGTTTATTATGGCACCAGAGCTCTCTGACAGAGAAGGCTAAATATCTCAAAACTACAGTTCCCAGAATTCCCTAGCATTCAGCCAGGGCAGTTAAAGCAGTCTCAAACTGGATTATTTCTGCAGTATTTTGGACCAGAGTCATGTTACTTGACTTTCTAGCTCAATTACAGTCATTCATTTCTGTCTCATACATAGCATCAGAATTCTAGTTGCTGGTGATTACGTTTAAAGCCCTAAACAGCTTTGGACCTCAGTATTGCATAGTGGTTTGAGTGTTAGCCTACTTCAGGAAAGGATCTAATGATTAATGAATTTCTGCAGTGATGCTTAAATGCAAACATTAATTTGCAGTGCTGCGGGAAACATAATTTGTGAAGACTTAGAAGATTGTAGTAGACTGTCTTGCACATTCTGTTATATATGCAAATACTATAATTAAAAAGTAGGAATGATGGCTGATACAGTAACTGGTTTTGCTTTAATTTTTGGACAGGTTTTGGCTCCCATTCCTGGAGGGATCTCACAGCAAACAGGAGTGATTATTCAACCCCAGCAAATCTTATTTACTGGAAACAAGACCCAGGTAATACCTACGACAGTAGCTGCACCTACACCAGCGCAAGCACAGATTTCTGCGGCAGGGCAGCAGCAAGCTCAGCAGCAACCAGCACAACCACAAGCACCTTTAGTGTTACAGGTAGATGGAGCAGGTGATACATCATCTGAAGAAGAGGAAGAAGAGGAAGAAGATTATGATGATGATGAAGAGGAGGATAAAGAAAAGGATGGAGGTGAAGATGGTCAGGTTGAAGAGGTAATTTTGATGTATCTTCAATAGTCTTAATGCCTGAATTATAACTGAATTGGTCATAGCATGAAAAAAAGTCTGTGTTGCCTTGTGGACAAAACATATATGCTAATAGTGTGCTGGTCCTTTAAATACTGGTTTACCTTTCCCTGTTACATGGACAGTGAGCTGAAGTTTGCAATAGTACAAATAAAATTGTCAGAGGAAAAAGCTAAGAGGGGAAAACAGTCCGGTGTGAAAGCTTTTTAATAAGCATTAGGCAATCTGTATCTAGCTAGAGTTCTTTAGAGTTCACCATTTTATCTACCTGACCTCCCAAGGTTGTAAACAGTATTGTCTAGTAGGCAGATCAACATCAGCATTCCCCTTAAAAATATTGTAAGCTTTGGACTTTAAAGAAATTTATATTACAGGAGAACAAATATGCAGCTTTATAATTCTTTTAGATATTTATTAGATAACACCATTAGTTTATGCAGTTAGACATTTCTTGTGGAGGACCATCATATTACATAAAAGCATAGATATCATCCTCTTGTAGACATTATATTCTCTTAGCACATTATCGCATGTGGTCTAAGTACATTTTTTTACATATATCACATAATACTTGTATATTTCAGTGATAAGAAACATCTAACACAATATCTGCATACATGACCATAGCTATGACCATTGTTCTGTAGAGTTTTTATAACTCTTATTTGTAAACCAACATTTCAAAGTATTGCCACTTATTCTGGGGATTACGTAGAAAACAGCTTCTTCTGGGTTGGACTAGCCACTGACTGTTGTAATCTGACAGCTTCAGAGAGTTTACCTCTGAAATATGTTTTCAAGAGGTCCAAAATATGCAGTCTGACTTCCTGCTGCCCTCTTTTGGTATTTTCCCATTACTGTATTCTGCTCAGATGTGTTCATAGAATCTAAACTTGTTTTCATGACAACTAAAGAAAACAGTTTCCTGTGCTGTTTTACTTTTAGACTTTGGATTTTGAACATGTAGGACATAAAATGGAATCTTACTGCAAATTATAGCAGATTTCCCATGACAAAAAACATGGAAAACTTAAGTGGAGTAGAGGAATGTCTGCAAACTGGGAGATTCTCTGGATCATTCCATAATCATATGTCCCAGCTTCTGAGGAAGGAGTCCAGATTTCTTTTTTAGATACATCCATTGACTCCTGTCTCTCCCCTTCATTTTTTCTATCCTTCTCTTCCTTCATTTCTGAGCTGTTCAATTTTCTTTTCAGTTTAGCTGCAATCTTACTCTTACTTCATTCTATTTATTAATCCGTATTCAGATCTTCTTCTGTAATAATAAAAATTTCCTTGCTCTTCTTCCCAATATTCTGAATATTCTATTTAAACTTAAAATGGAAATAAATACCTACATCTGTTGCATATCCACAACTAATTGGATGAACACTTAGAGTGATCAGTGGGGGAAAATCCTCAAAGAGTGGCACTCTTTCTTCAGTTAAATTATATGTGTGGGAAGGTGTAAAATACCTACCAGTATGTTGGCATTATCTGTGATTTGCATATGAATGTAAACTTCATTGGACTGGGTAATCAAATTTGATCTTTTTTAGGAACCTCTCAATAGTGAAGATGATGTAAGTGATGAAGAAGGACAGGAACTCTTTGACACTGAGAATGTTGTTGTGTGCCAATATGACAAGGTAATATGAATAATGTCACTTGCATGCCTCCTGTCCTTAAATTCTGCAAGAAGACAAGTATATTTAAGAGGATATGTATATATATTTCTAGTTTTTACTAATACCAGCAGAGAGAGAACCATTTTTGGTATAGCTTTTTGATGATTAGAAGTATGATGTCTAGTCAATAAGACAGTTATTTCATTTTGAAGATTTTGTAGCTGATAAAATTGAATTTGGTTAAATCTTTCTTCCCCCTTTTTCATGCCTAGTTATCCCTGATTAATTGAATAGCACCTTAAAAAAACTAACCAAGTGTCATACGTATGGATGTCTGCTTACACACGTTTCTTTTTTCTCCTGCATGCTCCTTCCTCCCCATGCACCTTTCCAAACTTACTCAGATTTGAGGGGTGTAATTGGGAGGAAAGGGGTAACTCATTTGCCAACAGTTTCTAATCTGTTCGCAGATGAACACCACTAGATGCAAGCTACTGTTGCCATTTTAAAATTCTCAAACTGCAGATGGCAAGAACCATTTTACTTATTGTATCTTCCTTTCTCCCTATATGAAATCAAATACGGCTTTATAGCATACCTAAAAGCCTGTGATATATAAAAAAAAATTGAAATATTAAAAATATTTTTAAAAAGCAGAAGAAAGCACTGCCTTTTGGGTCTAATTAATTTCATGGACTTGTTTTAACTTGTTAAATTGCTTCACACATTTTTAGTTTGTACAAGTTATTTTACAGTGCTTTAAATTAGTTACATTAATTTATAAAACCATCTTGAAATGACATGGGATACAGATATTTTAATAAATAAAATTAAAATAATCTCAGGAGAAGGTCTTTTCCTCATCCTACTAATAGAGATGTGGATAGTGAGAATGCAGGAGGGAATAGTTTTCTCAGTGACTGCACCTAAGCTGCACAGTTCACTGTCTTAGACTTTTATGTTCTGCTAAATGGTGAAGAATTTTCTGTTCCAGCAGCTTTCAGCATACCTGGATTTTTTTCTCAGTCCTGCTGCATTACTTGATATACATGTGCTTTTGAACTTTAGCCAAGTAAAATTTTAATTTACTCTTTTTTGGGGAGAGGGCATAAATTTGCTGGTGTATTATATTTAGCTATTTTGGGCATGAAATATGGGAATGTCAAGCAGCATTTCAAAATAATAAATACTGTATATAGTGACTATAAGTGGACATCATGTACAAGTCGAGGGCAGGCTTTGGGGTCAAAATGATAGATTTTGATATTAACCATGGATAAGTCAAGGGTAAAACTTAGGAGCATGTAACAAAGGATGTAAAGGACAAAGCAAAGGAAAATAATGCCAAAAAAAAAAAAAACCTTAGAAAATTCTGGCAAGCATAATTGTTTGTGTTCACTGTTAAGGTTGGATGGGTGAAGAGGGAATGTGGGAGGTGTTCAGGCATGGGTGGGGCTAAGAAAAAAACATTTCAAAAAGGATGAAAAGGCAAAGCAAATTGCAACATTAGCATTGATTATAGCCTTTAACGTAATGTGATAACTTTGCCTGATTTTACCCAGAAAAGCTAGCATACACAGATGTCTTATTCAGATCCTTCAAAGCCCAATTCCTCTTTCGAGGGTAAGCACCAAAGAGCTACCACCACCACCACCATTTTCCTGGCCAGGCATTAAACAAGGTCAGAAGTGATGCCACAGCAGAGAGAATAAAGGGAGTTTGAGCTACTTTTAGGTGTTTCTGGGATTGACTAAGATCTTGCCTTTCACCACTTTAGAAGGGGGTGGTTCTCTTTTTGATAAAGAAAAAGTACAATGCTTACAATGATCTGTGGATAAGTCGGTCTAGGTTTTTGGGGTCAATTTTTTTTACTAAAACTTCTGGACTTACACATGAGTATATACAGTAATGTCTGCTTTTACCTTGGAAATAATGTACTTTTTCTCAGTCCAGGAAGTACTGACCCCACTCCAGGTACTCATTTTGAAAATGGCGTTCTTGGAATATTTGCAAAACCTAGAACATACTCACCTGGAATATTTGCAGAATAAGCTTTCTTAATAAGAAATTTCTTGTAATTGTTTTTGCAAGGAAGAGAACATATGCAATAGTGGCACAAAACAAGTCATATCAGTCTTTGATTTTTCCAGTACTTTGCTGTATTGATGGAGGGCGGAGTGCTATTCACAATGCACCAAATACTGACTTTGAGCTGGAATGTTTCTAACTTTGGCTTCTGCCCTCCACAGATTCATAGAAGTAAGAACAAGTGGAAGTTTCACCTCAAAGATGGAATCATGAATCTTAATGGAAGAGATTATGTTTTTTCCAAAGCCATTGGAGATGCAGAATGGTGAAGTTTATACACAAACTCAAAAGCAAAATGGGAATGGTTAAGACTTGGACATACACTTCAACAGAAATCTTAAATCTGTGCACCTGAAGGAACAGTAGAACTGAGACTACTAGGAGAAAAGAATAGCATGGCAGTGTTGACACTACTTCAGTTGGGAAAGGTGGGGCATTGGTGCAGATAGCTATGCCTGAAAGCTGGTTTTGTATTGATACCTTAATTAACCACTTCTACCTATACATAAAAGTAACTAGCATGTGATGCTTAATTCCCCTTCCACTAATTTGAAGGAACTCTCTTCTTTTTTTTTATAATAGTACTATGGGAAAAGCTTAGTGTGTTTTGGTGTATAAATTGTACTGAACCATTCCCTCTGGGAGTGTGGTTGGGGAGAATCTTGCTTAAACTGTGTGCAAGTCTCTAACCAGTTGGAAAGGACAGAGTCATCCAGGGTTTAATTACCTTGGATGAGTAAGCTATTTTTAAATTTCTTGTGCTGGGTCATGTATAATTTTATCAACAGATTTAGGCTTTTTATATTAATTGTGATCCTGGTACCAAAAGGTCTTTCTTGTATTCCAAATTTAATAATTCTCAATCTTTTATTTAAAAGGATGTTGAGCTTTAAAGGAGCCTGTAGGTGGAAGCTGTATGATTCTGATGTCTCAATCTCCCTGCTGTCTTTCAAAAGGTCCTTACAGGAAGATTGAACAAAGTTAGTAGTCTGTGTGTTGAATTATTGCTAGTCAGAAATCAGTCTTCTGTAAATAATTCCACTGGTTAACTTAAGGTGTATTCCATTGCTAAGTGAGTGTACACAGTTGGCAATGAAATCAGAAGTTGTAGGTGACTATGCACTTTGGAAGAGTCTACAGCATTGAAAGAGCTTCCATTTTCCTTCAGTAATTAAAGATCATAATGTGAACAGAATCACAGTAGCTCTAACAATTCAAGAAGTGATAACTTAAATAAATAGCATAAGTTTGCTGTTGAAGGTACATTTATCTTTCTGCGTGGCTGTGGCAAGGGCCTGTGGAAACTATGCATTGAGGAATGTAGGTTCTGTTCACTATGGTGAGGGGTGTCTGAAATGCAATCATATTTGGGAGACATGCATTTCCAGATGGTATACCATTGCAAGATCTCTATTAGGCATGTCAACCACTTGAAAAATAGCAAAGAGAAGCCAGGAAGGGTGAGTTGACAGATGGGGACTACAGTAGAAAGTACTCCCTTTTCTAATATATATATATATATATATCTTGTGGAAAATAGAACTTTTGAGTATTTTTGTTAAACAAAATTGCCAGTGCAATTTAATCAGCACTATACTATTTTTTTCCTTTTCCTCGCAAACTTTTTTTTTTTGTATTTTGATTCAAAATGCATCAGTTCTTTCTGTTTGCAGGAAATCCATTGTACAATGAAATTAGCAGTTAGGCTTCCTACACCTATGGTGTTGCTGAAGTTGGCCTAATTCATTGCTTTACTTGTAGTGTATTCGTAAGGCATCTAAGTTTTATGTACTGTGTAAACATCATTGCATATTTTGCAATCTGGTTATCTTCATTGCTTACTGAACCTACAATCTCTTGGTGGCAGTTGTCCTGTCCCCCCCCCCCCCCCCCCAAAAGAAAATTGAAGATGTGTGGATGTGATTTTCCCATTGTGTAAAACAATGTACTAGCATACCACTACTTCACATACTAAGTTTGTGACATTCAGATAGTTTACCATTTTCCCTTGCATCTTTCTGTACCTTGTGGCCTGTTCACAGTATGCTCTGGCTCTTCTTTTTGATTAAACACAGGCTTAAAAATCAATCCAGAAAGTCTACACTGTGAAGTCCCAGTAGGCCACGGTTACCTGTTTGTTACTGGAACCCAGACACTGTACAAATGATTGAGCATCATGTACATAATGGGCACTGAAAAGCGCTGCTTGTCTCTTGCCTTTTTATTTATTTTAAAGGAAACCACAGCTTTAAAAGTGACTTAGATAGGTCTGTATGGAAGCAGGTGTGGTGTCTTGTAAGTTGATTATGGGTGTGTTTTGGTTGATGAGGGTGTTAATGAAAGGACCTAGAAAGTTCTTCTCAAAGCCAGTCACATACCAAACTTGTGCTCTTACTTGCTTCATCAAGTGTTCCTTTTTAAAATCAAAAAGCATGTTTTTAATTTCATTTTATTGTAGCAGCTTGCTGTAAGAATATAGTTTGCTTACATTTACTATTGTACTTGAATTTTAATCATGGTTTTAACAATGTAATTCAACAGATTACTTAACAGATCACTTTGTTAAGTTTCCATTGAAATAATCATTCCTTTGGGGAGGCAAGGGATTCCCACAATTAGTCATTTAGCTTTATGTATGCTTGACTTTATTGTTGCTTAGACATGGGATTAGTTTCCCTTTAAATAGTTCAGTATCTTGACTTCTGAAGCAATTAACGGTTTCCAAGAAGGGCTTATGTTTAGATTTGCACAGATAGCAGGAGCACCTTTTAACTTTCAAGATAGGGAAAATGGAGAACGCAACTTCTAAAGGCTTGATTGAGCTAATGGGAGATTTACAAGTAATACACAAAGGTGGGAGTCTTGTGCCTTTGCAGTCTTCATTTATTTCTGTTTTGTTTTAACATGATATTTAGAACCCTTGGGTTCCTTTGGTAGCTTCAAGTGTAACTTAACATTTTGAGTCTAATCTTACTGGCTTTCTAGAATGTGCAATCACTTGAAACATCTATATTAAACCTTGTCTTTTAAGGCTTTAGATACTGTCATGAAGAACTTTATATTGGACTATTGAAATTTAATGTGTAAGGTGTCTTCTCCCTCACCCCCAAGCTGTGTAGTGGCAGTCTTAAGTTTTTGTCTCCCTTGCTCTTCCTATATTGGAGCCTGCTGTTTGTCATCATTTCCCTGGAAAAGAATCATGATTTCACAAATACAGTTGCAATTTTAGCTGTCTTCTCAAGAGGACTGAAGCACAGTTGTTAACAAAAAGCAAAGAACATCTAACAATTGATACAATCAAACTCAGATGATATTTTAAATAGTTGTTAGCACCACTTGATTTTTTGTTTCTGGTCTATCAACACTGAACAGCAATAATAATGTCCCTCTATAGAATTACTACTGTCACTACAGGAAAAACTGTAGTTCCAGTGAAGGAGGAATACATAGCATTTTCACAATGGAAATACTTGCTCTCTGCTTGACAAAAATTCTCTTGATTTTTCTAAGAAGTCAGCAAATATGAGTTGTTTGGTTCTCCATGGTCAACTTTGCTGTTCTGTCTTAAAGTTCTAAACTGAAAGGAGCTATGTCAGGCTTGATTAGAGTTAAATACCCATTTTTAGAAAATGCAAGAATCTTGTGGGCTAGTGATACTGAGAAATCAAACAGGTTTCTTGGCTATGACAAGGCTACTTGCTTATTTTCAGAGCTGCTCCTGATTTGGATTTTAAAAAGCAAAACTTTTCCCCCCATAGTGGAATATTAAGTGAAGGCTGCCCACACATGTAGGAATATCACACATTCATCTACTCCTGTGTGCCTATGGTACCAAAACAATTTAGGGGAGTGGGAAATTTCCTTAGTTACTGTTCTGAGCTACAGTTGTCAACTGCTGTTGTACATATACTGTTATGTGTAAGGGGGTAAATATATTTATTATGTTTGTAAAATTCAGTCTGTACAATTGAAGATCAAGGATACTTTTCCTGGGGTGTACACGATGTGTTTCAAAGGCCATGCTTGGAATACAATTAGAAAACTTAGTATTTTCATGTACTAAGACCTATTTTAAGTTTAATATTTTGCCTTTGCAAAAAAATTTAATTAAAGATGTTATTTAAAATAAGCTTGCCACTTTTATTTACTATTTTGTGTATTAAAATACTTTTATGTGTAATCTAGTTGTGTGTCCTTTATGAAATTCTTATGCAGATGATCAGCATAGCGAATACCTGGCCAGATACATAAAGTACCAATATTGTGCTAAATGTAAAAATCTGAAGCTATATTGGTTAAATCTGCTTCTTACTCTCAACTAGGATAGGCTCATTGAATCGGTAGGACTTAAGTCTGATTTATCAATGGGGAAACAATGGGAATTAACCCAGTAATTGGATTTAATCCACATACACAGGCGATACATATGTTAAAATGGATCCTGTAGGTTTTATAAAATATAATTGGTAGAAAGGCTTTTACAGTTTATGCAAATGAAGCATTCTAATTTCTAAAGAAAAGGCTTTTATATACTACCTTGAATTCACATTTAGCCTCAGAGGAAAGCAATGCCAAGCCTTCTCTGAACAAATTTCCAAGAAAGCCCTATTATAGGGTTGCCATAAATTGGAAATAACTCAAAGGCCCACAACAACAAAGAAGTCCTGCTAGAACAATACTATGAAAGGTGCAATTTTTCAAACATGCAATTTTGCTCTTCACAGAGAATTCCTTCCTTTGAACAGTTTTTCCTACACAAACCCAAATAATTTCATACAGTTCTGTCTGTATTTTAGTCTTTTGCAAATCTCACAGTGGGCAAGGACAAACACCAAGGGGGTTAAAATACCTGAAACCTAAGGGGCAAAACTGAAATCTTCCAAATACTGGCCAAAACAATATCTTTTTGGAGATTGTGACATGCAGCTACAATCTGGTTTATGAACATCCAAGCTGTAGGCAATGAGTAACATTGGATTTCAATAATTTTTAAATATTACTGAAATTGATTAGTTCAGGTGGGTTTCACAGATGTATTCACAGACTATTGTGATAGTCAAGCAGTTAAGTTGCAAGATCGCTTAAAGAAAATTTAATTCGTTTGCATTGGTCAAATGTGATTATGGTAGTTTGTATTATTCTCATGATTTCACTCAACTGCATTTACAGCTATTTTTCTGGTCTGCAACTTGCTGCTTATACCTACTACAGTGTGCAAAAATACCTTGATTTTATGAACCAATCATACATGTTGAGTGTCCCTTTTCTGGAATTGCACCATCTGAAATTCTCCAAAAAGCAAACTTTTTTTTTTGTAGGTAACTGAGATAGTGACTCCTTTGCATTCTGATGGTTCAATGTACCCAAACTTTCATGCACAAAATTATTTTAAAATAGTGTATAAAATTACCTTCAGGCTAAGTGTATAAGATGTATATAACAAAAATGAACTATATGTTAACATCCAAAACCAACAAAAATAATGATATCTTTATTGGCCAACCAAAATAAAATAGAATTTAAAAATTGTGCATTTGGGTTGGCCAATAAAGGTATTATTTTTTGGGTTTGGGTGTTAGTGTACTTTGCTGTATAGCCAACACAGCTACCCCAGGATATGTTTTCTATAAATGAATTTTGTGTTTAGACTTGGGTCCCATCTCCATGATGCCTCATTATGTCCTAATGTTCAAATACAGGTATCCAAAATCCAAAGTGCATCTGATCCCGAGCATTTTGGATCAGGGATAGTCAACCTGTATAAAGGAAAGACACTGAAGGAAATGTGACCTGTCAAAATGACAAAGAAATAGAGCTTGAGAATCTTTCTGGATTATCGTAATGCCCATGTCTAAAAAGTGTAGTCTTGCTGTTTTACGTTGCCCCAATTCTCCATGTTCTCTGAATTTTTGAATTTTCTATCCCCTCTACAGGCAGTAGTAACAGCTGGGCAGTTTTACCAAATATTATTTCAGTGGATTCCAAAAATCTTTGGAGAGAGTATCTCAATAAATTGCATAATGACCGAGAAACTTATCAAAAGAAGTCTGGGATAATGTTGCACAGAAGCACTAAACAGGGCCGGGGTATTTATTAATTATTTTAAAAACAATAACCCATACAATGAATATCCTCTACAGCACTTTTTAAATCCATTATTACAAAACTGAAAGACTGGCTCAACTGCAGCGCAGTTCACCGCAACCCAGTGACTGGGTAAGGAGACTTATTATTCAGCAGCAATTAAGGGACTAATAGTAACTTTGAAATAGCAGGAGGTATTTAGAATTTTTCCAGAGAGGTTTAGTGGCCCACTAAAACTACAAATCCCAAGATTCCAAAGGACGAGTCATGGTGTGGTATCAAAATACTATAACTGCGTATTGTGAAAAGCACTTCAATTCATAGTGAATGCTTTTTTTGTTTGTTTCTTTTTCAGAAATATGTCCTTTCTGATCAGTAGATAAAACAGCCTAATAAGTTGTTCAGATTGTGCCAGGAACTGCTGCTATATTTGAGCCCACTGACTAAAACTATTTCTGTCTTTACTGGAAACTTGTAACCCAGTCCTGGTTTATGGAGAATCATTTTCAGTAAAACACACAGTAATTGCACTGGGACATGTTGTTTTACTGTGCCCCTCCCTTTTATTCATTTGTATTGAATATTGTCAAGTTTATCAATCACATTTTGGCACTATCTTAACCAGATTTAACTAGTGGATATCTGGGTAAGATTACCGTAAATGTTATTTTTTTATCTATACCTCTAGATGGCAGCAAAAGTGTAGAAAATGTCAAAGAATAAAGCAAAAATCAATGGGAACTGCTAAGAGATGTAGAGTGTTTTGAAGAAATTTTGGTATTGCGTACAATCGCTCAACTTGTTTTTAACATAGGTTTCAAAAGGAACTAGTTTATATTTATGTTTGTTATGTTTGGGACTTGATTTGAGCATCCCACTAGGAAAAACCACTAGGCAAAAAAATAATAATGTTAGAGCGGAAATGGGGTTTCCCCCCAATTTTGTTTGAAGCCCCCCTGAAAAACCTGAAAAAATTGATGATGGGATTTTCTTTTAGAATGATCAATAAAATGCTTAAGACAAGGTGTTTATGTATTTCTTACCCCAAAGTCATTTCTAAATAAACGATGCAATAGGAAGATTCTTATATTGTGAATAAACTGTACTTTTAACATATTAAATGTCATCATTTTATACCAAATAAAACTATATATAATGAATTTTTATGTTCCTAAAGTGACAAAATGGACTTTCAATCTGAAGGGGTGGTGAGATTAATAACATTTTTCACGTTTTCTGAAAAATTTGGGGGGGGGACTCTGGAAAACCCCTGTTTGTCCCAAGGTTTTAATATTTCCTGAAAGTGTGTGTCTCTAGGAGAAACTGGAAGTTATTCTTTCTTAACAAGACACTCTCGGCATTCTGACAAGACACTTATTTTCTACCCACTTCTCTTCAAAGCAGCAGCAGTAGTAGTAGTAGTAGTAGTAGTAGTTGAGCAATACTTTTTCTGAATGTTTTCACTTAAGCACTTTCATCTTGTTGGTCTATCATCGAGTTCCCATAATTCTAAATTACCATCATCCATAATGGAAAGGGTTTCTTTTTTACAGAACCAGATACTTCAGGAAGCACCCTTGTTTATATAATCTATATCGTGTTGCCAGGTTTTCAAGAGAGCAAAAAGGGACGCTCATAACACGCAGGGTTAAAAATCAGAACTACTTTGTTCTATCTAAATACCAAATGAAAGTACTGATTACATTTAACTTAGCTGTGTGATTCTTTGTAAATTTAACATATTGTCTACATTCATACATTGCACTCTGCATTTTTGCATTGGAGACCACACCCCAAAAATCTGTTCTATATGATTTCTGACAAGCCTAAATCTACCTACCACTCTTTGCTATCGCTGGAGTAGCAAGTGTGACAATGATGTGTGTGTATGTATGAGAGAGAGAAATAAAGTAAGCACTAGTTTTCTGACTCATGTTATTTTCTAGTCCAGGCTTATTCTAGTGTAATAGCATTTTTTAAAAATTTTTTAGCATAGGATTACTTTTTAATACTACCATACAACCTATATAATAAATAAATATTACCATTATTACACCACATACTTTTCAACCTTCCTCCCTTCTCCCCCTCCAATGGATAGAACCAAGTAATTTAGCACCCAGTACCTATAATGTGGAATATCTTATTAATAGTTTCTCTAACTTCATTGCACTCCTTTTCAGCATTTACTTCCTCAATCCATAGGATAGGATTACAATAGGATGAATCAATAGAAATCAAGACTTCAGAGGCAGTTGGTAATGAAAAAGTCTATTCACCCTGCTTTTATTAGCAACAGCACAAGGCTTCATGGTGTCTGTGACTCACACTGTGCTATCTATGCCTGTGCAGTGTGTTGTTCAGAGCCTTCTAGCACTATTACAAAACCCTGTCCACCATCCGGGCATCTTATCTGTGCACTTCCCACCTAAACCCACAGTTTCATGGATGCCAAACGGGATGATGGAGGGAGTGGGGTTGAGAGAGTTCACAGATGACCATGCAAAGAGCTACAGTTACAGGTATTTAACCTGTCCTCCTCCACAGTGGTCTCTGTCTCACACAAATGGGAGATTAGCAAGCTACTAACCATACGAGAGCCACTATGTAGTAATGATTTGAGCATTGGACTAGGACTCTGGAGACTAGGGTTAGAATCTTGTCTTGGCCATGTAAATCTACTGGGTGACCCTGGGCAAGTCACACACTCGGTCTGAGAGGATAGCAATGGTAACACACACACACCCCAAAGAAGCATGCCAATAAAACTCAATTATAGGTTCACCTTAGGGTTGCTATAAGTCAGAAATGACACTCAACCATCACCCCATAGGAAGAGTCATGCCACAGAAGGCCTCCCAAGTGTTATGTCAAACGCAAACAGCACAGCTCTCCCAAAAGCAGCACCAGTCCAGGAGCATCACTAGGGGATGCAGCCCACACTGGGTGACACCCCAGAAGAGGCCTGATGTTTGGTTGGGCCCATCTGCTGCCAGGTGAGAAGGAAACCAGATGAACGGTGGACACCAGACAATTTGAGAAGTGCTGGCCTAACACTTGCAATCCAAGCTTCTTAGAGGAGTAGCATATGAGTCTCTGAGAAGTGTAGAACCTCACAATCTTCACAATCCTGTTGCCATAGGCCAGGGCCTATCTGACATTCAGACAATGAAGAGTTTGTAGTAAGGTTCTGCATCAAAGCAGGCAATACAGTGTCCTGGCTGGTGTGAAATTAGGACACCATCTCTGATAAGTGGCAGATCTTCTATAGCACTATGACTATACAAAAGAACCCACCCTTAAATAGATGAAGAGATGGGGATACATGGATGCTGCAGGAGGAACATATGAAAGCATGGAAGAGATGGTGGGAAACCATGTCCACAATATAGTTTAATTACACCTCAAGTAAAAGAAAAGATTGGTTGAAAAAATTATGCAGATTGGGGAGTAATGTTACAACCAACTGCAATCCAGAATTAAAATCTCAGTATATTTAGGGGGGATTGGATATGGGACTGGATACAACCATTACAAGGCATAAAATCCCAAAAGAAAATGCCATGAAATTTCCCACTATTGAATGGTTTGGAAGAACCCCCTGTGTTGTGCAAGAAAATGTCCTGCACATGGCATTAAAAACATTTCTGAGGTAATATTTTCAACATTTGATTCCCTGACATAGCATTTTAGCTAGCCACTGAGTACTGCATTTGCAGTCAATCAGTGTCCTCTAACTACAATAAACACACCATTCCTTACTAACTTTTAACATCATTTCTTAATAACCATTAAGAAACAAGACTTTTGAAGGAGATGTCAAGTGTGCATTTTGGCAGGTGTACATGAAAAAGAGATACAAATCAGTGAGAAAACTTAATTAAGGGTGCATCCAGACAGATTGAAAAGTCCCAGATGAATTCAGTCTTAACTATAATTATTGAGAAACAGAGGCCGGAGGAAAGAAATGTAGCTGCTGCTAAAGATATTGCCTAAAGCCATGGTGAGTAGATAACCATATAAATGGTTGAGGGAGTTACTGGCATCTAGTGCAATGCTGGCTGGGAACCAGAAATGAGATGTGATAAAAGTGGCCAAGAGAGCCCTGATGAGGCTAAGCTGTTTATTGTTGTGTGTCTCTATTCAATCCACTGTCAATGAACAACAGTTTGTAGATATCTTCCAATTCTGCTATTTCTTCTTATAATCTTCCTTTGTAGTTTTGTTGTTGTTGTTGTTCATCTTGTTGTTATTCAAGGATTGTTGTTCTGAGGTCCTAGATGGAATGCCCAGGAAGATTGAAGTGTTCTGCAACTGATTTTTGTGTATTCTCATTCCTAACATCTGATTTATGTCTATTTATCCACTGGCACAGATACTGGTCTGTTCAATTGAGGCACACAGAGAGGAGTCTTGGGATGTCTGGCCCTAAAGGGACCCCTTCCCCTCACTTACTAGCAAACCCCATGACATCACAGATATTGATGTCCTATCCCTAATTGTATTGGTCAAGGGTTCAATTGCTAGACCGAACAGTGACAGTGACTGTGGACAGCCCTGCTTACTTCCTCTCTGCAAGAAAGGAAAAGACAACTCACAACTATTGTTGCAAATATTAGCCTTAGATTCTTGATAGAGATTTTCTAGAATTCTCATGGATTTGTTGCCAAAGTTCATATTTTTTAGCAAAGACGTAATTTCATTCCACACCGTCAAAGGTTTTAAAATGCCTAGAGACATCAAAGTTATTGGGTTTTCAACTGTGGAATGAAACATCACATTCAGTACCCTTTGAATAGAGTTGGGTTTTTTGATTTGGCATGAAACCAATTTGATCTGTTACAATATAATTTGTAATGAAGGTATTGATTTTGGCTGCCAGTATAAAGGTAAAAATATTGACATCTTGATTAAGGTTACTAGTCTGAATGTGGAGACATGGGGACTACTTGTAGGCGTTTTGGGGAAGGCAATGACCTTCAAAGTATGCCAGGTTTCCTGGCAAGGTTTTAAATTTAAGTAAATAGCTTAATTAGAGGTGGGGGGGCAAGTTCATTAGAAAAGTTTTTTAAAAATTCCCCTGTGTGTCCATCTGGGCTAGGAGATTTTCCTGGCTTCAATTTAGAGATAGGGTCTTTAAGTTCATTTTCAGTGATAGGCTGATCAAAAAAAGGATCTGTGAAAGTCAAAGATTTTTTAAGATTAAGAGACTGAGGACATTCATTAGTGTTAAGAGTGCTTACAGTTTCTTTTGAATAAAGCTTGGCATAAAATTCCAAAAATTCTATGGTGATAGCCGAGGTTGATGTTTTTAAAGTACCTGGAAAATATCTAATTGCAGCAACGAATTTGTTTTCTGCCCTTTTCTAAGCCATTGTAGTTAAGAGCTTGAAGTTTTTATTATTTTCATGAAAATATTGGTATATTGCAGAGCTATTTGAATTTTATATAAATCTAATTCTTCTCACTCTTTTTTTTTTTTTAAAGAGTAGGTGATTATATACTGTTGGATCTTGGCTCAATTTATATGAGTGGGTTAGCTACATTATTTCATTTATCAAGGATTTTCTTTGAGATTTTCCCCCTCCTTTTTTTTAACCTTCTTGTAGACAATCTTTTTCTTCCACCTCGGGATCCCTTTCTGATGTTAAGATGACTCCTCCTATTCTCCATGTTTGTGATTTTAACTTGAAGTAGTTTCTTCAGTTTGTTGAATTCTCAGTTCATCAGTGATACCTTGCTGTAACCCAGCATTTGCCATCTCTTCAATGTCCAGAATTCAGTTCATAAGGGCAGAAAGCTTGGAGCTTATTGGCTCAAGCGATGTGGACCAATAATTTTGTAAATCCTTGACTACATTTTCTATCTGGTTTTCTAGTTCTGTGTAAGGTAAGTCAGTTGACGGTTTTGGTCATTCTTCCCTCCCCTGTTAATTTTGTGGATACCACACAAAATAGCCAGATCATATAGTTCACCTGTTTCCTTTGCTGCTGAATAAAAGTATGTTATGGTTTGCTCTTCTTTACTCCATACATTTAGATCACCAGTCCTAGTATTTTTACTGTTGAAACAAAGGTCCTACATATAAAAAATTTCAAGGTTTTGCTGTCTATATATAACCAAGTTCAAATATTATATTTCATACATCCAAGGGATTATAATCCAGAAAAAGATAGTGCTAAAATATATTTGTTACTTGTAAAGGTGCCATAAAATTCTTTGTTGGTCTAGTGTACTGCAGAATGTCTAAGTTCAACTAATTCCAATGGAAGAATGGCAATACTTTCTAACGCATCACACAAAATCTAGCAATAACTTTGCCCTGAAATATTTTAGGGCTGGAACAACCAGGTGGTCCCCTGCAGTGCTGTAAAATCTAAGGAGAGTTCTAACAGATCTTAATCACTGCTTGAGTAGTTTCTAAAAGGGACTTCCAGAAAAGGTTTTCTGTAAAATGAATGGGAAGATAAATTATTCAGTTATAAATAAATGGCAAGGTATTTAAATTCCCATTGTTCAGTCTGGTGACTATCAAGAGACCATGAAAAATGAGAATGTCTTTTTCCAAATACTATCAGGTTTGTATAGTTAATGCTCAGCTTTTCTTTAGAACAAAACATGCTGAGCTTAGACAGCAGCCTTCTCTCACTTATGCAAGTAAGTGAAATTAAAACCATGTCATCCGTATATAAAAGAACCTGTATCTTTTCTTTTCTTTTGCTCCAACTGAGGGCCGGGAAAAATTCTGTGCCAAACAATTTTGGAACATAAAAGTCATAATGCCATCATACATCCTTGCCTTAGTCCTTTAATAGTGGGGATAGGATCAGTTATTGAGTTTGAAATACTCATTTTTATTCTGGCAGTTGTGTTGGAATAGAGTTGCTTAATTAAAAACAACAGATGGTTATCTACATTAGTGTTGGCCAATTTATGCCAAAATATGAGGGAGTATCATAAAGTAATAATTATCACCCAGATGTTATTATGGTATATTGATGAAATTTTGTCAGTGTCATCAGTGATCCCTAAGTGCATGTTGAGAAAATCAGCTCTTTGCGTCCTTTATTTTTGTGACAGTTTGTGCCTAAAGTGCAAGATGGAGAAGACTGAGGCTCACAGCATGATAAAGTATGTGCATTTGAAGGGTAATAGTGCCCAGCAAATTCACGATGAGATGATGATAGTTCATGGAAACAACTGCCAATCTTATGACACTATTGTGAGGTGGAAAAGAAATTCCCAAACTGGTCATATGTCCTTCACAGATGAGCCAAGACCTGGAAGACCATCATTGATGGACGATGCGGCCACAGTGAAGACAGTGGAGTGCTTAATTCTGGAAGACAGACGAGCAACTATCCAAACAATCATGAATGAAACTGGTCTCAGTTATGGTAGAATGTGGGAAATTATTCATGATGGACTGCACATCTCTAAGATGTCTGCACCCGGAGTTCAACATTTGTTAACCCCTTTCCAGAAACAAGCACAGTGTGACCTTTCAAGACAGATGTTGACACTGTTGGAACAAGATGAAGAGGATTTATTTGGTCATCTGGTAACCATGGAGGAATCTTGGATCTATCAGTATGATCCAGAGACCAAAGCCATGAGCGTGGAGTGGAAGCATGCTGATTCTGACTTATTCTCCCGACCTCGCACCAAGTGACTTTTTCTTGTTACCAGAAATGAAAAATTCGTTGCGGGGTCACCAATTTGACAACACAAATTATTTCATTCATGAAGTGCAAGATGGTTTAAGGCACAATCTGCAGACTTCTACAATAATAGTATGCAGAGGGTCAAGAAATGCTGGGGAAAATGGTTAAATCTGGATGGTGACTACGTAGAGATAAGTTAACAACTACAAATCAAAACAAACTTTCTGTTAATTTTTTAAAAGATGATAATTAAAATTTTACAATACCCCCTTGTAGGCTTCTTTTGAGTCAAAATTTGCTGCTAAGTCAGCAAAGGCAATAAATAGGTGTTTAGTAGGACTGCCAAATCTTTGTTGGACTGAAAAATAGTGAAAACAACGTGAATAGTGCTCCACCTTTTTCTAAAGCCAGTCTGTTCAGGATGGATAACATGTCTAGAAGATTCCAAATTCTCCAGTAGATATTTACTATATAACTTAGTAGATATTTACTATATAACTTAGAATAAATGTCCAGAAGACTAATAGGCTGATAAATATTGAGATCTTGCTTATCATACTTCTTGTAAATAGAAATAACTACGCTCTGTTTACAGCCCATTGGAAATATATCCATACTGTTAATTTGAATAAACATTTGGCTAATATACCCATTTAAATATTTCTGGAGGCATCATATTTTCTCCTGGGGTCTCGCCTAATTTCTTCCAGTAATCTAACTGACAATGCTGTTGGAATAGTAACAAGCTCTACACTTGAGCCATTATAGGGTTAATGACCATTACAGGGTTAATGGAGAACTACTGAGAACACAGATGACCTCCAGCTGTATATGTATAGCTCTAATCAACCTTAGAGGCTGGTTTTGTAGTGAGCTCTCTCTTTTCCCCTCCTTTGCTCACTCTCTTCCTAGTCTTCTTTTCTGTGCTTTTATTATACAGTTTATATTATTATTTGCTATTTGTGATTATGTTTGCTATTACTACTATGGTTTACTTTGTATCTATTGTATATAGGGGTTTTGTATGATTGTTACATATATTGTTTATTATCCTTTTAAACATTTCTAGATAAAGTTTTATTTATAGTACCTTAATCTCATTTTGTCTCTTTTCAAATCCATTGTCCCAACAAATTTGAGGTGGCAGAGGATGATTGGCTTAAAATAATAGTTGCTTAAAGCAATGGTTGTTTGAGGCAATAGTTTGAAAAGTGATTTTGTGTTTGCAAGTATTTTTCATTGAAGCAGTTTTTCTTTTGGCAAATATTTTGAGAAGTGTGTTATATTTGTTTTTGGTTATGGCTATAACCCTGGTGTCACAGTGGTTAAATGCCTGTACCACAGCCACTCACTCATAAACCACAAGGTTGCGAGTTCAATACTAGCCAGGGCTTAGGCTTGATTCAGGCCTGCATCCTTCCGAGATCACTAAAATGAGTACCCAGCTGTTGAGGGGCAATGGGCTTACAGTTGTAAACCGCTTAGACACTGCATAGTGCGGTATGAAGCGGTATATAAATGAAGCTGCTTTATTTTTGCTTTATTGAATAGAGTAGTAGGTTTTTTTGATGTTCAGAAAGTTTTAGTTTGCAAATATAATTTTGAATAGTGCAAGAATTTTTACTTGGTGAAGTTTTAAAAAATTAAAGCTTATATTGGGAAGAGTTTACATCAGGGAGAGGCAACCTAAGGCCTGGGGGCTGGATGTGCCCCCCCCGAGGCTTTTGGGCTTACCCCAGGCCGGTCCTGCCGCCGCCGCCCACTATGATGATATTGATTATTGTTGTTATTACTTGTTCTTGGGGTTTTCTTGGCAAAATCTCCACAGGGGTTTGCCATGGCTTTTCTGGGGCTGAGAGAGTGTGCATGCATATTTTTTAAAAAAAATTATTTTATTTATTTGTGGTGCTTTGGCCCCCCAATTGTCTGAGGGACACCAATTGTCTGAGGGACACGGCTCAAAATGGTTGCCTACCCCTGGTTTACAAAGTGATTTTAAATGTCTGTAATCTCAGCTAACTCACCTGAAGCTAGTATGTCTACTTTAAAAGTTCAACAGAGTATAAGTAACAGTAATGGCTTATTTCTAATCCCAAAATTAAATAGGGATAATTTTCAGATGTGGGATGCAAGTACAAGACTGTTTGCATGTTATAGATGAAGAAATGCCTGAAAATCAGTTAAAACAGTGTGAATATAAAATGAAAGACACAAAAGCTTTAATGATGCTATATTCCCGTATAGAAGACCATGAAAGTCCATTAGTAATTAAATATAAAACA
>CM034701.1:36841750-36854938 GCA_020142125.1 Phrynosoma platyrhinos
AAGCCCCGTTTCCGCACGGGATTTCCCCTGTGTGATAAACTCCTATGACACTGTTTTAATCTATTTATAAATAATATTCTTATCTCAATTGCTCTAGCCTCTGAGGGAGAGAAGAGCAGTCAGGCAAAGCTCTGATATGCACTGGCTGGAGCAGCTGCTCAGAAGCTCTCCCTCCTTCTCAACTTTCACTACTGTGCCATATAAGGGAAAGAAGAGCAGCCAGAACTGCTGGTCTTAATCCTCCCCCAGTGCCATTCCCATTTCCTTGTGCATACTGTATTTTTAAGCCTGAGGGCAGGGAACTGTCATATTAATTATTTGTAAACATTCTAGGAGACTCTATGGCAGAAGGGCAGGGCATAAACACTCTAAATAAATAAATAAATAAATAAATAATCTGATTTTAGCTATTTATATTTAATTTTTAAAATAATGGTTCATCTCTTGTACATTGCTTTGGAGGGATGGAATGCTGAAAGATGGTGAATACATGTAATTTAAAGAAACAAATAAATAAAGCTATAAGAGAAATGGTTCTTCAGATATACAGGGCCCAGTCTATTTATAATTTAGTCTAAATTGTAAAACTCACCCCTTGGATTTCTTCCAGTTCTTGAAAGCACAGCAGTGACTTGGGTATGACAGAGCAGCATTTGTCAGGTAAGGAAAGGTCTTTATCGAGGGGAATTTCTTAAGAGTCCAGGCATTTTGAGCAATCAGTTCTTTAAGGTTTTCCAGTCCTCTTGCTGGAAGTGTAGTTATACCTGTCTGGGAGACATCGCTAGGGAATTTGGGGGGGGAGGGATAATTGATCAGATCAAGTTTCCTTAAAGTGTTTCTTAAATCACAACTGTCGCAGAACCCCACAGTTAAAATGAGAACACAGAATGTCTGGACTCCTGTTGGTAACATACATACAACCTAACCCCAAACTATGTATGTTCATGTCTTCTTTCCTCAATATCCATGGCCTCACCACCAGCTTTCTCACAGCCAGAATATTCTGCCATGGCATTGTTGGAGATGCAGAAGAGAGACACAAATTTTCTTCTCCCTACTGCAGAATTGCAGCCAGGTGCCCCCTGGGTTCCTCTTTCCCTCCTCCAGCCAGGCATTGAACTTCATGGATACTTCCCACCATTCCTCTTCTCTTCTAGTAAATGGCCACTGTAGTATGCATAGGGAACTGAAGTGATGGACAGTCAGAGCATTATTCAGCCACTGTGTTATTATCAACCCCCCCACAAGTTTTTATATAGTTATTTTGAGTGTTCAAACCCTTGAGCGTTGGACTATGAGATCAGGATTCTAATCCCAACTAGGCCATGTAAACCCACTGGATGACCTTAGGCAAGTCATGCTCTCTCAGCTTAGAGAATGGCAATTGTAAATCCCCTCTGAAGAAACTTGCCAAGAAAATCCCTTGATTGCTTTGCCTTAGGGTTGCCACAAGTCAGAAACAACTTGAAGGCACAGAACACAAACAAAACAATAAATCTTTTTTTTTTTCTGGCAGAAAGGCCATAAACTTTTCTACAACAATGGATTAAAGAAGATCAGTGTGGTTTTCTCCCAGAGAGACACCTTAGAGATAACATTTGCTGAGTACTAGATGTGATAGAACACTACGAACAACATCCAGAGAAGAAATTGGCTTTGATTTATTGACATGGAGAAACCCTTCAATAATGTGAATTGGTTATTCATGAAAGAAATGATAAATATAATACAGATAGGGTAGAACTTGAGGAAATGGGTGGGAATAATGTGTCGTGATCAGACAGCTCAAATTCTAGTTAATGGTAAAATGACAAAATGTTAAAGATAGAAAAAGGTGTGAGACAGGGATGTCATCTATCACCCCTCTGGTTTATTATGACCTTAGAAATACTATGTAATATTATTTCCCCCCCCCCAAAAAAATCAGATAGTTAATAGTGAAAAATGCAAATTTTAAAATCAGGGCATTTGCTGATGATCTAGTGATTATTCTAGAAGAGCCATTAGAAAGCCATGAAACTCTATTAAAATACTGAAAGCATACGGAGAAGTTGCAGGTTTTAAGATCAACAATGACAAAACAATAATATTGACTAAGAATATGGCCAGAGAAGAAGAAACAAAATTGGCAATAGAAACAGGGTTCATGAATGAAAATAAAGTGAAATATCTGGGAGTGACTATAACGTACAAAAATGCAAATTTATTTAAAAACAATTATGAAAAAACATGGAAAATATAAAGAGCAATTTACTAAGATGGAACAAGCTGAAATTAACAATGTTGTAATTAATCACTGTAATTAAAATATGTGTCCTGCCAAAAATCTTGTTTCTTTTCCAGACACTACTGATTATTACAAACTACATGCCATTTAAAAACTCTTAGAAAGATATTTTAAAATTTATTTGATCTGGAGGAAAAACCCAAGAGTCAGATTTAAAAAATTACAAGACTTAAAGGAGAGAGGAAGTCTTGGTTTGCTAAATTTAAAACTATATTACCACAAACTTCTTGGTATGAATAAGAGAATGGGTAATTTTGGAAAATACTAGAATATTATCTTTAGAGGTATTATCTTTAGACATAAACTTTATATAGGGGCTTCCTAATTTATAGCCTTTGTACCTCTGTGCAAGAATATCACAGAATTTTAGATTCCCTTACTTTAGTTGAGCAAAGTCAATAGGACATGGTGGACTCTCTTTCTTTGAAAGTTTGTTAACAGAAGTTGGATGGACATCTTTCAGAAGTGGTTTAGTTTGGCATTCCTCCATGGCAGGAGATTGGATTAGATGGTCCTTGTGGTTTTTTTCACCTTTTTGATTCTATGATACGGTTAACAAGAAGCCCATTAAGTTCCTCATACCTAATGGTGGGCAACAGTATGGGGCTTGCCTGCTGCACCTCCCCCCAACAGCCCACCAGAATGCCTCTGTCTTCATCTGTGTTCTTCCCAAAATAAAGATATACCACTTCTATTCACCATTTTGGGAAAGACTCAGAAGAAAATAGATGTATTTGTGGATGATAGATGGTTCTGGATGCCACACACAGACACACAAATTACATTTTGGGGCCTTTTCTTGCTACTTTCATGAAAGGTTGCCACAAAATCACTTTTTTAAAAAAAAAGTTGAGGGACTTTGGGAATTGGCTTTAGTGGCCACAAAGGTCAGGCCCATGGGGCCCCACTTTCCCCACTCCTGCAATAATCATTTATTGAACAGTCACAATTGAGTAACTTTAGTAACTAACAGGATAACTTTTTAGCTATGATCCCATTACAATGATACATGCTTCCTCAAGAGACTTGCCTTAACTTAAAATAGGTTTAGCAAGAGTGATACATGATTGTCCTTTTGAAGAAGACTGCTGGAGAGCTGTATTAGTCCTCTTACTATATGCAGATACATTTGCCATTTAAGACAGTTTTAGTTTGGGATAATCACAAGATTTATGACACTAGTTTAGTTTCTAAGTTTAGTCAAAATGTTTGTGGGCAGTATGTGTTTCTTTTCCAGATTTTGCTAGTGTGCAGTCCTAAACTGGGTGTACACTGTAATTTGTGCATTAATCATATAGGTATATAGTGAAATGTGCTAATCCCAACACTGGGTTGTGCTATAATTAGAGATGCATGCAATACACCCCTAGTTTGGAATGTCAATCAAATTGATCAGATAAGTAGCTAGCCATTATTGTTATGTGCTTTCCACTTCAGTAACTGATGGGATGTTCCAGCCATAATACTATTGGATTTAATCTGCATTTCATATACAATTACCAGAGAGTAAGACCCATCAAATGCAATGTCTCTTATTTCTTCTGAGTAGGTTGCTTACCTGTAACAGTATTTCTTTGAGTGGTCATCTGCGAATTCACACAAATGGGTTTCATCTGTGCCTGCGCAGCTAGCTCGGAAAGTTCAGGTATCACTGGGCAGATTTCCAATTGCAACTTTTTGGCGGTAGCTTCGCCCATCCCTATAAATCCTCTGGCGTTCCTGCTCTTTCTCCAGTTCCATATGTTCGCCGCAAACAGCGATAGCATAGGTAAAATAATATGCAGGGCACGAATGAGGGGAGGATGGGCGGGATTTGTGTGAATTCGCAGATGACCACTCGAAGAAATACTGTTACAGGTAAGCAACCTGTCCTCCTCCTTCGTGGTCTCTGCGAATCACACAAATGGGTTATTCAGACTGACAAGCTTAAGTAGAGGAGGGAGTGTCTTGACACAGTATTATAAGTAAAACAGTACAAGTTTATTATTAGAAACTCATCATAAAATGTAAACATCATCAATAAATATCATATATGAATAAACACCAATGCAGTTGGTGACTCTGTGATCAATTCAAGTATGCAGTCAATAGTGCACTATCAATATTAGATAACGTCATTTATATATAATCACATCTGAACAAGTATCGTGGGCAAAAAATTGAAGCATGGAATGCATAAAACATTATTATGTATGGCATAATTAGTGCAAACAATAATAATAACACTTGAACATCTTAATGTAAAGCCGATAACAACACCGCCCTCCCAAAGGAGGCCTCCTGTCTGGCCCTTGTGTCCAGCCTATAGTGCTTTATAAATGTCAATGGCTGTGACCAGACAGCAGCCTTACACACATCCTCCAGTGGTATTCCCGACAAAAAAACAGAGGATGCTGCTACCGCCCTGGTTGAGTGTGCTCGCACCCTGTCAGGTGGGGTCTTGCCTGCTAGTTCATAACAGCAACCACCCACTTGGGAAACCTCTGTAGCGATACCGGCAATCCCAACTTAGTCTCAGAATAACACACAAAGAGTTTTTCTGAATGCCTCGAACCTGAAGTCCTATCAATGTAAAAGACTAAGGCCTTGCGAACATCCAAGGTGTGTAACCTACACTCGGTGTCAGTAGTTGGGTTCGGTACAAAGTAATGTCCATACGGAGGACCACCTTATCTTTATGAAAACCTAAGAAGGGTTGGTCCATCTGTAAAGCACAAATCCCTCCAGCGCAGCGCGCTGATGTAATGGCTACCAAAAAAGCCGTTTTCCAAGTCAGTAGCCTTAGGTCCATTGTGGCCATAGGTTCAAATGGCTCTGAAGACAGGAACGCTAAGACCAGGGGTAGGCAGCCTTTCCCCTTTAAGGGCTGAGGGACTTCAGCTCCCAGAAGCCTCAGCCATGTTGGCCAATAGTCCCATGTTGGCCAATAGCTCCTGGGATTCTGGGAACTGAAGTCCCTCGGCCCTTAAAGGGGACAGGTTGCTTACCCCTGGCTAAGACCAAGTCCAAACTCCAGGCAGGTGCTGGTATTGATACTGGAGGGTGTAAGTTAGACAGTCCCTTGAGAAACTTCTTCACAAGAGGGTCTGCAAAAAGAGAAGGTCTATTCTCGAGCTGGTAGTGAGAAGATAACATGGATAAATAGCATTTGATAGAATTTACAGACAATCCTGCCTCGACCAACAACATTAGAAATTCCAAAATTGTCGGTACCGATGCACAGGATGGAAGAATATCCTTTGATGATAGAAAGTCCAAAAATTTATTTCACTTCAAAGAGTAACACTTGATAGTTGAAGGCTTTTGTGCAGCTCATACAACTGCCTGAACCTTACTAGGCAAATTCAATAGAGCTGAAGCCTCCAAGCTACCATCGGAAGATTGTCTATGTTGATGGAAAACCTGGCCCTCGTTCGGAGTTAGCAGGTCAAGATGGGGTTCCAATCAGCAGTATTGTCCTCGGGACCACCTCTTCAACAGGGCAAACCATGGTTGTCTTGTCCACCATGGGGTAATCAGGATGGCGGCCGTCCCCTCGGCTTTCATCTTGCTCACCACTCTTGTAATGAGTGGAAATGGGGGGAAAGCATAAAACGTCCGTCCTGACCACTCAAGCTGGAAGGCATCTCTGAGAGAGTGGAGATCTAACTTGAGAACAGAACACGTTACACTGTGCGTTTTCGGGGGCTGAGAATCTCTGGTATTATCCATATGGAAAACAGATCGGTGGCTACCTCTGGGTGAAGTCGCCACTTGTGGCATGGATTGGCTGACCTGCTCAGTTGATCTGCCAACTGATTGTCTTCTCCTGGTAGATTGAAGCATGAACTTGTTGGCGATGCACCAGTCCCAGATGTGGATAGTAATTTGCAGCAGAGTGCGAGACCTGGTGCCTCCTTCCTTGTTTAAGTAAAACATGACAGTGGTGTTGTCCGTCAGCAACAAGGCCACCTTTCCTGCCAACACAGTCTGAAAAGCCCCGAGAGCCTTTTCCACCACCAGCATTTCCAAAGCGTTGATATGAAGGGTCCTCTCTTGTGGAGACCACTGTCCCTTAACAATTAAGTCCTGGGTATGCTCTCCCCACCCTTCTAGGGAGGCATCTGTAGTCAGAGATATTTGAGTTTGAGGAGTTGTGAATGGCATTCCTGAGCAGACATTGTTGGGCTCGAGCCACCAGTGTAATGATCTTGCTATTGCCCTCGGTACCATGAGCTATTTCGCTGGTGAGTCTCTTACGGAGTTGAAAACAGATAGGAACCAATATTGTATCAGCCTGAGCTGCAACCGGGCCCACTGGGATGCCAGGCATCCCAAAACCACTTGGATTTCGTGTGCTCTGACTCGTATGTGTGCAATGCAAGCCTGGATGGCCCTCGCAAGTGCTTGAAATCTGTCCAGTGGAAGCTTTGGCTGAATCTAGGAGAGCCCCAATGAACGTGACTTGTCTTGACGGTGTTAAGCATGATTTCTCTGTGTTGACCATAAGGCCCAGAGAGTCTAACAGAGTCAGAGTGAAGTCGAGGTCGCTTTTCAATCTTTGGGGCGATGGAGCCATAAAAAGCCAGTCATCTGGGTAGGGAAACATCGTGATTCCCTTTTGTCTGAGGTAGGCTGCAACTGGTGCCATGCATTTTGTAAACACCCTGGGTGCCGTGGAAAGCCCGAAGGGTAGGACTCTGTATTGATAGAAGTCTTTTCCGATTGCGAAGGCTAGGAATCTCCTGTGATCTCTTCGTATGCTGATATGAAAATAAGCATCCTTGAGATGCAGAGTCGCAAACCAGTGTCCGTTCTGCAAGAGAGGCAAGACAGAATGCAAGGTTACCATATGGAAACGGCGATAAGACAGACAGTCATTCAATTGTCTCAAGTCCAAAATAGGCCTAAGGCCCGAGTCCTTTTTCAGCACAGTAAAATATCTTGAGAAGAAACAAAATCGAGCCTGGGAAGGGTGTACAGGTTCGATAGCCCCTTTAGACAACAATGAGCGCACTTCGTCGAGTAGGGTGTTTGAGGGGCTGGTGGACAGGACAGCTCCAGTGGGAGGGAGCTCTTTGAACTCAAGTGCATAGCCTCTACAAACAATATCTAGCACCCAAGAATAGGAAGTGACTGAGGCTCAGGTGTTAAAATGGGCCTCAAGCCTGTCCCCAAAGGGAGGTGAGATGGAGTGCACTGCCCCACATCATTGTCTCCCCTTGCCTAGATCAGCAGTCTTCTTGCAGAAGTCCTGCCGGTACCAAGCAGGCAGTTGTTGGCGTCAGCCCAACGAAGAAGAATACGAAAGCCTTCTTTGCCGCTGTTGTTGGCCATGGTATTCCTGTTGATAGGGGCGCTGCTGATAGGGTTGGTACCAGCGGGACCTGCCTTCAAATCACCTTCGGGATGGAAGAAGGGCCGATGAGGACATTCCGTGTTTTCGGGCCGCAGATTTCATACGATACCGGAAGTTCAGCTTTTCGTCTGTCTCTTTATTAAAGAGGCCCGAGTCATCAAATGGCATGTCCTCAAAAGCCGACCTAGCCGACCTAGAAATTCAGGTCGGATGCCCTTAACTAAGCATGCCTGCGAAGAGCTACTGCACCCGAGAACATTTTCGCGGGACAGTCTGCAGAATGTTTGGCTGACAGGATCTGTTGGTTTCCCAGGGTATGGGCCTCTGCTTGGATAGCCAGCGCGAGGGCCTTATCCTCATCCTGTACAGATGCCAAGAGAGGCTCTAGCCTCTCCATGAGGTGCTGGATGTAAGCACCCATGCAAGCTGTGTAATTAGCAATCTTTAGGTCCAGAACTGCAGCGGCATAGATTTTCTTAGCTACCACGTCCAGTTTGTTGCTCTCTTGGTCTGTCTGTGAGGTGGAGGCCTGAGAGGTGAAGGCAAGTTGTGCTCCTTCAACTATGGCCGAGTTGGGTTTAGGATGTTTGAATAGCCAAGCCGAGCCCAAAGGAGCAATTCGGTACAGATTCTCCAACTTCCTAGACATGGAGGGGACTGTAGCCAGCGTGGACCAAGAGCATTTAGCAATCTTCTCCAATGAGGGGAGATAGGCTATCGCTGGTGGTGTAGGGACCTTATGATGGACCCTCCTCTCTATCACATCCATAGCCTCCTCTTCTGACTTGGCCAACTCAATGCCTAATGTATTGGCCATGCGAACAACAAGGTCAGAAAAGGATCTAATGTCATCCAACAGTGAAGAGGACACCAAATTGACCAAACCAGCAGGGCTTGCAGGAGCCACAACGTCCGATTCCTCTGGCGTCGGGGAACCAGACTGGCGACCTGAGCCACTCAAAATCGAAGAGGCCGCTGGAGACCTTGGAAGTGGTCTGTGAAGGAAAAGTGAAGCATGCCTCGGTGGAGGTGGTGGAGGTGTGGGAGAATGTTGGCTGTCTTGTCTCAGTTGTTCCGGATCCACTGGAAAAAAATAGCGGCCATCCTTGAATCTCAGGTCAGGATACTGAGAAAATAGTTGATCCTGTTGTGCGTCTGCTCTCTCTGAACCCAGGCCTCGAGCCCGAGGGAGTTCGAAACCGATGGACGGCTCCGTACTGAGGAACGGGTTGTGTCTCATGGGCTTCTAGTTGGAAGCTGTTGCAACTGGTAGGGAGTCAAGGGGGGGGGGTCGGTGTCGATTATCTCCTCTTCAGATTCAGACTCCACTCGGACCAGAGGTGAGAGAGGCTCAGGCAAAGGAGCTTGCTTGACCAATCCAGAACCGAAAGATGCCAGGGGTGTCTTGGCCAACTTAGAGGGCTTCTCCCAATGAGAAGATTGAGGAGAGGTAGACCAGGCCCTCTTGGAAGACAAAGATCGGCCAACAGAGTAATTTTCCGGCTCAAGATGCTTGCGTTTGGCCAACTTTTTTCCCTCACCTTCCCCATGATGTTTCTTGGGGGCAAGGTCACCTCTTTCATCCCGATCTTTCTCAGCCCTTGAAGATTTTTTACTTTTAGAGGGCTTATCCTTCGGTTTCTCCTTTTCATTACGGGGTTCATCCCTAGAAGTAGATGGTTGAGGCTCAGATGTTTGAGCTTGGGAAGGTGCCGAAGCTGGTCTGAGGGCCTGCTCCCACAGAGCTGCCTTTAACTTTAATGCCCTATTTTTCAGGGCTTGAGAGTCATCCCTTTACATAGGGAACAATTTTTAGGGTTATGTGTTTCACCCAAACACCAGACACATTGATCATGATGATCAGACATCGGGATCTTCGAACTGCAACTGACGTAACACTTGAAGGAAGCCATCAGTACAAGTGAAATTGACGATAAACGTGATCAAAAAACAGTCCAGGTCAATCGATTCGCGACAATCACCAGTCCAAAATCCAAGAGAGTAGTCAAAAACCAGAACAAGATCAAAGCCGATAGTCAAACACTTAGAAGCCAACACTAGCGAACTAAGTTCCTTGCTAGTTGCAGACGCGGCGGACAAAAGGAACTGGAGAAAGAGTGGGAATGCCAGGGGATTTATAGGGATGGGTGGAGCTACCGCCAAAAAGTTGCAATTGGAAATTTGTCCAGTGATATCAGAATTTTCCGAGCTAGCTGCACAGGCACAGATGAAACCCATTTGTGTGATTTGCAGAGACCACGAAGAAGAAACAAATATAGCTGCAGTTAGTTTCCTCTGAGTGACAGAGCACTAGAGATCTGAAGTGTCGTGGGAATATTTGCTACAAATATACATGTGAAGCTAATAGAAGAAAATAGGGTGTCATACAGCAAGCAGTAAATCTTCAGAAGCAGCATTTTTGCAAACAGTGGCATTAATTTCCCTCCCCCTTTATCTCCCTCATCTCATCTGTCAAATATTTATTTCAGACATTAGCCTTGCACCAGAACCGCCCATTCATAATAATAATAATAATAATAATAATAATAATAATAATAATAATAATAATAATACATTTTTATTTATATCCCGCCCCTCTGCTTAGCAATCGGGGCGGCTTACAACAATTAAAATACAATAGTTAAAATACATGATAAAGTCCCAATCCCTCCACCCATCCCTCCCACCCCTTAAGACAGAATTAAACTTGAAAAAAAATTTAAGACAAAGATCAATAAAATGAAACAAAATTATCAATTAATAGTGGCAGGGCAACGGAGAGCATAGAGAGGAATTCGGTGTTAGTTTCCTCTGGGGATAATTCAGAGGATAATATATGTAGATAATTCAGGGGATTATCTACATATATTGATCCAGTTTTGCAGGACACTCTATTGCTGGCTCCAAAATGATCACTTGCAAACAAAAGATCTTAAGCAACAGACCATAGTGTGGAACTGTCAAATTACAACTTATCAAGATGTTCACTTCTATCATCTGTGGTTCAAACTGAGATAAAGGGATTTCTCCCACAGCATGTTAACAAACATACCACTACTTAGGGTGCTTGTGTTATCATTAACACTGCTATGTGAATGGCAACTGTACTTATTTTACATAAAAACACAGGGCCCTTAGTATCTGCTGGGGTTTGATGCCAGGACTGCAAATAGATACCAAAATGTGTGGATGTTCAAGTCCCATTCAATTCAATAGAATAGTAAAGTGGTGTCCCTTATATAAAATGGCAAAATCAAAGTTTGCTTTTGGGAATTTATACATTTTAAAAATATTTTCAAGTAGTGGATAGTAGTGGATAAAATACAGTGGGGCCTTGGTATTTGCTAGAGTTTGTTTCTAGGACCCCTCATGGATACCAAAATCCATGGATGTGCAAGTCCCATTATATACAGTGAGGTAGAAAAATGGTTCCCCTTATATAAAATGGCAAAATCAAGGTTTGCTTTCAGTGATTTTTAAATGGATAGTTGAATCCATGGATGCAGAATCCATGGATTCATGTTCAAATTAGTACAGTTGAAAAGTATGTGAAAACAATATTTTAAGCAATGATTGCTTTTAAGCAATCTTTTAAGCAAAAATGTGTGCAAAAAGGTGTACATTAGCAAAAGTGCTAAATAAATACATATATTAGAGGAGGTGTGTATGGAAAATTTATGACTATCCATGCAAGAACTCTTGTAAAGTCACGTGACCTGGTGTTAACAAAAATGTGCTTGGAATGCAGATGGGGCTGGGCAAAATGCAATAATATAGAGTATATCATCTCCTCAGCTATAAGAATGTTTGTTATTTTTATGTGTGTGTGTATGTGCCTTCAAGTCACCTGTTGACTTATGGCAGCCCCATGAATTTCATAGGATTTTCCTAGGTGAGGGATACTCAGAGATGGTTTTGCTAATTCCTTCCTCTGAAATACAACCTACAGCACCTTGTATATATCTTCCATGCAAGTACTAACCAGGCCTGACTGTGCTAAACTTCCAAGATCAGACAGGATCTGGAGTCTTCAGAATATTAAGGTCCATACTTCCTGTTACATTATAGCAATTCCCAAATGCATTAAAAATAAGTCAAACAAATTATTTCACATGAAAAATTCAGTATTCAAATATAATTTATTGTGAAAGAAACAGCTTTAGGAAGAAACATTTCAAGGAAATGTAAAAAATAAAAATAATGTGGTACTGCATATGTAGTATTTATTGGGGCATCTGAGGAAGTAGACTTAAGTCTATGAAAGCTCATGCTGCCAGTTTCTTTCTTTAGTCTCAAAGGTGCTACAAGATCTCTCTATATACTGATTCTACAGACTAACATGGCTATATCTTTTAATTGGTACTGCAGTGTTACAAACAAAAAATGCCAAAGCAATTGTAAATGTAATGAGATCTAAGTACTAAAGAGCTCGTCACATCAATTAGAATTCAGAATTTCTGTACATCAGTTATAGCAAGATTACTCAAATCCTAACTAAATACAGCTGGTAAGAAATATTAACATTTTCCTGTCAAGATTCTGGTGACTCATTCACAGTGAAGAAACAAGACAAGAACTGACAATTACTGGGGTCATACAGGGTGCAAAGCCGCCCCTCCCTCCCTGGAACACCTGGGACTCCTGGCCCCAAGGGAGCCTCAAAAGGCCACTCCGCCAGCCAGAACATCAGCTTTTGTGGCAACGGCGCTTGGAGGACTTAGGAGCTGGCGGTGATCTCTTTGCCTGACCCTCCCTCCCTGGAACACCTGGGACTCCTGTCCCCAAGGGAGCTTCAAAAGGCTGCTCCGCCAGACCGAATACTGGCTTTTGTGGCAGCGGCGCTTGGAAGACTTAGGAGGACTTAGGAGCTGGCGGTGAGCTCTTTGCCTGTCCCTCCCTCCCTGGAACACCTGGGACTCCTGGCCCCAAGGGAGCTTCAAAAGGCTGCTCCGCCAGCCCAAATACCGGCTTTGCGGCAGCGACTCTTGGAGGACTTAGGAGCCGACGGTGAGCTCCTTGGCCCGCCCCTTCCTCCCTGGAACATCTGGGACTCCTGCCCAGCTTTGACCTCTTCTCTAGTGGCGATGCAGACTATACTAAATTGTTGGAAACATCAGCCTAGAATGGGACACTGTTTCACCTGAGGCTGGGAGGGAATCGGGGGTGGTTATCGGAGTTGTGTTGGGGAACGGGAGGTATGGTCAGAACAGAGTGAACGAATGTTACAAAAGAAGATGGGATTGCTGTTTGAAAGCTATCCCGTCTTCAGTTCCCTCTGTTTCCCTGAATGGTTTGGAGAGCAGACCTTCCATTCCACAGAACCTCACTCTGCTCCTTTGCAATGGCAGATCGGTTAAGAACAAGACCCATGTCATCCATGACTTACTCTTGGATGAGGATGCCGACCTGGCATGCTTTACGGAGACCTGGCTGGGAGAGGATAGCGCAGTTACCTGGGCGCAGGCCCTCCCAGCTGGGTACTCCGTCAGTGAGCAGGTGAGGGGAAGTGGGTGGAGGGGCGGAGTGGCTCTAGTTCATAAGACCAACTTAACCTTGATCAGGA
>CM034701.1:36882941-36896716 GCA_020142125.1 Phrynosoma platyrhinos
CATTTTCCCTAAACTTTTTGCTCATTCACCTGCTTGTGTTTGTTTAGGTTATCACCTCCCAGCTTTTTTCCTGATCCTATGAATGAGACATCTCCAAGACCCTTTGCCTACACTGCTCTGCTTAAATCCTGCAAACCCATAGCCATGACCTCCTTAATAGAGTGCATCCTCTCTTCCTACTTCCTTCCACTTTCCCCAGCATTATTGTCTTTTCTAATGAATCTTCTCTTCTCATGATGTGTCCAAAGTACGACAGCTTCAGTTTGGTCATCTTGGCTTCCAGGGAGGTTTCTGGCTTGATCTGCTCTAGGGCCCATTTGTTTGTCTTTCTGGCTGTCCACAGGATCCTCAGCACTCTTCTCCAGCACCACATCTCCAAGGAGTTGATTTTCTTCCTATCATCTTTCTTAACTGTCCAGTTTTTACATCCATACATGGTAATAGGGAATACAGTGGCTTGTATGATTCTAACTTTTGTTGAGTTGTGTATCTTTGCATTTTAGAATCTTTTCTAGTTCGTTCATAGCCACCTTCCCCATTCTTAATCTTCTTCTGATTTCCTGACTGCAGTCCCCATTTCTATCAATGTTTGAGCCAAGGAATGAGAATTCTTTTACTATTTCTATCCACAGATAGTATGTGATAAATTTACCTGCTTTCCTTATCTCCTACTTTCTATTCTAATTGTTTCTTAAGAAATCTCTTTTCGCTTAATAATGCAGTCTTTCAGTAGCCGGAGTTTAGATTATAGGAAATGGATGAACAGATCTGTATGCCCTCCAACTGTCCCGATTTGGAATGCACAGTCCCAACTCCCAATTAATCTGCTGTCATTCCACTTTCTCTGTTGCATTTAAAATGTCCCAGGTCTAACCTACACTGCAGAGGTAATGCAGTTTGACACCACTTTAACTGCCATGGCTCAATGCTGTGGAATTCTGGGATTTGTAGTTTTGTGAGATTTATAGCCTTCTCTGTCAGAGAGCTCTGGTGATACAACAAACTAAAAATCCCAGAATTCCACAGCACTGAGCCATGGACATTAAAGCAGTGTCAAACTGCATTATTTCTGCAGTGCAGTTTAGACCCCAGTTTCTCTCTCCTCCTCTGACCCTACCCATTTGTCCTCAACTGACTTCAATTGTTTCAGATGGAGTTCAAAGTGCAAAGTTTGCATTTAATTAGCTCCGCAGGGGAGAAGACGACAGGAAGGGATAATCTTATCCTTCTCTGCACTCTCAAACAAATGCAAACTGCTGCATCCTCTCCTAGCTTGCATGTTCTTCCTCATTAATAAGTGGGCAGGTGACAGTGGCAAAGGATCTCCCAGTGGCAGATACCCTGGACTGCCAAAAAGACAAATGAATGCAAATTAAACCAACTCTCCCTAGAAGCCAAGACAACTAAACTGACTGTCATACTTTGGATGTACAGTGGGACCTCGGTGGCCACATCACTGAACTTTATCACACAGGGAGAATCTAGTTTATCCCGTAAAAATCCCCCCAAAATGCGTAATTACACACAACAATTTCACATGACATCGCACAAAACCCATCATTAAAATGGTCAGAGAGTGGTGTTATCCTGGATCTTTTTACTTTCGGGATTTTAGCGAAAATGCATTTGGGACATTACTGTAATTGCGCATTTACTCTAGTGTGAAAGTCAAATTCGGTTTATTCACGCAATAATCCTCCTTTCACTCGTTTGTCCATTTTTCCCATGGTTCTGTGGGGCCACTTTCCTGTTTTGCTTGGGCGACATACATGCCAGACAAAAGTGTATCAATTCTCATAAAGCAAAAAATACAACTGTTGAAAATAGGAAAGATTATAATGGCGAAATAATGTGGGAACACAAAGAAGAAGAAGCGACACACAGGAAATGAAGCAAGGAAGTTTCCTGTGATGCACTAACTATTCATCCCTTTGTGCATGTGCGAGTATACCATTTCTGCTTCATATACGGAATTCGTTCGCTTTTGTATGAAACACAAAAGCAGATTTTTTTCACTTTTTGCATTATTACGCGTGATATTCATTTGCACAATGGCGATAAGGCATACAGACTAACATAGCTATGTATCTCAAACAGCCTTATTCAATGTTTCACTCCAGATCTGATATGACAAATTTCACAGCCAGTACAACGCTGCCTTTATAACAAGCAATCCAGATAAACTTCATTAAAGCCATGGATGACTTACAATCCATCATAATTATTAGTCTTATTAAACATGTTTTATTTAAAGTGACTAAGAAGAAGTTTGTCCCCTTTAAATTAGTCCCATTTGCTCTGAGCCATGAAGAAGCAAGTGAAGGTGGATATGGAAATATCATGGCTGCAAAAGTTTGGAAGATTTCAAAATGTCCCTCTCTCTGAAACACACTCACATGGAGAGAAAAAAAGAGCAAAATGAGAAGAAGCAGAAAGAACAATAAGCAGAGCAGGGATGGGAGAGCACAGGAACTGCTTCAAGGCCAGTTCCAGCTAGGTGAGTAGCAATAGCATTTAGCAATAGCATTTATATTTCTGTACCGCTTAATAGTAAACTCAGCACTCTCTAAGTGGTTTACATTCTGTAAGCCAATTGCACCCAGCAAACTGGATACTCATTTTACCAACCTACAAAAGGATGGAAGGCTGAGCCAACCTTGGAGACCTAGGATCAAACTCACAACCTTGCGGCTGCAGTATCAGCATTTAACCACTGCACCACCAGGGCTCCTCCTTTGGCAATCCAGGGTAGCATGGCAACCCTAGTAAAGATCTTCAAAAACAAACAAACAAAATAACAAGCAAACAAGATTTTTGAATGGAAAAATTATGACCAGCAGCTGCAAGTGGTTACCACCATTCCTATAAGGGTTCATACACTGCATTGTTTTAACCACAGCAACACTCAAAACACGGGAAGTTTCTAGGTCCTGTGTTGCCAGCTGAAGCATGTGGAAGGCTCACTGTCAAACTACTGCAAGATTATTTTTACTAAGTCCTGTGTCATTGTTGTCATGGCTCATGTAACAAGATGGCTCATGGAGTCATGGAATCACTGCTCACTGCCTACTGTATCTGAGTGTTCTCATTTTTATGTGGGGATAGTAATTCAATGAATATTTGCAACCCAGTGATAGATTACTTCCCCATCTGTTTTAAGTGGGAAGAACTTTAGTGATCATGAGAACTCCAATAAACACTAAAGCTTAGCAAAATTAAGAAAGGTCTCAGGGACCATCTGAAAGTTTGCTAGTTCATTATCACAGTGCCTCTATAACAATTGCCATCTCCTTGTGAACCCACCAATTGTACTGCTCTTGCCAATAAATAGTCTTGGGGGTTGGTCAGCTGACCTCAGGAAGTCAAGTCAGAAAACCAATGCAAATGGACAACATATTGCCAAGAATGTCCCTCTAATACCATAAGCCGTCTTCGATCACACACTTACAATGTTAAGAAAAAGTTTGTAATACTAACAGTAGCTATAGAAATTCCTTAGTTTTATCATGATAGTTTTTACAAACGAAAACCAATTATTTTCTGAATATTCTATAAAGTTTACATGAACATATTTCTTGTCTTTTGATAGAAAACAGTGTATAAGTTAGGAAACGATGAATACATAACAGAGTAGCTGTTGATGTATATCAGGGGTCAGCAACCTTTTTTGCCGGGGGGGGGAGGGGCTGGGGGCCGGCGTGCGTGTGTGTGTGGGCCGTCATTTTGGAAAACAAAATGGCGCCCCCCCCGCGTCACACGGGCATGCACACGACAGCAGGGCACATTTTTGCGGCCTCGGGGGTCCCCCAGGAGGGATCCCTCAACCACGCCGGGGTCCTCCGGGGCGCCATTGAGTCTTGTGCGACCTTTCCCATCACAGGGCAGGATGAGAAAGGTCGTGCGAGACAACAGGACACCAGTCCGAAGGCCTTTGTGGGCCGGGTGCGGCCCGCGGGCCTTAGGTTGCTGACCCCTGATGTATATGAACACTCGATTTTATCAGCTCAGTTGAATTAGAATCAGACACATAATTAATTAGATCAATCTACAGAGGTGAGTTTAGGAGGCCACGACTCATAAAGAACTCTTCATTGTACAATTGTGTGGAAACATGTCATGCCACAATCAAAAGACATCTCTGATAATCTCAGAAATCCTGGTATTGCTTCTCATCAATCTAAACAATTTAGTGAAAAATGTTATGTTTGACACAAAATCATACAAACAACAACACAGTTCAAACAGAAGAACAACAATTCTCAAGTAATTCTCAAGTGAGAATGGGATGCTTTAAGTTTGCTAAGCTGCCTCAGGATTTTAACAGCTTGCCATTGTTGACACAGCTATGAATTCTACTGCAAAATTCTCAAAGAGAATGAGAGTTGTTTGAGAGGTGAACATGAACCAAAGATGGATCATGTAACATAATGACCCTAAACACAGATGTACTCTATCAAGGAATGGTTACAGAACCAGAAAATCTGTGATTCAGAATATCTCAGCCAAAGTCTCAATTCATGTATATGTCTAAAAATTTTAGTTCTAAAAATATAGGTTGACTTATTCATGGGTCAGTGTAAGTACTGTACTTTAACTCTTATCAATAAAAGAAACCATTCCCTTCTCTGAGCAGAGTGGCAAAAGGCGAGAGCTTGTCCATCTTGGGGGCACCTAAGAGAAGCACTGACTTCCTCTCCATTGTGGCACCACTTCTTTTTGAATGCCTGGATGGGAAAATGGTGGTGGCAGCAGCTCTTCAATACTTCCCCTCAAAGAAGAGTGGAGAGAAACAGAAGAATCTGAATATGACATTTATATATATTTGCCAGCTTTTCTGTGTTAAAATCAGACAAAGTTATTAAAGTAACAAGCTTATAATCACTGCTAACATAGGGCCTTTACAGACTGCCAGAAATAATGCAGCTTGAGGCCACTTTAACTGTCTGGACTCAGTGCTAGGAATCATGGAAACTGTATTTTTTTCTGGGACATTGAGCCTTCTCTGTCAGAGAGCTCTGGTGCCACAATAAACTACACTTCCCATGATTCCTTAGCATTGAGCCATTGAGCATTGAAGACATAAAACAATGCCAGAGCCCTTTCGGTCTTCTAACATCTGTTATACAATTTAGAAAAGCAAAGGAAAAATGCTCTCATGTCAAAGCGCCTTTTCATTTTTTTTATAATGCAGCATAATTTAGATGTGCTACCTTGTACTATATATAATCAGCCTAAAGAAGATGAATGTGCGTATATTTATATATGCAGGAAATCAGGCTGATCACTACTGCGTATCTGGCTGGTGGTGTAAGGGGAGCATTCCATCTGCCAAAGATAGCACTAGCTGTCTTTATCCTATGTCTTATCAACTTTAGCTTTATTATTTTGGCCTAGAGAACACTTCTGTCCAGTGATGAGGCTTCTTTACATGAACAGCTGACTTTGGGCCTTTGCACACTGCCAGAAATAGTGCAAATTGAGTCCACTTTAAGGGTTAGGGTTAGGGAATCATGGGAACTGTATTTTATTGTGGCACAGAGCTCTCTGACAGAGAAGGCTCAATGTCTCAGAAAAAACAATTCCCATGATTCCCTAGCACTAACCCTAACCCTTAAAGTGGACTCAATTTGCACTATTTCTGGCACTGCAAAGGCCCTTTGTTCCTTGCACAACCTTTCAATGGGGTTTACTGTATACATGCGACTATAAGTTGACTTTATACTTAAGTCGAAGGTAGGTTCTGGGGATAAAATTGTTGGTTTTAATATGACCCATGGATAAGTCAAAGGTAAAACTTTAGGGGCATGTGACAAATGATACGGATGAAGCAAAGGAAAATGATGCCAAAAAATGTACAAAATTTCAGCAGGCATAGCTGTTTGTGCTCACTCTAAAGGCTGGATGGATGAGAAGGAAACTATGGTAGATCATGGCTGTGTGAATTGAGGGGGGCAACTAGGTATGGGCAGGGCTAAAAATGCACACGTCAACAAGGATGAAAAGGCAGAACAAAGAAAATGGCAACTATGGGCCTTTACAGACTGCCAGAAATAACGCAGCTTGAGGCCACTTGTTGTATTTGGAATCCAACAACTCCATCTTTGCTCTCCTGTTTTATATCTGGCAGAACATGAGCAGACAGCAAGCACCTTTCAGCAGGAAGTACCAGAAGTCAGTCAAATTCAAAATAATTGGGCAATCCAAGATCAACACTACAGACATATTCAGGTACAAGCCACTGATCAGAGGCTGAAAATCGATGCTGTGACTAAGCCAAAAATATAATCAATTTTACTAAATTGTCACTAAAACATCATGCCAGGCGTAGAGCTAGAATACACCAAGAGAACAGCCACAATTGTACTAAACCTCTTCCATGAGATGAGACTTTGAAGCCAAAATAGACAATGCAAGCTTCCAAACAGGACTCTTCTTCTGGCACAAGACTTGCTGGTTCAGGGGAAGAGGCAGAAAAGTACAGTTTATAACCTTCTGACAGTAGTGTTTTTGTTAATTATAATAAACAAATGGTAGTAAAAAAATAACTGTCCTTAATATCTCAACTTCAAGAAGGAGTGGACAATATTCACTAAATCTGATATAGGTCCTGCAAACATGTTTTGCTTTTCTACAGATGGAATGAGGATAGGTATTAAGCAGTGACAGACCTGGAACACCTACTAAGGAAGATCAAAGAAGAAGGTGCTAAGGCAGGATTAATGCTGACCATAAAGAAAACAAAAATAATGACCATTGAGGACCTTCACAAGCGCAACCTAGACAATGAAGAAATAGAAATAGTAAAAGAATTCTCATACCTGAGATCAAACATTGATAGAAATGGGGACTGCAGTCAGGAAATCAGAAGAAGATTAAGAATGGGGAAGTTGGCTATGAAAGAACTAGAAAAGATTCTAAAATGCAAAGATATACAACTCAGAACAAAAGTTAGAATCATACAAGCCATTGTATTCCCTATTACCATGTATGGATGTGAGATCTGGACAGTTAAGAAAGATGATAGGAAGAAAATCAATGCATTTGAGATGTGGTGCTGAAGAAGAGTGCTGAGGATCCCATGGACAGCCAAAAGGACAAACAAGTGAGTCCTAGAGCAGATCAAGCCAGAAACCACCCTGGAAGCCAAGATGACTAAAATGAGGCTGTCATACTTTGGACACATCATGAGAAGGGAAGACTCTTTGGAAAAAACAATAATGCTGAGAAAGGTAAAGGGAAATAGGAAGAGAGCAAGGCCACATGCTAAATGGATGGACTCTATTAAGGAGAGCATGGTATTAAGGGGTTGCAGGAATTAAGCAGAGCAGTGGGAGACAGAGGGTCTTGGAGATGACTCATCCATAAGGGCACCATGAGTCGAGATCTACTTGAGGGCAGCTAACAACAACAAATTAAGCAATGGCATTTGTCAAAAAAGAAGAAATGAATGGGGAAAGTTTTCAGGATGGTTTGTCAATAGAAATGTCCAAATCCTGCGCTTACTTCTCTTACACTGCAAGGTACTCTTATATTTAGTGTTTTCAGCTTCCTAGTTGTCTTTTTCCCCTCTATGTTTAAACCACTTGGATTAAGCAACAACCAACCAACCAATCTGCTAGTGTTTTTAAAACTTTAAAAAATAAGTCAGAGAAAGGCTTATTTTAGAATCTTTTACTAAAAATGCTACAATGGTTTATTTTAGTTGTGAGTACCTGTGCCAAGAAAGATATCAAAATTCACATTGGAAATACTTGGCATTAACTTCTTTTCAAATATTTATATCAAATCACAAGCTACTAAAAAGAACTTGAAAAGAAGACACTAGAAAATTTGACTAGAATCAACATTTGCTCTCACCCCAGATTTTTAAAAAATGTTAGTATTGTCATTTGTTCAAATTAAGTCAGGAGTCATCAAGTAATCCAGTTTATTTATTTTATTCATTTATTTTTTGAAAGGAAAGAAGGGCTGACCTTTCCTATATGACAATTTTAGACTCAATCATATCAAATGTCTGCTTTTTAAGCAGGTGACATGTTGCATTAGCACAGAGATTGGAATCATATGGACTGCAGCTCCTAGCATTCTCCACCATTATCTAGGCTTGTTAGAGTATACAGTCAGTGTAAGAAAAAATATTTTGATTTTCTGGAAACACAACAGGAACACAAGTGTTCATACTTGCAAAGAAGTGAATCAAACAGTGATTTGTTGCTCAAGTTTATTGCATGATTTGCTAAGCTGCAATTATCTTGAATATTTTAGTTCAGTAGGCAGCCAAACCTACTCAGGTTTTAAGCCATAAGAATAGAAAAGGCTTGAAAATGCTGTTACAGGTGATTTTAATTTGTTTCTACAGATGCCAAAAAAGAACAAGTGTGGAAAAACATCAGTTCCTTTTTGAAAACATAAGTAACACATGGTAAGTATAAAGTCAAATTTTCAGATGGGGTGTGGTAATTTTGTTTTAAAGATGTGGAATAACATTACAATATGTTTAATTCCATCACTGCAGAAGGATTTAGAAGCCTGAAAATGTCTAATTGGAGATATTTTAATAGAAAGCAATCTCACTATTCTCATCTATGTCTGTACTGGTATTTTCACCATGGACCCCCAGAATGGGGTAACTTGAACCTCCTCCCAAAACTAGGTCAGGGGGGTTGAACTTCCCCTAAAAGATAAAAGTGGGCCACTCTCAGGGATTATCACAAGTACATTTATATGATCAAGCATTGCTGTTGTTATTAACTGTCAGTTTTGACTTATGGTGACCCTATGAAAGAGAGACTTCTAAGGGTTTTATCCATGAGACTCTTCTCCCACTAAAACAGCATTGTATGTAAAAGAGCTATGCAATTGGAATTACTCTACCTGTCCTATCATACTTTAGGAACCATTTCAGGATTACAACCTTCATTTGTGCAGTTCCCAGAATTCCCTAGCATTGAGCCAGGGCAGTTAAAACAGTCTCAAACTGGATTATGTGTGTTTTGGACCCTAGTCTTTAAAATTTTTCCTAGGAACTAAATTCTGACCTAGAGGTACTGGGTTTTGTAACATTTGCATCCTCCCAAAAGCGATGTCATGGGTTCTTTCTCCATATCCTCAATGTACTGAAGCTATGAGATATTGTTCTACCCAAGTTACAATTCCAAAAACATTTTCAAGCATTTTCCTGCTTTACTGAAGCTGGTGTTGTATGATAATGGACAAAATGGAGCCACAACAAAGGAAATCCCTGATACAAATCACACTTGATAGCTGTGAACTCCCTGATAACATTTTACAAGTAATTTTCAATCTGCCTCCATTTTCAGCTATAGGGGAATAATAATTATGATTATTTACTTACACAGAATCTAACTTTGTTCCATTGAATGCATAGCCTTCTATCTTGATGAAACCATTATTGTAGAGTTTTCTGAAGATAAAACAAAAATTACATTATTAGTAGTGGAATGATGCTATGTGTTTCCATGCCTACAATGACATAAATCAGACATACTTTGACATTGGTTATGATGACAAAGCCCAAGTAATATGCAGAAGAATGTTAACTTTGCCCTTCTAGCCACAGAAACTCAAATGAAACATTAAAGGGGATGTAGCTCAGTCTACCATAGCACTCACTGCTATTCAGTATGTCTTTAAAAAATGCTCATATCTACAACCATCTTTTAAATTACATGTTATAGTCCTATAATCTCTATTCAAATTCCATAGAAGAATATTCTATTTTACATGACAGCTAAACAATGCTGCAACTATTCTAGCTTCAGTTTAATACTGCAAATGAAAAGCCCCTTCCTTCTAATACTCAAGAGTGTCCAGTTTGTTGAGAGTGCAGACTGCAACTCCAGAAATTTCTGGTAATAGCCCTTGAAGAAGGCCAATTGGTGCTAAGGATGAAATGTGGCGGGCTTTTTAAGATAATAAAGTTTTTGGACCATAAACAGCACATGGGACCTCACTTATTTTTACTCTTCTCCTACGACTCTGGAGACCAGGATTCAAATCCATGCTCAGTCATGTTAGGAGGCACTTCCTGACAGTAAAGGCTGTTCGACAGTGGAACATTCTCCCTCGGAGAATGGTGGAATCTCCTTCCTTGGAGGTCTTTAAGCAGAGGCTGGATGGCCATATGTCGGGTATGCTTTGATTGAGAGTTCCTGCATGGCAGGAGGTTGGACTGGATGGCCCTTGTGGTCTCTTCCAACTCTATGATTCTACAGAAGTCCACTGGGTGATCTTGGGCAAGTCCCACTCTCTCAGCCTCAGAGGAAGATAAAGGCAACCCCATTCTGAACAAACTATGCCAAGAAAAACCTATGATAGGGTTGCCTTAGGGTTGCCATAAGTCAGGAATGCCTTGAAGGCACATAACATTTTTTTACTGTGATTATATATTCAGCTAGCAATTCTATTTATATGGACCATAACATAACAGCTGCAAATAGAACACTAAAATATGGAAGGCTTATGAAAGGGGTGCAACATCATTTAAAGAACCATTTAAAGATGCAAAAACAGATTAATTCCAAGTTCAAAGAGATTTATTTAAAATGGGTGGTGGTAGGGAATGTGTGACCCTCTAGACCAGTGGTACTCACTTTTTACCTTTACATCTACATATGGATATCACCCCGCCTCAATGTAATATGTGAATAGAAATATTTTGTTTATTTAATGTGTGTATTTTCATTCATACATTCATGTATATCCGTATTTTACCTTTTGTAAGGAAATACGGTAACCTCTTTCAAATTAGAACAATTTTATTTAAGTAAATTCAATATTTATGTATGTGTAAATTTTACACATAAAATGAGGAGGAGGAGGAGGGATCAGAGCATGCTCTCCTAGGGATCCTGTCCCACTGTTTCAGAACCACTGCTCTAAATGTTGTTGAGCTATAACTCCCATCATTCCTAGGCAATGTTAAAAATCCTGGGAGAAGCAGCTGAACTACATCTGAAGAGCCACTAATTGTCTACCCCAATTGTTAATATTTATGCTTGTTTCTGGGATCCAGGCTTCACAAAACCAGTCTAAAAGATACTTAGTACTGTAAGGTGAAACTGACCTTTTAAATGAGGCTGTTTTTTAAAATAAAATAAAATAAAATAAAATAACCCAAGCCAGAAGCAGAGAAAAACCTGGCAGCTTGGCTTTGCTATACTAAATTAAATGACCCTATATTTGGGTTGCTATTTTATTTCCAACTGCTTTTTTAAATGACATTTTTCCTTGAATCAAAATACCTTAAGAACAGTTTTCAAGGATTCAACATGATCCAAGAAGGAAAAGGCTATGTTTATTCTGCAGAGGAAAATGAAAAGGTCTTCTATTGTAAGAAGTCTGTGCATGCTTTTGACTGATTGTGTGATTGCTCACACATCCACTTCCAAATGTGGATGATCACTACATATAGCATTTTTTAGAGGGAAACCTTGATCTTCTCCTTCTGATTTCTTCCTTAGTGAGCCTGCCTCCCTTCTTAGACTTTCCACCCCCTTGTTTGTTTTGTAGGTTTCTTTAAAAAATAATTAAAACTAAAATACTCTAGAATTTCAGGGGGTCTAGCATTAGACTAACAGTTCAGAAAAAAAGCAAAGGGAGGAAGGAAATTGGCTTTAACAGAAAGAAACTGGAAATTCTCAAATGAAGTGTGGAACATATGAAAGATTAACTTCCATAGCCCACCTCAATGCACACAATACATGTTTGTGGTTTTGGCAATTGGAAAGAAGGCCCTACATCCTCTGCAGCAATTGGAAGTTTGGGGCTTAAAAATCTAGATGGGCAATGTCTTGGCACAGCTCTAAACAAGAGGAACTGTAGATTCTAAAACAGACATAAGAAACTTGAAGCGTAGATGGAAGTGCACTGTAGCAGTAAATAGAAGGGTCAAAACATTAACTGACTTGGGTCTAAAATGCACTGCACAAATAATCCTGTTTGAGACTGCTTTAACTGCCTTGGCTCAGTGCTAGGGAACCCTAGGAATTGCCATTTGTTGTGACACCAGAGTTCTCTCACAGAGTAGGCTCAATGTCTCACAAAACTACAGTTCCCAGAATTCCCTAGCACTGAGACAGGGCAGTTAAAGCAGTCTCAAACTGGATTATTTCTGCAGTGTGTTTTGGACCTTAAAGTGGTAGAAACAGATAAAAAAGTATTTGTTTAAATATTTAGAATTTTAACACTTTTAAGAGAAAAAAGTTTATGTTCATCTTATCTCAATGGCTTTTTGTGAATGAACATTACTGTGTTACATTTTATGAACACATAATCATGGTTATATTTTTTTGTAATAAGAATAGCACAAATATTCAATTATCTTTGTTAGCTTTTCTTTTTACAGTTATGCTAGTGTTATTAATTCAGGATGAAACAAATCAGAGCAAAGAATTTTTAAAAAGCATGGTGGATCAACATACAGTATAAGGGATTCATTGCATAGCCCTTGGAATGCATTTGCGGGTACTGAACTCATGGATGGATTATCGGCAATTTCACTGTGAAAATGATGGAAAAGCTTTAGTATTACAATAAAACACAATTTCAACATAATCCTAATACATTTACATGCATCCATACAAAATTTAGAGATGTTACAAATAAAGTTGTCCCTCTGGATTTGTTGACTTCCCATTTGCGGTCTTGAGTTTCCGCAGATGGGAAGCCGGGAGGGCCCAAAATGGCATGTGCACCCATGGCATGTGCCATCATTTTATTCAATAGGACTGGAATATTTGCATTTTTCTCAATTCACCAGGAGGTCAGGAATGAATCTCCCGTGAATCAGGAGGGATGAGTGCAATTACAATATGCCTTATTTAATGCCTCTTGGAAAAGACATACCTACAATGCAAACCTTCCTCCGTAGATCTTAGGACTCTGGCAGGTCTTTCAGATGGACATGGTCTTTCAGATAGTCTGGACCTAAGTCATATAGGTCACAACCAGAACTTTGAATTGTGCCCGGAAATGAACTGGTAGCCAGTGGAGCTGCTTCAACAAGAGAATTATATGCTTCCTAAAACTGGCCTGTTAGCATTTTGGCTGCTGCATTTTGAACCTGCTGAAGTTTCCAATTTCCAAAGGCAGCCTCACATACAGTGTGTTGCAGTAGTCCAAACAGGATGTAATCAAGGCATGTATCATCACAGCCAGATCTGATGTTTCAGGGAATGGGCATAGCTAGCGAAGTAGTTTTATCTGTGTGAATGCACTCTTGGCCAGTGCTGAATCCTGGGCATCCAGGCTCTGAGTTGACTCTAGAAGAACACCCAAGCTGTGAGCCTGAGATTTCATGGGGAGTATAACTCATCCAGCGCAGGTGGAGTCTCTATTCCCTGATCTACCTTATGGCTGACCAGGAGAATCTCTGTCTTGTCTGGATTAAGTTTAATTTGTTTCCCCTCATCCCGTCCATTACTGACAGCAGACATTGGTTCAGTACACAGATAACTTCCTTGCAATTGGATGGAAAGGAGAGATAGAGTCATCTGCATACTGATGACACTGTACCCGAAAACTCCGGATGACCTCTCCCAGTGGTTTCATGTAGATGCTAAATAACATGGAGGACAAAACAGAACCTTGTGGGACTCCACAGGCCAACAGACAGAAGTTAAACAGGAGTACCCCAACATCACCTTCTGAGTTCACACCTCCAAGAAAGACCAGAACCACTGCATAATAGTGCGCCTAAGACCCATCTCAGAGAGTCAGCCCAGAAGAATACCATAGTCGAGGGGCCCAGCAGG
>CM034701.1:36975062-36997500 GCA_020142125.1 Phrynosoma platyrhinos
TCCAGCCTCTGCTTAAAGACCTCCAAGGAAGGAGACTCCACTACTCCTAATGTTGAGGTGGAATCTCTTTTCCTGGAACTTTTATCCATAGTCCTAGTCTCTGGAGCAGCAGAAAACAAGCTTGCTCAGTCCTCCATATGACATCCCTTCAAATATTTAAACACGGCTATCATATCACCTCTTAACCTTCTTTTCTCCAGGCTAAACATCCCCAGCTCCCTAAGTTGTTCCTCATAGGGCTTGGTTTCCAGACTCTTCCCCATTTTAGTTCCCCTCCTTTGGACACGCTCCAGTTTCTCCACATCCTTTTTGAATTGTTCGCTTTGTATGCTTGTAGGTTTTAATGTTTTATAAAATATGTTGTTCACTTTGTATGCTTGTAGGTTTTAATGTTTTATAAAATATGTTGATCATTTTAATCGTGATGTTTAATACTGTTTTAAGGGGTGGGTGGGTTGGTTTTAGGGGCTATATTGTATGGATCTTTTTATGTAAGCCACTTGGATTGTTTTTTCATTAAGCGGGATAGAGATAAATTTTATTATTATTATGCTTTTTGAAGGCAGCCCTCTGTTGAGTACATTACAATGGTTTTCAAAAGTTTTACCCTTGTGACCCCCTTTACATTAACATGCGGACACCACAGAAACCTCCACTTGATTAGTATGGTGGGCTCTTAGTATCCAGTTGGATTTGGTTCAAGGATCCTCCGTGGATACCAAAATCTGTGGGTGCTCAGGTCCCATTAAATACTATGGCATAGTAAAATGGTGTCCCATGGATAAAAAAAATCTGTGGATATGAAGGGCCAGCTGTACATGAATAAAAATATTTTGTTTGCTTAGTGTATATATTTTCATTTTCACATTCATTTGTGTTTGTACATTCATGTATAAGTATATACTTTCACTTTTATTATTTTCATGTACTTTAATAACAACAACAACAACAAAATGTATTTATTTTATTTATATTTAAGGGGTATAAATAAATTTTATTAATATTAATATTCTTAACTATTCTAATATGCACTTTTAAAGTGCTTTTATATTTTTAACTGCATTTTATTGTTTTAATGAGTGATGTGTTTTAATACTATACTAGTTTCATTCTATTTTAATGCCCACTTTTGCAAGTTTTTAATTATTTATATATTTACTGCATATACTCGACTGTGTCGACCTCATGTATAAGTTGAGGGCAGGTTTTGGGGCCAAAATTATGGATTTTGATATGATTCATGGATAAGTGAAGAGTAAAACTTAGGGGCATGTAACAAAGGATGTAAAGGATGAATCAAGGGAAAACGATGACAGTAAACTTACAAAATTCCAGCTGGCATAGCTGTTTGTGCTCACACTATAGGCTGGACAGATGAGAGAATAGAGGGGTAGCGCAGTGCTTCTGGGATAGATTATACTCTTGCTTTTCACCAGGGGAGGGGGTCTTTTTTATTTATTTTTTATTTTTAGTAAGAGTTAAAGTACAGTAGCTCCTCTGTTCTCATGGACCTGGGATCCATGGTTTTGAATATTCATGGAGGGGTGACTTCCGTTAAGATCAATAGGGCGCACCCCATTCAAGCCTGTTGGGCTTCAATATCGGCCAGTCTCTGTTTTCGCAGGGGAGGGGGGAAATCCCCCATGAAAACAGAGGGCCAACTGTACTTACCTCAGGGGTGTGGGGTCAATTTTTTGACTAAAATTTCTAGACTTATACATGAGTATGTACAGTATTTGTAAGTGTCCCAGTTTGGAGGGGAAAGCGGAATATAAATAAATATAACATTTTATGTAAACATTTTATAAGAAAACATTGTTCAAATAAGAACAGTTTTATTTAAATAAACTCAATATTTAACTCAACACATGTGTAAATTGTATACATAAAAAGTTGGGGAAGAAGAGGAGGTCTTGTGCCCCCCTTGAACAACTCTCGTGCCCCTCCGGGGGTCTCACCCCACCATTTGAGAACCACTACATTACCGTAATCAAACAGGATGTAATGAAGGCATGTACTAACGTGTCTAGATCTAATTAATAAAGATATTAATATACATTTGCGATTTTGTGTTTGTTTAATGCTCAACATAGTCATCCCTGCATTAATCCTGATGGCATTATTGTGGCAAAAAAGCATAGCCTCTCCCCCTAAAATCTCAGTTGCAGATTTGAGAATGAGCTCTATATGTTGCCAGTACTGCTAAAATAAAAATAATGTAAAGTACTCTATATAAATTGTGGTATATATCTTGGGTATTATACTTTTGAATAAATTTAAACCTTATTGCTTTTTAATAAAAGTGTACTTTTATTTGGTCTGAAGCTTATTTTTCCCCTGTACAATCTCAATAAAAAAATAAATATTAAAAAAAGCACTAATGGAACATGTGAATACCTTTCTAGTACTACTCAGTAGTGAGTATTATTAATGTTAATGGAATTTAATCAAGGGAAGGCTGCAATTCTGTATACTGCGTATACTCATGTATAAGTCTAGGAATTTTAGTCTAAAAAATGACCCCAAAAAACAGAGTCCACTTATCCACAGGTCAATATAAATGCTGTACTTTTAAGTCTTATTTTAAAAAAGGAACCGTCTCATAATGAGTGGCAGGAGTGTAATCTGTTCTGGAAACACTGATTCACCTCTACTCTCTCCCTCTCTCATCCATCTAGCCTTTAGTGTAAACACAAACAATTGTGCCTGCTAGAATTTTCTAAGTTCTTTGGCACCGTTTTCCTTTGCTTTGTCCTTTAGATCCTTTGTTACATGCCCCTAAGTTTTACCCATGACTTATCCATGGGTCATATCAAAATCCATAATTTTGACCTCAAAAACCTGCCCTCAACTTATATATGAGGTCGACGTAAAGTCGAGTATATATGGTATGTTTTTCCAGGAGGAAGGCCCACTGAGTACCGTAGGACTAATGTGCATCTAACACAGGAATAGGAAACTTTTGGCTTGTCAGACGTTGTTGGGCTTGTAGCATCCTTTACCACTGGCTATTCTTGGATAAGTTTTGTGGTTGTTGCAGCCTAACACCCAAAGCACCACAAATTGCCCACACTGATTTAAAATATGTCTACTTGGGGTCTGTGCTTAACTCTTTTTAGGCTGTAGTCCTGCATATACTGGAGCCCTGATGACGCAGTGGTTAAATGCAAGTACTGCAGCTACCAGGTTGTGAGTTTGATCCCGGGGCTCCAAGGTTGACTGAACCTTCCATCCTTTTGTACAGGGGTAGGTAACCTAAGGCCCGGGGGGGGGGGGGGAGGGCGCATGCGGCCCCCCGAGGCCTTTGGACTGGCCCCAGGCCGGTCCTGCCACTGCCCCCCACCACCCCCCACCGCCCGCCATGATGATATTGATTATTGTTGTTATTACTTGTTCTTGGGGTTTTTTTGGCAAAATCTCCACAGGGGGGTTGCCATGGCTTTTCTGGGGCTGAGAGAGTATGCATGCATTTTTTTAATTTCTATTTTTTTTATTTTTTAAATTTTTATTTATTTATTTATTTGTTTTTGGTGCTTCGTCCCCCCAATTGTCTGAGGGACAGCAATCCGGCACCCGGCTCAAAAAGGTTGCCTACCCCTGCTTTTGTAGGTTTCAAAATGAGTACCCATCTTGTTGGGGTAATTAGCTTACATATTGTAAACCACTTAGGGAGTGCTGAGTTCACAATTAAGCATTACGGAAATGCAAATGCTATTACTATTGCTATACATTTACCTGGGAATAAGAATGAATAAAATAAATTAGACTTCTAATATAGATATGGATAGTACTGCACTGTTAATCTTGGTTTAGAGCTATTTGAGATGACAACTATTATTACAAGACTCTAATCTATATTTCAAAGAAATATAGAGAAATGGGATTTGTAATCTTCTATTGACATTGTGCTTGTGGCCTCTAACTGTTGCTGTGTTCCCTGGATACCTTCTAGTAGTACTTCTCTTCCATATCATAGTTTAAGGATGCACATCTATTAATGTGTAACTGATAACCCCACTGAACTCCATGGGGATGGCTACATAATGCTGCTAGTCAAGCAAGCAAATGCACCAGTTTACCTATATTTGGAGCAGTTGTACTCCTTAAGTGTCTTGGAACTGGCTTCCATGTGGATGGTAATGCCTAGACTGGCTGATTAGAAATTATTATCTCAAGGGCATTTTGGAAGCTGTAGAGGTGGCGGTCAAGTTGCTGGACTGCACCTCCCAGCATTCCCCACCATTTATTGTGCTGGTTTGGATTGTTGGGAGGTGCAATCCAGTAGTTCTGGAAAGATTGGTGATTCCCATGTCTACTACAAAGGAACTTTTTTAGAGCCATAAATAGCAATATTGAGCAATCTTTGGCAGTTGAACTGCTAATAAAGCCAATACAGTGGGTCCTTGATATCGGCTGGGGTTTGGTTCCAGTTCCCCCCATGGATGTCAAAATCTGTGGATGCTTAAGTCCCATTAAATACAATGAAGTAGGGCCTTTGCAGACTGCCAGAAATAGTGCAGATTGAGTCCACTTTAAGGATTAGGGTTAGGGTTAGGGAATCATGGGAACTGTATTTTATTGTGGCACCAGAGCTCTCTGACAGAGAAGGTTCAATGTCTCAGAAAAAAAAAAACAATTCCCATGATTCCCTAGCACTAACCCTAACCCTTAAAGTAGACTCAATTTGCACTATTTCTGGCAGTCTGCAAAGGCCCATAGTGAAATGGTGTCTCTGATATAAAATGGTGAAATCAAGGTTTGCATTTGGAAATATATATATATATATATATATATATATATATATATATATATAAACATTTTCAAATTGTGGATGCCTGAATCTGTGGATAAAGAATCTGTGGACACAGAGGGCCAACTGTATATACTTGTGATTTTCAGACATGCCTTGTGTGGCAGCATAATCTGCTTTCCTCCTCATGTTAGTGAGGAACAGTTCTCTGTCATTGCTGAAAAATGTAAAATATGAAATTATAGGTAGCTGTTTCTAGTCTTGAATTAAATGGTTAAATAGGCTCAAGTGAGACTACTAGACCGATGAAACACTGGGTTCAGTAAAGTTCTGGCATGGAGTTTTCTGCTTTGGTTGTGGAAAGTCCTGACAGGGTTGCTGGATTTGTCTTGTTTACCAGAAACGGTATGGAAAGTTGATGGTGGCCACATTTGACTGATACTTTAGACATAGATCAGTTAGGTTTACTTGTAAGCTTAGACATTATATTTTTGGCTTTGGTTTCATTTGGAAGGGATATTATTTGGTATTGTTTTTGTCACTACTTACTGATTGTTTACTCTTCCATGCTTTTATGAAATGACAGATAGGAGCCCACCTTCCTCCAGTAAGAGAGGCTCAGCTGGTTGCCTTTCTACACCTGTGTTGGAAGACTGGACTGGAACTGAACACTGTGCCTATAGGGTGATATAGTAGATGTAGCATTTCAGGAACAAGTCTTGTCCATGTCAGGGTAACCAGGCATCCTGCTTTTCCAGGATTTGCCCTACATTTCAACTTTCTGTCCAGGAAGAATTTCAAACTGTCCTCCATTTTGAGCATGACTAAGAAGCCTGAATTTATAAGTTGTTAGTGTTTATAGCTTTTATTTTGTAATGCCCTAAATTTTTCTTGAATGGCCTACATTTTGTGGCGCCTTGTCCTCCTTTGCGGTTAAGACATCTGGTTACCCTGATCCAAGTTCGGATCATAGTTGAATCATAACAGTATGCTCTGGATTACAGTTGGTGTACTGTAGTGCATTGCTTATTTATTTATTTGATTTTCCTCACACGCCTTTCTCCCAGAACTGGGCTCCAAGGTGGCTTGGGATGGTACAGCAATATCAGAAATTCATCTCCCTTCCAGTCTACTTTTTATTTTATTTTTAAATTTCTGTTGTTGTTTTTTTAAAATTGAACATGAGAACAATCATGGTGGCTCACATTGGCTTAGCTGATATCAGTGACTCAACTTCCTTTTCCTGTGGATTGCAGATTGAAGAAGTTGTGGCTAGTTTTAACTGTTTCATAAAAGCTTTCATGTGCAAATAGGCTGATAGAAAGTAGCATTTCTTGTATAATGTTTAGTCAGTATTCTGTCTGTAATTGCTTTGTGCCATTTCAAGGCAGTAAACTCCCTGGCTAACTGCTAAGTTCTGGCAAATTGCAGAGTTCTTTGGAAGCTTACAAAAGGTGGGTCGTTTGTGGAAAAAATTCTAATGGTGGACAAACTGTAGCTTTCGTACTATTATACTGCTGTTTCTCAAAATATGCAGATAATAAGATTCATATATGTGCTTTAGGCTTTGCTTTCAGTTCATATGAATCACTTGACCCCAGGAGGACTCCTACATAAGAACAGGGCGTCCCCATGAACTTTGATTTTCAACCAGTGAGCTGAAATCCTTTATTAGCACATGACCTGATCTGAGGTAGATCAAAATAGCAGCACAACAGCTATATGGTTTTAACAAAAAGCCCTGAGTAGGGTTCTGAAATGCACGTTTGGATAAAAGAAAATCCCTGCCTCTTGAAAGCTTGAATGCCATTGAATGCAGACCATGCCTGAGAATTCTCTGTAATGTGCAGTTTCAACAAAAGATGTTAAGGAATTTAGTGGCCATTTTTTAAAAAGCATGCATCACAGTATCCATTGTTCTTGTGCCCTGAAAAAAAATGGTGTTTGATGTACTGTATGCGTTTGGGGAAAATGGATGAGTAAAGGTTTAAAAAGGGCTCTCATATACCTAAAACCTTTGTGTTTAACCTCCTCAAGAGGAGTAGTAAAAAAACAGACAGGCAAAATGTATTTTGATGTTTATTATCAGGTGTGATTTTAGGGCAGCTGATGTGGAAAACTCCATTCATTTCATGTACAATTTCCATTATTGTGTTTGAATTTCATCAATTTATAGCAGGCATATAAAAAGTTAACAGTGTCTTTAAACATTATCTTTAGACTGGCTGAGATTGTCAGCTTTGAATCATAGTTGCAAATAGTACAATAATGTGTCTAAGAAGTGGAAGGATTAGCATAACCCTATTTAAGGTCTGATTTCTGGAGAAAAACTGACCGTAACACTTCCATTTCACTTCTTACTGAGTTATATAAGTGAGAATAAGAGCTGTTAGTAAACATTAAACAAACTGTCCTATTTTGGGATAAATATAACCAGTTCAGCCAATTACATTTTCTTTTCTCTCTCTCTTCAATGCTGCTGTTGGCAGTGCCTTTTGAGTGAGCCTTTTATTTTGCTCTGTAAGAATGTGGCTTCAATTCTTTTGAATTGACCAATTGTTTTTGGAGATGTACTGAAAATAAATAGGATTTTTTATATATAAAGAAAAGTATTGGCAAATTGTAAGGTTTGTTATGGAAGTTGTGCTTAGGACAGTGTATGCTGATTACTTCTCTGTTTTAATAGTACAGCACAAGATCTCTTCATGTGATGCTGGCAGTCTATATGCCAGTGCAGTTATTCAGGGTTCAAGAACACCAGAATGAAAGAATATGCTGAGCAATCTTCTAGAGAAGAGAATTTTTCACTACTGGCCTGACTGGGCCTGCTGAATGTCCAATATCTGCCATCCCCTCCTCCAGCCCTGCCTTCTTTCTAGGTAGCCAAAAGAAGGAAAAATAATCACAGCTGTCTCTGATCAATGATTTAAGACAGTGGGGTTTCCTTCTCCAGCTCAGTTGGTGCTTTCAGGAGATGATGAGCTTCAGCCAGGGACATGATGGCATCAGGACCATGTCTGTTAACATCATCTGACCTGTGGAAGGAGCCCTGTAGAAGAGATCTGGTGGCACTGTGGTTAAATGCCAGTATGGAAGCCGCAGCATTGTGTGTTAGATCCCAGGGCTCCAGGGTTGACTCAGCCTCCCATCCTTTTGTAGGTTGGTAAAATGAATACCCAGCTTGTTGGGGGCAATTGGCTTACAGATTGTAAACTACTTAGAGAGTACTGAGTTCACTATTAAGCAATATAAAAATGTAAATGCTATTGCTATTGCTATTATGGTGGGCTGCAGCGCATGAGGTGGTGTATGTCTGCCCATCCAAAAGTCCTAGAGGAGAGCCAAGAACTGTGGATGAGGAACATGGGTACAATTGTTCAGTGCTGTTTTTCTTCTATACTCACCCATCTTGTCAATACCATTGATAGATGCCTCCTGTATGTCACCTGAGATTTTAGGAGGAGAAAATCTGATCAAGAGCTTGAACCACAATGGAACAAAATAAGTGAATAGGAGTGTACTGTTAATCCCAGGACTAATGTGCAAGTATTCCAGTCTACATGCTGCTACTTATGTGGTTATATCATTTATATGCACATCCACACTTCTGCATGTGGGATTGCTCTTCAAAGAAGTGAGTCCTCTTCTGCCAGCAGTGACCTAAATCCTATTAGGCCTGGCTAAAGTAGAACCAATGAATCAATGGAATTTGCCTGTGTCTTGACTCATTATTCAGCAACTGATCTAATGGGCCTACTATAGTTGGGAGTAGCCATTAGAAATCCAGCCAAGGAAATGAACCGTGGGAGTGGCTGGAAGTTGTCCTTGTTCTTTAGTACTAGCTATTAGTAGTTCTAACACTGAAGAGGGGTAGGGGAAGCTTCTGTATAATACTGTCCCCTTAACTTTTTTATATCAGGGATGAAAATATGAGCCCCTCTAGCTGTTGATGAGCTCCTATTCCCATCATGCTTCACCTTGGCCAGACTGCTTAAAGTTAGTGAGAACTAGCCCCAGCTCTGTTTTGCAGGTTCTTCTTGTGAAAGAAGCATCCCTATATATAGTAGAACAGCTGAAGTTGAGCATAGAACTGCACAATCAATTTAATAATCATAGAATAAGTCGTATTTCGAATCAGGAGAATGTCTCAGTTGCTTTTGGTTTGATCTTTTCAGATCAAAGCACTGACTGAAGTTTCAATTGTAAGTGCAGCACCTTGGGGGTAAGCATTGTTGTATTCTATATCTGAGTGTGCGAAGGATTTCACTGTGTGACTAGCACAATATAATTTTATTGATGAAATCAAAACCAAAACTAATTTTCATGTTTTATGGAAGGTAAATAAAATAAAGAAGTAATAAATTATTGCAAATTACTCAGTTCCTGCTGTGACATTCTTTAAAGAAAAAGAAACTTTAATTTCAACAGGTTTGTCGAAGATAGGGGAAGTTATAGTAAAATGATATGGTGGTGATTTAAACAATTGCTTATGAAAATTTTCATATAGTACAGCCCGTGTGGTGTAGTCATTTGAGCATTGGACTGTGACTCGAGTTCAGGATTTGATTTCCCTACTCGAGCATAAAAACCCACTGGGGATGTCACAGTCTTTCAGCCTCAGAGGATGGCAACAGCAACCTTCCTCTGATGAAACCTGCCAAGAAAACCCTGTGATAAGTTTGCCTTATGGTTGTCATTAGTAAAAAATGACTTGGCAGTACAGAACAACATTGATACATTGGTGGGCCTTGAAGGCAAGCAATATTGTCACTGCAGTGTTGTGCTGTTCAAGCTTCATTTATATACCGGTATTTTGTGGGAAGAAATCCTCCAGTTTGCACATTGTGATAGGCCCAGAAAATAATTGCTCTTAATTTTTTTCTTTATCCTGGGTTAATCTTTTACAGATTGGCAGTGCTGATTCTATTCACTAGATGGTCTTTGGTGTACTTTTGAACTCTATGATTCTATGAAATCACTGGAGTTATTCTGAAACAAGCCAAACTCAGTATGCTTGGGCTTAGTTTTTGTTTCTTGGTGTGAAAGTAGAATATGAATGAACCCTAGAAAGTGTTATGTTGTAATATTTTATATTTTGTAAATAATTTTTTGTCTCTTTAAGGTGCAAATGGCAGACTCTTCCAGTGACTCTGACCACATACGCCATAGAATTGGGAGACGAGGTCCTGTGAGAGCAACCAGAACCCGAAATCATGGTGTTGAAGATGTCACAGAGAAGATCCATACTTTAGCAAGCACTTTGCAGGTTGTGAATAGCAGTTCACCTTGCAAAACATGTTGTATGTCTCTTGTGCAGATAAGGACTCTAGTTCTTCTCTGTGAAATGCTTGACCTGTCTTGTAGTGGTTTTGCTAGTGAAGTATATATTTTGGGATCAAACCACAGAAGGTTACTGCAGTTATTTTCATCGACTGTTAGAATGCCAGATGGTTGTTGTCTTAAACCAGTAGTCCCCATTACATACACACACACATATTGCTTTTGCTCCTTTTCCTCTTGGGTAACAACCTTAGCGCTTCCCTCAGCATCTATTTCTTGATATTAGATCTGCTATTCTACTGCACATTCAAAACAACCAATCTCAGTCATTACTCCTTTTGCCACCCAGTCACCCTGAGAGCAGAAACCAAGTAGCTGGCTGAGCACTGACTGAGTAGCCTCTCCTGTGCCAACCTTGCGATAGAGGTGTCACTAGGGAGCATGCAAGGTTTAGACCGCACTAGGTGACACCATATGTGAGGTGACACCACGACCAACACTCTAACAATGCCACTTTTGCTCCCTAAATGTCTTCCTTTTGGAAGAAATGGAGTGTAGTATTAATGTACATTGTAAGACATGAGGAGCTCAGTGGAAGGGCAGGTGTGGTCATAAAGTGGGGCAAATGAGGCCTCTCCTTTCTTTAACTACTGAGATTCAAACACCTTCTGGGAGACGAGGAAGAGATAGGACAGGACTTTCTGGGTTCCTCTAGCTTGGTATGGCCTGACTTCATCCACGAGAGAGGGCGAAGCAGGCAGGAGAATCAGGGAGTGAGTGAATGTAAGCGAGGCTGCTGTCTGCCATTGACACAAGAGACTCCAGCTTGGGGAGTGTAGTGCAGAAGGAATCCAGGGATTCTTCCTCCTCTTAACTCCCAAAGTAGAAGGCTGTTGTTAGAATAAGAGACAGCAGTCTCCAGCTTCAGGAGTGGGGTGCAGGAGGAATCCAGGATTTCTGTTTCGGAAGTTAGGAGGACAAAGGATCCCTGAGTTCCTTCTGCACCCCATCCCTGAAGCTAGAGGCTTCAAAAGAAACTCTTCTAGAACATGGCCACACAGCCCAAAAAAACCCACAAAAAACTAGAGGCTGCTGTCTCCCATTCTAATGACAGACTTCTGCCTCAAGAGTTAAGAAGAGGAAGAATCCCTGGATTCCTCCTGCACTTCACTCATGAAGCTGGAGTCTTTTGTGTGAATGGGAGATAGCAGCCTCCAACTTAAGGAGTAAGGAGAACAAAGAAGTTGTTTAGGAGTTGTCTATGTCACAGTTATTGCCATTACATTCAGTGATATATGGAGTTATCAAGGTATAACAATACAAAAAACATTACAGCTGTTCCCCGTTTGCGGACTTGAGGTCTGCGGTCTAGCTCTTTGCCAGGAGGGACAACTGCCATACCTAAAATGGCTGCATGTGCCCGTCATGGGCACACACACCATTAGTTTCAATGAGGCTTGAATATTAGCAAGCTGCTATCTTTGCAGGGAGGTCCGGAATGGATCCCCACCAATTGGGAGGGGCAACTGTACTAATGATTCTGTATGGTCTGGTAGGGGTGGAGGTTAATGGGAAGGTGACACCATGAGTTATCATACTAGGTGATACCATCTTAGTGATGCCACTGCCTTGTGGCAAAGGTCAGTGTGGGCAAGAGGCCTCTTGGTCACTGCTCCAACCTGCCAGTTGAGTCTTGGCATAGCTCACAAAGCTTAAGCAGTGTCCCACATTTGAAAGCTCCTTTTTGCCACCACTTCTCCTCGGCTGCCGGTGCTTTTAATGTGTCACTCCAGTCAGTCAGTCAGTCTATTCCAAAATGGCACCACTGCAAGCCACAGAAGCATGTCCTGCAACTAAGCCTTGCAAGAATTTCCCAACCATCTTTATTAGCGAAAGGATGTTGCTATGGAAGTGAGCTCATATGGGGAGGTGAAGAGCAAGAGACACCACCACACAAAGCAGTCAGTGTGGTTGTGTGGTGGTTTAAGGGACCCTGAAAAGAAGTTTCATGCAACCCTCATCCCCACTAAGGTCTTAAAGGCTGTTGGTTCCGCTTGTATATCTTGCATACCAATATTTTGACTGAAAGCCCCCCTGCCACCCCCTTTCCCCCAAACTGCCCTCCTGGATCTTTCCAGTCTACTTTGGGAATTGCTGTCCTAAACTATAATTATCTGCAAATATGTTGGTTTGGGTTGTATGGCTCAATTAAAGATTGAGGAAAAGGGTAGGGGCTTAAAGTGTCTATTAAAGGTCTTTTTTTGGGGGAGGGGAATCCATTTTTTAATGAATGCCTGCTTGAAATCTTAACATTACCTTTCCAGTAAAAATGTGTCCCTAGTGGTTCACAACACACTCAGAACTTCAACCAAATGAATTAAATTAAAAAAAATAAATGGAGGCAATTTGGTGGCAAAATTGAAAGTTAAGATTTAATCTAATAGTAATTATATGGGGGGAGGACTGTTTTCCAGAAAGCCTTTGATAGTAGGAGTCAAGCTGTAGTAATTATAATATGATTCCCCCCTGAAATAGTTATGGTGAATACTTTTTGTCAAAGCCTTATTAATAACACAAGCAAGCACATTCAGTTATAGATCAATTAAATCAGAAAAATCCCAAACAGATTAAGAGATTGTAAAGATTTCTGCAGATTGGATGAATGAATGAAATTGGAGGGCAGACAAGTGGAAAAACTGCAGACAAATGCAAATTGATACTCTTTGGGGCTACATATCTTAACTTCACATAAACTGTTGGGGTTTAAATGAGCTATTAATACTTAGGACAAAAATTTTGTGGTCACAATGGAAACATTTATTTATCCACATTAGTCCTTACAGGAGACATCTGTACCCTCTGTTTTTGAGTATATTACTTACAAAGGTAAAGGTATTCCCTGTTGCCAAGGTTGTCAAGTCATCCGAGCATAGGGCGTGGTGCTCATCTCCATTACTAAGCCGAAGAGACAGCGTTGTCAGAGACTACTCTGATCATGTGGCCAGCATAAATGCACAGAACGCTGTGTACCTTCCCACTGAAGTGGTACCTATTTATCTACTTGCATTTGCATGCTTCAGAACTTTTAGGTTGGCAGAAGCTGGGACAAGTGATGGGAACGCACCCCATCATGCTGCACCTGGGCCTCGAACTGCCAACCTGCCGATCTTGCAATCAACAGAGTCAGTGTCTTAACCACATGAGCCACCGCATCCCTATTATATTACATATAAGCATCTCAAAATCAAGTATTAAGGAAAATACTAGAAGCGACAGAGATTACAAAACTGTGATGGTTGTAGCTGGAATTTCAGATTAATTATATTTTCTTTTAATGTCTATCTTAAGGATACCAATCGGAACCTGAGACATGTGGATCAGATGTTAGGCCAGTATCGAGAGTATAACAATGAACAAGCCGAAGCGATTGCAAATGTAAGCAGCCCTTGGTAAAACTTCAAATATACTACTTGCTGCTCATAAAAATGTGATAGATGTGTTCCCCTTCCTACACTCTGCTGAAGCTTGGCAGTTCAGTTAACTTATCTTAATTTAGATCAGTGCTTCTCAAGCTATCTGATGTGGCGAACTGGCAATTACTGTTTTCTAGACACCTGCACTACATTTGTGCCCATTGGCTACAGTTTTTTTTTTCTTTCCTGGAAACTTGCCAAAGACCAGAAGCCACTGGCTTGGGGACTAGCAGTGGTTCAGGGACCACCACATTGAGTAGCACTGGTCTAGAGTGTGGTATATAGCTGAGGAAGGCTGGAGCTTACCAAGTGTTATAGCAGCCCTTTCTTTTCTTCTTGTTAATTTCTGTTCAAGATGGGTCATGTTGGTAAAATTTAGAAGTTGCAACAGGAATGGTTCACTCACACACACCTCAGGAAGGTTTGGCAATCCAATCTGAAAAGTGTACACCAATTTCCAGGTGTTATGTTTGTTCCCGTCTCACACTCATGTGGATTAACTAAATCTGGAGTTTGCTCATTTACACACCAATTCTCACCTCGGAAGCTCTCTCCTCAAGCAGTTACCTCATGCAGTTTGGAACTTTGGCCATGAGACCCCCTGTTCTTTGCCCAGGTGAAATTCTGCTACAAATCCCCCAAATGCCCAGTGCTCCTTGGACTAGTTGGTTCACAGGCAGACACTCTGCCACTCTGAACTACACTAGCCTCAGCTAGAGTCCACGTATGCAGGAAAGGCTGAGTCCCACACTTCAACTACCAACCTGCATCTACTGGAGCAACCTCACTACTGGTAACTATAACCACTTGTGAAGCCTGTTTTCTATCTCACCCTCATTCCTTTGATCCTTAGTCTTGTGTGTGTGTGTGTGTGTGTGTGTGTGTGTGAGAGAGAGAGAGAGAGAGAGAGAGAGAGAGAGAGAATGAATTCTGTGTATGTGTGTGTTTAATTTCTTCAATAAAAATACTTAATAGAAGAATCTGCCTCTGCAGTTCTTTGCCTCCCCACCTCCATAAACAATTGAGACAGTATCCTGGGGCTGCTTGTAACCCAGCCATTTAATTGAGCTAAAATAAAATTCCCTAGACTTCATGGTTACAGAAGGCCTAAGCAGACTGCCAGAAATAGTGCACATTAAATTGAGGCACTGCCTTGGCTCAGTGCTAGGGAATCATGGGAATTGTATTTTTTTCTGAGACATTGAGCCTTCTCTGTCAGAGAGCTCTGGTGCCACAATAAATTACAGTTTCCATGATTCCCTAGCACTGAGCCAGGGCAGTGCCTTAATTTAATGTGCACTATTTCTGGCAGTCTGCTTAGGCCCAGAGTCTAGGTTAAAAAGGCTGAGAAAAGGTGATGTAGAGCAATGAAGTGAAGGAAGAAAAGTGAAGAGGGGCAGAGAAGCTTGTTTTGAGAGACAGAAAGTGACTAGCAGTTTCCCAGTGTCCATTCTTATCTCAGCAAGGAATGGATTCATGCTTTGAGTTCAGTCTTTCAGTGCTTCACAGCCTGAGTCTTCCAAGTGTGTGATCCTGTGGCATGTGCTTTTAACGTGTGAGGATTAAGCTAACTTACCCCCCCCCCCCGAGTATAAATGACTCACAGAATCATCGAGTTGGAAAGGGTCTCATGAGCCATTGAGTCCACCCCCCTGCTTAATGCAGGATCTCCAGCTAGAGCATTCCTAGCAGGACAGCTGTCCAGCCTCTTTTTGAAGACATACAGAGAAGGCGACTTTACTACCTCTTTAGGCAATTGGTTCTGTTGCCAAACCACTCTTAATATTTAGATGTTCTTTGTAATATTCAATCAAAATCTGCCCTCCTGTAACATGAAACTATTAGGCCTAGTTCTACCCTCTGGGGCAGCAGAGAACAAGCCTGCACCCTTCTCTTTGTGGTATTGAGGTCAGGCAGACCAGCATGCAGTTTTCTGGATTTACTTTTTTGCTTTTTTGAAGAGAGGGACAACATTTGCTCATCTCCAGTCCTCTAATACTTCACCCGTTCTCCAAGATTTCTAAAAATATGATGGCAAGTGGTTCTATGAGTACGTTAGCAAGTTCCTTCACTACTCTGAGATGCAGTTCATTTGGCCCTGCAGATCTGAACTCACTTAGGTTAACTAGGTGATTCCAGACTATCTCCTCATCAATCTTGATTTGCAGCCCAGAAGCCAAGCATGTAATTACTTCTCACTCTCTCAGTCTCAGAGGATAGCAAAGGCAATCCCCTTCTGAAAAAACTTTGCCAAGAAAACCAAGTTATAAGGTCACCTTAGGGTTGCCATAAGTTGGGAAACAACTTGAAGGCACACAACAAAAAAAAAAAATTAAGTGTGCTAAAGTTTACGAAGTATCATGCTGTGTACTTTTCATGCACATTTGAGTTGAATTTTAGATGTATGAGATTGATGTTTATAAACAGATATTGAGATGGGCAGTTATAGTCCTTGAGATGTTAGACTCTAGTTCCCATGATCCCTCACCTTTGGCTATGCTGGCTAGTATAAAGTGCTGGTTATATCACCACTGCCACCAAATCTGAATATTTTCACTAATTTCACCACTGCCAACAAGAATGAGGTCTTTCTCTTACTCCCCACCTCTGCCACCAATGTAAGAACCTTCTATTCCAGTGCTGTGGCCATCAACTATGGGGACCTCCTAGATGCCCTAGTAGTTCATCTACTATCTCTACTCAATACCACCCCTCTTTGTTAGCTGTTACCACTCCAAATGCCATTTCTGAACCCAAGTCTTCTAATATATACTTGCCCCTTCATTTTCTCAGGGGATCCTTTCTGGACCTCCCCCCTATGAAAATGGAAACTCGTCAATATTCAAACGTCAGACTGCAGTGGTGTACTCACTTACCTGACAGAATGCCTCACTGAATTCAGTGGAACTTACTTTTGAGTAGACACACATAAGATTGTTTTGTTAGTACATCATATCAAACATTCACCCCTCCGTTTTCGTGGACTTGAAGTCCGCGGCCTTGATTCTTCACAGAAAGGAGAGCTCCATTGGCTAGAATGGCTGCGTGGTCTGGTGTGCGGCCCTTTGCATGCGCCATGGGGGCACGCACCATTTTAGCCAATGGAGCTCTCCCTTTTGTGAAGAATCAAGACCGCAGACTTCAAGTCCGCGAAAACGGAGGGGCGAGTGTATAGTGTTCCTGGTGGCCGCAAAGCACATGATACAAAAATAATACTTATTAATAGAATTTAAACATATTGTAACAAATTAACTATTTAATACATTTCTAACCACTCAAACTCTTAAACTACATCCATTAACTAAACCTGACAGACTACTCATTCTTCATTTCTTCCCATCCATCATACCACAGCCTTATTGAAATCTCAGACATTTCATCAGTGGCCATTCACTTTCAACATTCCATTCTCTCACCGTGTCCAGACAGATCCTTACCTTATATTGAATAAATGAAAGACATTTCCTCCTGAACATAACATCACTGCTAGGTCTCATGAACACTGCAATTCAAAAACGTCTGGTAGATCCTAGTTGCCTAACCCTGGTGTGTGTGTGTGTTTATGTTTTTTTGATTGAAGTATACATGAAAATTGGTTGCAAGGGGTCACATATTTTAATAATAAGCTTATCCATATCAAGTTATCACTTATCCTGTTACATTAAGTCTGGTTCTAATGCCCATAATGCTTGCAGAAATGGAAACCTTTCACTTTTCTAATATTAACATGTCAGAATATTGGATAACTCGATATAACTGCTAATTATCAAATCTATCCATGGGAGGGGAGACTACTGTTACAGAAACTATTTTATGTTGTTAACTTGATTTCTGAATAATAGCTATGAAATAGCTCTAATTGTAACCAACTATTTTTAAAACATATGCTTGTCAGTTATGACTCATCTGTAGGGAATTAGAGGGTGTTTCCAGATGGCTGATTCTCCCTGTAATAAAGCAGTGAGAAACAATTAACTCCTAAAGGCAACTCTTTGATGAGGTTTGCAAATTAATAAAACTAAATTAGAAGAAGTTGGGGTGGGAAGAAACAGTCATCATCTAGCATGCGTATCTGCTTTTAATGTGGCACAGAACTAACTATAGCAGGCTCAAGATGCCTATACTGGTAGTGTTAGCTTTTTGGATTATTGATGCTTGTTACAGTCCTATGACTGCTTTGGGTATTAACCATGCTGATTCAGTTTCCTGATCACATGCACAAACTTTTTGGACGTGTTCATGGGCTATTCTTTCTAATACATTTACACTCATTGTTGCTTGTATCTCTTTCCAGGCTTTCTTCCTCATCTTCAGTTTTTGTACATTTCAGCAAGGTTAGGAAGAAAGGGGTGCAATTTAGATTGTTGGTAGACTTGAAAAAATTAAACAGGGAAAATGTAAAGATTAGCATGGTAGTTTGTAGACATGTACAGTAAATTGGGAGTGGACAGAAGATTGAGATTTCATAGTGAATATCTGAACAACAGTGATAACAGTAGGGCTTCTTTCCCACTCTAAATTACTTGAACAATGCTAGAATTTATGTGTGAGAGATATGTATACCCAGTTCTGGTGATGATAAAAAAAAGGGCAGGCCATTCTGTAATTCTAATTCAATTCTCCATTCCCTTCTAAATGTTTGTTTTGCTCTTGACTCCATATGATGGATTTTGGGGATCACATATGCATGCCCATCCTGACTGTAATGCACAGTGTATAATTTACTCTCATGGAGGAAAGAAGAGAGCATTTAGAAATAAAATGCAGTGGATTTAAACCAAGGTTTAAATCTTGGTTTAAATCCTTGGGATACACAGAAATATGGACATTAGAAATAGTTGGATCTGCCTGACAGGTGTTCCCCCCCTTCTATATTCTCTCCTACCCTGTTAATTTGTTGACAGATTGTCATCCTGTTGCTTGTGTACAGTGCAGTTTTCTCATACAAAATCTCTTTCTGTTGTCTGTCTAATGAGTTGTCATTTTAATGCAGCTTAAAGAAACCCTGCAACAATCCATAGGCCAGTTAAGAAGCCAACGCTTACTGAGAAATTCAGGAGGAAGAAGTGCATCTCTTTCAAGCTTATGTGCAAGTGACCTGGATAGTGGAGCCCCAGGTATGTTTTAAGAAGCGTCAGACTGCAGTGGTGTACTCACTTACCTGACAGAATGCCTCACTGAATTTAGTGGAACTTTTGAGTACACACACATAAGATTGTTCTGTTAGTATATCATATCAAAATATTTGGTGGTTTTCCCTCCACTCTGTGTAGCATTTGAGTAAACTAGGAGGCAGAATAGTACCATGTATGCATAACTACTGAATGAATGGATCTCTGTATCTGGAAAAGCTGCAATTTGCTTCTTTTCTACATAATAAAGGCAAGGTTGTTTTTGCCTTTTTAAATATAAACCCACCCTATTTGCCACCGCTGTCACTAGATATAGGATAATGTTAGCTATCATTAACAGAAGGCAGAACCAAGCATCCTCTCTGTATATTAAGGGCAAGATTGTTTTAGGTTTTTTAAGTATGAGTCCATCCCTTTGCTACCACTGTCAGTGGCCAGAGGAGAAAATCAACTATCATTACCAGAAGGAGGGACCAAGTAATACGCTTCTGTGTTAGATTACTATGGCTTCCTGTTACGTGGTCCTTACATAAAACTATTAGGATCATTTTTTATGCTGCAGTTTTTTTGAGGAGTTGATCATTTGATAAATACCTTGAGAATTACCTTTTGTATCAGTGCGAGGATAAACAAACAATCAGTTACATTACTTACAATCTGTATTTTCCCCAAGATTGGTACTCAACGTGTCAATTAATGCTTTTCTCAATAATCCTCACAAAAGCCCTGTAAGGTATTCCAGTGTTGTAGATTTAAAGGGCGGAAGCCGAGGTTGGTGGAGAAATAGTAACTAAGGGGGGTTGCAGACTGCCAGAAATAGTGCAAATTGAGTCCACTTTTAGGGTTAGTGCTAGGGAATCAGTGGTAAAGAAAGATACCTAGTAACATTAGGGCACAGCAAAAATAAAATGAAACAAAACATAATAAAAAGAAACCAGCTCCAAAAACTGGCTAGGGAGGCAACTGGACCTTTGGATGACAATTAAGTTAAAACAGTACTCACAGAGTTTAATGATATAGCCCTGTTAGTCTGTAGAATCAGTATGTAGAGGGATCTTGTAGCACCTTTGAAACTAAGGGGGGTTGCAGGCAGCCAGAAATAGTGCAAATTGAGTCCACTTTTAGGGTTAGTGTTAGTGCTAGGGAATCATGGAAATTGTTGTTTTTTCTGAGACATTGCACCTTCTCTGTCAGAGAGCTCTGGTGCCACAATAAAATACAGTTCCCATGATTCCCTAACCCTAACCCTAACCCTTAAAGTGGACTTAATTTGCACTATTTCTGGCAGTCTGCAACCCCCCAAAGACTGCTGTTGGAGTTTGTATCTGAGTTAGTAATTAATACAGACACCAAATGATTTTCAGCCATTTCTAGGGGTACAGAATTGTTTAATTCACTGGAATCATGGCTACTGGTAGTGGTAGAAGCATTTCTGGAGCAATACTAGAATTTTGCAGTCTAGCAATGGTCCATTCTGTTACTTTTTGTAGAACTTGAGTTACAATGATTTTCTTCCCTATTGTACCCATGGGCTACAGTATGAAAAATCTAAATACTCATATATGACATCATATCCAGACATACTGAACCAGTGAGGTGCTAAATTACTATGAAATCAGTAGCCATATTTAGAAAAAAGAATGGTATTTACCAGTCTTGAATCGTGAAAACTTCTCTTATAGCAGGGGTGGGGGACTTGTGGCCCTCTAGATGTTGTTATTTGCAGCTCCCATAATCCTTCACTCTTGGCTATATTGGCTAGGGGTGATAGGTGTTTCAGTGCTACATCTGGAGGGCCATATGTTCCCATTTCTGCCTTATGAGGTTGTCTGAGATGGTTTAAAAGCAGTTAAGGAAGGAGCCAGGCATGCTTCTTGGAGAGGAAGCTCAGTAACAATAGCGCTACTGCACAAAATGATCTGTATCCAGTGCCTCGCCAGCCTGTAAAATCTTACTAGTGGGCCTTTTCAGTTGAACTTAGGACCTAGGCAAGGTCATACAAGTGTAGGTGATCTAACAATTTTAAACCTGTATTTATGTGAATTTTACAAGTAAGCCATAATGGTTTGTCTTTCTGTCTCATATCTTGTGAACAAGGTCGTCACTTTCAGCCTACCTCTCCCCTCAAGGATTATGGTGAAACATTGGGTGCTAGACGCTATCGGTCTAGATCTGCTGTCCGATTTGTTGACCGGGGAGATAATGAGGACCAGGTAGGTATAATTCTTTACCAAATGTTGGCTCTAACTGCACAGGACCCCCATGAAAGTGGAAAAATCACAAATAATAAAAATACTATGTTTTTACCTGAGAGAACACCTCTCTAAAAATCTCTAGGTCGTCCAGTGCAACTCTGTGGTCAACATCTGCCAGACACTGACCATAGAATTGCGCTGGAGGAGCTACCAGTGCCTACTGGAGTGTTCTCTCTAGGAATCTCTAGGCCCTTCAGTGCGACTTTTGGTTGAAATTGACCATAGAGTTGCGCTGGAGGACCTAGAGATTTCCTAGAGAGAACATATTAATAAAATCCGTGAATAATCAGATCTGCAAAAGTCAAAGCTGCAAATGTGGAGGGACGAGTGTATTTAGAGTTTGTATTTCAATTGATAAAATGCATGGGTATATTTAAGACCTCGTGTATATCTCATCAGGACAGATACTTCAAATCAGTCATTATGTATGCAGTGTTGTGGAAAAATGACTGAGCTGAATTGTCTCATAGCATCACAAATTCACCCTTACCCTGAGTTGACAGTATACACATCATTAATGCCGAACTTGCATTTTCCTTGCATTCCAAAGTAAACAAATTTACTACTGTTGATGTTTTAAATTTTGTCTGAAAGTGGTGCTGTAAATTGGAGTGAGCTGCTGTTATTATCTTGGTCCTGAAGAAGAATTACACCACTTTTTGAAAAAGAGTGACAAATTCCTTTCAAGGCCTGGGCAGTAAATACTATATTTATATTCTGTGTGCCCTTAAATACAGCCAAAAAGCACATATATATTTTTGGCATGTTATATTTTAGTTGCTTGTCATAATTTGATCCAAATTTATTACTTAACATGTGGCTATGCACCATTTTGAAAATTATGAAATGCTACAAGGCAGAACGTTAAGAGCAGAAGCTCTTAAAATCGTTAAAACCAGTTATTCCAGGGGTAGGACTCATGTTGCCTTCCAGATGTAGTTGGTTTGTAACTGTCAGTGTTCCTCACCATTGACTGTGCTAGCTAGGCTGGTAGGAGCTGCAGGAGTGTCACATGATTCTGTCTAATGAGTTTTTCCATTGCACATGGACAGTCATGCGTTATTACTTGAAAATAAGTTCCATCATATTCCTGCCCTTAAGGATCTGTGTACAGCATTGTGGTCAAATTAAAGAGAACTTTGTTCTGTGTATATGTGTGTGTGTAATCAGCGTATATTCAAGTTATACATTTAATAAAATATTATCTAACTGTGCTAAAATTAGCATAGTTAGGGTTTATTAAAAAATAAACACCTGATGTAGCAAATGTATCTGTATTTTCAACCTTGCAGAATTAATAGGCTTGCAGACACCCTTTGTGGTATGCTTTTGAAAAAGACTGCCACCATTCATACTTTTAGGAACTCTTATGCCCTAACTGCACAAAAAAACTTCAGCTCACTCACTTACTTTTAACTCCCTTCAGGGTTGTCATGATCAGCATGTGAGTGAAGCCAGCTTTTAGACTAAGCCAGAGAGTAGATTAACTCCAGTTTCTAATTCAACATTAGAATCATAGAATCATAGAATCATAGAGTTGGAAGAGAC
>CM034701.1:36997600-37009825 GCA_020142125.1 Phrynosoma platyrhinos
AGTGGACTCAATTTGCACTATTTCTGGCAGTCTGCAAAAGCCCTTGGTATTGGCTCTCTTCTATGTCTTGCAGGTGTGCAGCGACAAAAATAAAAACTAGGCCCACCGGAGAAGCCAATTATCATCACTATCTGAGGTGCTTGACCTCAACAGTAGCTATTAACACAGCAAAGTGCGGAAGCACAAACTCATTTAGGGGCTATGCAGATGGGCAAAAAGAGGTGCTTTGAGGGTGACTTGTAGGCAAGGCGTTTAGATGACGCACGTGTAAAAGTCGCCAGGAAAGCGCCCTCTAGCCATCGTATCGCTTTTTCCCGCTCCTTCAGCGAAGATGCGCACCTTCGCATGTGCGTATGTATGCAGCGACACTGGTGCACCAGAAAATGGTTGTATAAATGCACCGCCGCATGGGTGGCAGAAATTGACTCTGCGATCTTGGGCACGTGCCCTAAAATGCAGGCTTTAATTTAAAGCGCCCTATGCTTCCTGGTTTGGATGCACTGGTGCAGGTGCTCTTGAATATTACAACCCTAACGCTAACCCTAATTGTAACCCTACGCATGCGCCCTAGCAACTCTCCTCTGTTATGACAATAAATGCATTCTGTTACATGTACGCTTGCTGTCAGCATGCACAGCAGTTTGCATGAAAGAGGCTTTTGTGAACTCTTCTGTGCAGGTGTGCATAAGACCTGCATACCACTTCCTGGCATGATTTGTGGGGGGAGTGTTATTGTAAGTTGAGCAGAGTAGATAAATCTTTGTGGAAACCTCCACTGCTGAAGCCTTCCTCCACTGCAAGTTGATCTCCATGCCGGTCATCTCTGGTGCTGACCTCATGACCTAGGAATGCAGCCTTCCCATTAAACAGACCGGAGTCAGACAATAACTCTAAAGAGGCACATTTTATTCTCCAGTTGCAGTAAATACAAAGTAACTATTTACAAGTAGATCAAAATATCAGCAAGCAGGAACAAAAGAATCATAAGAGCTAACCAGTTAATCAGCAGAAGGAAAAAACTCCATCCCCCAAGCTGAGAGCTTAATTTAGGGGAAGGCAACCTTTTTAAGACTTGGGCCGGTCTCCCGTAGCCCAGGTCTCGGCTGGGCAGAGGGGGGGGGGCGGAATGGCAGCGCCCTCCGCTGCCGCGCGCGACCCCCCTGTACACGCTGCCGCCGCCGCCGCCGCCGCCGCCGCAGCCGCCGCCGCAGCACACACAGCTGCCGCGGCGCATGTCGCAGCCACCATTTTGGAAATTAAAATGGCGGCCACAATGCGTTTGCACATGCGCAAGAGTGCTGCGCATGTGTAAATGCATCGCAACCACCATTTTGATTTCCAAAATGGCGGTCGCGGCGAGCGTGGCCGCAGAGCGGCAAAAATGCACTGCGGCAGCGGCGGCAACCTTCAGCCTGAGCTGGTAAGTCCAGGGACTGGGGCCTTAACCGGCCCCCCGGCCGTAGGTTGCCGGTCCCTGGCTTAATTCATTTGTGGACACTTGATAAACAGTCTCAAAGTCCAGCTTCTTCTTGTGACTCATAGTCACATGGACAATGGTTCTTACAAAACATGATGATCTAATATGTTTACAGCTTGCCTTCCGTGTTCCCAGACACATACTGTCTTCTCTTGTGATTGTTTTTGTATTCCACCTGCAGGCAAGCTATTCCATGTTGTCATTTTTCCTACATCTATACATTTCCACACAAGTTACATTTTCCAACAGTGAGGGCTCCTGGAGGAATGTTTGTCCGTGTGTCCTGTTGACCATGTCCCTTGCATGACCACCAGCTGCATGTATCAAGTCTGTCCACACAAACCTCCCTTGCATGTAGCTCTCCCCACCCCCACCCCGATCTGTGTGGGACATGTTTTGTGGCGGACAATGGGGTAGGTGTCTTTTCAGTTGACAAACTCGTTCCTTTGCCCCAAGGGTGGCACAATCAGACAGAGGCACCTGTCTACTGCACCCACTTCTTGGGGGAAGTGGAGGTCAGTGAATCCTTGCATGATCTGTGGGTCCTTTGTGTCACAACCCCTTTTCTGTACCATTTGCTTAGACTTGTATGTTAAACTCATATCTGGCATTTTCTGTTCTTTGTACTCTCTTGGACCTTACTTTACTCTGGTCCCTTGGCAACTTATCGTTTTTAGATACCGTACATTTCCAGCACCCAATGGTTCATGCACAGGTACCACAGCACTCCCACTCTTGAGCCCCTCCACTGGATAGTTATTCATATCTGGTTCACATCTTACGGTGTTACGTGCACCATTACCATTTGGAACAACAACAAAAATTCAGGTTCACAATTTTCTCCCTTACACAACTTGGGAATTAGATAAAAAGGTTGAGTGTCTTCTACACTACAACCATCACTCTTTACTTTATTTATTTATTGATTTAATAACTTTTTAAGGGGGGGGAGGGAACTAGATTTTGTTGTAGTGTGTTATATTTTATTGCTGTCAATTGATCTCAGAGGGGCGGTATATAAATACATTTTGTTATTATTATTATTATTACTTCCTCTTTGATCTTTATTTCTGTTGTGGTATCAGATGAGTTTTGTGAGATGCTTGCCTGCTGTTGCTGCACACTATCAGGGATTTCCATCCCTCCATTTGTGGATATTGGTTCCTCTGAGGCTTGTGTTTGAACAAACACGTCTTGGTTTGCATGAACCTGGTCCCATCCACTCTGTTTCACAATTAGCGTCTTTCACAAACACAATTTGTCTATTTCCTATGGTAAACTGGTGTTTATTTCCTGTATATCCAACAAACCTTAATCTCTACCACTTAGGCTGATCTTTTTTCCTTAAGATTTTAGGGATCAGGACATTGGCAAACTGTCTGAACACTCTTAGGTATTTTAAATATGGTTCCCTTCCATACCACATATAGTAAGGTGTCTGGTTCACACTAGAACTCCAGACTCTTTGCACAAATCACAGCTCCACCCCACACCATACAGTCCTTCATGGATTGTAATAGACCTACCCTTCTCTCAGCTAGGCTATTTTCAGATGGATTATGAGGGTTAGTTTTATGTTGAATGCCCTTTGTCCTTAGCCAATTTTGGAATGCATTCCCAAGAAATTCTCCATCTTTATCTGAGATGAACGTTACCACTTTAAATGGGAATTTTATCTCCACCATAGCTACCCATTCCTTAAATTTGGTAAATGCCTGGTCTTTAGTTTTTAGCAAATGCACAAATCCATATCTTGTAAAGTGATCAACCAGAACAAAAATATATCAAGCACCTTCCACACTTGCTTTAGACAGCCCAGCAAGGTCTCCATGAATTGCCTGGGAGGGCTACTTTGTCACTTTCTGGCTTTCCTTGGTTACAGGAAAAACCTTGACTTTCACCTTCTTGCAAACAGTGCAGTCCAGGAATTTTTGGCACAGCTTTACCTTAAGCTCTGGACACACTTTTGCCACTGTGCCAATGTAGCAAAACTGGGATGTCCAAGTACCCTATGCAGATAACTCACACACTGATCATACAAGGGACCATTGGACATTGTCACATTGGCTACATTTGGCTTGTCTGCCTGTGGATGAAAATAATACAGTCTGTCCCTTTTATCACCCTTAGCACAGACCTTACCATCTTTGGAAATAACACAATTATTTTTCTCAAACATCACCTTATACTCATCACCAGTTAAGGCTGACACACTAAGAAAACAGCTCTTCAACTAGGAGCAAACAAAACTTGGGAAAATTGGTTCCCTAAATGGGAAATGTATGCAGTTCCCATCTTCCCCACCTTTCTTGGAGCCCCATCAGCTAAGTCCACCTTGGAGACTGTTGAAGTCTTCACATCATGCAAAAGTTCCAAGCAGTTGACCATATGGTGTGTAGCTCCAGAGTCCAGCAACCACACCTGTTTGGCTTCAGCTTTGCAAACAGTTGTAGTAAGAAAGCCTGGCCTAGCTGCTTGGAAAGACTTGCTTGCAGGCTTCTGTTGCTGCTGTCTCTGCTCCCTCTTGTGGCCAAACCTAGAAGGACAATTTCTTCTCAAATCCCCCTCCTTTCAACAAGAGTAGTACCATCTCACTAGGCTGCATATAGCCTCGCCTTGCTCCTGAGATGCCAATGTCAGGTGTTGCTCCTTATCTACTCCCCTGGCATGCTGCTGACCATGGCTTCCAGCCTCAAAGCTCCTCTGCTCTTGCTCTTCCAAGATACAGGCAAAGACTAGGGTTAAGGTCAACTCTGTCTCTGGCAAACTCAGTAGACTGTGGAACAAAAAGTCCCAACTCTCATTCAGGCTGCCAAGTACTATGCAGGCTTTTTGTGCCTCAGGGAAATGCATGCCTCTGTTTTGCAGTTCATTGAACTGATCCCTGAGTTTGTACAAATGATACTCTATGTATCACCATCTCTCAACTTGGGGTTGTAGTCTGCTTGTTGAAATCATCTTGGACACACAGGGGTCCCTCTAGTAGATATTCCCTCAAGCTCTACCAGCACTCCAACGCTATAGTCGTGTGATTATGTACACAATCTGTGTTGGTTTTAAACATAAAATTATTGTTGCTCTTGCCTTCTGGTCAGCTTGCTTCTGTCTGCTATTCCATGGTCTTGGGCAGGGGTAGGCAACCTTTCCCCTTTAAGGGCCGAGGGACTTCAGCTCCCAGAAGCCTCAGCCGTGTTGGCCAGTAGCTCCTGGGATTCCTTCGGCCCTTAAAGGGGAAAGGTTGCCTACCCCTGGTCTTGGGGATGGGTTAGTTACATAGTTACCCAGGTTCTCATCACTGACCATGTGGAATAATTGGTGTCATCTAATTTAGCAAAGTTAATTGTTGCTGTGACTCCAGCCATATCTTCAGGCTATTTACAAATAAGTTACACAAAAAATGAAAACAAAATTCTTTGCTCTGTGGGTTGTTTCTTCTGGTCAGGTAAAAACTCAGAAATAAGCCAAATACTCGCTGCTTGTTCCTTGCAAAACACACAGTAAAAACAATGCAAACCTGGGTCTGTAACTACTTGGCCATTCACGTATCTAGCCTAAAGAAGTCAGAGACATAGCCGTGATAGTATGGAATATCAGTATGCAAAGGGATCCAGTACAATACATGTATTATAACACTGGGTAGTCTTAACCAGTTTAACTTATCTATTTTCTGGTTCCCAGCCTGCTGACACCACATTCCAAAACTCTCTCCCACTGTTTCATATGTACATCCACCCACCCTGGCCTTAGGCAACATTATTTCTCCTGTCTTTGTCCTCAACAGCCAGAGGTAAGACTGAACTTATCACCTCATTGCCATACCCACAAGTTTTGCATGTCCATGGCTATTCATACAGTCTAGTTATAAAAGTCCTTCCTGGGCATCAGTTTATTTACACCATGAATCTGTGGACATGAAAGCTGAGGCTGCAGCTTCTTCTACACAATGCCAAGTCTATGAAAGCTGATGCTACAACTTCTTCCACACAATTTATTATTATTATTATTATTATTATTATTATTATTATTATTATTATTATTATTATTAATATCCTGCCCCTCTGCAGAGCAATCAGGGCGGCTTACAACATTAACATTTCCATACAGATATATTAGTCTCAATGATGTTACAAGATTCCTTTGCATGCTGATATCGAAAACAAAATGAGAGAGAAGAGGATGGATTTGGTCATCTAATAATTATATGGAAACAATGGAGCAGATACAGCCAGTGACAGAAGCATCATTCCTCTTTATATCAGTTACAGGGAACCTTAGATGGAGGATGCAGTTGCAGTCATGTTCTGCTAGTGGACTTCCCGCAGGGAATGCACTGGCCACTTCGTGAACAGAATGTTGGCTTAGACAGGCCCTTGAGATATTTCGGCATGACTCCCCTCATATTATTTGTGGAAATGAGAGAAAGAGGAACAAACTGCAAATGTAAGATGAAGTCTTAAGGGGCTTTATGATGGTGATACACTGAGTATTCTGGATCTCAGATGGTATGACTGGAAAAGAAAGATAAGTTGTAAAAGGTTCATATGTAGTTCAGAATAAAGAAGGTTGCCTTATGAATGGAAAGAGTGAAAGTAAAGTTGCACAAATAATACTGAAAAATATATTTACATGTATTTTGAAATTTAGGCTAAAATAGATCCATCTAGGATTGGCCCAGATTGTAACATGTGGGGCCAGTTCTAAATTGTTCTGGATCTATTGTGAAGATACATGAAGTTGAATCTCCAAATGCCACCTTATGGAAACAAGCTAATTATGAAATCTTTTGGAGTAGTCCAGCAACACCAGAAAATTCTTATCTGTTCTGTTGTAAAAACAGATGGTTTGTAAAAAAATTGTAAATATACATATCTTGTCCACATGTTTTATAAAAATGCATATCTTGAACTTATTTGTGTACAGTGACACTGAATCATGCAAATATATTTAAAATGCACAATTTTAATTTGTATGTGGTTGTATTGCAGTTGCACTCTTTACACCAGTCGCTTAGAGACCTCAGCAGTGAACAGGTTCGTTTAGAAGATGATCTCAGCAGAGAGCTTTCAAGAAGAAATCGGTATGAACAGAAACCAAGGATTTGGTTGATAGGACATAGCTGTATCTGCACTGCAGAAATAATCCAGTTTGACAGCACTTTAACAGCCATGGCTCAAAGCTATGGAATTCTGGGAACTAGTTTTGTGAGACATTTAGCCTTCTCTGTCAGAGAACTCTGGTGCCACAATAAACTATAGTTCTCAGAATTCCTTAGCATTGAGCCAGGGCAGTTAAAGTGGTTTCAAACTTGGTTATTTCAGCACTGGATGCAGCCCAGATGGAACAGTTATGTAGAAAACAGACATTGATTCTAAGCATTGCTGTCCTTCAGACCACATATACAGTATTTGGTTGATTCTCACCAAGTCAGTGCATGGTGCCATAGTTATTCTTATTGAGCAATAATTAATTGATCTGCACATCCTGTTATAAATCTACATTGCACAGAATGCTTGCCTTATGTAGGAAAAATTATGTGTATGCTGTCATGATAATTACAGTTTAGGAACTGATTTCACCATGAGTTCCTAGATTTGACAGTACCTCTTGAAAAGAATGTCCCATATGCACTTTATGGAAACAACTGTTGTGTTAGGAGTGAAGAATCTTTGAAGTTCCTGGAGCCAGTTTGTCACCCAGGGACCCTCTGTAGACTTTACCACATTTAAGGTGTGTGTTTTTCCTCAATTTTTTTAAAACTGGAAATAACTAAAAATTTGTTTGATTTTATTTATATTCAACCTTTCCCCTAATATGAGACCCAGTAGAAAATATCTCCCCCATCCTTAAATAAGAGCCTCATGCCTTTAACAGAATAAAGTTACTGTCCCTGGAGACTTTTGGGATTAGCAATTCACCAATAGACCATATTATTAGATCATAAGGATGTACTATCAGCTAGTATTCTTGATGTGGCCATCTTGGAATTCCAAGAGGGACTAATCAGGTTCCCAGCAGACAATGGACCACTAATTAAATAGACACTAATCCGTCTCACATCTCCTCCCACCCTGAGGCCTTGCCAGTCAACAACAGAGCAATACACAGATTAAAATGCAAATCACATCCTCTCAACCAGGGGGTCACACAGTATATATACCCCACACACTTCCATGGCACCATTCTCTGAAGATGCCAGCCACAGATGCAGGCAAACCGTCAGGAAGAAATACTTCTAGAATATGGCCTCACAGCCTGAAAAGCCCACAAAAACCCAATGAGTTGTGTACCACAAAATTGGGCAAATGAAATGGGCAGCTCAGACTCTGGTGCTTTGTACTTAGGTTCTTGTTTAGACAGGTGTCTTGTTTGACAATGGCAGGCATGTTTCTTGACCTACAGACACTTCCCAGAAATCAACATGCCCACAGAGCACTGTTTGAAAAATAAGGTTTGCTTAGCTTTGTTGGCTGCTTAAAAACAATTGGTATAAAGGAGTACAAACGTGTGGCTGGCAAAAATAAGCGAGTCATGTCTGTATTTTTTTTCCTCTCTAGGAAATGTTGCTTCATTGGAAATATGTCATTTTGAGAGTTCCTATTAGCTATAAAAGTTAGAAAAGCTTTGTTCTAAAATAACGTTTAATAAATAGTCATTGTAATTTCATATTAATGCTAAAATCATTTGCTTAATGTAGCACATAGTCCCTTGTGAAATGGTTTTTTAAAATTCTATTTTCTTCTTTCTAATACAAGCACTGATGCAGAAACAAAAAGGAGGTTAGAAGACTTATGTGACAGACTCAATGAATCCCAAAGACAGGAAACAGTGAGTGTCTTGAAAAATCAGTCTTTCTTAAGGAGGTGGGGACAGGATATGGGGAATTAGCCAGCTTCTTGCGTGTGTCCAATGTGTAGTCCAATGTGTGTTTTGTATCCCACAGTGCATCACTAGAGCAGGCTTAAATCTGGTCTTGTTGACTTGGTCACTCTCTAGCTAGAGATCTAACCATGTTAATACATTCCTAAGGTTATCTCAGTTGGCTCAGAAAAAACACTGACTTCCTGCAGAACTATAGAATGCTTCTTGAACTGCTTAAGTTAATGAATTATATAGTTAACAGTATTTAGCATTTGCATAGACCTTTCAAGAGTCTGTAGTGCTTCACATGCCTGCTAATCTGCCTGTGATCCTTCCAGTGACCTTGTAAAACAAGGGTGAGGAAATTGCAGTCCCTCAAATATTGTTAGGCTGAAATTTTTATCAGTCTTAACTAGCATTGCTAATGATAGCGAATGAGATTTTCAGTCCAACAGCATCTGAAAAACCACATGTTCTCCATCCCTGCTGAAAGGTAGGTCAGATCTAATCCTCCATATTGCGGCTGGGTCAGATCAAGGCTGAAAGAGGATGGCTTGCCTAAGCCAATTTAGTACATTCATGGCAGACACTGAACTGGAGACTGTTGAGCACCATCTCTTAGCTACCCTACTACACCAGAAAAATGGGGTGGAAGAGTAGTCATCCATGACATAGATATACTTAAGAATATGAGAGAGACGCTTCTTTCATTGACAAATACTGATATGAAAGTGAATACATACATTACAATATGGAAAAGGTAGCCTTGTGGAGGCTCAAAATAAGGTTTCTGAGTATTACAGATTGAAGTGGATATATCAGAGAACTGTGGGTGCGCCTGGATAGGAAAAGAAGGAGAAATAGTTACACCAAGGACCTTAATGTTTGTGGGTGAGGTACAGCAACTGCAGAAACTACTGAAAGACAAGGAATAATGATGAATATCCCATTATAAGGATAACATAGCTGCTCAGTTATATCCTCCATATGAGAGGATATCCTCCATATGGGAAGATTTTGTGTTTCTTCTTTTCATGTTATGATGTCTTCTAGACCAGAGGCTCTTATTCCCAGCAAATTTGCTGGAGCTGTAGATATTGGAGTGGGACCATCCTTCTAATATTCTGGAAAGTCTTAAACTCTCAGATTCTCTGTGATAGCTGCTTAGCTTCAACAGAATGAACTATTATTCTGAGAGACAAACCACACTGCAGCCATGTGTAATAAAGCCCCAATAGGATCCATCTTTCGAACATAGTGACTGCAGGATGTCAGTCAGCAAGTGGAGAGCATGCTTAACCACTAGGAACACATACAGGGCCAGTGTCTGAGCTGGGGATGAGGTTCACATGACTGTATGGTCACCTATCCAAACGAAGACTAAATGCTGTCAAGAGCAGATTTAACTTGGTCTTCACTCTTCTAATTTTGTTTTTAAAAAAATATTAAGGTACTTTTTTTAAAAATAGGGGATGTCTCAGCCTTGATGCATTTAGAGTAAGCGATTGGTTCCCCCCCCCCCAAAAAAATATAATAAAGATGCAAAATATTACTCTGGAACGAGGCTTTTTCTGCCCGTCTCTTATGTTCCTTGGATTCTCTCTGGGAGCAATTCTCCCAGCCTTGCACTTCTCCACCTTACTTTAGTTAGAGTTGGGTACCTGTAGTCCTTGAATTCAAATAATGTAGGAGTTTGGATTATGAGCGGTATTTCCATACATAAAAAGCTTTAGGTGAGGTGCAGGATCTTGTTGATGAGAAACCATTTTTCACCCTTCATCTCCCCGTAGCCTTCCCTGTGGTTCCAGAGGGTCTCCAAGTTTACCCTAGAAGATTTAGGGAGCTGCCAGAGAAATAGTGTTACCATAAAGATCTTCTCTCATCTTATGTGGCAGGAGCATCCAATGATTAATATTGCACTTGTGGAATGGTAACACTTAGGAACAAAGACGGGATATCACTGGTTGAGTCATTCCCTTCACTCTGGCAAAAGAAAGCACACAAGGCTGATGTTTGCTCCAGATCTTACTGTGAATAGAAACCTGTAGGACTGTTAACTAGACCCTTCACTTCATTATTGCTTAGAGAGTGTCTTTCTAAAGTACTGTTCACTCACCTACAATCTTTCTCTTCCCTTGCACACCTCCTATTGATTTGTGTGCATGCCCATCTATTATACACATGGGTAATCAGCAATGTTGCTGATGTTGTTGAGGTCTTAATCTCAAAGTTTTATTTTACAGATCCCAGTTTCTCACTTTTTTCAGATTCAAAGACATCAGTACAGTATAGGGTGTAAAGTGTGGTCTTTCATTAGCAGATTGAGCAGATGTGAGAGAATCAAGGAATCCTTTGTTGAATATAGCTTGGAGGTATTCCATGGCTTCCTTTTCAGTAAAACTGAGCCTTTAGGACCTATTTGTTTCTCCCTGTTTCTCCTCTCTTAAAAAAACCCCATGTATTCTTGAAGAATATTTTTTAAATCTATGCTTTGATTATTCCTGTTGCATGGAATCACCTAATGAAAAAAACTCTTCATATAAGCACTCCAACATAAAGGAAATCAGAAACTGCAGAGATTTGTTTTTATCAAAGCATGATTGTTGGCAACTTAAATGTGAGACTTTTTCAACTATGTGCCAGTTTCACAATGTTCACCTCTAAGTCTTCTGCCCCAGCTCTATATTCTGTATTTTTGAAAAAGAAATCTTCACAGAAATTTGCATGTAAATATACTGTATTTTAAATATGTCTTTTAAAAATCAATTATTTCTAAAAGTGTATTTTAAAATGTATTTTGGCATATATCCTGTGCATCCTTATTTGGGAGTAAGGCCCACTGAATACATTAGAGTTTAATTCTGAGTAGGGCTGCAGTATTTAGATATAAATTACTTTAAAATCTCTTAACTGACTAAGGGCCGGTGCAGACCGGCACAAAGGGCCAGCCTGGGGGTGGAGTTGGGGCAGGGCAACTGCACGCCAGCTGCCCCGAATCCATCCTGATGCCTTCCTGATGCCATGTGCCCGTCAGCATGGCGCACAGCGTCAGGACACCCTCCTAGTGCAGTGTGCATACACACTGCACCAAAAGGGTGCAAAAGAGCCGTGGTGCTGGCTCTAAGGGCGTCCTTTTGTCACCTCCAAAAGGAGTGGCATTTTGCCACTCTTTGGGGGTGGTAAAAAGGAGGATTGAAGCCGTGGTGTGTGGTTGCCGCGACCCCGATCTGCCGCTTCCAGGGGCGGCCAAGAGCCGCCCCAAACGGACCGTCTGCATCAGCCCTAAGAAGGTATCCCCAGTTAAGTAGGAACAGATACTTTAAAAACTGCTTGCTAATTTTGCTACTAAAACAAGCAGACATCTTAGAAGTCGCATGCACTTCTTTTCCTTGCTCAGCCTCCAACAACAAATTAGTTGGAGGACTTACCTCAGATTGATGAGTGAGTCAGACAATATTTTTGTTTCCTCAACAAATATTAAGAGGTCCTTGGACTTAATAATAACTATATTTTAAAGATGTCAGTCTTTCCCCCTACTAGTTGCTTGCTTGCCTCAGATTTTTATTATAATCACTGTTAGAAGGCTGTTAATAATATTTCAGAATATTTCAGAACAGTGGGAAGCCTTTGTGCCAAGTGGACAATTTCATTATTTCTACAAATTATGGTATAAAACAGGAAAGTATTGCCGACATAGTAATTAGCATTAACATTAATATGTGATTGCCAGAGTAAAAAAAAAGGCAAGGACATTTTGTGGCTTACATTTCTGTTGGCTAGTCATATCACTGACATAGTTTTGCTGTGATTGTTTTTGCTGAATAGAAGGTCTTGTGTACCCATGCCATGTCAGGGATGATGGGAGTTGTAGCTCTTCACCTCTGGCTCTA
>CM034701.1:37013984-37028591 GCA_020142125.1 Phrynosoma platyrhinos
GCCCAAAGAAACCGCCCACCCCCCGAGTGCTCATAAAACAATAAATTTTACTTTGTGCTTAATTGCAGTAATTTCTCTAACTTTCATACACTGTTTAGGATTGTGGTGCTCCTTTAGTGAATGTCATAGATTCAGCAAAGGTTAAATACCTGTATTTTCTAAAGCCTTGACAATCAACTGTCACTGAATTTGGATTTCAGCTGTTCTGTATATATGGGTGCACCTCTTATAAATAAACCCATTACTCTATATGTTCCACTCTCTTCCATGTTTTATACTGCTTTGTTCTATTTGCAAGGAAAATTTTGGGGAAAATGGCACACTGAGGCATGTGTGGCAAGATTGCCCTGAAGGTAAAAAAGTTCAGAGGATTGTTTCTCAGAGAACACTTGTATTGCTTTCAATTTTAGGGAAGAAAATAAACAATTGTCTTTTAAAAAGAGCTGATTGGAATGCTTTTGACAGCAGCTAGAGTTGAAATAGCAAAGAGACAAACAAATAAAATGGGAAGTTGGCACAAAATCTGTCTAAAAGAGCCTCACTAAGTAAAAATTGGTCTTTAGCTCTCTCCAAAAAGTTAACCTACAAGCTAAAAGATTAAAAAGGAGAAAAGAATTCAAATAATTTTGAAGTTACCTGGTTTCCATTTCTTTCATAGATTAGTAAAATGTTTAATGCAAGCGGAGTAATTATAATACTACATTACAAGTTGAGTATCCCTTATTAAAAATTCCAAAAGGCTTCAAAATCTAAAACTTTTTGAGTGGCAACATGACACTTTGAGGTGGTGGCTGTGGTGCTCCTTCTCATTCGTTCGCAAAGCAGAGGCCTTGTTTCAACTTTGTTTCATGCATAAAAGTTTTGAAAAATACTGTATATAGGGGGGTTGCAGACTGCCAGAAATAGTGCAAATTGAGTCCACTTTTAGGGTTAGGGTTAGTGCTAGGGAATCATGGGAATTGGTTTTTTTTCCTGAGACATTGAGCCTTCTCTGTCAGAGAGCTCTGGTGCCACAATAAAATACAGTTCCCATGATTCCCTAACCCTAATCCTAACCCTAAAAGTGGACTCAATTTGCACTATTTCTGGCAGTCTGCAACCCCCCATAGTTACTTTCAGGCATGTATAAATTGTATATGAAACTTAAGAATCTAGGTAATTCTAGGCTGCATCAATCAAAGTATAGTGTCTAGATCAAAGGGATCTAGTGCCACTCTATTCTGCTTTGGTCAGGCTTCACCTGGAATACTGCATCCAATTCTGGGCACCACAGTTCAAAAAAGATGTTGACAAATAGGAGTGTGTCCAGAGGAAGGCGACCAAGTGAAGGGTCTGGAAACCATGCCCTGTGAGGAGAGACTTAGGGAGCTGGGTATGTTTAGCCTGGAGAAGAGACAGTGAAGAGGTGATATAATAGCCCTATTTAAGTATTTGAAGGGGTGTATTATTGAGGATGGAGCAAGCTTGTTTTCTGTTGCTCCAGAGCAGGGGTAGGCAACCTTTCTCCTTTAAGGGCCGAGGGACTTCAGCTCCCAGAATCCCAGAAGCTATTGGCCAACATGGGACTATTGGCTAACATGGCTGAGGCTTCTGGGAGCTGAAGTCTCTCGGCCCTTAAAGGGGAAAGGTTGCCTACCCCTGCTCCAGAGAATAGGACCCAGAGCAGTGTATTCAAACTACAGGAAAAGAGATTCCACCACAACATTAGAAAGAACATCATGACAGTAAGGGCTGTTCGACAGTGGAACACACTCTGTTGGAGTGTGGTGGAGTCTCCTTCTTTGGAGGTTTTAATCAGAGGCTGGAAGCCATCTGTTGGCGGTGCTTTGATTGTGAGTTCCTGCATGGCAGAAAGTGGTTGGAGTGGATGGCCCTTGTGGTCTCTTCTAACTCTATGATTCATGTTTAACCTTGGGACTCATCTCCAAGATACCTCGTTATATATATATACAAACATTCCAAAATCTGAAAAAATCCAAAACACCTCTGGTCCCAAGCATTTCAGGTAAGGGATACTGAGTCTGTAGTACAATCTGTAATGCAATTGGAGGAATTTGTGGAAGGATATAATTAGTCAATGATTTGTAGAAACTCACTTGTGGCAGTAAAGAGGAAAGGAATTAACCTTGGAATTGAGACTCATCAAAAGAATGGAGTATACATTTTATGATGAAAGAAACCTCTGCTGTCATACTAATATTATATATAGGATATTTCAAATGGTTTTCTTTTCATCTTTTTATTTAAATTGTTTTCCTGTTTAGTCTGACTGGAATATTGCTGTTTGATGAATGATATCACTTTTAAAATGACTTTTGAAAAAATACTGATTTAACACGACACCAAGTGTTTTTAAAAAACTACCCTCCAGGTTTTTCTTGAAACTCAAGGGAAATTTTTGAACAGATTTGGACTGTGTCTCGGGAGCTGTGGATTAAATATGAGGGAGCCCTAAGGGATGTACTTTGAAGCACCTGTACACTGAAGTTTCTTAAGTTCTTAAGTGAACTTCTCTGTCAAGTGTGAATATGCAGAGCTTTATTTGACATGATTCTTCTAGTGTGGCTTCCATTGTAGCAGCATAAACCAGAGATCTCTGGTCATCTATTCTGCATGTGGAGCTGCAGGCAGTACTGAATTTATGTGCAAGATAAATAAATCAGTTGACAGCTTCAGTGTATGAGGGTCCTCTAAATAAAGTTTTATAATAAAGCCCTGTTAGAATAATATCCCTTTTTGGTACACTTGGAAAGGTAAAAGGTAAAGCTTTCCCCTTTGGCAAGGTTGGCAAGTTGTGTTCAAATGTAGGGGGTGGTGCTCATCTCTGTTATTAACCCGAAGAGCCAGCATTGTCAAAGACAACTCTGTGATCGCGTGGCCAGCAGGACTGCACAGAATGCTGTTACTTTCCCACCAAAATGGTACCTATTTATCTACTTGCAGTTTTACCTGCTTTCAAACTCATAGGTTGGCAGAAGCTGGGACTAGTGAGGGGAACTCATTCTGTCCCATGGCACTTGGGCCTTGAACTGCCAACTGTCCGATGTTACGATCATCAGAGTCAGAGTCCATATACAGGTGTCCCTTGGTATCTGCAGAGGATCTGTTCCAGACCCCCCTCTGCGGATACTAGAATCCGCGGATGCTCAAGTCCGCATTGTTTCCAATGGTCGTGTGTCCACACCACCATTAGGGAAAACAGAACTTCAATGCATGTGGCGCATGTATGTGGCTGCCCCACCTTTAGGGGCAGCCCCCATTGTCCCCAGTGGTGCATGCACATGCCACCATTGGGGACATCCAGGCTTGCTGTCCGTGGATGTTTGAATCCATGAATGGCAAGTCTGAGGATATAAAGGGTGGACTATATACCAAAGGTGGAAAAAATGTGAAGAAACATTACTCTTGAAAGCTTTCAGGAGTGATGTGTGTGTTTGTTTTGTGGGGGGTAAGAGGGCCAAAAGCTCACCCAGCCTCCAAACCTAAAGAAAAGGAAAGCAGAAATTTTGGTTTTTAAACATTTATTGTTATTTACATTTTAGGCCTACTGCAGTCTATAGAGATCCCCAGAGCCCCAAAATTGCTCTCCTTCCAGAATTGACCATTGCTCCCTTACAGACTCAGCATATTTTAATTCAGCCGAGGAACTCTCATATCATACCAACACTGCAGAGATGAAAACCAGGGCATGTGTGACCAAGCAACGGTAGAGTGTGGTGCAGATGGCAAATGTTATTGATGAGGAAGAGCACACAAGTGAGGAGTGGCTGCAGCAAAATGCTTTTGCCTGAGCCTACTGAACATGGCAAGATTCTGCCCCCTTCTCCCTACTGAGTTAATTGAATGAAAGCCACTTTTTCACTTTGAACTTGGTTTGCAGTAATATAAATAAGCTGAGGACAAAGGGAGAAAGTGGGAAGAGGAAACTAGGACACTTTAAAAGCAGCTGAAAAAAGTGTTAGTACTGTCAGGATCCAGAAGTTATAGACCTGTCATGATAAGAAATATGAGTGGGTATTGTAATATGTTGATATAGTGATATAGTAATATTTTGATATGGTGAAATAGAAGTAATTAAATATGGTAGAACAGCACTATAGTTAATTAGAGGGAAGCACAATGGGATGGAGTCAAACCACAGAGGGGTAAAGGCTTGGGACAAATTGGAAAAGGGGGCTGGAATCCAAATGGAATGCAAAATTGTGACAAATGGGCAATGGCAGGGACAGGTGTAGTTTATGGCTCTGCGGGCTTCCTGAGGAAAGACTTTGATGGGGAGCAAAGCAATGCCTTCCTTCCTGGGAGAGATGGATGGATATGGAGATAGGAAGTTAAAGTGGCAAGTTTAAAGGACTCTTTGATATGATAGAAAGAGCACAGACGGGTCTGGACAAATGGGGTCTGGGAAAAAGTCCTTAAAGGTGGGATGCTTTGGGGAATGATTCACATTTGACACTAAAATCCTCTGTTGCAATCTCTGTTTGAAATCCAAAATAAATTGTCAGTTAACTTTTGCTGTGATGTTTTCTTTGTCTTCAATCTTGGTCAGCTAAACATGACAAGTCAGGATTAATCAGGAGTGTCTCTGACAAATTTGAACAGTTGGAAAGTATGTCATATGCAGTCCCTGGCTGCGTATCAGGGGAGATTTTTTGGGACTTGGGCTCCATCCACACTGCAGAAATAATCCAATTTGATACCATTTTAACAGCCATAGTGCAGTGCTGTGGAATTCTGGGAATTGCAGTTTTCTGAGACATTTAGCCTCTGTCAGAGAGCTCTGGTGCCACAACAAACTATAGTGCCATAGCATTGAGCCATGTCAGTTAAAGTGGTGTCAAACTGGATTATTTCTGGATTGCGGATGCAGCCTGAGTCTACTTTTGAATGTTTCTAACATATAATCTCCCCACTTTTAACATTTTGTATTTTGAGCCATATTAGGTTTTTAATATATATATATATATATATATATATATATATATATATATATATATATACATACACACACACACACACACACACACACACATATATATATTGAATGCAGTTGCTGTTGATTACGTAGTGTAGATTGCAATTTCAGTTCTCAGCAGTTCTCTTCCATGGTTACAACTGCTTAGACTTTTAACTGCCCTTGATTCTAGCGTGCTGTTTTTTAAGTACTTGTAATGATTAGTTTCTTTTGGAGCATTGCTTGAAAACCTTTCATCTAATGTTATTTGAAAAGTAATTTGGCTTCAATAAATTGGGAATTAACCTTCAGTAATCATGGATTAATCATCCATTCCTTGATATTTTTTAAACATCTTTTCTTTTCCAAAAAGAGAAAGTAAGAAGAGTGCTTTCCACAAGAATGCAGCACAGATTGCTTTTGTAGAAAACATTCTGCTTGAACTAAATAAAGGAGGAATATATAATAATGCAATTATTTTCAAAATATGGACTTGGTGCCAAAGAACCGTGAACAGAAGGGGAAAATATATTACTCCTGTTTTGCTAACTCTGCATTGCTGCAGTGTGCAAAATCTTTTAGTAGCTTTTGTGCAGATTTATCAGGGTTAGCATTGATATGATGAGAAATATGGTGAGCAATGAAAGCACAGGTTATAATTTCTAGTGTGCTTTGAGAAAAAACTTGTGAAAATTCTTGTACGATAGTTTGAACAAATGGGTTTTTTTCAGTTTACACAACTCTTGTTTACTATTGTTCTTCTGTCAGGTAAGAACTGTACATTTCATACACAGAAGAGGTTCTTGGGTAGTGTAGCAAGACTTTTAGATGCAAGCTGTAGAGTTTGGCCCAGAACAGACAGCCTGCCACTCTGGCTGCAATTGGGCCAGAACTACAGTGACCACACAACCCACTCCCAAATTAGGCTGACAGAGCAGTGCCAAACTGGTGCTGCCAGGAGTCAGATTTAATCTGCTCCTTTTTGATCTGGTCCAAAGGACCAGATCGCAGTGCTGGAACAGCTTCTGACCCTTTGGAAGCATGCGTTGTTTGAATGCCACACCCCCAAAGCAGTTGGAAGCTGCCTTATTTGGCTTGTGCTTTTCAGGCATTCAGGCATTTCTTTTGTTTAAACTGCATTCATACCATCCAACTGTCCTGATTTGGTGACAGTCTCAAAAACCTCTGCCATCCCACTTTTCCCGTACTTTTAAAATGCCCCAGTTGCTTTCTCCTCCTTTCATTTCCTCCCTTATCCTCAGCTTCAGTTGCTATAAATTGAGTTTGAAGTACAAAAGTAGTTTGCTCTCCATAAACTCAACAAGGGGAGAAAAGTAGAGAGAGAGAAAAATCTTCCCCCTTCCCTGTAGATGCAGACAAAACCAAACTGATGCAATGTCACCTAGTGTGTATAGTCTTCCTCATTAATAGCTTTTGCCATCTTTACCACATTCTGATGTTGCTTGGCCACATGTGTTTTGGTTTTCGCTTGTGAAATGCTGCAGGGTATGTGCATTTGGTTAGTGGTTTTTGTTTGTGTTTTTTAGTTCTGCAGAAATTATTTATAGTAGCTAAAGATATGAGTATAAAGATACCAGGTTACCAAATTTTGTTGTTGGCACTGCAGGTGCTGATATGCTGGTGTCTGGTAATTTTTAGGTAGGAATAATGGCTTGTAGTGTACTTTATTTTAATTGTTTCTGATGTTGTTTTGTCTTGATATGGGACTTAAATGTATGGTTTGCAGATCATATGTGAATGGTAATGTTCAAAATGTGTGTGAAACTGCAAATATAGTTCTGTGGTATGGTTTAAAAAGTAATTTCTGTACTTACCTTTAATGCAAAGAAATAAAGCAAAAGTGTTTGCATGATCTGTTTAAATCTTACTTGCCACTAGAGGGTGGTATCTGCAAATAGATAAAGAAAGAAGAGACTGAAATTTCCTATTCCACTGAGACTTAGCTGCCCCCCCTTCCATAAAATGAAATCACAGTAAATGATTCTTCTGATCCTATTAATGGAGTTCCTGATTCAGTCAGTCATGTTTTTATTATTTAGAGGCCAGAAACTGTTCTGATTCATTTCTTGGTTGTCATTTAGTAAAGTTACAATAACAAAACTCCTGGCGGTGGTATATGGAAATTTTAGTGTGATTTCATATAGAAGAGGTAACTTTTACATCTTAGTAAATGTTGTTCCTGGCCCATTCCCACGTGCAGACAGCTAGTGATCTTGGTGGGACTGAACATTCCTGTTCATTTTTAAAAAACCCTCTCATGTTGCTATTCTAATAGGATTCAGATGAAGTGCGGAACTGCATCTGCAGTAGTTCCACCTATATAACCTTGAATATCATTTGTTGGATTGGGGTGACAACATGATGATGGATTATCAAGGCTTTGTGTACTCTGTGCTAAAAGAAAGTGGAGCATATGACTAAGGACAACCCAAGTTCTGCACCGTAGGGCACCATCTGAAGACACATATGACGAAGCGTCTGCTGAAACTGAGCAACTGAAGTTGAAAAAGAGCAAGGCAGTGAATCCCACTGATCAACATAATTTCTGCCTACCCAAGTTCTGATTTCTGAGATTTCTGCAGGCCTACATAAACCTGAGGATGTCTTAAGAAAACCTTAAGAAATTGTGCATCTGTGTGTTCTTTTAAAGAAAGTCAAAATTTTCTACACTCAAACATACCATCTCTTTGTAGATTTCTATGCATCCCTTGGGATGACCTGCTCCATTGACACCTTCTCCTCCTACTGATTGTGTTAAAATCTTGTGCTTAAGCCATTCAACAACTGCTCAACCTGAATCAGTGGCAAAGAAGCTATTTTGTCACTGAAGAGACTAGGCTTTATGACAGGGGTAGGCAACCTTTTTGAGCCGGGGGCCGGGTTGCTGTCCCTCAGACAATGGGGGGGGGGGGGCTGAAGCGCCATAAATAAATAAATAAATAAATATTTAAAAAAAAATTAACAAAAAAATTAAAAAATATATGCATGCACAGTCTCTCAGCCCCAGAAAAGCCATGGCAAAACCCCTGTGGAGATTTTGCCAAGAAAACCTCTAGAACAAGTAATAACAACAATAGTCAATATCATCATGGCGGGTGGCAGCAGCGGCGGGGGGTGGCGGCAGCGGCAGAACTGGCCTGGGAGCGGTCCAAAGGCCTCGAGGGGGCACATCTGGCCCCCGGGCCTTAGGTTACCTATCCCTGCTTTATGACATGCAGGAAAATTGTAACACTGTGATGTGACACAAGGCTTTTTGATCCAGGAGAGGGGTTTATCTACACTACAAGGAAAGGAAGTGATTCCCATTGCTCTTGCAGCCCTTCCTGTCTTGAAGGAAATTTTCAAAGATGATTTGAGGGGTGCAGAGGTCAGAGGTAATTCTGAAAGCACTCTTTTTCCCTATTCCATTGATAAAACACTTGTTGGACCAAAGACCCTTTGTTCATTGAATGGACTCCAGTTGGGTATAACCATATAACTTTTTAAAAAATTATTATTATTATTATTATTATTATTATTATTATTATTATTATTATTATTATTATTTTCCCTCCCTCCCAGTAGGGATGTGGTGGCTCAAGTAGTCAAGACGCTGACTTTGTTGATTGCAAGATTGGCAGGTTGACAGTTCGAGGTCCAGGTGCCGCATGATGGGGTGAGCTCCCTTCACTAGTCCCAGCTTCTGCCAACCTATAGTGGCGCAGTGGTTAAATCCCTGTACTGCAGCCACTCACTCATAAACCACAAGGTTGTGAGTTCAATACTAGCCAGAGCTCAGGCTTGAGGTCACTAAAATGAGTACCCAGCTGTTGGGGGGCAATGAGCTTACAGTTGTAAACCACTTACATGCTGCATAGCGCGGTATGAAACAGTATATAAATGAAGCTGCTTTTGCTTTGCATGCAAATGCAAATAAATAAATAGGTACCACATTGGTGGGAAGGTAAACAGTGTTCTGTGCAGTCATGCTGGCTACATGACCCACAGAGTAGTCTTTGACAACACTGGCTCTTTGGCTTAGTAACAGAGATGAGCACCATCCCCTACAATCAGACATGACTTGACAACCTTTTCAAGGGAGAATGCCTTTACCTTTTTCTTCCTCCTGGTATAGGGACTTAAGGTGGCTAAATTTTTTTTAAAACTAAGCGTAATTTTCAGTGAATCATCTATCCTCTCTCCATTTCCAACACTACTGTATTACTGCTAGGAGCAACATTTTCCATTTCATTGTGTCCTTGTATGAATGATTTAACAGTTATATTTAGGCTCTTGCATATCTTGTTGGTTCCCCCCCTGTCTTCCTTTCTTTATTTGGGTGGTGGTGGGGAAATAAGAGCTGTTTTTCTTTAAGTCAACATTTTAACAGGAGCCTCCTTGCTCTTTTGAAGGTGTCAGAACGGGTAGAGAGAAGACTTCAGGAGATAGGACAAGAAATTCGCTCAGAAAGGCAGCTGGTAGAAAGACGCCAGGATCAACTCGGGCACATGTCTGTGCATCTCCAGGAGGTATGCAAAAAAGTCTTTTCATACATACAGAACTGCACTACTGCTACTTGTTAACTATCTAAATCTTTGCTAATTATTTACAGGGATGACTGCCATTCTTGCACATTTGTTTTGTTGGGGATCAAGGAAACTGTCAAGAAGCTATACATGAAAGGAGTTCTCATCACAGGCAGGAAATATTAAACTTCTTGGTTGTGAATATACATCACTTTTTGAAAGCAAGCTACCTCATAACAAATTTCAGGTGCACCTAAGATTTAAACTTAAAAGGCGTTGTTAATAACTGCCTTGTGAATACGGTGTATTTGAAGTTCAAATATGATGTAATGGGTAGCCAGTTCTAGTGCTATATAATCAGCTATGCTTGAAGCAAAATGCATCTGGCAGAGTACAAGAGTTTGCTGTGGAGACAAACTGAGCAATTGTTTGCTTTAGAAAAGAAAATTAAGGCCTTTTTTGCCCCTCTCTTTGAAAAGAGTGCCTCAAATGCATACAAGGAGAGGTAGTGGATTTGCTCCACCCTAATACTTGAGAAGCCACGGTGATAAAATATAGGCCTCATAATTTTAGATTTAATATAAGTGCTTGGGCTTATATTTAGATAGTCATCTCTGACTGACTTTACTCTGGTATCTCACAGAGCCTGTGAAAAGTTTAATTTCATATTTGGTTGCTTTAATACATGTGGTGACCTATGTGCTTTTTAAAAAAGGCAATTGCAGATTATACAGTACAGTATAAGCTGGTGAGGATTAATTTAGATTGACGCTTTCTGTTCTGAAAGAGTAGCTCTCCTTTTAGAGGTCACATTTTTTAAAAAGAAAAAAAGATAACACACATTTTAATTTGAGTAAAGGTAATACTTAGCTCTTCAAGTTCATGTGTGTTTCTTTGGTCAAAGGTTTTTTTTATACTCTCCCCCCTTTAAATTGCATAGGATGGAGGACTGTTAGAATAAAAAAAAAAGGAAGGTGCTTTTAATTTCTACAGAGAAAATCCTCATGTTGACTGGCAGTCTATTAATCCTTCCCTGTCCCATGTTTTTCTTTCTTGATTTAGGAAGCTGATACATATTTTTAAATGATTATTAACAAGCGTATGTATATATTTTTACAAATTGCTATAGCTTCCCATTGACATTTGGAGTTTTGTTTGTCAAATTACCTTCCAGTTGATATGGAATGTTTTCTTTGAAGTGTTTTTGTCCTAATTTTGCCATAGTTAGAGAATTTTATGCTTGAGATAGTTGTTTAATTTAAATTGCATAGGGTTATCCATCAAACATGAAATAATGGAGAGCCCTAACCCTAACCCTAAAAGTGGACTCATTTTGCACTATTTCTGGCAGTCTGCAACCCCCCTTAATCTACCTAATCAAATTACTGGCTTTTCCTCTCCTGTCCACTTCTCTTTTTTCTTTCTCCCTGTCCTTCCCACGAATCTCCCTGTACCGTCTGTGGAATTCATCATATTCTATCAGACAGTGCCGGTTTTGGAGGCTCTTGGGCAAGAAGGCCTGAGTTGTTCCATTTCTTTTTATTGTTGTAGTGTATTGTCCACTCACTTGTTCCCTCTTGTTGGACACAGTCTGCAACACCATTCTAAGAGAGGAGCAACCATAGCAGCAAAGAGAAGGAGCAGCAGATCCAGAGGGCACCAGTGGCTAGCAAAGGAACTTGTGCTGAGCTGCTACTAAGATAACCATTGCTTATGTACTGACAGTGGACCATCAGCCTTATTTGTCTTTGAGAAAGGCCAATGACACTTATTTGTTTTGTATCAACGTATTGGCCTGTTCCTTCAAAGCTGTGGCAACTATTAGCAAAATATATTTATCATTCATTTTTTGTGATGTAATAATTAGGCTAGAACAATAGGCTTCTTGGTATATCATTGAAATATATTGTTTTAGAAAGAAGTTGGTTGGGTGGGTGGGTGGGTGGGTTTTCGTTTGTTTGTTTTGCTATGGATAGGTTATTATCGTGCTCATATCCTGTTTGTAGGCTCTCCAGAACTTTAATGACTGTTGTGAGAACAACATACTAGATACTAGAGCTCCTCCAGTGAGCTCAAGGCAACATACATGGCTTTCCTCCTCCCCACTTTATCCTTATGACAACCCTGTAAGGTAGTCTGCCTTGAATGCCATTTTGGGAGAAAGGCGGGATATGAATCCAATAAATAAATAAATAAAGGTTAGGCTGAGAGATGAGTGATTGGGTCAAAGCTTGGTGGAGACTAGAACCCACATCTCTCCAGCTGCAGTCACTCCAGCCACTACACTAAACTTTTTCTAGGATTAGATAGGCTGTTGGTCTGATGTAGCACAGTTCTTTTTCTCCTCTCTTTTGCTCAGAACCATTATTTCATGTTTGATGGAATCATGCGAACTGTATTTTATTGTGGCACCAGAGTTCTTTGACAGAGAAGGCTCAATGTCTCAGAAAAAAACCAATTCCCATGATTCCCTAGCACTAACCCTAACCCTAAAAATGGACTCAATTTGCACTATTTCTGGCAGTCTGCAACCCCCCTAACTTTTCATATAATTCAAAAAGATAAAGATATACCCCATTGCAAAGCCTATATGCACAAGAATTTAGCTGAGTAATAGAAATTTGTCAAACTTATCTAAGTGATGCCACTGTAAAATATAGAGTGGCTTAGACCACACAGCTGTGTGTTGAGGGTAAGAAGTCATTTATTCCCACATGAACTGGATTATATGGCATCGAATCTGCTTCTCACCACATATTTTCTTTCACTTTGTCTCAAATATTTATGACACCAATACATCCTCATAAAAGGCTGCAGGATCATTGTGGCCACAAGACGTCAGTATTTTGCTATCCTTGAACAGCAGTAAGGCTGGCTAAATTCCACTGTACATTGCAAACCATGAAGGAGCTTTGTTAGAGATGTTAGAGATGTATATGTTTTAATTACTACATTGTGGTCTTGTCTACAGTCTGTATTTTATGTGTGTCATGTGCAGAAGTGTTAATCCTTAAGAGAGCTTGGAAAAACTACTTTTTGGACTGTGCATCCCAGAATCCCCCAGCCAGCCTGACCAGCAGCCATATTGGTTGTGGGATTCCTGAGAGTTGTAGTTCCAGTGTTTCCAATGTCTGATTTTTATTTCAGGAACACTGTGAAAATACTTAACAGTTCCAACTACATATCTTGAGATCATGCAGATAAAGAGTCTAGCAGTAGATTCTTAACTAATCCAGTATGTGGTCTCTAAAAGAACCAGTCCAGAGCCTCTGATTGGCCAACAGTGGCTGAAGATGAGCAAAGTGCAAACTGGAGATAACCATCCCCTGTTCTTATGGAAGCCAAAGCAAATCTTGCAGTGTACTCCAATCCCTTCAGGTATTGCTGCACAGACTTCAGAATGTTAGAAAAATAGAGAGATAGGGCCTGGAGAGCAACAAGGGATACTTTGAATTTCAGTAGCAAATGGATGGTCAAACAAGGGACAAAATATAGAGACAGAGAAGTTTCAGAAGAAAGAGAAAGACATAATATTAAAATGATGTTACAGTCAGCCTTCCATTTCCATGTATTCCTTATCCATGGATTTAAGCATCCATGGCTTGAAAATATTCAAAAAGTATATAAACTCTGAAAAGTAAACCATGATTTTGCAATTTTATATAAGGGGAGCCATTTTACTATCCATTATATTTTTTTAAAAACCTGAACACCCACCGATTTTGGTATTCATGGAGGGTCCTGGAACTAAATCCCAGTGAATATCAAGTGCCCACTGTTCTTCCCTTTCAAAGACAAAGCCATGTTAGGGCCTTTACATACTGCCAGAAATAATTCAGTTTGAGGCCACTTTAACTGTCCTGGCTCAATGCTAGGGAATCATGGGAATTGTAGGTTTTTTTTTTTTTTGAGACATCGAGCCTTCTCTGTCAGAGAGCTCTGGTGCCACAATAAACTACAGGGCTTTAAAAGTGATAACCAACACCTTGTACTGGGCCCGGAAACTAATAGGCAGCCAGTGGAGGGACCTTAGTACTGGAATAATATGGTCCCTCGTAGATGTTCCTGACACTATTCTGGCCGCCATATTCTGAACTAACTGCAGTTTCCAAACCAAGCACAAGGGTAGCCCCATGTAGAGCGCGTGGCAGAAATCTAGACATGAGGTTACCAGCGTGTGGACAACAGTCTCGAGATCCCTTCCAGAAAAGGGCACAGCTGGCGTATCAGCTGAAGCTGATAACAGGCGCTCCTGACTATCACATTCACCTGATTCATCATCAGGAGCGACGAGTCAAGGAGCACCCCCAGACTGCGAACACAGTCACTGGAGGAGAGTGTGACCCCATCCAGGACTGGAGGTTGCAACCCAATTCTTGGTTTCGGGGCTGCTACCATGAGCACCTCTGTCTTGTCCGGATTCAGATCTACCTTATTTGAGATGAAAATGGACACAAAGATTCTCCCCTTGTTTGGAAGTCTATCATGGGCATGGACTCAGACTTTTATCACTCTTGGGACATACTATGGTAATCACCTAAAACCATAGTGTGTTGTGATTTGTTATCTTAAGCTGGGCTAATATATGTGATGATGGGAACACTCAGTGGCTAGTTAAGTCACTATATTCTAAGGGCCTTTGCAAACTGCCAGAAATAGTGCAAATTGAGTCCACTTTAACTGCCCTGGCTCAGTGCTAGGGAATCATGGGAACTGTAGTTTATTGTGGCACCAGAGCTCTCTGACAGAGAAGGCTCAATGTCTCTGAAAAAAAGACAGTTCCCATGATTCCCTAGCACTGAGTTAGGGCAGTTAAAGTGGACTCAATTTGCACTATTTCTAGAAGGAGACTCCACCATAGTAAGGAGACTTACTATGAGGCCTGGTTCTCCAAAGTTCTCAGAGGTCCACATATGTTTAGGGGGCTTATGTCTAGTATCAGAGGCCCTCGCATATCTAATATACTAGCTCAGCCGGCCCTTGCTAACACCGGGGCCGAGGAACACCTGCGGCGAGCGGGGAGGGCTCCAGCGCTATAAGAGCTCCGCCAGACCATCTCCTGCAGGCACAGAAGCGGCAGTGCTTGAAGGGCTGCGTGGAGGACTCCCAGCCCAGCCTAGCTCAGCC
>CM034701.1:37028691-37046531 GCA_020142125.1 Phrynosoma platyrhinos
TGGTTCGCCATAGGGCGGTATATAAATAAAAATTATTATTAAAAAAAAAAAATTATAATATAAAAGAACCTGGGGTGCCAGGCAATTTTTTTCTTTTAGTCATAGTGTGACTGAACTGTGCCATGAAGTGGAAGTTGTGTGGAATGCTAGAGTAGGTACGTCACATGAAACTCCATGTGGGCATATAAGGCAGCGTGGTGGTTCGAATAAGAGGTTAGTTAGCTTTGGCTCTTCTTTGGGTCTCTGTGACTCACGTAAATGGGTTATCCTGCACACATACAGTGCATTCTTGGAACCTTCTAGAGTCAAGAACCTTTGAACTGAGTGTTCTGTTTCAGGTCCAGGAGAGTCCAGTGGCAATGTCTAAGTTGGCAGGATTCAGGCAAGAATTGCAATCAAGAAAGGACACTCTGGAACAAGAGCAAGTCAGTCTTTATTCAGACCAACAGAATCCTACTGGAGAGCAGGCAAGGGTCCAAAAGTAGAGTCCAAGCCAGGTCAGATTAACCAAAAAGCAAGCAAAGACAAACCGTAGGCAGACTAGCCCTGCTCCCTAGATGCTGATTCACAGTTGACACTTAGAAATGTCCCCTGATTGACCAGGATTTGCCTTCCTATGGAGGAGTCCATTTGCTGTGTGCATATGGCGAGAAGGATGTAAGTCCTTTTGAGCCATCAGAAGAGGCAGTAGAGTTCTGGTTAGATTTCCATTTCTGCAAATTGCTTCTTCCCTGTTTTTAAGTCTCATATTCCTGTTCAGAACTGTCAACTATGCGGCAAACGTTTGGTTCTTCTGGTGAGACCAGCCTCCTAAAACAAAACAATAATCAAGACCATTTTATAACTCTAAACATAAAATGGCCCGAAGTTGTATTCCTTCATGGAATTTGAAAGGTCAGGTGTATTGTGTTTACAGAATTGTGCCCATCTATATCTTTGTGGATGCTTTTAGAGTTCTAGAAGACTGGTAAAGCAAGATTTCCTTTGGCTAAATTATTGGGTGAATTTCTCCTTGAAATGATTTGTTCTTCTGTATATTTGGCAATACTAGGCTAAACAAGCTGTCCATCAGTTTATCTAAGGACTGCTGTTTAGTTCATGGTTTTGAAATTTCCTGGAATTAAAAAAAAAAGTTTCCAGATAGGAGCATTTTGAGAATAATTTTGTTTAACATTAATTGTACATGTGCTGTGCAGCTTCATATTTATTCTTCTGTAGCCTTGTACTTTTAATTAGAAAAATATAGCAAACACAATTGCTCTTGACACTGTATGACAAGGCTGCTGTAATTGCTCTCCCTCTTATCTGAATTTGATTTGTCACTTCACAACATTATCACAGTTTATTTAGATATTAGCCTCTTTGGGGAAAGTGTCATTAACTTTGTGTCTTTTAAGAAGTTAAAGTGTTATGCTATTCATGACACTTAATTATTTTAAAAAACTGCTTTGCTTTAGTCAAATGATTACTTAACATAAATTAATCTGAAGCCTGCACAATGGGCTGTTTCCTTGTAAATATGGGTTGTGATCCAAAGAGCTACTTTGAACATGCCCAAGAGCTTAAGCATGCCTGTGGGATTTTTGATGCCATTTCACAAACTGAATTTCAAAGTCTTCTTAGTAGCAGAAGCACTTTTCCATGGAGGGGAGGAGAGAGCTGCTGTAGAGAAAATAAAGATCACTCCAACTATGCTAAATTCAATTTGTGGTTTTTGTTCAAGTCCAAATGTGATGCATTGGGAGACTGACATTATACTCGCTTGTTTACAGTATTTAAATGGTCACAGTAACTGTGAACAACTAAGAAGAGGTAGTGGCCTGGGTTTGAAGATGTGTAGAATCCCCGTGCCATTCACTTTTTCCTTAATCCACTTTTTCTTGGTAGACTACATTAAACCTGGGAGGCTATTTAATTGACATTTCTTTGTATCATTGAGAAGCTATAATAACACATTAAGAACAAGCCAGGATATTAGGCTTTGGTTCTTTCTTTCTTTCTTCTTCTTTCTTTTTCTGTTAGGCTTTAAGTGGCAACATGAATGTACCATATGCAAGCAATTTAGCAAACATATTGTGAACTTATTTGCAGATCTGCTGTATAAGCAGTTTGGCCTCTCATTGGTTCTAAAATGTTTTTGTAGTGAGAGTGTGCACACATTGTTCTGTCATATATGCAGGTTTCTTAAAACCAATATAGTTATGGACTACTTATTTTTACTATACCTGGAAAATAAAATGGGATGGCATATTTCAAAATACCAGTGAGGCGAGAGATTGCTTTTTTATTTCATGTTATTGCTGTTTAATGGCGTAAATATCCTTCAGTGCTGCTTTGTTAAGCTGAGGTGGCATATTGATTTCCAAGACTCTGAGTTAAGTTATCTTAATATTAAGATGCCTGGTTCTTCTTCTTGCATGAGTGTATATTACACTAGGTAATATTAAGATTCTTGTTTTTCTTGCACTAGTGTATATTACAGTGTGGAGTTGGTGTATAAGGTGCTTCTAACCTGTGGAACATGAGGTAAAGAACAAGGTAGTTTCCTTTCACCAGGTCAGACTATCTGTCTATCTTGTCTGTACTGTATGCTTTGACTAGCAGTTCTTCAGTCTCTCAGGCAGAGGTTCTTGCCATCATCTGCTACCTGCCTTTGAAAAGAATTTGGATATGCCAGAGAGTGAATTGTGGATGTTTAAATGGTGAATTTTAAATATAAATTGTGTTACTATATGTACATCTTGTTTGCCCTTTTAATTCATGTGTGTTTTAACTAATGTCTTTTTAGCTGATGTTAGTTTGTTAATTGTTGTTGTTTCCCACCTCACTCCATGGGGAGAGGTTGATAATAAATAAATAAATAAATAATGAAATTCCATATATTTCTGTTAGTTCTGAACTCTTTGAATTTTAGGGAAGATAGGGACAGCACATTGCTCCAAGAAATGTTGGTTCTCAAAGCCCACTCACTTTAGTGCTTCCTAAATATCTTATGCCTTAGCTTTATTAAATCTTGTATAATGTTTTAGAAATGTAAAAGAAATTCCTTCTCTAGCTCGATTCCTTTATACTATCAGAAATGAAAACATATATAATTATACTGTAATGAAACCAAAGAGGAGTGTGCAAAAGCTCCAGTCACTGCAGTTTCTTGGGTCGGAGTCTGTGTCACAGATTGGTTTTGTTTACTTTGTGGCAAGATCCTGCCTCTTGTTGAATGTTGTGGCATTGAGTCTTATATATTGTGAAACGGTGGTTAGCCTAAAAGTAACTAACAATCTAACAAGTACTGCTACATTTAAACTTCAGTTCATTGGTTATACTTCTAGCATTTTATATATATATATATATATATATATATATATATATATATATATATATATATATACACACTTGACCCCACTGTTTATTTCTTCCTTTACGAGATGGCTTCATCTGATGAAGCAGATTCTAGTTCATGAAAACATATACCACAATAAGCCTTTACGGTGCCATGAGCCTCTGTTGTTGTTTTTTTTCATTTGACTTTGTGCTTGGCTTATGGAGTGCAACAGGTCATTTGGTGTAGGGTCCTCAGTAGTTGTTCTGCTGAACATAAATTAAATTCACCAGGATGATTAAAAATTCCCCAGGATGAATAAAGGATAGGGCAGAGTCTCACCTCTAGATTCCATAGTGAGGGGAGTTTACAATTCTTTCCTAGGCCCTTAAAGTGAGGCAGCATGGAATATAAATACACAAAGAGCTTGAAAAACACTGGGGTGGTGGTGGTTATATTTTCACCTTAACTGCAAAAGGAAGTCTGATTATCATGCAGCACAAGTGGCTACCTTCCTTGGGATGGGGAACTATTGGATGCTCCAGCAAACAAAGAACTCTTAAGTTTTCCATTGACCTTTCCACTGAATTGTGATGGCGTATCAGGAATGGCTGCAAGAAGCCACAGTATCCTGTAAAAACAAGATGTAAGAGGAGGATTCACCATATTTTAATGCCATACTGGGCTTCTAAGGATCTTCTATGTTGTAATGGTGCTTTAAAACAAGGTGGGTGCTTCCCACATGCCTTGTTTTTTCAGTGATAATTGTGTCTTTCTTAGCTGCTGGCAAGCAACAACAACAGCAACAGGACATGAACAAATCCAGCATGCAGGAACAGTGAGAGTCACAAAACTGAGCAGGGGATACAGCAACAATAGAGAGCCATCTGGTATTGTGGTTTCAGTGTTGGACTAGGATGCTAGAAGACCATTGTTAAAAATCCCCACTCGGCTATAGAAACTCATTGGGTGACCTTGGCCAAGTCACACTCTCTCAGCTTCAGGACAAAGCAATGGCAAACCCCTCTGAATAAATCTGGTCAAGAAAACCCCACAATAAGGATCACCTTAGAGTCACCATAAGTCAGAGATAATTTGAAGACAGGCAAACAAAGGAACAGTGGCAAGCTCTGAGAAGTGGAAGCATGCAAGTCACACAGTATTTTCTTTCTTCCCAAACAATCCCTTCCTCTTCAAAAGATCCCAAAGCATGTACACATTGGCAGTTTAATTCCTATGTAATATAACTCATGCCTTTTTTGAATTGACCTAAACAGAATGGAAAGACACGTAAGCTCTGAGTAATTTATTGGCTAGAGTTTGAATGTTAATTACGAAATATTGGAAAACCTCAGTGCTGCCAGTGCTTGATTGAATTGTGTAGGAAAAATGTGGTATACTATGAACATGTTGAAGCTGTCAGCAGTTTTGAAGGTGTGAGATGTTTAGACATTATGCATTACTAGACATAAAAGGTATTCAGGAGACTTGTGATATTTTGTAGCAGTAGGTTTCCTAGCAAAATGTATACTGTTGAAAACCTTGCCAGCTTGATTGTGATAATGATAAACGTGTTAATGGCACCTTTTGCCATTGTTCTATGTGACTTTTAAAAAGTAATTTCATATAATACAATGGCATAAACTCATGTTTATAGTATCACTATTAAGGTGATACTTATATAAAAGCTAAAGGAAATTATAAAAAATAATTAGACTGTTCTGTGGGGAGAGGGGGTGATCGCATTTAAAAAAAAGTGTATACTGTATAAGAGTATTTTGGGATTTAGTTCCAAAGTTTGTTAGTAAATAATTATATCTAATGTATCATGTGAAATGAAGAAACTGACAGTTGGATGGCAATACTTGGAATAGAGGAAACAAAATTTATTTAAAAAATAATAATCCTATGCTGATTTCTGTTTTGTCAACTGTATTCACACAACTTAATCATCCAGATGCATTGTATTGACTTCTGGATTTCAGAACTCTTTGGGAATATGTTCTATATTCACAAAAGTGTTTTTGAGTGTCACATCAAAGGTATTTCAAAATGTCCAAACACCCGAAGCCAGAAAACATGTTCACACTTGCGTTGACCAGATGATACTTTTCTACAGAATGTATACTAAACATACTCTGGTATAAATCTAGAAATTTTAGTCAAAAAACTGACCAAAAAGGTTATGTCGACTTACCCACAAGTCAATACAAGTACTGTACTTTAACACTCACTAAAAAAAAAAAAAAAAGGGGGGGGGGAACCATTCCCTGTTGAAAAACAAGAGTGTAATCTGTCCTGGTAGCATTGATTCCCCTCATCCATCCAGCCTTTAGTGTGAGCATAAACAGTTATGGAATTTTGTAAGTTTTTTTGGCATTATTTTTCTTTCCTTCATCCTTTAGATCTTTTGTTACATTGTTTCTAAGTTTTATCTTCAACGTATCCACAGGTCATATCAAAATCCATAATTTTGGCCCCCAAACCTGTACTTGATTTATACATGAGGTCGACTTATATATAGTTGAGTATAAACGGTAACCTCTGTGCTCTGAAATACTGCCACTGTTGTTTTGAACTGAAAACAAAATGAATCAAATGACAAAAGCATGCCATCCTTAAAAACCTGAGACTACATCAACAATGTAGGAAAATAACTGTTGTTTCTTACCTGCAGGAATACCTAGCATTAATAGAATCATGGTTTAATTTTTTTACCCCAATAACAAATTAGGGGAAATGTCATCCATCACTTTCTTCATGCTAGCCACTATGAAGATAAATAGAATATCTTAATGCTGCTTTGGGCTTTGAAAGTAAATTTCTCACACAAGGTAAAACACCTGCTTGAGTTATTTTTAAAAATAGTCTACCCTACTGCAGAAGTAATGGAGTTGAGGTGGTGTATGAACTGAGCTCTTAATTTTACTCCTGTTAAATGTTCTCTTGGGTTACCTGAGAAACAAACAAAGAATTTTATTATTTTATTTGTTTGTTTTTGGAAATGTCACACCAGTTACCCTGCATTTACCCTATTAAACGTGAGTTTGCAGATATGCATCTGCCACTGTCCCAGTTAGCTGAGCATGTAGCCATATGGACATGGGATGTCCTGTATGCAGTGGCACCATCAGCCTTCTGAATATTGGAGGGTTGCATTATTGATGCTCCTAATTATGTCTCTCCTGCACTCACCACAGCCTACCATGCCATACAGAAATCAGCTCCGGATGATATCTCATTATAAAATGAATGGCAGATTTATTGGCATAGTTATAAATCAAGGGTTTCACGATCATGCAATGGCTCAAATAGATAAGACGTTGACTAAGACGCGGAGATGAGCACTGCCCCCTACGATTGGACATGACTTGACAACCTTGTGAACGGGGAATACCTTTACGTTTTACCTTTCATAATTTTTTTAAAAAAGCTCACATTTTTCTTGTCTTGTCTTGTCTTCAAGGCTTTAAAGCAACAAGATGCTAAATCTAATGAAGCAGAAGTGGCCTTAAAAAGTGTAATCTTGAAAATGGAAGGTGAAAAAAGCAAAGTAAGTTTGTATTTTTTTTATTTTGTGCTATTCATGGTATGTTGTTTTCTTTTCTTTTTCTTCCCCCTGCCCCCAACTGATGCAGTCTCCCTGGTTATTGGAAGATGATGAAGACTAAAGGGACAGAAGTAGTGTGATCATTCCTCAGTCTCGTACAATTTTATTTCTGTGAGGAATTTGAACACATGACTAGGGTTTCACATGTGATGGTGTGTGCAGTGCTTTGCACTCTGGAATATTACTCTGGCCACTAGCACTCTTTGCCACAGCTTCTATGAATTTATCCAGTCCTACTGCAGCTTGTGTCAGTGAATTCCAAAATGTAATTGTTCCTCTGTGAACAAGTATTTTTTAAAAAGATGTTCTGAATCTTCAACCATTTAGTTTCAGTGGATGACTGTGGGTGCTAGTATCAAGAGAGGAGAAAAACATTTCCCTATTTACATTCTCTACATCATACATAATTTTATAAACCTCTGTCATTACTCTTTACATGCCTTTGGTCTAAGCCGGGGTAGGCAACCTGTCCCCTTTAAGGGCCAAGGGACTTCAGCTCCCAGAAGCCTCAGCCATATTGGCCAATAGTCCCATGTTGGCCAATAGCTCCTGGGATTCTGGGAGCTGAAGTCCCTCGGCCCTTAAAGGGGATAGGTTGCCTATCCCTGGTCTAAGCTGAACAGCTCTGAAGATCATAAAGACTGGCTGGGTAGAAATTGTAATTTCTCCATTTGGTCTCCCTCACAAGATTGCAACGAGTTTAAACAACTGCCTTCTCTAAATAAGGTGTGGGAAACATAAAAAGAAGGGGAAATCTGGATCAAGGGGAAAAAAGGGAAGAAATCAAAATATTGTTGAAATATCTATGAGAGAAACCCTAGCCAAGGCACAGAATAGGCTTGTTTTCCTAACTTATATTCTAATCATAACTATCATAAACAATACAAAAAAAGAGGAAATGTTGCATAGACTAAGTGTGGATGGAGCTGATTTTTACAGAATCTAGAGGGCCCAAGAGATGCTAATTCTTTTTCTATCTAGCAAACACCCATATCTTCAGATGAAGCAGATTCTATTGCAGATCAGACACCAAGGAAGCATCCTTGGGATTAGATCTAGACAAAGGAAGATTCACATTTTGTTGTTTGTTAATAGTTGCAATATTAGGATACTCAGCATCTTAAATTGTATCTGGAAAGCAAAAAGTGACTAGATCAAATTCTGAAATGATAGTTTTTTGTTTTAGTTCTGATTTGAAGAACAATGGACATTGCAGGGACTTAAACTGAGTTCTGTATTACTTACAGACATATGCTGAGCCATCTTAAATTTTACCTTGAGTTTTGGATGTTATTCCTTTATGTATCTTAAAATATCAGTTTACTTACCTTCCCATGAGATCTGTGGCTCTTGAGTTGAAAAGTAGTCTTAAAACTATACCTTTAACCACTTGAAAATGGAACTTATTTAGTAAAAGAGGGAGATATACTAGCAACTGAATTGTGTAGTCCAGCTTTTAGGGGAGAAACATACAGTAAATTAAAGTATATGTAAACAGATCATTTGATCTAAGTTACCATTGGAATAACAGGCATTTGGTGAGCTCAGTGTAATGTTACATGAGTATTCAGAGTATTTCTGGGTATATTAAGTATTTATTTTTTAAAATCATAACATTATTTGCAATGGAATGAAAATTGTCACCGTTTTTAATCCAAACAAGCTTGAACAGGATTTGGAGCGCTCCCGGAGGAAACTGGATCAGTCGGAAAACAGCCGGGAAATTCTTCTCCACCAGGTAGCTACTTTCCTTTGTGGAATAGTTATCTCCTTTCACAGTAGGCAACATTCAGGTCTCTTAGAAGTTGTTAACAAATAGCTTGGTAGATAGTCAGGAGGAGGTATGATAAAGCATTCAGAATAGTGCATACCAAACTTGATTACAAGAGAACATTTTATATAAGGTTGTCATAACAATATAAGCTCAAGAAATGTAACCAAAGCTGGTTGTCTTCATTTCTCTCATAGCATGACACCCCACCAATCAAAGATTTTATCTAAAGACTTTGAAAATATAGTTACTGTTATGTATTGCTATCCTACCTTTCCTAGTATAATGTAGTTTGAGATGAGAAAATGGCTTGGGTCACTCAGAGAACTTCATGTCTGTATGGAAGAGGGACCAAGCACTTTAAAGCCATGAGATACAAATGTATAGAGCCTGGAAAAAACCCACAACTTCTAGAACCAGTAGCCATTTGGCTGGGGGATTTTAGAGGGTATATAAAAAAAGAAACTTCTTGTATTCAGCAAATGATCATTTGTGTCTCTAAGGTCTTTTTTTCATAGCATTTTGTTATGGCTCAAAAGTGCCTACTGTTTATTTTAGTGATCTCTCTGCATTTGTATCTGAATCTGCTATAACTGATGCTCTTCAAACAAATTGTATTTACACAGCCATGAGCTGATTCATGACAAATGAGGGCTTTCCATAGACTTAATTGTGTAGTTTTCTCTCTCCTTTTCTCCCAACCTTGTTGGCAGAGCTTGATCATTGCCATTTTAACTGATTATCTGATTTAATGTACCTTCTCATTTTGGTTGAGATTAAAATCTCAGATATCCTTTGTGCATACATATATACCTATCTATAAACTAAGGTCACTTACAGATTGTATTTATGGTCTTTTGTCTTTCTGTCACACACATTTTGATGTATTTTGAAAGAGCAGGAAAAGGTCCTGCCTTAAAAGTAAGTAAATTGAATGAATGGAGATTTTCCTCCCTGTCCTGGAGCTGCTTTGTTCTGCTTTGCTTTGCACAACCAAATTACGGTATAACTTTGTGAAAGTGAATTGTGTTGCAGTGCCTAATTTCTTTTCTGACATCTAGCAAAATATATTTTTTTCAAAATCAAAACCAAACCAACAAACTAGATTCTCATTCAACATCTTGTGTGTTTGCCTGTGTAGATATGTTACTGTTTATTCTGTGGTTACACTGACCCTCAGTTTGCAGGGCAAACAACGGGCCTGGGCAGGGATTATTTAATAGGAAAATATAATGGTAAAAGAAAGGCCAGCCACTTGCTCTCATGTTTTTGAATAATTAGCATCTCCTGGCAACTACATTTCAGTAGATAAAAGATAAAAGTGAGAGATCCAGTCAAGGATTTTTGGTATAATATGTAGACACAGACAAGAACACAGACAAGAACACAAAACACCACCTGGATCTGAGGCATCCATTTAAACAGAGAGCATACATTTGGTTTATTAATAATAATAATAATAATAATAATAATAATAATAATAATAATAATAATAATAATTTTTATTTGTATCCCGCCCCTCTGCATAGCAATCATTTATTGTTGTGTACAGCCTTAAGCTTGTGTCTTAAGATATCTTTCAGGGGTAGGCAAACTGTCCCCTTTAAGGCTTCAGTTCCCAGAAGCCTCAGCCATGTTGGCCAATAGTCTGGGATGTTGGCCAATAGTCTGGGATTCTGGGAGCTGAAGTCCCTTGGCCCTTAAAGGGGACAGTTTGCCTACCCCTGTATTTAATTGATAATGACCATGAAGATATCACTCCACATGTGACTAAAGCCTTCTAGCATGTTTAAAAGTTGGTACTTGTCTGTGTATGTGTGTATGTGTGTGTTAGATTGAGGATCTCCGTTCCCAACTCCTTAGAGCAGAAGAGGAGCGTCTGAATCTTCAGCATCAGATTTCTCAGGTTGCCATACATCATAACCATCTGGATGAACAGGAAAATGACAGGAGGAAGCAAAGAGGTAGATGTATCCTCACTCCATTCTCTAGCCATTATTGTACCATATTGTGACAGTGTCGTGACAAAGAGTCGGTGATTATAAGTACAACTTGTATTTTGCCGAACCCCTTAGAAGGAGGGTGCGAACAGCAGGTACACAACTGTTTTGTCAAACCAATTAAAAATAAGGTATGTACCAAACATCTGTTGCCCACAACTTCAGTGTATTTATTTTTTTTAATTTAAAAATTGAATTTATTGGTTAAAAAAACCATCATCACATATAATCCATCATTCATTTTACAGTGTATTTAATTCTTCATATGACTGAAATTTACAAGGGTTCACAGACAGATTTCTGTAAAAAGATGAACTGGAGAGGGTAAAAACAGTTGTGTAAATTAAACTTAACACTGTCAAAGAAGCCATAGTCGAACAAGTAGAAAATGTATTGTGTAAGGTTTTTTTTGGGGGGGGGGATATTTTTCACATACAGCACTCTAAAAAGGGTCTAATCTTGTTCTGTTTGGAATTGATTCTGTCAGGTAAACAATCAACCAGCTAGAACCCAATTTCTTATTGGCAACTGAAGGAACATGCCTTGTAATCTTTAGACCTGAATCCAACATTTGCTGGCACTAGAGCTGCACCATGAAGAACCTCATTCCTTTCTCTTGCATCCCAAAGCATCAACTACTGCCCCTATGCTCTGGTGATCTTACCAGCCCTCCAGAGCAGGTTTTGAGAGTGCATGGAGCTGCTCATGCCCTCCTGATTCTTCTCAAATGCCTCCTGTTCAGTTTTGTTTAATAGTCGATCCAGTGGATATCTGCTCTCATAGCAATCACTATACAATATTGGAAGGAGATGACAAATGCCTTGCAATGGTCAGGAGTGCTTATTATCAATTTCGTCTGATATGCCAAAACCTCCTTCCTAGAACTCTGCGGAACATTTACTTTAGCTGGCCAGAACTAGAAGACATTTTCATCATCCCCTCCCCCTGACTGTGGAATGACCTGCTGGAAGAGATTTGACAGTAAACATGCTGTCTGAATCTGTAACACTATGAACGACTTATTTCTTCTGGCAAGACAAACCAGTTTTAAACTATGAATTTTAAATTGCAATATTTTAATTTTATGCGGAATGATTTTAATGTGTCATGTGTTTATGTGTTTTAATTTAATGATTTAATTTAATAATTTTAATCCAGGGGTAGGCAACCTGTCCCCTTTAAGGGCCGAGGGACTTCAGCTCCCAGAATCCCAGGAGATATTGGCCAACATGGGACTATTGGACAACATGGCTGAGGCTTCTGGGAGCTGAAGTCCCTCGGCCCTTAAAGAGGACAGGTTGCCTACCCCTGTTTTAATCTATGTTATATCCTGCCTTGAGCCCTGGGTGGAGGCGGATAAAGAATAAATTTATTGTGGTTACTACCGTCGGCTCTCCATATCCATGGATTCTTTATCCATGGATTTAAGTATCTATGGCTTGAAAATATTTTTTAAAAAAATATAAATTCCAAATAGCAAACCTTGATTTTGCCATTTTATATAAGGGACATCATTTTAGTATGCCACTGTATTTAATGAGACTTGAGCATCCATGGACTGTGGTATCCACAGTGGGTCCTGAAACCAACCTCAGAGGATAACAAGGGCCCATTGTATTATTATTATTGTTGCTCTTGATGTTGTTGTGATTATTCAGAATCAAATCTGAAAGCATTCACTAGAATTAATTACACCAGTAGGTTATGGAAATAATCAAAACATGCTCTTGTGCATTTGCCATTCATTTCAGTAGGGCTGGTATGGAGATTCCACAAACTTATCAATAAAGTTTGATATCTATATGTGACATGTTAGTATGTTAAAAGTGCTTATAAATAACTATTTCCTCAACAAGTCTGAATGTCTCAGTCTTCTTTGTGCTAATATATGGATCCTTTTGTTAGAAAATTGGTTCCCAAAATTTTGTGGGAAAAGATATTAGGAAGTGGCTCTTCACTGAATATTCTCTTGGGTTGGGAAAGAAGGCAAAGTTCTCCAAAAGCTTAGTAACAAACAATTACCTTTAATTAAATTTCAGCTGAATTAATACTGAGAGGGGATGCAGATGGGCGGCCTTGGGCCGCCCCGGGAAATGGAGGATGGAGGCTGAGGCTGTCAGACGCATTGGCCCCGATCCTCCCTTTTGCCGCCTGGGAAAGGAGCGCCAAAACGCCGCTCCTTTCACAGGTGGCAAAGAGGGTGCCTGAAGAGTGTGTAATGGCGCGCGCCGTGATGACGTCCTCAGGAAGAGGTTGGGACACCTGCCGTGTGGCTACCCCTCCCCTTCCCTGCCTCCAAGATGAAACAAAGCACCGTCTATAGAGGCCCTAAATGAGACTATATTGTTCGTAATGCTTTGTGAAAGGGGCGTGTGCTAAGGACAACAGGCAATGGGGAGTCTGGAATGACTAGGTCCCAAATCCATTGCTTCCCTTAATAACATCAAAATATATTAACTCTGGATCCATAGTTGTGCCTGAAATTCAACATCCTGTTTGTGGGTGACAAACTTTGGAAGGCCATTTTTCAGGATTGCTGTCCCCAAGAAAAACACGTAATTGCATTGTTTTCCTCCTGTTTTTTATCTCCCTTTGAGTGGTAGTGTTTTTCTCATAACTGTAGTTCTTTCTCCAGTCACTAGTGAGCTTGCCTACTTTTCCTTCTGTAAGGCATTTTCTGACTTGGATGTGGGTAATTAGGAAGGATAAAACTTTTTGATTCACCTCCTCTGTAGCTAGAGATGGCATATGGGTAAGGCAGCTCCTATCTCTGGTTCCTCCAGTCTGTTCTTTCAGTTGTTTCTTCAAAGATGGGGGCCTTTCAGATGTTATGGGAGTTGCACCTCTCTTGATCACTCACCATTGGCTATACTGGTTAGGACGAATGAGAATTGTAGTCCAAGCACTTCTTTCTCACCCCTGTTCTACTGGATGACATTCCAAAGAGAGTTGGAAGGACTTAATTTTGTATCTATATATTGTGTTCAGTGTCTTAAACTACTTAAAGTTGTTATTATATTAACCTACATACAAAAATGTTAATTAATACAATGTTTATTTTGTGTGTGTGTATTTAATTAAACACTTACTCAAATTCAATTGATGTATATCAATTAACTTTATTAGCTTTTCCTTGGCAAACTCTATTTATATGAGTCTATGTTGTTTGCTCCATATAATATTTCATAATCCAATTGTGTCATGTATTCCAGAGGCTGAAAGGTCTGACCCAGAGAAAAAAGTGATGGAGAAAGAAATCTGGGAATTGAGAGCGAAGCTAAATCACAGTGCTGTGATGTCAGAAATAGAAGAGTTAAAGCGATGCATAGAGCACAAGGACAAAGAGAGAGCACAGCTTGGAATGCAAATGGAGGTAAATGCCTTCTAAAATGAAAATGTCAGGCCCCTTTAGTTTTTGAATGGGTTTTGTCATGTGCTAGACTAAAGCCTGGACTTGCAAGCAGAAAATCAGGCGGTACGCCTGGCTTGGAGCAGATTAGATTGAAAATGAGAGCTCATGTGACAGAATGTTAGGAAGGAAGGTAGATATAGTTTTTTCCAATACCTAGTTTTTAATGTGCTGGGGATTGTGTACAGGGCTGGGCTGAGCTGGGTGGGTGTCTAGGAATAATCAGTGTTACAAGTCCCCATCTCTAGTCCACACTGGTAAAATTTAGGTGTGTGCTTGCCACTTAACCAGCTTTATGCAAGATTTGGGCTGAAGTTCCCTTTTTATAAGGAATTAGTGGTTGGCTACATCTCCTTGTACAAGGGGATCCACATCTTCATATGTAAGAGTCTCAGTCTTGTGTTGGTATAAATTCAATCTTCACATAAAAGGTGATATGCTAGAGGGAGAGCAGAAGGAAAAAACTCTTTTCTTCTACCACCTTTCCTGCAACAATTGGTACATGATAGAGTTTGACTTTTTTTATCAGCAGAAGGGCGAGCCCCTTAAACATACTTCTGCGGTTGTTTTCAGTTTGTAGTCAAACTAGTGATCCCCAATAATGCCATATAAGAATGATTCTGTTTGTGAAAAGAACAGACATATTGCAGTAGCCAACAGATTTAGCTTCTCTCTGGATGTCTACGGAGACAGCCTGAATTTACTAAGCTATTAATCACATGGACATAATTCTTCCATTATGTAGTAGGTATAAAATGGTTGATGTCCAGTGAAATTTTGTTGGTCAGAATCATTTGAATGCACTGTAACCAAAATGCATGGTCTAATAGTTTATTGTTGGGCAATAGATTCTAAATTAAATAATAAGTTAATGCTTTATTAGGCTTCTTATTTGGACCCAATTACAAAGTAGAACCTGGCACTGGGTGAGGATGGTGGGCACTTTTATCCTTACAATTTTTTCTTTCTTTCATGATTTGTTCTAAGTCTCTCATATGTCAACTTAATGTGTACACTAATTCAAGTCATAGTTTTTGAACAGATGCATCTTTTGTTCTTGAAGAACTGGAAACCAATGGTTTATATCCCTAAGCACTCATTTAAAAAAAAACAAATTTTGTTGTTCTTACATGTACTTCTGAAGGTATTGATTCTGATACTTTATTAAAGATGGAGTGACCAAAAAAGTACATAAGACATTTTGTGTTCATTGATACTGTGATACGTTCTATGTGATAAGACCATGAACTTCTTAAGATACTGACATTATGGATCGTCCTATAAAGTTAAGATTCTTTTTCTATTGGGATTTTACCAATAATTTTGAGTACACTGTTACTTTTTGAAAGTTAGAACTCCGATTAATCAACTTTGAATAGTATAAATGGGCAATCATTAGAGCAGCAGTGTTTAATTTGGCATAATTATGCATCTAAAAGTAATGTTTAATTTCCTTCGTAACTATGTAGTCAGGATTGTATTGTAAGCTGTCAAAGGAATTTTAAGAACAGAGTTTAGCAATAACTTTGCAAGTACAATTCTAATACAATTCGAATTCTAATTTCTGTGAAACAAATGGCAGAATAACTAGGAAGTGTCCTCAGATTAAAAAAAAGGTCCATTAATGTAAAACTGGTTGAGCAATCTTTACTTTTTTCAAGCTTATATTCATAGCCTCCTTCTTTCCCATAAAAGAAATAAAATTGAATATAATAAAATATTAATACTTCCCCTCCCCCCCCCAACAAAAAATTCAAGATTGAACAACTTGTGGGAATGATTACCAGCTGAAGTGTTGAAATTACTAATTGCATATCCTAGTTCACTGTAGTTTTTTGTGAATATAATAAGAATGCTAAATAAAGTAATAAATGCAAAGGAAAACAATGCTACTTTGTAGGAATTGAATTTTGTGGTAGATTATGTTTTTGATGCTGTTGAGATGCTGAACATTTTCCAGTAATTCTAAGTGTTCTGTTTGCTTTTTTTTTTAAGTATTGATACAAGGTGGCTGAGAGAGACTGCTTTTGTAAGCTTTAAATGTAAGGGCTTAGAGGTCTTTCTCAAAAGAACAAATGTGTATCATATAATACACATTTTGCTTCCTGCCGCTACTCTTCAAAGGAGGTAGCAGCAGCATCTGCAGGAGGCAAAAAGGAAATGGATTATTTCCCTCTTGATGCAACATTAAGCTGCAAAAGGCTGTGAACTTGAAAACTACAGTAGTAAAACAGCATTCCATCAGATCTGTTCTTTATAGTGGCACTTCCATCTGGAAATCTGATATGGCTGTGTGCTTCCCCCAGATGGAGTTGGACAAGGTTGTTTCAGAAGTGTAACACTGCCATTTGGTATTTCAGAAAACAGCAGAATATTTTCTGCAAATCCCCCCAGCCCAGTTATCAAAGTGCCATTACTCAGGCTTTTTGGATTTAAGATTGGGATTCTCATTATTCTGAGGACTGCGGCTCATGAACAATTTCACCTACCTCCACTCCACAAGTAACTGTAGCCCAGTGTCTTCTGGGCTGAGTTTGGATACCATCAGAGTTTATAGGGTTTTGGGGACCTTGTCATTTATATGTTCAGATGCTGTTAGTATAAACATAGCTTAAATGGTTAGGAAAAATACTAATCCTCTTTAGGAAATTATTGGGTGATTGTATTCATATGCAGTCATGTTGCACTCACATTTCTCCATATGAACTGTGTATGGAAGGGTGGTTATGACTCAGGTTATGTACAAACAACAACAACAAATAGAAACCGTTCAAGACATTGGCCAGGATCCAGTGAGATTGTTTGGCTAATGGAACTACTTATTAACTACTTTATTTTGTAGAATTGATATTCACAAAAATGGGAGTTCTTTAACCTAAGCAAAGGAGCTCTGGTGGTGCAGTAGTTAAACGCCAGTACCGCAGCCACAAGATTGTGAGTTCGATCCCAGGGGCTCCAAGGTTGACTCAGCCTTCCATGCTTTCATAGGCCAGCAAAACGCATACCATATTTTCCGGTGCATAAGACGACTGGGCGTATAAGACGACTCCCAACTTTTCCAGAGTTTGGGATATACTCTGCCGTATAGACGACCCCTCTTCCAATGCACACCAAATAAAAATTTTAAAAAAAACATCAGATTTGATTTCAATATAGTAATTTTAATTCAAATACTTATGACATGAAGGTACTTAGCAGAAAAACTGTCACTTATAAACACAACAAACTACAGCTCCCATCTTCCGTAGCATTTATTTCTGCAGTGTGCTTTGGGCCTTACTTTTAAAAAAATAGTCCAGATTTAAATGCTGCTTTAAAAATTATTTCCATCTCCCAGCTATGAGATGGTTGGGGGGAAATGAGAAAGTGTTGGGGGAAAGGACTGCCAATATACTAGGTGATGCATTCTGTGGTATGTACAATTTGTAGCCAAGTAAGTGACTTTGGGCATGTCACACACTCAGCCTCAGAGGATGGTAATGGCAACCCCCATTTGAAGAAACATGCCAAGAAAAAAAAAGGTTGCCTTAGGGTTGCCATAACTCGGAAAGGACTTGAAGACACACAAAAACAACAAAAAAGTCTGCAATTGTTTTATAGGTAGTACATGGGAATAGGAGTCAGTATGGTGTAGTGGTTTAAGGGGACAGAAGCAGTGATTTGTGGGCCTGACAAGATGTCTTGTGAGGTGTGTTGTCTCCCTGGGGCAAAGATCCGAGATGTGACAGAGA
>CM034701.1:37046631-37069107 GCA_020142125.1 Phrynosoma platyrhinos
CCCAACTTTTGAGACCCTTTTCCAGGGTTAAAAAGTCGTCTTATACACTGGATAATATGGTATCCAGCTTGTTGGGGGCAATTACCTTACGTATTCTAAACTGCTTAGAGAGTGCTGAGTTCACTGATAAGCTGTATATTGCTATTGCTATTAACCTAAGATATATCAGAATGAGTGTAATTCCCCCTCCGTTCAGTGCCCATCCTTGTGTACACTTAAAAGCTGTTCTGTTGTACTGGGAATCCTCCAGGATCATGTTTTTAGATGTCTTTAGAGAGCTCAGGTGTGAAAGAGGAGAGGAAATTCTGTAAATTCTTTCATGCTATAGATGAAATAGAAATAATTTTTAAGACTTGTATGATTCTTGTAAACCTAACATGTTTTTTATATATGTAATCCTACATATGACTATCCACAATCATTTGCAATATGAATATAAATATTTATTACTTTAAAATGCCTGTAGCCATTGGAACAAATGTAGGCGCTTCTTATGTTCAAAATGGTTAACAATATGGCTTTATATTTTTCTTTACCTTGTAAAAATAGTCATAGTTATAGAACTGTCCTGAAGCCCCCCTTTTCCACAAAAAGTCAGCTGGAAAAAAGCTGATTTGTGGAAAAATGCATAATTCATCAAGCACTGATATTTATTTAGGCCAAGAAAAACCTGTGATTGCTTGCATGGTCGAGATTCTTACTTAAAACAAAGGATGTCTTCTTGTACTGTAATGTTCCATTATATAATGAATGGCCCAACTATATGTATTTTTAAAAGGCAAGACAGAAGTACTGCATTGACTATAAGACTCGAAATAGTTTCACAGGGATTAAGAACGATTAGAGGTTTCTCAAAATATCTCTCTGAAAGCCAAGTGTATGAGTTCCCCATGCCCTTTCTTTAGTTGCTTAGATAGAGCCGAACTGCATTTCTCAAATTCTTTTAAGTCTGGAAGTTATAAAGCACATATTCAAATATGTATGCAGAGCAAAACCATCAAGTAGAACTTCCCAAAGATCAACACTGCTTTTCAACCACTGGTAATGTCACCGGTTTCCTTTTTACCCCATCATATTATACATTCTGTTCATATGCTAGATTGTTTGGCCAGGTGGTGGATTAAATGGTTGGTGATATCAGCTTGATCAGCATGGATTACTTGTTCTGAAATCATTGGACTTAGTCTGCCTCATTTCATAACAGGAGTTAAAGAACTATAGAGAATGTGGCACTGTGAATAGAGGATTTGAATAGGACTGAGAGGACGGGTATTAAAATCCTTGTTCAGCTGTGAGTATGCAAAGTAGAAATTGCATACTTTGGTAGAAATTGGTAGAATTCAAAGATATAACCATTTTAGTCTGGAAAATCTGCATGCAAAGGGATCTTGTAGCACCTTTGAGATTAACTAAAAGAAAGAAGCTGGTAGCATGAGCTTTTGTAGACTTGAGCCTTCTTTCTTTCACTTATCAAAGATACTACAAAATTCCTTTGCATATGAAGCATGCTGGGTAACATTAGGCTAGTCACAGGCCTAATTCATACAGTCTTTTCTGGCTTGAGAACAAGTATCAGGGCCAAAGATTCATTTTCTTTCATCTTCATTGAACTTTGGCTTTAGAATAAAAGTCCTGTGTTGTATTAAGCCAAAAATCCTTGTTAGGCCTGAAGTTAGGAATTCATGTCACAGGGTAAGAAGTATACATTGAATGAGTTATGTTATGTTTTCTGACCCAAATAAGTTTGTTATATTGAGGGCTAGGATATAAAGTACAGTCCCTATGTTCCTTGACTGACACAAATGGGAATTCCAAAGTCCCTCTTAATGGGGCCATCTTCACTGAATCTTAGGAGCCATACAGACTTTGTGCTGCCCCTAGGAGCGCTGGATCAGGGCTTTTTGCTGCTCCAAAAAGAGCTGGCAAATGCCGCTCCTTTTTGGAATGGCAAAAAGCCGCCCTTACTGCCGCAGTGGTGGCTCTTTTGCACCCCTTTGGTGCAGCATGTCTACATGCTGCACCAATGGGGCACCCTGATGCTGCATGGTGTAAGGTGGGGCACGTGGCGTGATGGTGCTGCTGGGGTGGAGTCGGGCCGGCCGAGATGCGGTTGCCCCACCCCAACTCTACTCCCAGGCTGGCCCTTTTGACCAGTCTGCACAGGCCCTTAGTTCTCCAAACAATTACATGGGACATTTTTATGAGAATTGTTATGATAGGGAAGTACTCCAATAGTAAACAAGAGTATATTTGTGACTACATTATTTACTCTCAGGTATGTGCTATTTGTCATGGCTTGTTTTTGTTAACCGCCTTTGAATCAACCCTGACACATGGCGACCCTGTGAATGAGACACCTCCAAGGCCCTCTATTCTCCACTGGGCCATCCAGTCCAACCCCCTGCCATGCAAGAACTCCCGATTAAAGCATCCCTGACAGATGGCCATCCAGCCTCTGCTTAAAGACCTCCAAGGAAGGAGACTCCACTACTCTCCGAGAGAGTGTGTTCCATTGTCGAACAGCTTTTACTGTCAGGAAGTTCCTCCTAATGTTGAGGTGGAATCTCTTTTCCTGGAGCTTGCACCCATTGTTCCAGGTCCTAGTTTCTGGAGCAGCAGAAAACAAGCTTTTGGAGTAAAGTGTTACCAGTATGCTGTTGACACCTGACTCTGTCTCTCCTTCCCATTTGATTCCAAAGAAGCTGTCCCTTTACTTAACCAGTGTTTGCTGTCAGTGATGAACTGGATGAAGGTAAACAAATTGAAACTTAATCCAGAGAAGACAGAGGTGCTCCTGGTCAGTTGTAAAATATATCAGGGAATAAGGATTTTTCCTGTGTTGGATGGGGTTACACTCCCCCTAAAAACTCAGGCTGGCACTGGACTCAACACTGCCCAGGTCTTAGCAGTGGCCAAGAGTGCATTTACACATTTAAAACTAGTGTGCTAGCTGTGCACATTTCTTGAGACGTCAGATCAGGCCTTGATTATATCCCATTTGGACTACTGTAATGCACTCTATGTGGGGCTGCCTTTGGAAACTGTTCGAAAATGTCAGCAGGTCCAGAATGCTGCAGCTAGAATGATAACGGGCCAGTAGTAGGGAGCATATTACTTTTTTGTTGAAACAGCTTCATTGGCTACTGGTTTGTTTCTGGGTAGAATTCAAAGTGTTGGTTATGACCTATAGAGTACTATATGGCTTAGGTTCAGATTATCTGAAGAACTATATTTCCCCATTTGAACCTGCCAGAACACTAAGATCTTCAGGTGAGGCTTTCTCTCAGTCCCGCCAGCGTCACAGGCTCTCAAAACGGGGTTAGCAGTTCTGCATTTCTCAGATTTCTGTAGTCTTCTTTACACAAGCCAATATTGATACTTGTGGAGAGATACTAATGTTACTTTGCTTTCTTTTCTGAACTTCTCTTGACCTAACTCTGTGACATTCGACTGAAAGAGTTATAGAGAGTTATTTTACAGTTGGCAATAAAAAAGTTAATTTAGCTTGCACTAAGGTACCTTTCAGAAAGTTACCCAGATCTTAAATTGGAGGATGTATTGTACATACAAAATACAACCTTTTTGTTCTTTTAAACTCATTTTGAACCTCATTAACCTTCATAGTCTATTTGTATTCATAAGAATTCCAAGTATCCCTTCATCAGTTGTTGTCACTGATTTAATCTCTTCCTTTTTCATCAGCTTTGAGTCAGCTGAACTGAAAATAAGCCCATGGTTGACTTTTACATAATTCGAAGAAGGAAACATAACAAAATGTATTTCATTAATTCATTAATTCAGTGGTTCATTTTAAAATACAGGCCAAATAAAATCTTGATTACTAGTACTAAGTTGGACCATTCCACACATAATACAGGTTGGATCTCCTTTATCCAAAATGCTTGGGACCAGAAGTGTTTTGGATTAGAGATTTTTTCAGATTTTGCAATATTTGCATAGACACTTGGTCCATTTTACTGCTTTTGGATTAGCTATTATAATTTCTGGATTGTCCAGACCCCCCCCCCCATATTACATTTAGCTGATTTAAAGAGTCTTAACTTGTAAAGCTGCAAACTGGGAGGACATTGTATTTATTTTTGCTTTGGAGCTATTAGCAAATTGCTTTGGGTTGTTGAGAACTGCATGTGCTTTTTTCATTTTCAAGAGGCATTGTTTGTTTTTATTGTGGATTTTCGTAAAATGTTCTGAAATGTCTTTCCATTGACATTTGTTCATTTTCATTTGAATTTACGTTCCATGCTGAATCCAGTTTTATAATACCATGATTCTGTGTCTCACTAGTAAGTTGAGACATAGAATCATAGAGTTGAAAAGGAGTGCAATAACCATCTAGTTCAACACTCTGACATTCAGGAATACACAACTTAACCACTTTGAGAGATAGCCATCTAACTTCCTTTTAATGCTCTCCAAAGAAGGAGAGTCCACCACCCACGGAGACAATCTATTCCAAAAAGCTCTTGCCATCAGGAAGTTCTTAATGTTAATCTCTTTTCTTGTAATCTGAATCCAGTGATTCATGTCCTGGTTTCTTGAGAGCAGAACCCTCCATGCCAGGAACTGGCACTGTATTTGTTTCAATTGATTATAGTTCATTTCCCCCCTAAAAGCTCTCCAGGGATTGGCAGTAGGTGGCTTGGGGACTGGCATTGCTCAATGGACTACCACTTTGTGTAGCACTGATCTGCATGACATTCCTTTAAATATTTACAGATGGCTATTATGCCTTCTCCCATTCTCCTTTTCTGCAGTCTTCCCTATCATGGTACATAGCATGCTCATTAGTAGCTGAAACCTTACATGCAATTTATGAAATTTTCAGTGCCTTTCTGTTATTTTCTGTTGTTGTTCTTAACAATATTGATAATTAATTTTAATTAATAATAATAACATTAACAATAATTTTAAGCCCAGTCTTTTCCCTACACCTGGGACTCAAAGTGACTTACAAATTAAAAATATACAGTTAAAGCATAGAAAATATTATCCTACAAATGTAATTAAATTGGCAAAAAAAATTGAAAACAATCTACAAGATATAGTTAAAAATGCTTTCTCTTAAAAGCTCCACTATTAAAAGCTCTTTCTTAAAAAGCCTTCCTTTGCAACAGCCTGTTGGAACAAAAACAGTTAGCTCATGAAGGAAGGACTGGGAAGAGAGGGCCAATGGAGTAGTTCAGCAAGGATGCAAAATCATTGTCACAAAAAGGTCAAAGAGAAGATATTTTCCATCACTGGTTCCAAAAAACGAAATCAAAAGGGAGGTAATACAAATGAAAATATAACATTTAATTCAGGTTGGGGCAATAGAACAGGCCTCATCCTGCCAGAAATTCATTTTTTTTACAGTCTAAAAATACAATGGAGGACACAGACCTCTCTTTAAAAGGACTTAAAATATGTAAATGGTTATATGCAATATTGAAAGTTCAAGATGGAGGTATTACAAAAAATTCCAGTAAGTTTGATCCTAACAATTTCTTATTCTCAGTAGATTTGAGAGAGGCATGTTCCAAATGCATTATAGCTCCAGAAAATACTTGTGGCTCAATTACAGTGGCAGTCATTACCAGTTCAAGGCTCTTCCATTTGGCCTGATGTCTGCACCCAAGGTTTTCGCCAAAGTACTAAATCTATTGATAGCTTTTTTAGGCAGCAGGGAGTGCAATTATTCCTGTATCTGGATGAGATTTCCCTGAAAGCTGGGTACAGAGAGAAGATAGAACATGACCTCAGTGTGACATTACAGTGTTTGCAGACTTACGATTTCTTAATAAATTTCAAGAAGAATCAGTTGACATCTACAAGAATATTAACTCACTTAAGTGCAGAAATAAAAACACAGGACAGGTGTTTTTCCCCATTCCAAGCAAAGGAAACAGTTTAATGAAGAAAGAAATACATTTGACAAAGATCTGGCAAGAGTACTAGAGATGCTAGTTTCAACTAATCAATTATTAGTCCCATGGGCAAGGTTTCAGACAAGGGCATTGCAAGCTTCCATGAGGCAATTTCAAAGTCAAATAATAAGGAAAAGGCATATCATTCTGACTATACCAATGAAAGTAAGGAGGGATTTACTTTGGTGGGTCATACCACCAAGTTTGAACAAGGGAACTTTGGGCCTTTACAGACTGCCAGAAATAATGCAACTTGAGGCCACTTTAACTGTCCTGGCTCTGTGCTAGGGAATCATGGGAATTGTACTTTTTTCCTGAGACATTGAGCCTTCTCTGTCAGAGAGCTCTGGTGCCGCAATAAACTACAGTTCCCATGATTCCTTAGCACTGAGCCAAGACTGTTAAAGTGGCCTCAAGCTGCATTATTTCTGGCGGTCTGTAAAGGCCTTTTGTTTGGTCTACAAAACAAGATAACATTCCCCATAGATGCAAGTATTAATGGATGGGGTGCCCATTGTCAGGTTCAGGTAGTCCAGGGAGAACGTACAAAGTCACAGAAGAGGCACAATACAAATTTATTAGAGATACGGTCAGTCAGCTAGCAATGTGAAAATTTGCAGGCAAAAAAAAAAAAAAATGCAGTTGTACATTGACAAGACTGCTATGAAATCATACCTGTGCAATCAAGGAGAGATGAGATTCCAACAACTTCCTAAAAGAGTCCACCAAAATTCTGGCTTGTGCTGAGAAATGGTGGCATGCTCTAACAGAGGTATATCTAAAAAGAACTTTGAATTTGACAGCTAACTACTTAAAGAAAAACAAAATTCAACTAGGAGAGTGGAGTTTGAACAAATTATAGAATGACTATGGAAAATTTGTGGTAGATCTTTTCACATCCGGTCAGAATTTAAAAGCAAAAAGATATAATTGACAGAAGTGCAAGTGCACTTTCCAGTGACAAAAGTGCAAGTGGACAATATCCTGATGTGTTAGTATTAGGGACTACTATATTAGAAAAGTTAGTGGAGAGAGCAGAGGAGATCTTTATGCCCCACACTGGCAGTGCATACCTTGGAAATCTCTGTTAATAAAGATGCCACTGGTAAATCCATATCGGATACCCAAGAGACCAGATCTGTTAACTCATGGTCCAGTTTATCATCCCAACCTTCAGTGGTTAAGCCTAACCATGTGGAGGCTTAGGGGGGTTGTAGACTGCCAGAAATAGTGGAAATTGAGTCCACTTTTAGGGTTAGGGTTAGGGAATCATGGGAACTGTAGTTTATTGTGGCACCAGAGCTCTCTGACAGAGAAGGCTCAATGTCTCAGAAAAACAACAACAATTCCCATGATTCCCTAGCACTAACCCTAACCCTAAAAGTAGACTCAATTTGCACTATTTCTGGCAGTCTGCAACCCCTGTTAGTGGCAAACTTTAAGGCAGCTGGGGTACAATGAGCCAGTAATGAACACCATTTTAGTGTCTAGACAGCGGTGTCTAGATATATGAATCCACTTGGAAGGAATTCCAGAGGTGGTGTGAGTAGAATTCAGTGTCTTAGAAACTTAGGTTTCAAAGCAACTGAATCGATGATTTCCAGATGGCTGAAAAGCTGTATTTACCTGTGCTGTGACTGCTTCCACATTCTGAGATCATAGCATATGTTGGTCCATTTTGCCATGATAATGGCATTCAGAGTAACATCTTCATTGGATTAAATGTGTAAAGCAGCTGGATGGAAGGAACCATTATCAGACATTATAAAGTAGGCAAATTTAAGTCAGGCAGGTGGCCTTTAGGTGAACTCATCATGTTTCACTATTGGATAGGGTTGATGGGAATTGCAGTGTGAGCACACCCAGAGGACCACAAAGGCAGTTCCATACATGTATTCAGTGGGGCTTACTTCCTCATTAAAGCATGAAGGATTTCAGCTTTAAGGATTAAATTATTATAAGGTTCTACTATATCTACTATAAAGGGAAAATATAGCAGCATAGCTTGTTCAATATTTCAGAGAAGCTCTACCAAGTGAACAGATCGGTAGAAGCTTTAACTCCATTGCTTGTTGGCAAGCACATGCTTTGTGTTCACTCCATCCTTCCAGTTAAAAGCGGAAACCCTGAAAAGACTATGTAAAGCTATATATGTACTAAAGGTCTAATTGTAGAAGGCGACTTCATAGGTCCTTATGGACTACAATATACTTCCTTCAAAATAGCTATCCTGCTTCAGGGGATGACGTGGGACCATAAGAAAACCCTTCCTAGACCAGACAAGGCCTATATAATCCCATCTGATTTCCACAGTGGCTAGCCAAACACCTGTGTGAGAAGTGCACAAACAGGACATGAAGACAGTTTCCCAGCAGAGGTATACAGTGACTACAAATTACATTTTAAAAACCTTCTTTTTTTTAAAAAAATGACCTGACAGTTTTGTTGCCGTTGCTGTCTTCATCACTATCATCACTATTATTACCTCTTTATTTATATTCTACTTTTAACCTAACAGTGGGACTCAAGGCAGCTTGCAAATAAAAACAAATAGAATATGGTTAAAACATAAAAAGGAAACATTAAAATCTAATTAAACTATTAAGAATACTGAGAACAATTTGAAAAATGCTATTAAAGTGATAAAAAGGAGTCAAAAGCAGTACAATTAAAACAGTACAGCTCCCTCTTAAAAGAAGCCCCTTCTTTAAAAACCTCCAGTTCTTAAAAGCTTATTGAAATATAAAGGCTTTGCCTGCTGACAGAAGGACAGTAAGGAGGGAGCTATTTCACCCCTATTGGGAAGGAGATTGAGAGCATGGGGCAGCCACCAAGGACACTATTGTGGGTGTTCCCCTACTTGTCCCTCTGGAAGGGTCTCTTTTGATGATCTCAGGGCTTAGGTGGGCTCATATGGGGAAGAATTGGCTGTCAGATAGCCTGGACCTATTTGGGGCTATTTAGGGACGCAGTGGCTCAGGGCTAATATGCTGACTGACGATTGCAAGGTCAGCAGTTCGAGACCCAAGTGCCATGTGGCAGAGTGAGCTCCCGTCAGTAGTCCCAGCTTTTGCCAACCTAGCAGTTCAAAAGCATGTAAAAGTGGAAGTAAATAAATAGGTACCACTTTGGGGGGAAGTAATAGCATTCTGTGCAGCCAGGCTGGCCACATGACCACAGAGTAGTCTCTGACAACGCCGGCTCTTTGACTTAGTAATGGAGATGAGCACTGGCCACTGGAGTTGGACATGACTTGACAACCTTGTCAAAGGTGAAACCTTTACCTTTAGGTGATAACCGGCACTTTGAATTGCGACTGGAGACAGATGGGTAGCCCCTGAAGTTGTATCAGGGAGTCCTAGAGTCCCCGTAACCAGTCTCAGTTAACAATCTGGCTTCATCTATTCAAATAGTGTCAGGTAGGTTGTTTTGACAATTTGTTATGAAAGATGCCATTTATGTGTGTGGTAGTGTTGGTCTGGCACTACACATTCTATTTTTCAGCCATCAAAACTTTTAGCTCTGGAATGGGATATGAGTTTCCTTAACCTTAAAATACTTTTAACAATTTTTAAGCTTTTAGACTTGGAATACAAAAAGCAGTAATTAGTGGGTAGTATTATTTTGGGAGTGACTGCGGGCACCAGATATATTTCCAACAACATTGCAGGATATTCCAGTGATGTGGTTTGTATATTGTAGGATAAGTGTGGCCAGAAATACAAAATCTGTCTGTTTTCATCTTTAAAAAGTAGTAATAATAATCCCAGAAGACTAGCCCTCCCCTTAATTATCCTAAATTTTACAACTGAAATTATTAGATTCTAAATATGAATGTAGTATTTTTCCAATTGCTAGTATTTTATTGATAAGTCATCTTTGAACACCATCCTATATTTAAAATAAATTTAAATGAATCAAGAATAGTGATGTTGGAAGAAAACATAACCATGTTAGCTATAAATCAATAGAAGTCAATTTTCAATATAATAAGCCCTTCAGATTGAATAAAGCCAGGCATAAGATAAATTTCAGCACAGGGGAAAATGTTCTATTCCTTTCCACTGGACTGTAGAGATCAAATGCATTGAATGGTGAAAGCATCAACTGTGGCAGGATTAGGATTGGTTGAGATGAAGCACCTTCCTGGGGTAGAAAGCCAAGGTGTCTATCCAAAAGATGCTGGGACATGGGAGGGGCAGGCAGATTGTCTGTTAAACTCAAAGAGTGATACACATGTGAGCAGGGAGACCAAAGGTAACCAAGCTGATTTATAAGCAGTGACAACAGGGAGCTGCACAGACAAGGTGTTTACTGTTGTTATGCCAAAGACACTGGCTTGACTTGGAAGCATTTGCAGTAGCACTAGTTCAGGGCTTTAATACTCTAAAGGCATCAGATCTGGTCTGATCTTGGAAGCTAAGCAGAGTCAGCCCAGGTTAGTACTTGGATGGGAGGTCACCAACTAATACTAGGGGCTGTAAGCTATATTTCAGATGAAGGAACTGGCAAAATGACCACTAGTCCTGATCCAGTTGTTTTTGCATTTTCCCCCTGGTTGTGCTGGAATATTTTCAAGAGGTAGGACAACTCTGGGAGTGCTTTCCTTGGGGAGGGGAGTTTAGCATTTTTTTTTAATTAAATGACAGATTTTGCAATCACTCGCATTTCTGTGGGTTCTCTAGAGCGAGTAGTGGATCAATCACTTTCAATACTGAGCATGCATTTTGTAGTGGCACAAATGTAGTGTGAAGACAATTGTGTTAAAAAGACAAGAATGCATGGAATAATGAAATAATTCACTTCTGATAATGGGAACTAAGCATCAATATGAATCAATTCAGTGACTGTGTGTCAGTGCGACTCACAAACTGGTTTAAATGCAAGTGGGAATGAGCCCTAAGTTACCCTATCATGAACAGCCCTATTCAGGTCTTGCAGACTCCAGGCAATGGCTTGCTTGGTTGAATCAATCCATTTGGAATGCAATCTTCCTCTTTTCCTACTGCTTCTACCTTAGCATGCTTTATTTTATTTTCTCTGATATGTCAAAAGTAGGACAGTTCCAGTTTACTCATAGGCTTCTAGAGAGAGTTCAGGTTTGATTTGCTCTAGGACCCATTTATTTGTCTTTGTTGACAGATTTTAGTTAGAACTAGAGGCAATTCGGTCTTTGTAGCTTGAAGCAGCTCTATTGGCATGTCATCTGTTCCTCGTGATTTATTTCTCCCAAATTCTCAGAGTGCAGCTTCCACGTCACTTTCTAAAATTAGAACTTTGAGTTCATAATGTTCTTCCTTGAATTAATCTTTCATCTCTTTTATATAGTTCTTCCATGTGCACAAGTTGTTGAACAGTTAGTTACATTCAGAGTTCTGACTCTACTTCTTTTTACTTTTACTTTTCCTCTGTCCCTAACTGTTGGAAGAGTTTCATTGATTATCCATTGTGGCTTCTCTTTCTTTTTGGCTATTGCATTCGTCCCTGACAATGGGCCTTTACAGACTGACAGAAATAATTCAGCTTGAGGCCACTTTAACTGCCCTAGCTCAGTGATAGGGAATCATGGGAACTGTAGTTTATTGTGGCCCCAGAGCTCTCTGACAGAGAAGGCTCAATGTCTCAGAAAAAACTACAATTCCCATGATTCCTTAGCATTGATCGAGTACAGTTAAAGTGGTCTCAAGCTGCATTATTTCTGGCAGTCTGTAAAGGCCCAATGTCCCAGGCTTCAATCCAGAGTTCTGGCTCTGGATCATTTATGCTTAATAGTGCAAATCTATTTTTACATTATCTTTAAATTCTACAGGGAAGTTCTTCAGGTATTATTTAGGCAAAGTGGTTGAATTTTTGTTCTTCGTTAGCTTTACTCTAATTTCTGATGTTAGTAGTTCATGGTCTGTACCACAATCCATAGATATAGCATTTAATTTTAAACAAAATAAGGGTGAATGTCTTTCTAGAATGCTTTAGTTGTATATTCCTGCATGGCAGGAAGTTGGATTTTATGGCCTTTAAGGTCCCTCTAAGATGCTATGATTCCATGAAGGAGAACTGATTTCTCTTTTCTAGAAAATTCTATTTTGTTTCCAAAATAGTAAAATACTTGAACATACATTTTGTGTAAACATTTTATTAGGATGGACCAGGGTTATTCTGATTCCAATCAGACAGTTAATGTGTATGAATTAATTGTATACCCTTGTGCTTTAAGGCAAATAATTTCAGTGAAGAATTTGATGTTGTTTTTTGTTGTTGAAAATATTAACTGCTAATAAAATAGAGTTCCAAGTTTTATTCGACACAATAAGATAAATGTCTTCAATTAATGTAACAATATTCTGTATTTTGCGTAAGCCTTGAATCTTGTTTCATTAACTACTACATGGAAACATTAGTTGCATGTACAAGATCTTTCCTTATAGGGTTTTTGGAAAATAATTATTTTTAATGACCCAGAAAGGCCGATGATGCAGTAATTTAGGACTGGCGTCTTTTAATATTATCACCAGATGGAAAGCTATTAAAACTGTTGAAAGTAGATAATCTAACATAGGAGTCTTAAAGTGAGACATTTTTACACAGTTTGTGGAAGGATGAATGTAATAATTTCTGATCGCTTTTGTCTGTGTCCCTTCGCATCTGTCAGGGTCAGAATTTAAATCCATAGCCCTTAGAGGTTATGTTTAATTAATACAAATCTTCCTTTGTAATTGAACTCAACTGAGCGTATAAGAATAACTTATTGGGTATTTGAAGAAGAAAGGTTTTCTAGTGTGCTTTATGGTCTAAAAAAAGTACATGTGTACTAAAGCAGGAAAGTATGTTTTATGCTTTAGAAAAATGTTCAAATTTAAAAATTTCAGTATTAAGCTTTAATTATAATAATAATAGCATCAAAAGTTTTGTTTCTATTTGTGTATAACATTGATCTTTATTAACCAAGATTGAATTGAAAAAAGTCTACTGCTTTTTGAAGTACTTGGATTTCTCTTGCTACAAAAAGCAATATTTAGGTTAAAAGCACACTCTGGGGTGAAACAGATGGCCCCTTTGCGGTGGCTTCTTGGCAGTTTGGAGAGCGTGTCATTTACATGATGCACACTTCCAAGCCGCCGGGAGGCCTCTGTGAAGCAGCCTGCCTGCCCGACCGCACGGTGGCAGCTTTTCAGTGCTCTGGCGGTGTGGCATTTAGAGCACCGAAAAACTGCTGCTGCAGCAGAAAAGCTGGCTTTTCCTGGCTTTTTTTGCCGCTTTTTGAGCTGGCAAAATGCTGGGTTAGGAGTGTGGTGTAACCCTTTATGGTTGTGTTTCAGTCCTCTGTTTGGAGGAACAGAAGAGTCATACTGGACCAGTCCAAAGATCTGTATAATCCAGCATTTTTTTTGGATATTGACTAACTAGTTGTCCATGAGAAACCTACAAAAGGAACCTGAATACAGATGTACATTCTGTCTTGCATTCTTCAGTAGTGACATATAAAAGCACTATGCTTCTGATCCAATGGGTGATATTTTGTCATCTTGACTAGGACCGATTGATAGTTCCATTAATTTATCTAATTTCACTTCAGAGTCGTCCATGTTTGAAATCTGCCTGGCACCAGTGCACTGATCCAAAGGATGATATATAGCTATCCTGACTAGGACCCATTGATAGTTCCATTAATTCATCTAATTGCACTTCAGAACCATCCAGGTTTGATGTCTTCCAGGTGCCAGTGGTCTTCAGACTGTCTTTTAGTAAAGCTTATGGGTGAGAAAATAAATAATGGTAGGCACTCCTTTTTTGTAGTTCATTGTTTTGTAATATTCTGGTTGGCTCTAATAAAAACACGTGTCTGAGTGTTTTCAAATGTTTTTAAAGGAGCAACTTGATTTCCTTTCTTTTTGTTTTACTACAGTTAGCCCTCCCTATCCATGGATTTTTTAAATCCACATATTAAACCATCCACAGCTTGGATGGGATACTATTTTAGTATGCCATTGCATTTAATAGGACTTGAGCATCCATGGATTTTTCAAGGTGTGTGTGTGTGTGTGTGTGTGCATTGCATCCTGGAACTAAAACCCAGTAGATATCAAGTGCACCCACTGTACTAACCTATAAGATGGTATACTTGAAACTACAGTGCTTTCTGTTGTACAGTTTCAAGGAGTCAGTCCTATGTTTGGGTACATAGTTACTATACATGTGTGACCAAGAGTCTTAGGCAACATGCTACATAGTCTATGTATAGTTGGTCCTATGTATCCACGGATTCAACAATCCATGGTGTGAAAATATTTTTTAAAAATCCAAAAAGCAAATCTTGATATTGCCATTTTATATAAGGGACACAATTTTACTACATATTGTATATAATGAGACTTGAGCATCCACAGATTTTGGTATCCACAGGATCCTGGAACCAAATCCCAATGGATACCAGTGGCCTACTGTATACTCCTTTGAACTTTAGTAGATGTCTGCAATGTATAGTTCTATATGGCAAACATGCAGGAGTTCTTTGGCAGAAGAAATGATTTGGAGAGGGTTACAGTATAAAAGATAGATAAAAGATAGATTTTTAAAAGATACTGTTCTCTAGAGCAGTGGTTCGCTACCTTTGGCTCTCAAAATATTTTGGACTTCATGTCCCAGAAGCCACAACCAGCATGACCAATGGTCAGAGTGTCTAGAACAGGGGTAGGCAACCTTTCCCCTTTAAGGGCCGAGGGACTTCAGCTCCCAGAAGCCTCAGCCATGTTGGCCAATAGTCCCATGTTGGCCAATAGCTCCTGGGATTCTGGGAGCTGAAGTTCCTCAGCCCTTAAAGGGGAAAGGTTGCCTACCCCTGGTCTAGAAGTTGAAGTTCAGAATATTTGAAAGTCCAAAGGAAGACAACCACTGCTGTAAAACAAGAACATCCTTTTTCAGGACACAATTTTGGTGTCAGGCATGAATGATTCCTTCTTCTTTTGTCTTTTTGTGTGCAAGATCTACGGGACAAAGCAGATGTCTGTCTTTTCAAAGTTGGCACTAAAGTCTGTTCAATTCATTCCAAACATGTGAATGTTCATCTATTTCAATTAATTATTTCATTGGAAGTAGAAAGGAAGAGTCTCTTGAATTGCCATAGGCCTGAGTTGTTGCTTCGGTTGCTCTATGTGCTTGAAGGCTTCTGATTCTGATATGGCCTTAAAGATATGTTATTTCTGTATTCCCCAGGACAATCTTTTAATCTGTTGTGATGCCTTCTAGGTTTTAACCTCAGACTTTGAAAAACGAGAGAGCCAGCAACAAAAGATGCTGAGCCAGCTGAAAGAGATACAGAGTAACTACAAGGTCTGTGAGAATGAGCGAAGAGCAGCAGAAGTTCAGGTTACAGAACTGGCTCAGCAGTTGGAAGAATCGACTAAGGAAGCAGAGAGGTACCTAGCTGAATTCAGACAATCTGAAGTGCTCAGGCTAACGAATGAAAAGAAGAAGGAAGAGTTAAAACTGAAAGCTCAGGAATCTATTAGACATTGGAAGCTAAGGTGTAAGAAACTGGAACATGAACTAGAAAAGCAGACTGAACTTCACAGCCAATTGATGGAGAAGAACAATTTGGTATGGAATTTTTTTATTCTTTCCTTTCCTGTCAAGCCAACAGTCATAGCAACACTCCTCCCAGACACTTTCAAGACTTCTAAAAATATACGTATGTAAAACATATTTACTAATTACAGATTTTAAATTCCTCATTGCTGACCATCGTTTGAGTGGCTTCATCACATCACTGTGGGGCAAAGTGCCCCCTTGCTGGGGCCATGGACAGCTGGAGCAAACCAGTTATTGGTCAGTTTTTGAAGAAGGAGGAAAAGAGATTACTTTTAATAAGTACATCCAATAGTTCTTTAAAACAGAATGGCTTGATTCAATCAGATATTTTGGCCTGGTTTAAAACAAGATGATAGACTAAATAGGTATTTGATTTGATTCAGACCAGCTTTTCTTATGGTTTTCTGGGAATGTCTTTACAATATGATGACAATTTGGCTTCTTTTGTTATTACCTGTACTTTTTTTTGGGCTGTGTGTGTATATGTGCTATGATCAGCTTTTGAAGTGGCTAAATGAACATTCATGAGAGCCAGTGTGGTGTAGTGGTTTGAGTGTTCGACAAAGACTTTGGGAGACCAGGATTCAAATCTCCCACTCAGCCATGGAAACCCACCAAGTGACCTTGGGAAATCACACTCTCTCAACCTCAAAGGAAGGCAAACCCCCTCTGAACAAATCTTGCCCAGAAAACTAAGTGCCTTAGAGTAACTGCAAGTTGAAAATGACTTGAAGGCTCACACAACAACAACAAGAACAGCAAAATGTATGCTAAGAAGCTATTTTTAGTAGACTTTGATTACATGATTATTGAATCTGCCTGGAACTTAAAAAATAAAAGCATTATCCTCCTCAGTTAGAAATTTGGCTAGTTAGGACCTGCACCCTGCAGAAATAATCCTGTTTGAGACCGCTTTAACTGCCTGGCTCAGTACTGGGAATTCTAGTTTATTGTGGCACCAGAAGAAGAGAAGGTCAAATGTCTTACAAAACTACAGTTCCCAGAAATCCCTAGTATTGAGCCAGGGCAGTTAAAGCGGTCTCAAACGTGATTATTTCTGCAGTGTGTTTTGGACCCAAATCAACCTGTTATCTTGGTAGCTTCCCACTTTATGTGATATATAGACGTATTGCTCCTGATATGTCACACAGCATAGATGTAATGCAGGTTAAGGCAATCTTATGCGCTACAGATTTTTAGACTTCCACTCCTATCAGCCACAGTTAACATGACCAGCTATCAGGGACAGCTTATAGTGCTGAGCACAACACAATATAGCTACCACAATATATATGGCCAACAATAATTTCATATGATCCAACCAACCTTTCTTTATATATATATGGTGGGAACCCTGATCAGCTTGGAATCCTCAGATGAATTATATTTGTGATTAAGTATGCATATATTCACACATTTCTCTTCTACATTACAATCCATTCAAAATAGGTCTGTTGTTCAGTTATCTAGTTCAGTATTGCTTTTCCAAAATTGCCCTGCTAGATGCTTTGAGGAAGTCAACAAACTTTTACATACTAGCTATGGAAAATGCTGATTTACAAACAGCAAACATTTTGTCAGATAAAATATGGGGATCTGCCCTAAAGAATAATAAAATCATAGATTAGAAGTGGGCCTCATGGGCCATTGAATCCAACTTCCTGCTCCAGGCATGATCTCCAAAGCTTTCCAGTAGATAGCTGTCCAGCATTGTGAAGAAGTTCTTTCAAAGGTTCAACTGAAATGTACTCTCCTGGAACTTTAGACCAGGGGTAGGCAAACTGCGTCCCGGGGGCCAGATGCGCCCCCCCGAGGCCTTTGGACCGGCCCCAGGCTGGTCCTGCCACCGCCGCTGCTGACAACCCCTGCCGCCCACAGCCGCCCGCCATGATGATATTGATTATTGTTGTTATTACTTGTTCTTGGGGTTTTCTTGGCAAAATCTCCACAGGGTTTTTGCCATCATGGCTTTTCTGGGGCTGAGAGGGTGTGCATGCATATATATTTTTTAAAAAAATTAATTTTTAAAATTTATTTATTTATTTATTTTTGCTTCGGCCCCCCAATTGTCTGAGGGACAGCAACCCGGCCCCCGGCTCAAAAAGGTTGCCTATCCCTGCTTTAGACTATTAGACCTGGTCCTTACCCCTGAAGCAGCAGAGAGCAGGCCTGCCCCCTTCTCTCTGTGACAATCCTTAAGGTATTTAAAGAGTGAAATCATGTCACCCCTCAGTCTTCTCTTCAAGCTGAACAAGCCCAGGTCCTCCAGCCCTTCCTCATATGTTTTATTCTTCATAATTCTTTATCATCCTTGTTGCTCTTCTCTGAACCCACTTCAACGTTTATGTCCTTTTTCAAATGAGGCATCAGAACTGAACACAGTACTCCAGATGAGGTGCAGTATCTCTGGACTGACATGTTAGAGTTTGCATAATGGCTTTACAAGTACTTATTTGCTTACTGATTTTACAAGTTTTCAGTGGTTTTCAACTGCATCTTCCCATGAAATACTATACAGTTTCCCTGGTGACAAAATAATATCTCATGGTCACTAACAGTTCTCAGGACATGAAATGGATTAACAGTTTCAAATTATTAGGGAATATGTGCTTCACAAACATAGTAATTAGTATTTGCAAACAGGTGAACAACAACTAGTCCCACATCACCACCCCACACATACAGGGTCTAGCAAAGAATTAAACCAGGCTTATTCTTTATTAAAATTTAATTAAATAGCTTAACTTACAAACGCTAGTATTTTTATAACATGTCATAGGGAGAGGTTCTACAACTTGTGTTCTTCTAATGTGGAGGAGAGAGAGAGAGAACTGGAGAATGAACAAACTCACACTAAACTCAGACTGGATAAAACCCTCATGTCAGGAAATGACATGAATGCATACTATGCCAAAACTCTTGGAAAGACATGAAAACTAGCAACTACTAAATGTAGGCATGCTAAGGTTGTTATCTCTAACACAAATAGAGCATCCAATGCAGTGTTTAGAATTCTTTGAGAATTCCCATTCTTCTGCTGTTGCTGTCTTGTTACATTCTTTGTTCACTGGCAGTACAAGATGAACAACCTAAAGTACTCATGTTTTATAAACTTTAGTTTTGTGATTTAGTGATTTTTTTTAGTAATGAAGTAGAAAATTAGCATTTAAAAATAGCAATTAGTATTTCAATTAAATGTTCATGAATGAGGCCCAACAGAAAAGATAAACTCAAAAGACTTGAATAGGAAGCAGTTTTGATGCAGTAATAAGTATGGATGGAAAATGAACAGTATGAAATTAGCAGATTAGTCCAACTCTAGAGGAAAAAACATATACAGAGGATAGCTATGGCAGATGGCCATCAGAAAACTGAAAGTTTTAAACCAGTAATTAAGTATTTCATTGCAATTTGAGAATAATCAACCAACATATGAAGAATTATTTTGATAGCAAAAGGCCATTTACGTCCTTCAAATGCTCAAATGTGATGTATTCCAGATCTGAAAAATAGGTGGAATTCATTGCCAGTATGGCTTATAATTAATCCTTCACCTACTGTACAGTCTGTCAAAAGCAAGTTCTATTTAGTTCTACTTAAAATCTGCCTGACTAAATGAGGTATTAGTACAAACGGAACCTATAACTTGAAATAATTCTAGTATATTCAATCATCTGAGGTACAACATTCAGTCTAGTGTATAGAGAGTAAAGCTAACTGTGGGTACAGAGGCAGTAAGTAGAGCTACTAGAATGTAAATGGTTAACAGGGAAGCTATTCAATATGGCAGGAAAGAAGCTTGGAGGGGCAGAATGGACAATGTGAATTTATCTTAAGTTTAAACAACTTGTAATGCAGGAATTTACGAAAGTGAATTCTGTGAGTCATATGTGGGAGAGATAGAAATCTTCATTTATTTGTAAGTTTTATTGATTTTCTCCTCTCTTGTATACACACTTTAACACAATGAGAGGGTTTGAGTGTGCTTGGGAGTTTGAGAGTAATACTGTCAGGAAACTGGACTCTATCAAGAGTCTATATTTCTAGTAGCATCACCCATGGTAAAATAATGAAAGTGAAGGCATCAGGCTGAGATACATTCATCCTCTTCAGGGATTAAAAGCTGCAATAGAAGAAATTCTAATTCTAATGGTGAGGGGACCAGAAAAAAAGTTGTTGGGCAGTAGCAGTAGTGGGAAGTGACAATGGCAGATGATCTCTTACAGACAGTGGCAATGTCACTTTATCTATCTTGTGTTAGAAGAAGGCTCTGGTAATCCACTTCAGAAAGTCTTTTACCTTGAAAACCTTATGATGAGAAAAACTAAAATGAAGTGAGAGAAAGTGCTAGAAGATGGGACCCTCAGGTTGGAAGGCACTTTTTTAAAAGAGATTTTAATTAGTACCATATGCAATACAATTTACAAACAAATTACTTCTGTAAATATACACATTGTAGATAAGTAGATTGCCATCCAATTAAAAAGTTACAATTTAAATGCTTTTTTTTTAACATCATGCTCTTTTATTCTATTTTACTCATATATAATTTTAGTTCTCTTCATTTTTATATATAGTTCCATGAATTTTACTATTTTAGCTTGCTCTAGTCTAGCTGTCTTCTCTTATAGTAATCATCCAAAGGACACCAATCCTGATCTACTTTTTCTAAATCCTTATGATTCAACAGAGCTGTTAACCTATCCATTTCTCTCATTTCATATAACTTCAACAACCAATCATCCATAGTTGGTATTTCTTGCCTTTTCCACCTCTGAGCAATTAACAGTCTTGCAGATGAAATCATGTATAACCGAATTCTCCAAAATTTTCTTTGTATTATCAAATTAGTATGGTTTACCATATTTAATAAGTATATTTCAGGTTTCAATTCAAACTTGATTTTGAGAATATCTTGAATTATTTCATGAATTTTCTTCCAATATAATTCCATCTTTGAGTATCTCCACCAAGTATGAAACTTGGTCTCCCCTGGCACATTCCTCTGCTTCACGCGATTTAAGACGCAGCTGAAGCCACATAACCAATTGTGGAATTTGGATGTGATGTGATTGAAATGCAGCAGAATTCAGGAACCAGCTTCCTTCACCAGCCATCCTGGAAATGCTATTTCCATGAAGACACATTTTGTAGATCCAAATTAAAGCTTTATTGTTCCATAAAGAAAACAGGAAAAGACAAATATACAATCCACCCTGCTGATGGCAAAAGACTATAAGATCACATCTTGTAGATGTTGTTATAGAATTGTAGCATTAGCAATAGAATAGTTACAGTTCCATTCAAAAGAACACATTGCAAGTATATATAAACAAAGGTGAACAAAGGAACTTCTGGCCCTTCCCATACTCCACCTTCTGGGTGTTAACCTTATGATGATTGGATGATCTGCTGTAACCCAGCCTCTAGCTGTGTGTCATCCCCAATGTGACCTAGTTCTCATAAGCTCATATCTTTATCTGTTAACATTATGTTCTCAGGCTCAAAGTGTTTTTATTATTCTGTGCTGCGAGCACATGTTATGGCTTTAAACCACCTGCTAGCCGAGTCCTCTTTGTTTTCATTAGACACTGTTCCCTTAAGAAATTTTCACACACACATCTCTACATTTCTACTTTGACTGTATATCCCATCCATATACACTCTTCTAATCATGTGATGTTTGAAGTCTTTATGTACTGCCACTTTACCATACCATACATATCCGTGCCAAACAAAACAGTTATTAAATCCTTCACTGTTCAATATTCTTTCATTTTCCAGTAAGATCCAATCAAATAACCAATTTAGGGCACTTGCTTGATGATATAACTGTAAATCTGGAACGCTCCTTCCTCCTTCACCTTTGTGCCATGTCATTGTTAGCCAATTAATTCTGGCTCTCTTTGCCTTCCAAATAAAGTCCCTGAGATCTTTGTGCCATTCTTTAAAATTTTTACTATTATGTATTATCGGTATACACTGAAACAAGAAATTCATTTTAGGAAGTACCATCATTTTAATCGCTTCAACTCTTCCCATCATTGTCAAGTTCAGTTTACTCCATTTTATCAAATCCATCTTAATTTCTTTCCATTTTGTCTTGTAATTGTTGTTGAATGGGTCTGTATTCCTCTTAGCCAAATTCCAAAATATTTAGCTTTAGTTTTTACTGAACATTCGGTTACTACCTGAAGGTAAGCTTCTTCCTTTTTCGTCATATTTTTTGTCATTATGACTGTTTTCTTCCGGTTTATTTTAAATCCCAACATCTTGCTGAATTCTTCTATTATTTGAAAAGTTCCTGTGATTTGTTGTTTCGGATTCTCCAAAATAATAACTACATCATCAGCAAAAGCTTGCACTTTATATTCCTGCTCGTTAATCTTCATCCCTCTTATGCTATCTTCTTGCCTTATTCTGTTCATTTAGACTTCTAGCACTGTTATAAATAATAATAGTGATAATGGACAACCTTGCCTTGTTCCTTTCCCAATCTTAAACTTTTCAAAGCAAGCAAAGCAAAGCAAAGTTGTTCCATTTATTATCAGTTGTGCAAATTGTTTTCCATAAATCTCATTTATCCATCCACAAAATTTAAATCCCATCTCCATTTTTTGAAGAGGTTTTTCATAAAATTCCAATTCACGTTATCAAATGCATTTTCTGCATCAACAAATATTAATTCCAATTTCTTGTTGTTATTTTTTTCATAATATTCTATGGTGTCCATTATCAATCTGATATTATTTTTAAGCTGTCTTGAAGGCAGAAAACCTGATTGATCTTCATGGATTAAATTAATTAATATCTTCTTGAGCTACTCTGTATCAATGCCAAAATCTTGTAATCGTTATTTAAAAGTGATATAAGTCTATAATTCCTAATTTCTCTCTCATCTTTGCCTTCCTTTGGTATTAATGTGATATTAGCATTCTTCCAGGTCTCAGGGATACCTTCCTTAACA
>CM034701.1:37086901-37098465 GCA_020142125.1 Phrynosoma platyrhinos
AATTTAATGTGCACTATTTCTGGCAGTCTGCTTAGGCCCATAGTGAAAGCAAGAGAATGCCTGAAAACATTGTCATCTATCTTTCCATCTCTGTCCTAATAGCTACATAAAGTAGAGACTAGTGTGGTGGTGTGGATAGACTGTGATTTAGATATCCAAATTGAAGTCCCCAAAGAAAGATGAAGCTCACTATGTGACCCTGGGCCAGTCACTCATTCTCAGCCTGACTGGGTTAATAGAGTTGTTGTGAATCTAGAAGTTCCATGACTAATGGCCAGCAACAGAACTGTTCAATGTGAAGTCAAAGGCTTTCATATCCGGCATCCATAGGTTTTTGTGGGTTTTAGGGGCTGTGAGGCTGTGTTCTAGAAGAATGTGTTCCTGACGTTTCTCCTGCATCTGTGGCTGGCATCTTCAGGGAATGATGGTATAGAGATGTGTGGGGTATATATACTGTATGACCCTTGGTTGAGAGGACTAGCATGTAAATCTGTGTATTATTCTGTTGAGGCAAGGCATCAGGGTGGGAGGATATCTGAGGAGGATTAGTGTCTATTTAATTAATGGTCCATTGTTTGCTGGGAAAACCCCTGACCCTGGGTGAAGTTCATTTACACTTGCTGTGTTCTGATTTTGGTGTTTTTTTAGAACTGGTAGCCAAACTTTGTTTTCATTCAAGATTTCTTGTTTCCTATTGAAATTATCTAGGTGTCTGTGGATTTCAATGGCTTCCCTGTGCATTCGGACCCAATAGTTGGTGGCATAGTCCAGAATTTCGGTGTTTTCAAATAGCATTTTGTGCCCAGTTGGTTTATAACGTGTTCTGCTACTGCTGATTTTTCAGGCTGACCCATTCTGCAATGTCTCTCGTATTCCTTGATTCGTGTTTGAACACTGCTTTTTGTGGTCCCACAGCTATATGGTATGTGGTAAACTCCTATGGCCATGAGAGGGTCTCTCCCATCCTTCTCTGAGTGCAGCATTTCCTGGATTTTCTTGGTTGGTCTGTAGATCATTTGGAGGTTGTGTTTCCTCATCAGTTTCCTTATTCTGTCTGTGACTCCTTTGATGTATAGTAAAAATACCTTCCATTTGGGTGGTTGTTTTTCTTGACTCCTGTGGTTTTTTCTGGGTCTGGCCAGTCTTCTGATATCTGAGCTGGAGTAACAATTAGCCTGTAGAGTCTAGTTTAGGTGCTTCAGTTCATCTTCCAAGTAGTGCGGTTCACAGATCCTTTTTGCGCCGTCTACCAGTACTGTTATTGTGCTTCTTTTTTGTCCTGGGTGATGATTGGAGTTCTTGTGTAGGTATCTGTGTAGTATGTGTGTAGGTTTTCTGTATACCTTGTGGCCCAGTCGTTGCTTTGTTTTGCGGATGACCAGAACATCTAAGAATGGCAATGTTCCTTCCTTTTCTTTTTCTATTGTTAATTGGATGTTCAGGTGGATGCTGTTCAGTTGGTTCAAAAACACGGTCACATTTTCTTCTCTGTGGCTCCAAATGTTGAAAGTGTCATCCACATATGGAATCCTCAATAGAACAATACATGCTAATCCTCTCAACCAAGGGTCATACAGTGTATATACCCAACACACCTCCATGCCACCATTCTCTGAATCTGCCAGCCACAGATGCAGGTGAAACATCAGGAATACATTCTCCTAGAACATGGCCTGAAAAATCCACAAAAACCAACAGAGCTGTTGTTTACTACGAGGAAAGAAATGCAACTCATTTCCACCTTTTTTGAACTTTTGGCAGAACACCTCATATTCTGTAGTTGGCATCTGCACTCATCATTGTTAACATGTTTGGATCATTAATTTCAAAGTAGGAACAGTTGACATTAAGCACTGACATCTTTAGTTGGTTAGGCTTGTAACTGGGAAAACAGAAGTTTGAGTTTTGGTCTTTGATTTATTCTTTCTGAAAACAATATTCAGAGAAACCAAATTGACATCACTTTTTGTTGTTATTTTTGTTGTTATTTTTTGTAGTGTTGGCAGAGCAATTCTGTCAAATGTGGCATACCGCCATATCTCTGGTCTGTTTGTTCATTCCAAGATTGACTTGGTTTGCTGATGCAGCAGATGAAAAAGTATTCCACTCCTTGTGTGTGCGTGTGCAGCTGTTGGGTTTTTACCCATCTAATGTGATTGTAGCAGCAGGACATATCTTACTAATCACAGTGCACTTTGAGTGGCATACATTGAATCACTAGTTGAGTTGTGTAACCTGCATTGATCACTCACCCACTCTCAAAGAACTACACTTGTAAGTTATAGTTTCTTTCAGTTTGAGAAGTACATAGTTTTAGAGGAGATTGTAGTATGTTTAATATGATTTTTGAACTCTTTTTCTTGCTTCAGCATAAAAGGCTAAATAGTGAAGATGATCACCTCAGGAGGATAGAGGAAGACAGATTACAGCTTCATGATCAACTACGAAGCCTTCAAAATGAAAAAGAATCTATCCTCTCTATGATAGGAAGCGAAATTGATGCGGCTTGTGAAGTCCTTTCTCGGGATTCAGTGGAGAAATACACAGTAATTATGAGTTCTCAGACTGCCTTGCATTTTACTGCTATTTATGTACCATATTTTCTGGCGTATAAGATGACTGGGTGTATAAGATGATCCCCAACTTTTCCACTTAAAATATAGAGTTTGAAATATACTCGCTGTATAAGACTACCCATCTTCCAGTGAAGGAGGAACTACCTTCCGCAGCTGCTGGTGTCTCACTATAGGTAGACAGTCACACCCCTCCTTTCCAGCCGCCCAGAGTTGGACGGCTGACCCCAGAGCCCCCTGTGGCCAGAGGCCCCTTGTCCTCAGGTGGACTCTCGCCTTCATCCTTCTCTGCTGGCTCCCTCCCTCCGTCCCGGCCATGAGGTATCGGGGCTGCTGCTGGATGGCCTCCCTTTGTGGCAGTGGCCTCCTCCCGGCCTCCTCTTCCTTATCCTCCTCCTTGGTGAGGGCTTCCGAGCATGGAGAGAGCCCGGGAGGACAGAGCCCAATCCCAGCCCTGACAGCCCTGGCCATGGGAGCCTCCTCCTTTTCCCCCTCATCGCCTCTTTCTCTTCCTCACTTCTCTTCCTCTTGCCTGGCTTTCCTCCCTTCCTCCTCCTCCCGCCTTGCGCCACGCCACCCTTTCACCTCGCCCCACCTCCTTCACTGCTTATCCACTGCTGCTTCCTCCTCCTGCCTCACGCCACACCACACTGCCACTTCCTCCTCCTCCTCTAACCTGGACTTCCTCTCTTCCTCCTCCTCCTGCCTCGCGACACGCCACCCCTTCTCCCTCCTCCCCCTCCACCCAGCGTATAAGTTGACCCCCAACTCTGGAGAAGATTTTCCTGGGTTAAAAAGTAGTCTTATACATCAGAAAATACAATAACTAGCAAATGAATACAAAATGTTTTCTATTTATTTATTACATTTATGTATTGTCCAATGTATGCAGCTTTCTGGGCAGTTGACAAAATACAGTGGACCTTTGGTGTTTGGTTCCAGGACCACCCATGGACACCAAAATCCATGCTTAAGTCCATTAAATACAATGACAAAGTAAAGTAGTGTCCCTTATTGAAAATTGCAATATCAAGGTTTGCTTTTCAGAATTTATAATTTTTAAAAATATTTTCAAGCTGTGGGTGGTTGAATCTGTGGATGGAGCAAACAATGGATACAGGAGGTTGACTATACATGCAAATCTCTGGGAATAATAAACATAACATAAAATTGAAAGACATTAAAATAGCCATGCAATAAAACTAAAGTAAATCTAGCATCAAAGTGCAGGAGCAGTTCAGGGATCTAAAATGGGGCATATATATTTAAATAAATAAATAAATAAATAAGAGAAAATGTGGTAGATGAGAGACTGAAAAGCCTGGGAGAATAAAAAGTCTTCATCTGGGATAGAAGAGACCACAGTGTAAGTGCCCAGTGTGTTTATCAGGAGAGGAAATTCCTATGGCAACATCACTGAAAATGTTTTCTTCCTAGCAAACATCTTCCTCACCTCATATTGAAAGGACACTTAGAGAAGGGCTTCAAAAGATGGCCTTTTCATTTTTGTCAATCATTGTATGCATGGCTATTTATTGAGCTTGCATATGATACACGTCTTTCTTGCACCTTGAATGTGGTGCAAGTCTTTTCCCATATCATCAGAAAAATGGAACTATCCATTGTATACCGTCATATCAATATCTTGTTATCATCTTTGGTGGGAGGTAATCCCAGGTCTAGTTTATCAAACAATTCAGGTCTAGTTCATTAAGCAAGAAGACAAACAAACAAACAAAAACAGTGGATCAGGTAATAAAACCAGGCCTGAGTTCAGTGGCTATACTGTTCTTGCAGCGTTACTGTTTCCAGCGTCAGTTACTCAGCAGTGGTAAGGAAAGGCAGACAAAATAAGCTGGCTGTGAGCAGACTATTTCTTTAGTGCTTAATTCTTTGATGGCCTGTGACCTTTTCCCTTTGGTCACCACCATCTAGGAGTTGCTATACCAGCATACTACACCAACAGGATTGCAGCCTAAGGCTGTAGGTCATGGGTTGCATGGTTGCATACTATGAAAAAATATTCTTCTGTGTACTTAATTAGGGTATAAAGAAAATTATGATAGAGTTCTTTTTCCTGAGATCTAGTATTCTATATATAGGAAACTCATTTTATAGTTAAGCTGCAATCATGTAATTCTTCAGATTGCAGTACATAGTAATATACTTCAGGAATGGTTTTCCATCTTATATATTTTATTTAGGTAAAATGTGTCATCATCAGAAGTTGTTTCAAGTTAGTTGTGTTTCCTTGGAAGGAATACCTTTCTGTTGTTCCAGAACAGTGTGATATAATCTCCAAGATTTCAAGCTTTATCATTTTAGTCTGGGGGGAAAAGCATAGTCTACCACTCTACATTAGCTTACTACTGTTTTCCTTTCTAAATAGTATTTAATCCTGAAATATAGTTATAAGCACAATCTATTTCTGTGGTGTGTAGTCCCCTTTTACTTCATGTGATACTTTAAAAAATCTCCTGCATTTGTAATCCTTCAGTCACATAAAACTTTGTAAAAAAAATGAAGATAATATTTAAACATTATTTTTAATATTGATCTTTAATTGAATTTCACCTCAAAGGAAAATAACAGCGTGCTTTAAATGATAAATTGAGAGTATGCAAGTTTTTCTTCTTCTTATAACATACATTGAATAGTATTTTAAATATCTGAAGCTTCTCAACAAAACATGAAAGTTTTTAAAAAAGCAGCTCTTGCTAAAGATTTTTCCCCAAAAGATTTTAGAAGTAATTTAAAAACTGTTTTCTTCACATTCCACCTAGAAAATGTTAAGAGCAGTAGCAGAGATCATTGTGTGTGCCGTTTCATTCTCTTCTGTTCTCAATAGTCATTTTAATTTTATGAACTAAGGGACCAACTTGTTATGTTCTAATGTAAAAAAGCAGAGTAGATTAATGTCATGTAACATAGAAGATTGCTTTATTCTAAAGAGATTCTATCTCTAAAATCAAGCTAAGCCTTTAAGTAGCTGTCCATTGGGTGCCTAAGGCCACCTCTCAAATTCTTTATAATTTACTGAACACTCACGTTGTTATGAACTCTGTAATTGTGAAACTAGTTGCAATATGTTCTTTTAAGCTGATTTACCTAGAAAGCTCTGTGAATGATATCCATCTATTTTGCATACTCTTCTGAAATTAAGGAGTAGCTCTGGGCCCATTGTGTCTCCACATATAACAATTAGAGCAATAAGCACTTTCCCAAAGAAAAGTGGGATACATACAAATATCCATAATATATAAATAAGACTGACATGGGCATATGTCAGTATCGATCCTCTGCTTTAATTTTTTAAGCTGCAATGTGTTAATACTTGTAACGAGTTTTGATACAGTGGTCTTTGGAAAATAAAGCAAGATTGATTTGTGAAAATAATATTGGTGAAGTAATATGAAAATAAAATAAAAAAAGTTAGATGTAGTACACAGATGGGCTGTATACAAGAGATGAACAAATGAATGACACATGGAATGAAAAACCACATGAAGATGAACCCCAAATCCTAGAGAGTGAAGTGGAAACTGCAATAAAATATATTAGGAAGAATAAATCATCAGGTACAGACGATATTTCAGTTGAACTACTATAGTCCACATAGACAGAATCAACTCTAGTTCGAAGTAAAATACGCCAACACACATGGAAAAATAATGATGACTAACAGACTGGAAATGATCAATATACATCCTCATCCACACAAAAGGAGATACAAAAGACTGCAGCAAATATATGACCATAGTGTTAATTTCCCACGCAAGCAAAATTATGCTCAGAATTCTACAACAGAGACTCTAATCATATAGGGAGAGAGAAATCCTAGAGGTGCAAGAGGGTTTCAGGAAAGGAAGAGGCAGTAGGGACCACATTGCAAACACAATGGTTAATGGAGTGCACCAAGGAATTCCAGAAAAAAATTAGCATGTTCTTTTTTGGATTACAGCAAAGCCTTTGGCTAAATAAATCATGAAAAGCTATGGATGGCTTATAATGAAATGGATGCTATTACATTTTATAGTCATAATGAGAAATAAGTACTAAGAACAAGATGCTACTTTTAGAACAGAATATGAAGAAACAGAATGGTTCCGAATTGGCAAAGGGGTCAAGCAAGCCTGCATTCTGTCACCCTACTTGTTCAGTTTGTATGCAGAAATATCATACAAAGAGCAAGTTTGGAAGAAGGAATTGAATGAACATCAACAATCTAAGATATGTGGATGACACCATACTACTAGTGGAAAACATTATAGACTGGAAACAATTACTAAGGAAGGCCAAAGTTCAGGCTTAGTGCTGAACATAAGGAAAACAAAACTAATGACCATGGAGGATCTACATAAATTCAATCTAGACAATGAAGAAATCGAAATCATTAAAGATGTCCTGTACTTTGGATCAAACATTGATCAGAGTGGAGACTGCAGTCAAGAAATAAGAAGACTAGGAATGGGAAGGTCAGCCACAAAAGAACTAGACAAGAACCTAAAGTGTAAAGATATAAAACTGAACAGGAATGTTAAAATCATCCAAGCCATTTTATTCCCTATGGCTAGACTCAATCAAGGAGATCACTGGGGCTGAATTTACAGGACCTAAGCAGAGCAGTGGAGGACAGGGGAAGGAGGGGGGGACTGGAGATGTCTCATCCACAGGGTTGCCATGAGTTGGGTTGACTCAAGAGCAGTTAGCAACAGTAAGTATGAAAGTTAGAATTCTATTGCTCTGGGTTGATGAAATTGGAAAGGTAATATTTTGTTTATGGATAAGATGAAAAGTTTATCTTTTTATAAATAGCCTCTTTTTGAGTGACTTGTTGGAGGGGGTGAGTTCACCTTTTTGCAGTGCCTACTCCTCTCCAAGGTACACTCAATAGCTTGCTTCCCTGGAAACATATCTGGAAGGTTTGCATTCCCATTTTCCTACAAGCAGCACTGCTTCTGTGTGAGGTTCTGTGCAGACCCAATTGGCTGCAACTGGCACCATTTCTCCCTTCAAATCTGTTTTATTGCTACAATTAGTGACACTATCATGTTAATGTTGCTAAGTGTAAATAAAGCTAGTAGAGAGTAAGAGCAATGCCTCTTGAGTAGGCAATGCCTGCAGTCTAAATTACATTCATTTATTCTCAGTCACATTATGAAATAAAATTTGATTAGTTATTGGGGGGGAATATAATGTTGGGTGTAATTCAGACATACCCAGCCCCTTTGGCTCCTAGTTTTGAGTTAAAAGTATAAAGTATTTGCTGAGCAATGTGAATCAATCAAATTTTTAAATTAAAAATAGGCATTCTAATGAAATGCTTGTCTTGCATATAATGTATACTTGCATTTTCATTTACATTTAAAATTTCTTTTAGGCAATATCACTTACTCCTGGAGTACAGAATGACCCTCATCGCTGGTTAGCAGAAACAAAGGTAAATACACTGTTTTAAAAAAGATTCCTATTAACCATTGCTTGCAAAAGCCTGGCTCCTCTCGGTAGTCCTATAGAAGACTCATTGAATCAACTGTGGAATGGTGAGTGAAGTAATTCCTGTTGATTTGTGGGCCTACTCTAATTGGGATTGCCAGTAGGAATGAGGCCAAAAGCATCAGAGTCCAAAAGCAATGGATAGCAGTTACCAGTCATTAGTACTAGAGTACATCTACACCAGCATTTCTACTTTCCATGTTTAACTCCAATCCACCGCTTACAAACTCAACCCAAAATCACAGTTGCAAACTTTAATTTGGACCCAACCACTGTTGTGGAAACACTGGTGAAGATATAATGCTGCAGTATGGTCAGCTCTAAAAATGAAAATATTAGGTTTTTGGGAGGAATGGATCTATACCCAGCATATTCCACATTTCGGAGACTGATCAGCCCATGACTCCACTGAGAATTTTGATCCTGCCTCTCCCATTTTGCTTTTGAAGTTTGAACTTCATTGACTTGGAATTCATGTTTCCTCTTGGAAACATTGAATACACTGTGCTGTCAGGTTTTCTTTTTCTTTTTTCAACATAACTGATGACTAGTAACTTCCAACCATTACTTTTTCACTTTGTAGACATCCCTATCTTGTATCTTTTAACATTATTAAGTTTCTCATGATCTGAACAACTTTTTCTACTTCATGTGACAAAACTTATCCTCATAGTATATTGGGGTCACAGTGAGAGGGGGAAAGTTGACCAACTGACTTGGGTGAAATTGCATTTGTTTGCCAACAAGACTGCTCTGGATGTATTGATGGGTTAGTTTTGTAATGTGCATAGACCAAGTGTGAATATCTCTATAAATAGTGGAGATAAGAATTTCAATGGGAAAACAAGAGCTGTAGAGGAAGCAGACACACTATTCAGATTGCTAAAATCCTAGGCAAGTATCAAGAAGACCTCTCAGAGGGCATGTAGTAATTGATTCATAAATCTGTCACTTGAGTCCTTTTTAGTTAATAGTAGGTGAGTCTTGAAGGGCCTTTAGAAATACTGTACTTCTTCACATTTGCACCTAAAACACAAACAGCTTTAATAATTGGTTTGCAAGAAATACGGCTTTTGCTGCCATCGCCTGAGTTCTTTTCATTTACAGATGGACACTTTAAAGAGCTCAGAGACTGTGCCTGAGATTTAGAGGCTGTGTGGTGAGCTTTGCAAGAACAGTGAAATTCCTGAGATACCTGGCTCCTTGTATCCCTGCAGCTCCCTTCAGTTAAGGTTACAGAGTTGTAACTGATTGGGCACGGAGCAGGAAAGGACATGAAAGTTGTTGGTGAATGTGTGGGAAGATTAAATTAGGGCCTGAACAGATTGCCAGAAATAATCCATCTTGAGACCATTTTAACTGCCCTGGCTCAATGCTAGAGAATCATGGGAATTATGGTTTTTTCTGAGACATTGACCCTTCTCTGTTAGAGAGCTCTGGTGCCACAATAAACTCAGTTCTCATGATTCCCTAGCACTGAGCTAGGACAGTTGAAGTAGTCTCACTCTGGATTATTTCTGGTAGTCTGTGTCATTGTTTGTTGTTCTTATTCTTATTTTGTGCCACCAAATCATCTTTGACTAAGACAGCCCTCTTCAGATCTTGCAAACTCCGAGCTGTGGCTTCCTTGATTATCCATCTGTAACGGAGTCTTCCTCCTTTCCTACTGCTTTTAAATTTGGACTGTATTGTCCTATATGAACCTGCCTGTCTTTTGAAATCTTCTAGGGAGGTCCTTCTCTCTGTCTTATTATCTCGACAGGTACATCGGGTAGGAAAACTGCGAAGAGCCTTCTCACTAACTGCTCCCAGGCTATAGAGGTCCCTTTTTAGAGATGTTAGACTGGCACATTCCTTGGTTTTATTGTATAGACAGATGAAGCCTTCTTTCGTTTTGACAAGCCTTTGAGAGTTGAATGCTCAGGGGAAAATAATGTCCTACACTGTCTATTCTTGTTTCATTTTTGATTTTAAAAAGACCATGCTTTTAACTACTTTAAATGGTTATGATAGTTTGATTATATTTTTCATGTTTGTATTATCTGAATTTTTTAGCTGTATTTGAACTTTTTGTAAATGATGATGATGGTAATACTAATAATAAGTATAAACATAAAAGTTGGAAAACAAGTTCTTGGCCTTTATTTGAGTTACCTATGCATGCATGCAGGTTGAGTTATTGAAGAATTTGTGGAAATTTCAGTGGAATGATAATCTGTACCATCTGTGCTTGTGCCTTTTCTCACCTGCTTACATAGACTTTGTAGCAAGTCAGTGTACTGGGCATTCTGAGGGCAGCTGGAAAGCACATAGGGAGGCCATGCAAATCTTAGATACATGAGTGTCTCACTGTTAAACTGCAAGTGGAATGCTAAATAGAAATGTAATTGTTTCAATTGTCAATGTATATTTCTTTCCTCATATGTTATTAGATGTCTAGTTTTACACTTTTCCTGATATAGTTTCTGTGTCACAGCCATCAAACTGTATCATAGCTTTCTGTGGGTTTTACATGTAAACTCCCACTGACACTTGAAAGTAATACAATCTTATTCTTTTATTAAGCGTGTGAATTAACAGTGTGAATTATGGACTGAAACCTTACCCACGTGCTGAGAGCCAGGCAGCTATTTTATTTATTTTTTCACACTTATATCCTGTTTGCTTGTTTTATTCTCACACCTTTGAACACCAGATCCCCACAGGCTATGAAATTGGTTTTTGAAAGTACCCTCAGTTTCAAAAGCAGTTTGCCTTGTTTTAAAAATGGCCCATTTGAGAAATGCAAGACTTTAGTGTCTTTGAGTGTTTATAATTGCATGTGTTTTTTTGGGACATAGTATACGTAACATTTCACTTCTTGTGGTGAATTCAGGTGCATGGTGAGTTCACTTCCCAACAGAATTTATGCAAAATGGTGCCACTGAGAGCCAAGAGAAAAGACATTGGCATTACTGGGAACACCAAAATTTGTAGAAATTTCAAAAACTCGAGGGGGAAATCTCTGCCTCAATCTCAAACCAGCAACGAGAGCACAGATAGGAATTATGCATCCATTCAGATGCTGTTGAACTGCAACTCCCTGCAATCCTACCCAACAGACTTAGTTATAAAGAATGCTAGGAGTTGCATTTCAGCAACATCTGAGGGGTTGTGTGATTCCTACCTATGTGGAAGACAACTGAGTTTGCTTGATGGACACAAAATGTTAGAGAGATCGGGGTTACCTGCTCCTCTTCGAAACTCCTGTTTGTGCATTCAGTTTAAGCTCTGAAATGGAGCTAGCATGGAGGCAAATTGTGGCAGGGGACTTCTCTGCTCCCTAATTTAAGTCCTAACTTGTTCGTTCCAATGTCTGAATGGGGCTGCTGACTTGAAATATACAGGACTTATTCTTGAGTAAGGAAATACAAGGGGGAAAAAAATCTTCTTTCATAAGATAACAATTTCAAAATATGATTTCAACAGCTGAAAACACTTAAACACAGTAAATAT
>CM034701.1:37106423-37139623 GCA_020142125.1 Phrynosoma platyrhinos
CCCAACAATTGATGACTGGCTTTTAAAATTAGTTGAAATGAAAGAGATAAATACAGACAGAGACATAGATGTTTTATATAAAAATATCTTTTTCTCCCCTTCCCTCTCCCCATCTCTATATATCTATATACTTATAGATGCTATTTATGTACTATATATATTTAACTGTAAGCTGACCTCATATATACATCGAGGGCAGGTTTGGGTGCCAAAATTGTGGGTTTTGATATGGTGCATGGATAAGTCAAGGGTAAAACTTGCAGGCATGAAACAAAGGATGTAAAGGACAAAGCAAAGGAAAATAATGCTAAATAAACTAGATAATTCTGGCAGGCATAACTGTGCTCATCCTAAAGGTCAGATGGATGAGGAGGGAGCTACAGTAAAGGCCTAAGCAGACTGCCAGAAATAGTGCACATTAAATTGAGGCACTGCCCTGGCTCAGTGCTAGGGAATCATTGGAATTGTATTTTTTTTCTGAGGCATTGAACCTTCTCTGTCAGAGAGCTCTGGTGCCACAATAAATTACAGTTCCCATGATTCCCTAGCACTGAGCCAGGGCAGTGCCTCAATTTAATGTGCACTATTTCTGGCAGTCTGCTTAGGCCCTAAATCATGGCTATGTAATGTGTAGGGGAGGTGAGTGGACACAGGGGAGGCTAATTTTAACTGATTTTAATGCAGAAAAGCTGACAAACATACACTAATGCCTTATAGTCCCTTAATTAATGCACTGATAAGCGGTATAGAAATGTACTTGCTACTGCTATTTTACATTATTCATGTAAGTAATTCATGTACTATGCTTTATAATTGTTTAAAGTAAAATACAACCCTCATAAAAATAAATTGCAAATGATTGTTTTATGAAATATTCAGCTCAATTAACATCTCAGATCTGTCACCTACTTTTAAAAGATATTTTAAGACTATTTGAGGAACCTTTATTTCCATGTAAGAGTAGAAAAATATTAATGCATATCTGCTCTGTGTATAATGCTAGGCAGAAAATGATTTTCCAGGTCATTGAGGAAAAGGAAAAATTTTAATTTTACAACTATGCATATATTGGAAATACAAAGTAAAGTGGGAAAAGAGATGGTGCCAACAATAACGAAGCCTCTGTGTAATTTCGGATGCTTTAATTTCATTCTTCTTCCTCTTCCCAGTCAAATTTATCTTTCAAGAGTCTCATTTTCTCAGTGGCAGCAAGGTGGTTGAGTTCCCCCTCCCCTTCTCTTTTGGATGTTTCTTCCCCACAAACTGATAAAACATTTTGCTGCTAGACGAAAAGGTAATTTGATCTTGGGTGTTTGTACACATCTCTGTAAATCTTTTAAGGCTTCCTGAAAACCAAGTCTTGCAGACTTTCATAGGCTGAAGACAGACAATAGCTTTGAGAGAGATGAAAGTGTGCCACTTCCTACAATGTTGATACACATTCTGTTTGCCTGTCTCTCTGTTCTGATCAAACAGACTTTCTAGATTTTAGAAACAGTACAAGGATTTGAAAAATCTGTTTACAGAACATGACAGTGGAATGAGTGTTCACACCACAAGAAACAAGAGCCTTTTCTGAATAATAATTTCCCTTTTTTCTTAGGATTCCATCTCTACCAATCTTTTGTATTTTTCATTCAGCATAATCATATGACTAAGAACAAACTAATTCCCATCAGCTGTTGTTACTGTTATTTCCCCCCATAACATATGGTTTCAGGAGTAAATGAAAAATGATATTTAATAGCATGATTTGATAAACAAACAGTTAAAATCATAGACAAGTCTTGTTCAAATGATTGTTTTCATATTTTCCTGAATGGATGTCCAGGATGTTTTGCTGTTGTTAACCCTGTGGATGAGATGTCTCTAAGTCTGCGTATCCTCCACTGCTCTGCTTAGATCCTGTAGATTCAGGCCTACGGCCAGCCTGATTGAGTCTATCCATCTGGCGTGCAGCCTTCCTCTCTTTCTACTGCCTTTTACCTTCCCTAGCATTATTGTCTTTTCTAGTGACTCGTGCCTTCTAATAATGTGGCCAATGTATGACAGCCTCAGTTTGATTTATTAAGCCCTATAGAATTCAAGTCCAGATTATATGAAAAATTAATTTCTCTGTTATGGACCTGCCTGTGTTTTAAGATCTGCTGCAGAGGCCCTTTTCTCCATCCCAACATCCTCACAAATATATCGCGTGGGAGCACAGGACAGGATCATCTCAGTGGCTGCCCCCAGGTTCTGGAACTCTCTTCTCAGAGAGGTTAGATTGGCACCTTCCCTATCTCTTTTTGAAGACACATGAAGACCTCTCTGTTTCAATAGGCCTTTGAGAACTGATCATACAAGACCCATCCTGACTAAATAATGTGCTGGATTTTCTATTTGCTATCTTTGTTGTGTTGGGTGTTTTTTCCCATCTGTTGTAAATCACCTTGAGTACTGAATTGGAAAGAAGGTGCGATAACAATGATGACAACAACAAGAACAACACAGACCTAGAATGGATCCCCCCCCATGGTTTTTTACTGATTTAAAAGAACAAACATCTTTCCACCCATGATTCAGAGCCATTTTTTGAAGTGACAGAGGTAGATTTAACTTTCCTTTTGTTTTTGTCTTTTGTTTATTTTAAAGTCAGTTAGTAGGATTAAAAAAATAAACTTCATTGTTTTCGTTGAGACTTACTGCAACCTTAATGTTTAATTTTCAAATTTATTAGGAGTTCACCTATACTGTTATATAATGTTCTTCCCAATATCTTTGTGTCATAGTAGCTCTCTAGCAGCAAGCAAGAGCTAAAGGATTGTCAGAGAAATTACAGGAAATGCTGAGGAAAATGAGGATTGGAATGGCACATTCAAAAGTATCCTAGGAGCCTTACAAAATAAGCCTTGCCCCTTTCTTATTTCTTACATGTGATGTCTCCACATGGTACATTTATAGTAGTTTGATATCACTTTTATTGCCATGGCTCCATCCCACTTAATCCTAGGATTTGTAGTACTTAAGAATTTTCTAGCGCTCTCCCTTGAAATATAGCATCAGAGTGCTCTCCAGGAGAATGCTAAGAATCTCATAAAACTACAGATTCCAATATTCCAGAGGATGGTATTAAAGTGGTATAAAAATGGCAATTAAAAGTGGGGCCTCTATTAGCCATCAGTAGAAAATAACATGTGCCATGTACCAGGCGCCAGTAAGCATGGTAAATATGGTTCACATCAGCCATAATAGAGACATCAGAAATAATGGAAATAGCATTCTTTGTGCCAGCCATGTAAAAATTGTGGTTTACATGGTCTGGAACTAAGATGTCCTGTCCCATCACCATATAGAACAGGAATGGATTTCTCCAGAAGGACAGGAAAACTGTGGGCCACCCCCTCCAAAAGGTAAACAGGGTAGCATAGGAAGCTTAATTCCTGGTCCCCCAATCACTACCAGGAATTTTGCTTCTGATGAGAATCATGGTTCCTACAGGCTTTCAAAAGCAACACTCCTCCATTTTGGAACAAGTTTTATGTTTGATTTTGGGGGTTTTTTTTGGTAAGTGGGGTGGACTTGCATGTGGCCTCTACGCCACAGGCTGTGCACCCCTTTGTCAGCAGTTAACCAAGGTCAGAAAATCAGGCTTTAGTAGTTAAAACTCAGCAAAGCTTTATTTAGTAACTATAGGTCCGCAGCAATTCATTGTCAGAATTAAACAGCAAATGTTGACGTTATCTAATTAAAACATACATAATTTCAAAATATTGTTGGGCTCGTATTTGAGTACACGCACAACAACTGGTTCTCTCTTTTCCTATACTGCCCCCCTCTTGGTTCTTTTCTTTAGATCCCAGCCAAATGACTGGATGTTTCAGTCCATACCTGATTCCTCCCTTTTGTTATCATACTACTTGTACGATAACTATTCCCTTATGTCATTTGTTACATTTGTTACATACCCCATCACTGTACTTTAGCCTGCCACTAAATTCATGTCAGCTAAGTAAGGTAAAAAAGCAGCACCTGACACCATGCTATAAAAAGATAGTAAAGGGACAAAAAGAGAATGTGAGATGTGAGGCTCAACTCTGAGAATCAGCTTTGGAGCTGATGGTTGGGCAGGTATAGAATGTCATAGACATTTTTCTTTGGAAATTATCTTCCCCAAGCCCATTTTTAACTGAGTCAAGATTATGTAGAATTAATATTTCCCTATTTTTAAGGCATAGACATGAAATTTCAGATATATAAGCAAGGTACATTTTAGCTACCTGTTTGGCAGTTCTCATTTTAATCGTCAAATTCTCACAAGGCATATTCAGAGTGTAAGATTTTGAATACCTAGATCTAATCATGTATATGGGAAGCGCTGTTCTTTTCTTTGAAATATAAAAGTGAGTACTGTTGTCCATTATTGTAGTTCTTCACTTCTGCCATTTTTATAGCTGTTTCAATTCAATTTCATAATTATAGAGTAACGAAAACATTAGCCACTCATTTTTTTCTTTTACAGCAGAACCTGATGTGCAATAAAGACAATTAGTTTTGTGTGGTTTTTGTTCTTGACTTTCCTAAATTACATAAAGGAGGAGAAATATTTGTATAAGGCATGGATCTTCTGATAATACTCTTTTAATCTTTGAATCTTCCCTAGCTGGACTCAGAATCCTTGAAGTGTAATTGTCAATTAGTTTCAAATTAAATTAAAAATGAAAAAAGTGAGATTAAAAAGCAAATCTCCCAAATTGAGCAATCTTTTAAAGCAATTCTAAAAAAGAAAACATCAATGAAATGAAATGAAAACAGTAAATATTCACTTGATAACAGCAATGAAAAGCCCATGGCCTTTGATTTGCACTAATTCATTAATTGGATTACTGTAGACAGCCTTCCATACAAGAAGACTTATATAATTCTGTGACATAGTTTTGCTGTTTACCTTCATCTGCAGAATTAAAGAATAAAATTATTCACATGAATGAAATCCTTATATTTCAACCACAGATGTTTGCTTTATTGTATGCCTATCAAAATGATGCCAGAGTAACTTCTGTGCATAGAAAATACAGCTTCTGGCCTGTGCAGATACAAGATTCTAGATCCATTTTACAATGATCAAGAGAGTATCATGGATTTACACATTCCTTCTGCCTTTTTCTCTCCTGCAATCTCTTCTCATTATAATCAGGGTTTTCAAATCCATTACAAACCCTGGCTTCACAGTATGGTTATGAGGACTAACCTCTTTAGCATTGGCCAGTTAACAATGTGTGCAGTTATGTACTTTCAAGTCGCCTGTTGACTTATGGTGACCTCATGAATTTCATAGGCAAGACATACTAAGGTGGCTTTGCCATTTCCTTCCCCTGACATATAGCCTACAGCACCTGGTAGTTTTGATGGTCTCCCATCAAAACTCCATTACCCCCTCCCTCATGTCGCCATTATTATGATATTTATTATTGTATTTATTGGCTCATTTTATTTCTGAGCATGCTGTTTTTAATTCATAATTAGTTTAATATTGTTTTAAGGGGTGGGAGGGTTAGATGGGGACTTCGAATGTTTTAACTTGTGTATTTTAAATGCTGTAACCCGCCCCGATTGCTCTGCAGAGGGGCGGGCTATAAATAATAATAATAATAATAATAATAATAATAATAATAATAATAATAATAATAATAATAATAATAATAATTATTATTATTATTATTATTATCCAAGTACTAACCAGGGCTGACCAAGATCAATTTAGCTTCCAAAATCAATTTAGAAAAGTAAAGTTTAGAAAGGAGGACAGAATTGTTGAATCAGGTGGGAGGAGAAAAGAGGATACAGTATACTTCAGACCTTTTCATCATAATAAGGAAAGTAGGAACATAAATCCAGTATGCACTCTCTGCAATGAAAAATACCAATTGAGCAGTCATTTTGTGAGCCTTCATTTTTTAAACGAATTTGAAATACTCAGATAATTAATGGAACTTTTGTTATATTGCAGTCATTGTAATTTTTAAAAAGTAAAATAGTTACTGGTACCTGCATTTTCTATGAGAACCTCTTGCAGTATCATGGGTATAAGTTATTTTGTACAAAATGATTATTGCCAAAACATGGAAGCATGGAAATTAAACTGCCCTGGTATGTTCTCTTTGTTTTAAGTTGTACATGGTAACTTTGAAAAACACTATGCAAAGCTAATGCCAAGGTTCCTTAAATTTGCAATCAAAATAGAATATCATTTTGATTACTAAGAATGGCCACATCTCAAAAAATGAAAAATGGCATGCTAAAGAAGGGAAAATAAAATCAAATAAAATGTACATGCAGATTAATACTATATTTAATCATCTAAATAGTTATGATATCTCTTTATATGTATGTATTTGCCTCTGTCTTCCCTCCAAAAAACTGCGCCAATGTTCAGCCTGGTAGAAATGGAATAAACAATGCAGTGAGAGAGCTGCAATCCACGATCAGTAAACAGATGCCACTTTGAGTCTTGCATAAAGAGGAAGATGGGATATAAATCAAATCAAATGAATCAATCAGTCAATACCTTAAATGAATTCAAGACTCTAGGGCCAGGTGGAGTATATAAAGGGAATTTGCAGATGTGATCTTGGAATCTGGTCCATAATATCTGAGAATAAGTGAGATCTCTGCAAAATGGAAGTGAGCAAATGTCCCTATTTTCAAAAAGAGGAACAAAATGGACCCGGGCGACTATTGACTTGATGTGGATATCTGAAAGGATCTTATTAGTTATTGAACAATTGCTCTTTGAGTGCTTACCTATTGTGTTTCTCCTTCCATTGTTGTATCCTTTTATCTATTTTAGATTGTAAGCCCTTGTGTTTAGACTTGCCTTAGCAGCATTTTTCTGTGTGGCTGGCTGAGTACTGCCTGGCTGTTACATGTTCAGTTTAATGGCTTTGGTATGTACTTTAGGCAGTCTCATGACTCACTATAGTGCCTCACATAGATTTCAGCACACAGAACAAAACACCATCTGTAAAACAGTGCAGAGACACTCTGCTGGGGGTGCTTTGATTGTGTATTCTTGCATGTCAGGGGGTTGGATTGCTGTTGTGGTCTCTTCCAACTCTAGGATTCTATGGTTTCAAAGTTCACTACCACCTTCTGGAGTGACTGCCACAAACCTAATTCCCTACAAGGGAATTAAACACATTAATAAAGAATAAGAATACCAATGGCTGATAATCATGATAATTCTATGCTGCATCTGGGATCAGTTGCTGGGTGCCAGTTACTGAAGGGACAGTTCTCATGTCCTGATTTGTGGCCTTCTGTAGAAAAAGAAGAGCTTTCCCACTATGGAAAACAAAATGGTTTGATAGCTTTGTCCTAATTTGAGAGAGGTTTTATTATGTTGTGGAAGTGCTGCTGTGTGTACATAACTGGGAATTGAATTGGGGCATCAGATATATCCAGGTTCTTTGTTGTGGTCTCTTCATCTCACAAATGGGCGTATCTTCATCCTTGGAAACCTTTAGAGCTATATCTGTCTTTCTGGTGGAAACCCTCCACAGTGCCATACACTAGTGTACCTCTTGCCCAAATCCTTTTGTTCCTTTCTTATCTTAAATTCTGCAAGTGTTGTGGTGTTTCACTGAACTGTGCCCTCTGAAATACCCATTGCTCTTCCTAATTAGAAGATAACCAGCAGTTTTGGCTGTTGACCTAGCTATGGTTGAAGCAATAAATACTTCACTCTTTCCCCTTTTCTTTCTAGTTGGGGTGCCATTGTTTTTGCAACTTTACTATTTTTTCCCTCACTGCACAGAACTTGTAAGTTTAAACTTTTCAAAAAAATATTTCATTGTAGTCATCCACATATGTCTGGAACATCTTTTCTTATCTCATTTTAAAATGAAATTGCAGAAATATTTTCTGTTTCTTTTCATTTGCAAAAACTTTATAACACTCAGCGTTAAGTAAAGATTTGAATTCTCACTTTATCCTGTTGATGTTTCCATGAATATTATTTTTCCTTTTTCCTGCCCTTCCCCGCATTCTAGTCCTAGTGATACCATTACTGCTTTCAAATTAGAAATTCGGTATTCAAAGGACATGCTGTTGAACTGCATTTTGGTCTTTAAATAGAATAAAAATACTGGGATTTATCTTTTGACCCACAGGGTATGAATTAAGTATATTTGCATATTTTAAAGATGTTCACAGACGCATACTTTTCTATTGTTTGAACTGAGAATAGTTAAATCATGTGTATTACAGAAAGTAATCCCTAGTCAAGTATTTTTTAAATGTTATTTGCCATCGCTTTGCACAAATATATGTGTTTACCTTTGATGTCTGACATAAACAGAATTGGAAATCTATATTTTATCCTGGGGCTGAAGCTGCAGTACACAAAACTTATTTTAAAAAGCTTTTATATAAATTGACCTTTCTTTCCTCATCTGTGGTATTTTTGCTTTCAAAAATGTCTGCTGGGGAATTTTGAGATAAACCAAAATTCTTCTTTAGTCAGTTCTGAAAAAACAATCCTAGGCTAATGCTAGACAGGCCATAAATTGTGCTTGGCTCAACATGCATGCTCCTTTATTAAATTGATCTTGATTCTGTCACTGGACCTTTCCTTCCCCGTCCTGCCATAAAAATGTCCAGCTGACTTAGCATCTTATTTTCTGCCTTTATTGCCTTTTCAGTGAAATAAGTCTGCCTTAACTATCTTGCTTACTGTTCTTTTTCTAATTTTAAACTCTGTTTCTTAGTCAGTCCTCCATTTCTCCTCCCACAACAGTCAAAAAAAATATTTGGGAAAGGACTTGAGCCCAGTTCAATACTTCCAGATAAGTAAAGGGAGATTTGAAATTGTCCTTTCCTATCCAATTAATCAATAAAGAATATCAGCATCACCAAAACCCTTTTATCTTATTAAAGAATATAGCATTGCTTCTCATGCTTTTGACTAAGATCAAGTGTGTTGTACAAATTATATTTGCATCTGGCATAATGTAACAACAGCTTGTTGACTGGGAAGCATTTAGAAGGAATGCACTCTCAGTGTGAAAAATGAAAGCTGGAAGTCCAAAGACAGTGAGTACAGCTGGGAAGGGAAACAAAGGTGATATATGGGGGAAAGCCCCTTCATACATGGAAAGCAAAGAAAACTAAAATACAATGCTGAGAAGCATCAGAGCAAAATTGAAAATGATGTGGCCAGCCTCCCTTCTTCCCCATTGAGTTGCCAGATCTAATGTTTTCTCTGAGAGATGTTGAACATTTAAAATAAACAAGATAATAATTGAAATTCAAAGCAGCAACTAATAATTAAATATTTTAAAAATAACATTTGATTATGAGCATTATGCATGTGTAATGTAGAGTGTGTGTGTGAGAGTGACTGGCAGGGTATTATATTTGAAAGGGCATGTACATGAATTTCCCCTGGCATGTGGTTTTTCATGGATCTGCTTTGAACAAATTACTTCACTCACTAGCCTTAGTTCTTATGCCTTTAGCTTGGGGATGGATTGTCCCACTGACTCTGGAATTAAATGAAGACTAATCTGATTTTTGGTGCTTGTTTTGAAAGTGGGGGAATGCAACAAAAAACATACTAATAGTGTCATAAGAAGGAAAAAAGCAGTAGGATGCTTTGACTTTCAAACTGACTTTCAGTTTTGACTAAATTGCTAGGAAATTGAATGGAAAATGATGATGAAATGATCTCTTCTCACAGGAACCAGGAAGTGATCAATGACATGTTGTGAGCGCAGAGAAATTTGTAATGAAATCAGAGACTGCATCTGCACATGAAAAATAATCCAGTTTGATACCACTTTAATTGCCATGGCTCAATGCTATAGGATTCTGAGAATTGTCATTTCCTGAGACATTTAGCCTTCTATGGCAGAGAGCTCTGGTGTCATAGCAAGTTACAATTCCCAGAATTTTGTAGCACTGAGCCATAGGAGTTAAAGTGGTGTCAGACTCAATTATTGCTGCAGTGCGGATGCAGCCAATGATTCCTTGGTCAGAAAGATTTTGGGAGATTAGAGGAATCACAGCTGATTTCTAAATCTTTGCTTTGGTATTGTGCTTAGCACTGAAACCTCATCATCACTGTGACCTGCAGTATGGTAATAAGCATGTGCATAAAAGTTGAGCAAATAGAAGAATCTGAGCAGAACAAGAATGGGTAGTACTGAGGTTATAGAAATTACCTGAAACAATTCAGCATGTGGTGTGGTGTCACAGATTATTAATTCATAGTATCCATTGTGAGTATAATTAAATTATCTTGGATTCATTAGCCTTCTAAAGTTTATTCAGTTAGCAATAAATTTCACACTTCAAGGTAACACAATTTTATTGGTTTGAGGACTAAGATATGCAGCTAGTATGTGAATGTCCTGAACTGTATAATGTAAATTTTTCTTGTTTTCTTGTGGAAATGTAAATTAATGATTTTTTTAGGAGAAGGAGGATTTAAATCCAAAAAAATTAATAATGAGTCCTCAGTGAATTCTATTCCAATTATTTTAGATTCAGACTCTAGTCTTTTCAAGATGATATCATAGAGGAGACTAGATATGCACAGAAGAAATGGTTTCCTGCTTGCAGCGGGCTTTCTATCATGCATACCAAGATCAATAAAGAGTGACTGGTTTGATGGGGGGAAATGGAGAATTTAATTCAAGACATTAACTGTGTTTGTTGGGGAATCATGTGACATTCCAGATGTTGAAATACAAGTCCTGGCAGCCCTAGCCAACATAGGCTGTATCTGCACTGCAGAAATAATTGAAGTTGACACCACTTTAATTACTATAGTTCAATGCTATGGAATTCTAGGAATAGTAATTTTGTGAGATATTTAGCCTTCTCTGTCAGAGAGCTCTGGTGCCACAACAGACTACAAATTCCAGGATTCCATAGGATAGTGCCATGGTAGTCAACCTAGATTGTGTCTGCAGAGCAGATGCAGCCATAGGCTATGGAGAAAAATGCTGGGAAATCAAGTTCAACAGCTTCTCAACCCAGGTTCTGGCCCTGGATGTTTCTTTCTCTCTCTCTTTCAGATACACACACACACACACACACACACATTCTCTCCCCTCTCCAACACCAACATTATACAGTCACCCCTCCATTCTCGCGGAGGATCCATTCCCCCCTGCGATGGGTGGACATGCACTGCAGTAAGCATGCACCACAGGCACACATCTCATTTTGTCTCCCTCCGTTCACAGCCAATGAACGAGCAAGGAACACAGATTTGAAGTCCGTGAAAATGGAGGGGCAACTGTATAATACCTTGAGTGTGGAATTAGTTTTGAGAAAGGCAGGTAACTGAAAAAATAAAATATTTTAAAAAACTAAAAGCTGCTATTATTATTATTATTATTATTATTATTATTATTATTATTATGCCTTTTCCCTAATGCTGGGACTGAAGACAACTTACAGAAAACCAGAACAAATTAAAAACATCCAAAAATACTAGTAAAACATATATATAAAATGTATTTTAAAAAGCAAACAACCTGTAGAAATAAACCAAATTTGTTAAAAGAGAGGATATAAAAATCACCAAAACAATGCACCATTACAAGCCCATAGGAGACAATTCCTGAAAGCCTTATTCCAATTCCTGGAATAAGTATTACTCTGGAATTAAATATTCTTATTTTGTTTAATTAAAAATGTAAACATCAATTTGGAAATCAATCCACAAAACTATTTTTCTTTGCTACTTTTTAAAATTGCACGTGTACCTCCACTAGGAAGTTATGACACCATCAACAGTTCATTGGGGGGGAAAAATAACCAAATCTCTTTCATTTTTTCTTTTTCTTAAAAATATCTTTCTTGTAGTTCAGTTGGCAGCTATTCTTTCGGACAGTCCTGGGTGGGGAGAGGTTGAATAGCAAAAGATGAGGGTTGGACTAAGAAGTAAATAGTGTTTTCTTCCTGTTCCTTCACAGCTAATACTGAAGCCATGTCTTCATAGAATACTGCATTTCCTGTTATGTATGTATGTATGTCACAGCTGTTTTTCAAGATACCACATTTTCCCTGAAGAAACACTTCCTCTGAAACTACTAATAATACTTAAGTTAAAAACATGCTTTGGGAATATTGTAGGCAAGTGAGATGGGCACTGAACTGTGCACACTGAACTTTTTTAATGAGCATTTCACCAATATTCAGAAGAAATTGAACAGAAGCACAGATATAGAAGACACCTCATTGTAATTAGAACTACATAACTGAAACGATGGGTTCGGGGGGGGGATTGAATTCAGAGCATACAGTCAGGGGATAAGGAAAAAAGATAACAAGTTGCCCTAATCTCTTATGTATGAGTGTTATCAAAATGGCCATCCACCAGGACTGAAAACTCAGAACAAAGAGGTGCCAGTAGTTTCAAGGTGTGAACTTTCATGGAGATAAGAAAAGCAATATGGACAGAAGCATAAATATTGCTGCAAAGGGTTGTCAAATTCTTTCCTAGGAGAGCAACTTTGGTTACTTCAGAATTAAAAATGTATCAAAAGAGATCAGCTGTTTACAGGTGTGCCAGTTTCTTTTACGGCTGGATATGCTAGGTAATGAAACATGCATCTATGTGTGTAACGCAATAGAGGAAAATAAAATGGAGGAACTCCCCTGCCTACAACGAGTAATTTCAAACAGCAGAGAAACAACAGTCCATATCTAACTATGCCTCCATATATATTTTTCCTTTTCATGCTTATGTTTCTTGGATGAAAGGGACTATTTCAGTTTTTTTTTTAAAAAAGGCAAAGCATTGATGAAGTTACTTCATGGAATACACCACTCTTTAGTTAACCTAGTTGAGTTAGTAAATCTGATTGTAGCCCTCAAAAGAAACTGGTGTGCCTTTTTGAAAGCATTTTTTGCATTAAAAAACTGAATACATCTTTTATTTTATTTGTTTTAATTGTTTAAGTCTGACTGTCTGCCTCTTCTTTAGAAACAGCTAGAGACCTCTTTTATCAATGCTGCATTCTACAGAAGCATGGGGATGCCCTCCAGGGTATGATTATAGTCAATCTCTTTTAGAGCTAGAAGTAACACATCAAAAACTAAAGAGTCACATTGCTACTAGTAATGTATCTTTTTTCTTTTTTCAATATAAAAAGTAACATAAGTTATGTCTAAAATGTTTGTTTTGGGGGCTATGTAGGGATGGTTTTAAAAAAAAGATTGTATATTCAAACTGGATTTTTTAAAATAGAGAAAGTTGCATGGACACTACCAGCACATCATTCTTGAAATAATGAATAATCTTCATTACTAAATGACAGAATCTAAGCTTTAGCTGACTCTTAGGGCTGCAAGAAGCCTTGGTACAGGCTTTAGAGGGAGAGAAGATCTGCTGGACATATTCCCTTTCCCCACCACCATTCCCTTCTCCTTTTGTTTCTTGTCTTTTTAGATTGTAAGCCTGAGGGCAGGGAAATGTCTGATTAACCATTTGTAAGCCGCTCTGATAGCCTTTTGGCTGAAGAGCAGGGTATAAATACTCCATAATAATAACAAAGAGGAGGGATGGAAATTCTGTGGTATGTGCCAGTGTCATGACAAATTTAGCCCTTAACAAGCATAGCAAATGGTAAGGGAAGCTAGGAGTAGCAGTCCAGCTACAACCAGGCAGGCAGACTATCAGATTAAAAAACCTTGATTGACAAATGGTGGAATAGGTCACCTAGTATATATTAACTTTTTAATACAGTAAAAAAGCTACTACCACCCTCACCACCACCACTGTCATCAGAGAACAACATGTTTCCTGTACCTGAGCTAGAAGAAGCTTGTTTATTTCCAAAAAGAATATACCCTTGAATCACTGACACTGTTTCTGCCAATATGTATATTTTCCCCAGCAAATACCAACCTTGGTGTGTGAGAGAGGAAATGAAGGAAAAGAAGAATTTGGGATGCATTGGGAAATGATCTATCTCCTCTTTCCCAGTAATATATTTGCGGCTTTGACTTTAGCGGATTTGATTATTTACGGATTTGAATAATATGTCCTCTCTAGCAATCTCTAGATCCTCCAGTGTGACTCTATGGTCAACATCTGCCAGAGGTCACACTTGAAGATATTGAGATTCCTAGAGAGAACACTTCTCTAGGCATATGTAGGTCTCCTGTGAAATTCTATGATCTACTTCTGGCAGACGTTGACCATAGACTTGCTCTGAAGGACCTAGAGATTCCTAGAGAGGTCTTATCTCAGGTAAAACAAAACAAAACAGTATTTATTTATTTTTTAAATTTGTGGTTCTCCACTTTCACGGGAGTTCTGTGCCGAACCCCAGCAAATGTGCAAGGGCCACTGTACAACCTTTCCCATGATGACTGGGAGCTTTTTTGTTTTGTTTTCTTTTGTTAAGAGTGTGTGTTACCTTTTCTTTTTTTTAAAAAAAATTGAATCATGAACATGGGTGTGTCTGCATGGCAGAAATAAAATATTTTGACACCACTTTAACTGCTGTTCCTTGTCCTACAGAATCCTGGGATTTGTAGCTTGGTGAGTCACCAGACCTCTGTGACAGAGCAGGCTCAAACTACAAATCCAAGAATTCCACAGGATGGAGACATGATAGTTAAGTGGTTTCAAACTGCTTTATTTCTGCAATGTCAGAACTGCCAATCTATCTTTCAGATAAAGGAAAGAGACCAAAAAGCGAAATCAAAAGCCAGGAAGAGAAGAGAGGCCAAAAAATCACTTACCTTCTCCATATTTCACTGTCTCTAGAGTTAAGAGGCATGGGAAACCAAGAATTTACACTTGAAGCACCCAGATGTTTCCAAAAGCTGACAATGGTTGAGCATTGTTACCTATGGATATCTTATAAAATATACAGTCGGCCCTCCATTTTCGTGGGGATCCATTCCAGAACCCACCCACCCCACAAAAATTGAGATTCGCAAATATTCAAGCCTCATAGGCTTGAATGGGGCGTGCCACATTGATTTAAACAGAGGTCACCTCTCCATGAATATGCAAAACTGCAGACTTTAAGTCTGCGAGAACAGAGGGGTGACTGTACTTGTTTTGGAAGTAGTGATAGTGATAACGACAGATAATCTACAAATTTCTAACACATTTGTGTTCTGTTCTGTTCTTGTTTAAAATCTGAACATCATCCCAAAAAACATTGGAAATAATAACATAACAATAACCATAATTGTCCTAACACATAGTTTTAAGCTTTACTGTTCTGAGATCTAATTTCAACTATTTTATGATATGTACCACTTTACAACTTATTTATTTATTTAATATCCCACTTTTTCTCCCAGTACTGGAACTGGGACTGGACAGTTTAAAAGTGAAAACATATATACAACACAAAGAAAAATATGCAATAAAAATATTGTTAAAATGTAATTAATTAAACTATCTGAAACATCAAAAACAGTTTTAAACAGTAGTTAATTTTGTAAAAGATAAATGTAATTCACAAGCACAACAGACAGTATTAGAGGGTCTTTCTTAAACATCAAGAGGGTACATCAACATTTGAGAGTAACCAAATGGCACCTATCAGTATGCTCAGTTGTTAGAACAATTTATCTAATGACTACTGTGTTTAACACAGCCAAGTAAATAAATCTTTAGAGCCTTAAAAAGTAAAGTAATACAGTTTATTTTGATTTATGAAAGATCCCGCTGATCTTCAGAGGGATAAACTGCTCCACATTCCTTTTTCCTGCTTGACCTGTTTGCTCACTGTAAGAAATGGGAAAGAGCCTGGGCCAAGACAGAAGCTCCAGGCTTCTAACCCTGTAGATCCCCTCCTTCCTGTTGGGTTACAACTCACATTATCCCAAGACAGCATGTCCACATGGTTCCTGGAGGTGGAAATTGTAGTCCAACAAATCTGGAGGGTAGCAGGTTGTGAAAGGCTGATGTAGTCAATATCAAGCTAGATTGGCAAGTATTCTGGGCTTATATAAATTAGATTCCTGTTGTGTGCTGGAAACAATTTGCATATTTTGCTTTTAGAGAAAGGGGCTTTACATTTTTATGTAATGAGGCAGAGAAAGCAGGTGGAAGCATTCACTGTAACAAAGGTACTTCCACCCATATTATCCTTCCATAGAGGAAAGTAACTCTGGCTTTATAGAAGGCAAGGGAGTCATTTGCTTATTTTACAAACTATTTATGTTCCCCCTTGCCTCTAAAGCTTGTAGATTCCATGTAATATGAGATGTTCCCACTAATACTGTCCCACGTTGCAAACTCAACATATGGCAGACCAGGGTTAAAGGTTAATGAATCTTCCATGTTCGGGTTGAGTACAGCTCTGCTGATACTGTATTTATTACAACTGGTGACAACTCTGCTGATTTCTAAATCGTTATTAATTTTTTTTATAGACTCTGTAGTCTGACTGCATTGTTTTGCATGGATGGCTGTGGTATTGCTCATAAAGCTAAACAGTTTTCTTTCTTTAAAAGAAAAGTGAGAGCCAGCCTGGCATAATGGTTTGAGTGTTGAACTGCGACTCTGGAGACTAGAGTTTGATTCCCAGCTCGGCCATGAAACCCACTGGGTGACCTTGGCTCTCTCAGCCTCAGAGGATGGCCATGGTAAACCCCTTCTGAAGAAACTTGCTAAGAAAACCCTGATAGGTTTGCCTCAGAGTTGCCATAAATTGGAAATGACTTGAAGGCACACAACAACAACAACAACAACAACAACAACAACAACGAATCATGGTTTAACGCAAGGGTGTCTTGTGGGCCACATGCAGCCCTTGAAGACCCCTTGCTAGTCTCTCAACACTTCCCACTTCTTGTTTTCATTTAAAAGCAAATCTAGCACAGAAAGCCCTCTCAATGTGCAAAAAATGCACAAAACTAGCCTGCTCCCATACCACTGTTTTGGTTGAAATCCTTCCCAAAACGACAACTGGAAGTGGCACAACATTGTTTCTGGTCACCATTTTTAGAGGGAATCTGAAGAAATACACAGCTGTTTTGGTGCACTAGGAGTGGGGGTTGGACCTGGCCCCTGTAGAGTTGCCCACCCTTCGTTCAAGGGATCTGTTAGATTATTATTATATATAAAGAACACATTTCAATATTCTTAGTTCTAATGTTTTAGTTTCATCACACTGTCAAATTATGGTTGGATGCAGAGACACTATTAGTATACTTCAATGTATAAATAGTCTAGGGTCGCAAACTTATCTCTAATCAAAATGACCTCTAAGGGTCTCTGAGTATCTCTTAATTGCATTATTTTGCAAGAAGGGGATGCGTTTTTCTTGACAGTGAAATTCAATGAACTTTAACTAAAGCAGCCAGTATTTTATTTAGGATCTGCGTTAATTAGCGTCTGAAAGTTTGTAAGTCTGCCACTGGAAATTTGTTGCAGGGGGTATATGTGTGTGTGTGTATGTATATATATATATATATATATATATATATATATATATATATGTATGTATGTATGTATAGCCCTCAAAGAATGTTAATTTGCTTTAGTTCATGGTAGAAATGTATTTAATTGTATCTCTGGTAAGGATGGAAAGAATATCTGATATTATCTGTTTCCTGCCAAAAAAATGGATTCCCTGACACTCAGGAAACCTGGTACAGAAGAATAAGTCAGAAGCAAGAATTCTGTGCAGTTTTTACCTCTTAGCACATATCCCAGAATGAGTATTTTTAGGAATTCTGAGGTTTTTTCTCCACAAAAAAACCTATGTATTTTTTGAAACACTTTTGGATTTAGAGATTTTTGTTTTTTGTTTTGTCTCAGAGTTAAAAGAACACTATGGAAATATTTGTCCTTGTGTATGAGGACAAAGATTTACATCCCCAGTCTCTGGGCTCAGAAGCAGAAAATACTTGTCACCTATTTCTGTATTTTCTTAATTTTGTCCTTTAAATGTACATAGCTCCCCTGTGAGATTTCTGCCTACTGCACTATGCCCCTTTCTTATGCTAGTAGGAAGATGTGAGTAGCCGAAAGCCAGGTGGATGGAGCTGGGGCTGTCATTTTTTACCAGCTGGCACAAGAAGCCATAGCATGAGATTCTCTTACCTAAGCTGGGCGCTTTGCCACTTTTCCTGAGAGCACAGGAGGGAACCATGCTGCAATAGCTCTTATAATGCCAGTATAATGGGAGAAAAATGGCCTAAAGACTAAGCAAAAGTAGCACTGTAGATGAGAGAATTCCTATGCCTCATATCTTACTCTACTTAGAATCAGAGGCACATGATGGAGTGACTGCCAGTTATCCCAACTTATTGAGCTAATTGGAATCAGCTAATAGCATTGTTAATCTGTCTCTGAGGTGCACTATTGGTATGGTTTTTACACCTTCATTCTACTTAGTGCTTTGAACAACTGAATAAGCATCCTATATATTTTAGTAATCTAATAGGTTTTGCATGCTGCAAGTAATTCTGGGTGTTGCACCAGCTTCAGGAAAGACACCAAGAAAGGGAGGTGTTCAGTATGGCCAAAGAATCAGAACTGAACAGCTATAGATGTATAGGAACCAGATAGAGATGCCATAGGTGAAGCTCCTACAGCAGAAGCTACAACCAAATACAATGAGGGAATCTATAAGGATTTTTCTAATATGAGAGAGAGTAGGAAATGCCTGAACCCAAGATGGTTGCATCTGTCTCCTCAAGAGACAAACAAGAATGTGCTGAAGAGCCAAATGTTTCAATGTTGTGGTAAACAAATAAACTATATGGGTATATATTGAAAATATATTCTGTTGTGCAGAAAGGTACTCCATATGAAATATACCATATATCTCCAATTGGAGTGCTTGTATGCGTAACTATGATAACCTGAGTTCAAGAAATGAATATTAAATAAAGTGGCTTTGAACTCTCCTGTTGATTTTCCTGAGTCTTGATGCTCAGAAATATTTGAAGGGGAGTTCTTCTTGAACTAAACTGTGGTCTGCATTTGTGGAAGCTTATGTGACCATAAGAGTAGACTGTAAGGATCTCTGAATAAATGCAGATCAGTTGGGTCATGCCTGAACCTTTAGTTTTTATGCATTCATAGGCGGGAAGGCACTATGCCTGGTTGACGTCATTTGAGCTTACACTTTTTGCCATGGATATACAGTGGTGACAAATGAAGGTAGACAAAATTAGTCAATTCCAAGCAGTCTATTTCTCCACTGTCTTCTTATGTCTGTCACCTCTGACATAGTTATCCTGGTTGAGTACACAAACAAGATTCTGGCCTGAGACTTCTTAATTGTGAGAGCTGCAAGGGGAATGATACTCTTGGGTGCTATTTTGTCAAACTAGGCAATGAGGACTAAAGATAAAGGGGTGAAGGGGAAAGAAACCGGGCAAAAGAAAAAGGTTCTGAAGAAAGAAGAAGAGGAGAAATAAAACACAGGATTAGCGAGAGATAAAATACGGACAAAAAAATGTTTAGCAGGCCTGGGAGGAGAAGGAAGAGCTTGGGTTGAGCTTCTTATGGAGCATGGAATGAAAAGTGAATTAAGAGACAGTGAGGCCAAAAGAAAAGCAAGAAAGCTAGAGATGTAGCAAAAAAAATAAAATAAAATAAAATAAATCCTTAGTTATTATGGTGCAGCCTTCTTGAGTTATTTAAAATGGAAGAGTGATTCTCAGTGTAATTTGAACTTAGAATATAATACAGTTGAGTATCTCTTTTATTTTAACTTTCTACTTTTGTATCTTATTCTTTTTTCTGCCTGCAAGCATAACTTTTTGGTTTTTGGATTATTGCAAGAAATGTCCATTGCATTTTTTTCCAGACCTCCTCAAACAGCTGGTGGATTGGACTAGTATCTGAAGTTGGTATGTAGAGTTGTATGACTAATGTTTATACTGGTGTTATATTTTTCTATCTTCATTTGCATAAGATACATCCAGTTAGAAAAAAAATGCTAACAGAGTATTCTAAACATCTGGGGGGGGGGTTATGTTCAGTCCATATAATGATGAAGAAAGACTTGCATCTGGTTGTGGTGTCCTAAAAAAATTTCAGACATCTGCCCCTCCCAATATTCCTGTTCTTATGCTCATTGCCCCAGTGTCAAAGGTGTAAATGACAATGAACTGCCTATCTTGTAAGCTGTTCTTTCATTTCATAGTTATTTGCTCCTATCCACTCTCAAATTATGCACAGGTCTGAGTTTCTTTTAATCCTCCTTTTTGGTTGGGCAGTCTTACTGCATCCATTACTGTCTTTTCCTATGTGTTAAATATTTTTAAAATGTTCACAGTGATTCTGCTTCCTTCTTTTCCCTTCAAAATTCATTATGGAGATGGAGCTAATTGGTTGAAACTCAAAATATAGAATCATAACCTGAATTTCTAATAGCAAGTTTTATCACTCTGTGTCAACTGTTTTTAATGCTGCATTATAGACTGGTTCTTTGTGTAATTGCCATATTGCTCAAGTTACTGTTCCCTATACATAAAAAGTTAGGGGAGAAATAGCTGAAGTCATAGATTGAACATAGAACGGAATTACCATATGTACTTGACTATAAGTCAACCTCATCTATATATAAGTCGAGGGCAGGTTTTGGGGCCATAATTATGGATTGTGATATGACCCATGGATGAATCGAGGATAAAACTTGGGGCATTTAACAAAGAATCTATAGGATGAAACAAAGGAAAACAATGCCAAATAATTTACAAAACTCGAGCAGGAATAACTGTTTGTGCTCACACCAAAGTCTGGATGGATGGATGGATGGATGGGGGGGGGGGGGCTCAGTGTTTCCACAACAGGTTACATTCTTGCCTTTCACCAGGGGATGATTCCTTTTTTATAAGAATCAAAATACAGTACTAACATTGACCCATGGATAAGTCAGCTCACGTTTTTTGGGTCAAACTTTTAGACTTATACATCATTATATACAGCATATTGTTCCGATGTTTGCATCTCTGGCTGGAAAAATAACTTCTCAAGTAGCCACTTAAAGGCAGGTATTTTGAGGATATAGTATAGAAGCAACACAAACCATTGCCTTTCATATCAGATATAACTACCAGTATCTATTTTTATCTTACAAGCAAACTAAAAAAATCGCTAAGTGCTTCTGATGTGCTGTGCTGGCTCTCATCCATGCTAATATTTGATAAAGCAAATGCTGTATAAAAGTATTGCCCCTGAGCCTTCTGCATCTAAAAATACACTGTTGGGGGTTTGTAAGTTTTTTGATACTCTGACACTAATAGTTTATGTTGCCGTTGTCCTCAGATAGCCCTTTAGACCCTTAACTTCTATCATGATCCAAATAAGCAATGCTTAGTCAGCATTCCATGTCAGCTAAGGAGTCATTTCCTTGAAACATCTCCTTGTTTTCCTTTAACAAAGAAATGCAAGTAAATCTATAAAACCACTGTTTTTCTTTACTTTGGAGACTATGATCCCTCCCCTCTGTCCTCTCCTGATCCCATCCTGCAGTTTGCACTTGTAAGCCATTACTAGTTTGTCATGTGCTTGCTAAATCGAAGAACAAACTGTTACTTTAAACTTTGTACTTGAAATGCCTACCCTATCACACAGATAAATGGAATTTGGTGTTCACAGGTTCCAAAGAATTGAGAGGTGAAAGAAACAGCAGGGGAGGTCTTGAGAGAATTACTAAAATACATCTGTGCTTTTTTTGTGTCGTTAGAAAATAAATAAAGGGGAAACATTCCACAGTGATACTAATGACTGACGCAAATAATTACATATTTGATATGTGGCTAAAACAGTTGTCACATAACTACTGTTAACAACTAGATTGTTGTTTTCCTTCTTCTTTCATGGAATATTAGTGTCTGTGACATATACCTTCCAAACGCCTAGCATATTGTGCAGAAGTACATTTTATGTTCAGTATTGTTACCTAGTAATTTCATTTGAATTGGAAAACAAAATGCCTTATTAATTCCTAGATTAATTGTTGTTATGATAGCAATTGTATAGTCTTTTCACTATATATTACAGTAGGAACACACAAATGTGTACAAAATGTACTTGTAGTGATGGCCACCAGTATAGATAACTTAAAAGGGGATTCGGTAAATTCATAGAGAACAAGACGAATTATGTCTCTGAATATCTGATACTAGGTAACTTATGTTAGAGGATGCTTCTACAGTACACTGTCCCTGTGTATGGTTGTCCCTTAGACATTTTATTGGCTACTGTGGGAACATAATGCTAGACTCAGTAGGCCTTTGCTAGAAATAGCACAGTTCTTTGTGTGTTTTAATCCTTCTCTGAGACCCCCACAATTTGCACGCCACAGAGCAAACTTGCAACAAGGGCTCTTTTCTGCAGGGTATGTGTTTTTGTGACAGGGGGATTAGCAGGAGAATCATATCTCTGCTTCTCTGGTGGTATAATTATTCTATGGATTTTTTCCTGTGTGCATTTGGGTTGCTTTTGAGGGTGTGGGATTTAAACATTAAAAAGGCTGAGAAAGTGCATAAACCAGTGCATATTGCACAAGTATATCAGCTAGTGTGGCATAGTGGTTTGAGCATTAGAGTATGACTCTGGAATCCAGGGTTCGATTCCCACTCGGCCATGAAACCCACTGGGTGACTCACACTTTCTCAGCCTCAGGAGAAGGCAATGGCAAACCTCCTTTGAACAAACTTTACCAAGAAAACCCCCACGATAGGTTGACCTTAGAGTCATCATAAGTCAGAAATAACTTGAAGGCACACAACACACACTTGAAGCCCTCATTTCCATTGGAGTAGACAGTCTTGCTTTAGGTGAGTCAGTGATCTTCCTGAGCGTAAGGCGGTTTCACGTACTAATATGCATTTTTCTGTACTATCTGTACTAAGTATGTGACCAAACCTGGGTGTCTCATACCAGAAAGCTCCTATCATTTTAAAAAATAAAATGTGTTTATTGGAGTTTAAGAATCTATTTTATATATACAAACAATTTATATATTTTTATGAAAAATATCCTGTATAAATTGTATAAATTAAATTATATCGATTAAATAGAGTTTAAAACTGGTTATGTAAATTGGTGGTCATAATAGCTTTCTTTGGAGCATTATAAGTATGCATATTCTATAACCTACACATATCCTTATTCATGGATATTTTTCAGGAAAAAATTGTGGAAAAGATACTAGATTCCTACCAGTTCTCCAGTAAATCTAGAAGGGATAGTTCAGACTATAAAAGTTACACTTTTCTTTTACTGTAACTCCCAGTGTCTATTCTAGCTGTGGGATTCTGGGAATTGTAGTCCAGAAAGTAATTTTTCCAAGTTCTGGTTCAACCCTGTCATTTTCATCTGTGTACTTCTACAGGGGACATTTCCAAATCACCCCGGGAGGAAAATATTACATTGAAATTTGTCATAGTTCTGAAGTTGGCTGTGGTAATTTCCTAGAAATCCATTTGAAGTTTCTTGACATAGGCCCAAAAACATTTTTGCCCATCATCAAAGCTCTCTTTTGACCATCTCTGACGCTCTTCCTGTACATGTGTGAACATGTTAATGCAATATAAAAAGCAGAAGATTATTATTCTTCGAAATACACTTTCCAGTATACATTAACATATTACAGATACAGGAAATGGAAAAAACAACTTCAGCTTCACATCTGGAAATACTTTACATGTTATTAGTATAATCAAAACATGTTTAACATCAGAATTGTTCAGTGCAGATGTGATATATCTTGAGCTCTTAACCATTATTATGCAAGTGGGAATGCCTTTTGAAATCAAATACTCCTTCTTCCTTGTTGTTAACTGCCTTTGCATTGATCTCAACCCATGGCGACTCTATGGGTGAGACATCTCTAGGATCCTCTGTCTTCTACTGCTCTGCCCTGCTCCTGCAAACTTATATTTGTGGTCTCTTTAATAAGAGTCCATCCATGTAGCACAGGGGTAGGCAACCTAAGGCCCGGGGGCCGGATGCCCCCCCCGAGGCCTTTGGACCGGCCCCAGGCTGGTCCTGCCGCTGCCGCCACCACCGCCTGCCATGATGATATTGATTATTGTTGTTATTACTTGTTTTTGGGGTTTTCTTGGCAAAATCTCTACAGGGGTTTTGCCATGGCTTTTCTGGGGCTGAGAGAGTGTGCATGCATATATATATTTTATATTTTATTTTTTAAAATTATTTATTTATTTATTTATTTATTTATTTATTTATGGTGCTTCGGCTCCCCAATTGTCTGAGGGACAGCAACCCGGCCCCTGGCTCAAAAAGGTTGCTTACCCCTGATCTAGCATGTTACTCTCTTTCTGTTTCCTTCCACCTTTCCTAGCATTATTGTTTTTTTCAATGATGCATGTCTTCTCATGATGTGTCCAAAGTACGGTAGCCTAAATTTTGTCATCTTGGCTTCCAAGGAGATTTCTGGCTTGATCTGCTCTAGGACCCAATTTTTTGTCTTCTTGGCTGTCCATGGAATCCTCAGCACTCTTCTCCAGCACCACATCTCAAACGAATTGATTTTCTTTCTATCTTCTTTCTTAACTGTTCAGCTCTCACCTCCATACATGGTAATAGGGAATACAATAGTTTGTATGATTCTAACTTTTGTGCTGAATTGTATATCTTTGCATTTTAGAATCTTTTCTAGTTCTTTCATAGCTACTCTCCCCATTCTTAGTCTTCTTCTGATTATCTGACTGCAGTCCCCATTCCTGTCAGTGTTTGATCCCAGGTATGGAAATATTTCTGTTTCTTCATTGTCTAGGTTGAACTTGTGAAGGTCCTCAGTGGTCATTATTTTTGTTTTCTTTATGTTTAACAGTAAACCTTTTTAATCTTTTAATCTTAACCCCAGATATGTGAATTCTTTTACTATTTCAATTTCTTCATTGTCTAGGTTAAACTTGTGAAGATTCTTGGTGGTCATTATTTTTGTTTTCTTTATGTTCAACATTAAGCCTGCCTTTGCACTTTCTTCCTTTATCTTTCTTAGTAATTGTTCCAGGTCTATAAGGTTTTCTCCAAGTATTATGGTGTCATCAGCGTATCTCACATGGTTGATATTCCTTCCCCCTATTTTCACTCCTCCTTTTTCTGTGTCCAATCTTGCTTTTCTTGCAATATGTTCTGCATATAATTTGAACAAGTAGGGTGATAAGATGCAGCCTTTTCTGACCCCTTTGCCACTTGGGAACCATACTGTTTCCCCATATTCTGTTCTGACAATAGCCTCTTGTCCTTGGTACAGATTCTTCATCAGGACTATCAGATGTGTTGGCACTCCCATGTCTTTAAAGGCATTCCATCGCCTTTCATGATCTATGTAGTCAAAGGCTTTGCTATAGTCTGTGAAGCACATGCTGATATTTTAAAATTCCTTGGTGCGCTCCATTAGCCATCGTATGCTTGCGACATGATCCCTAATGGCTCTTCCTTTCCTGAATCCTGCTTGGACCTCTGTGATTTCTCTCTCCACGTATAGTTGGAGTCTATGTTGCAGAATTTTGAGCATAATTTTGCTCGCATGGGACATTAGTGCTATAGTTCTGTACTTGCTGCAGTCTCTTGTGTATCCTTTTTGTGGATGAGGATGTATATTGATATTTTCCAGTCTGTTGGCCATTGTTTTGTTTCTCATATCTGTTGGCATATGGTGGTTAGCACTAGAGTTGACTCTGCCAGTGTGGATTGCACCAGTTTGATTGGAATATCATCTGTTCCTGTTGTTTTTTTGCCATGTCTCTTAAATGCAGCTTCCTCCGCACATTTTAGAATTTGGGGCTAATCTTCATTCCATGTGTCCTTCCGGTTGTCAACCCTTTTATATAATTCTTCTGTGTAATTCTTCCTTACTGTTACAAAAATTCCCTTCCCACCCCTTGCTTCTACAGAATTAATTGTAGTATGTGTGAGACCTCTTCCTAGGTTAATGCTAACCATAGTGAGTTTTTACTGTGATTTACATAGTAATCTCAACTCTTGTTTTAGTTTTAATCACTGTGAAGATGTTATTTTACACCATGGTTAATAGTAAAAAGGTGGAGAGATTCCGTGATGAAAGAATATGTGTGTGCTTTGATTAGATTGAAGGTTTTAAAGTAGAGGTTGAATAGCTACTCTGAGATGCTGTGGCTATAACTTCCTGCATTGGCAGAGGGTTAGACTAGATCTTGTATTCCTTTCTAATTCTCTGATTCTGTGAGGTTGTGGGGCTCTCTTCATTATTGTTCCATTTTCAATTAACCATTACTCTTTATGTCCAAATCTGGAGCTGTAATTAGCTTTAATGATGGATTATTTAAACAAAATAGAATACAGTGTTCATTTTCACAACAGGGAAAAGTCCAATGTCAGCATTCGTGCAATAGGACTTTTCCATCTTGTCCACTTCAGGTCATCCAACCATCTGCAGAATAATTTGAGCAGCATCTGAATGCAATTTATGTTTTCATTGGACTTACTTTGGTTTATAGTTGTGGTTCTCAGATCCAGCCTGCAGTCCCCTGTAGATGATGACTGGGTGGCACACTTTGTTCTAATCTGAGTAAAATCTGATAGAAGAGGAATGTGAACCACTGCAGGTACTGAAACTAAAGGAGTAAGTTTTAAAGAGTCTAATAGTACATTGGTGAAACTATTTCTTATACTTTCAATGTTACTATATTTTTGTCTATTTTATCCTGACACTTGGTTCCCTTAAAGTGAGTCATATTCTATAGGAAAAGTCAAAACAATATTCTGTATTTTCAAGGCAATTTGCCTAGAGCTTCTATTGTAATTCGTAAGTTAATGTGTATAGTAATTTGTAACTGTCTTTGGTGTTTCCTTTTAGCAGAAATTTGGAAACAAATATTATAAAATAACAAACAGTAAATAATAAGGATGCAGTGGCTCAGGTGGGTAAGACACTGAGTCTATTGATTGCAAGATCAACAGGTTGGCAGTTTGAGGCCCGGGTGCTGCATGATAAGGTGAGCTCCTGTCACTATTCCCAGCTTCTGCCAACCTAGCAGTTCGAAAGCATGCAAAAGCAAGTAGATAAATAGGTACAACTTGTGTGAGAAGGTAAACAGCATTCTGTGAAATCATGCTGGCCACACAATCACAGAATAGTCTCTGCCAACGCTGGCCCTTTGGCTAGTAATGGAGATGAGCAGTGCCCCCTACAGTCAGACACAACTTGACAACCTTGTCAACGGGGAATACCATTAGGGTCCATTTGACAGCCAGAGTGGTGTAATGCTTTGAGCATTGGAGTACTATTTTAGAGATCAGAGTTCAGATCCCCACTTGACCCTGGAAAAACTCACTGGGTGACCATGGGTGAGTCACACACTCCCTCTTACAGCTTCATCCAAGATCTCCTACAAAGCAGTCATTCATATTTAGAAACAAGCCCTAGTGTGTTCAGTGGGACTTGCTCATTGGTAAATGCATAACTTTGAGTATTGTATTTTTGGAATAAAAATCCTTCACTGGGCTCCATGTATTACATGGGCCATGAGGTGAGGAGAAAGGAGAAACATCCAAGAGAAAAAAAGAGAGGCTTTTATTGTATTAAAATTTGAAAATGGTTATAAAGTTAAAATAGAAATTTAAATAAAGCTGTTGCAAACAAAGTTGGGGCAATCATATCAAACATAGAATTTAGTTGTCTGAGATTGCATTATTTATAGTTGAACTTGCTCTTTAAAGGGGTGGATGATGGTGTTGCCTGGGCATTTTGGCTGCTGTGTGTTCTAAACTTTGCCAGATTGAGCCTGTGTCCACAAAGTAGTAGTGGTGTGGAAATCAACCAAACTATTTGCAAACATCTACTAGTGTTTTCTTGCACTGGATGAGAGGAGATGCCAGTTGCTAGGTATTTAATATTGTCTGGCTTGTAGGATATTGTGCTTTGTCTGCTTTTTTTGTTTCTTTGCCACTTCTTTTTTTTCAAGCAAGTGGCTGAATACTCTTGTGAAAAGTTAAAGGTAAGCTGTAGAATCAAATGGTGGTCTTTTTTTTCTTTATCTTTTTCATATTTAATACTAATGCAAAGAAAATGGTGGTCAAGGTACAGTAAGAACAGCATGTATGGATTTCTTAGGATTTAGCTTATTTTAGCAAAGTGTATGAATATAGTGAATAGGGTGGAGATTTTTAAAGTAATTTTAAAAAAGGATGAAAAAATTGTTTTCAGGGACCTGGTCTATATATATATATTTATTCAGATTTTAATTTTTTTACATTGTAGGAAGTTGCATTCATAGATATTGTATCTCTACTCTTCTTGAATAACCTTTTACGTACACATGAAGATTTTACTTATGCAGCCTCATATAACTCCAGCAACATTTCATTTTAAAGAGGTAATGAACCAGGACATCACTTTTGTATCCTTCTTTGTTTGTCTTTATTGATCTGTAAGCTGTTGTTGTTACCTGTCAGGCTATGGAGTTGAATAAAAATGTTTGAAATTAAACAAAATAAATATTTTCTGAGCTATTTTTCATTGTTGTCTGTTGAAGCCAATTATGCACAGATGGCTGATTCATGTAACAAATGTTTTTGCTAGGACTCACATAAAAGGGAATATAATATAGTGTTTTTGCTAATAAAAAGCATGTCCTATGAGAAATTATAGCTGCAATCTTAAACTCAGTAACTGGAGAATAAGCCCTGTTGAAATAAATATGAGTTTACTGAGTACATTTGTTTAGGATGGTACTGTAAAAGTAATCCAGTACTTTCAGTTCTTTCACAGTGGGTTTAACACAATAAGAATGGAAACAGTGCTGAAATCCATTGTTGCTGGTGTTGTTTTTGTTGTTGCTATTGTTATGTGCTTTCTAATCATTGGCAATTTATGGAGCCCTTAATATAAGGTTTTCCTATTGCCAGTCTCTTAAGATTGGGAGAGCATGACTTGTCTCTAGGTTATCCATTAGATTTCATTGCTGCTCAAAACTTGAACCAGGGTCTCCTAGAGTCTTTGTCCAACACTCAAACACACTACACTACATCCTACTGACTAAAATTCAGTGCCACTGCCTGGTGTTGTCATCCTGGTGTTGTCAGGCCTGTCAGAACAGTTTACTTTGGTCAACTTGCAGTTGCAGTGTATGATTTTATATGTTACCAATGAGCAAGTTTATATGTTGTTAAACCCTTATGTTTTGCAGAGAAAAGGATTGATTAATATGCAGCATTTTGCATTACAGTATGGGAACTGTAAGGTCTAATGGTTTGTCTGGTATCAATTTTCCCCCTTCTCTGCCAATATCAATCACAAGAAAGCTTACCCTGAATGTTTTAATTACAGTTTTGGGAACACAAGCCCAATTCTTAGAAAAAATATTGAGGGAGAGCATTTGTTTTTCTTTATAAAGATTATTTTTAATATAAGCAGTTCAATTAATCTAGTATGTTTTCTTTCCATTACTACAGATGCATTGGTGTAGATCTGGCAAATTATACATATTCAAAGTTATATAAAGTTGTGTAAATTCTCTTTCCATAACTGGGAAGCTGCTATACTTCAAGATCAGATTTTATGTATCACTCTTTGATTTAAATGCCGACTGCTTTTATGTGGACTAATGGGAATTGTGAAAACTGCATATAAATCTCAAAACATCTGTTGTTTTTGATGTGTGAACAAAACTGACAGCCTTCAAATTAATCTTAAGATTTGCTTGCACATCACAATATTGATTTCTTCTCGTATTAGTGCAAATAATCAAATTTAATTTTGCCAGAAAGAAGGAAAATCTCTTCTCCTCCTGCCCTTCCTAGACGTTTCTTGTCCACCTTTTCCAGATGTTTGTTTCTGCAGATGAATGATCTGGGGCCTGCACTGTTCTCCCGCCCCCCCCAGGTATATTTTACATATGTGTTTATTTTAGGCACATGCTTTCAGATTTGGGTTGATGAAGTTCTGAAGGGTGTTTTTTTTATTTGTTTGTTTGGTATGTTTAGTTTTGGTTAAATTAAATTAAATTCTCAGCTACATAGATTTTCTGCTGTTAAAACCTGTTTGAAAAAAATATAGCAGCCTGCCTCTTAAAGATGATTTTTTTGCCATTACTGGTATTATGAAACCTGAAGCTATAGCAAGTCCCCATTTCTACTCTCCCCCACTATATCTCCTCAGAAGACACTATTCTAAGTGGCAATTTCCCCCCAGTTACCCAGACATTCAAATAGATAGTTGAATAGCTTTTCCCCCTCTGTGGTGCATCTATCTGCTGTAATCAGTAGCTTTCACCACTTTCTCCACTTTTGTAGCTTATGCGAAAGGGCAAGGCTATTCTGAGGTCCAATGCTGTTGCTTTGCACTTTGCTTCCCCACTCCCCCCATATGCTTCTCAAAGCATTACAGATGGCAGAGCTCCCCAAAGGGATGTGTGGGTCTTGATAGAGGTTACTTCAAAGTCTCCCAAAGGCAAAATGCAATCCCATCTCCATCTCCTGAATTCTTTGTTGCTGCCCTTTCTTACAAAGCTTCAAAGCAGCTCAGGGAAATGCATTCTGGTAGCTTGGTATTGTGACAGTTAGCATTGGACTATGACTCTGAGGATCTGGGCTCAGTTTCCAACTCAGCTGTGGAAGCCCACTGTATGAGTTTGGGCAAGCCACACACTCTCAGCTCCAGAAAACATGAGATACGTTTGCCTTAGGATTGACATAAGCCATAAGCAATTTGAAAGCATACAATAAAGCTTGGTATTGTATCCTATGTTCTTGGTGCATGTGATCTTCCCTTTAGCCAAATGCATGTTCAGTTTGCACAGACATAAGTAGAGTATGAAATCATAATCATAGAATCATAGAGTTGGAAGAGACCACAAAGGCAGTTGGCCCTTCATATCCATGACTTCCTTATCCATGAATTCGGCCATCCATAGTTTGAAAATATTTATATATATATATATATATATATATATATATATTCCAAATATAAAACCTTGTTTTTCCCCATCTTATATAAGGGACACCATTTTACTATGCCATTGTGTTTAATAGGACTTGAGCATCCATGGATTTTGGTATTCATGTGTGTGTGTGTCCTGGAACTGTTTGTGAACAGCAGTAGAGATCCTTCATATTCATATTTGTCAGTATGCACAGTTCTGTATCCTCCCATTGCCTAGCGTCTGTCTTGTCCCAGGAAGGGCTCTTTTTGCTGTAACTTACCAGTGGGGAAAGAAGAGAAGAGTGAGGTGATAAAGAAATGGTTACCTTCAGCTTGCTGTGGGGGTGGGTGGGGTGAGGATGCACTCTCAATTGGGAGTGCACTTTACTATTCTTGCCCCCAGAAGGTCAGAGCACCTATATCTTCATGGTCTAAAGCAGGGGTAGGCAACCTTTCCCCTTTAAGGGCCGAGGGACTTCAGCTCCCAGAATCCCAGGAGCTATTGGCCAACATGGAACTATTGGCCAACATGGCTGAGGCTTCTGGGAGCTGAAGTCCCTCGGCCCTTAAAGGGGAAAGGTTGCCTACCCTGGTCTAAAGCCTCCCCACCTCCAGGTAAGAAGGAACTGCAACAGCCTCCTCACAGGGCTTGTCAACTTCTAGGCATAGGAAATTTTGGACAGAATGCTACAGCAGCAGTATAGTCCTTTGTGACCCATCCAAAAAGTGACTTAATATGTGGATAAAGTGCTTACGTACATGAAAGTCATTAACAGGATACCTGCCATTGTTGTCTTCTCAGACTTTTCTCCATTTCTACATGATTTAAATACTCCTCATTCTATTTGAACAGAATGCAATCCCTCCAACATGTGATTCGATCCAACATCATGCAGTCCCACATTTGATTTATTTTTTATTTAGTTTATTAAGTACTTTAGTTTATTAAATCACAGACCAGTGACAAACAGTTAAAACATAAATCACAAGACAATATACTGACATACTCGACTCCTCCCCACTCACCAACTACACCCCCCCAACCCCTTATTATACCAATTTATTATACCAATTCTTCGTTCATCCAAACCGTCCTCAGCTGGACAAGCGGGAATGGTCATATAGTGACATATGCCCTTTTTCTTCAGCCAATTTTGCAGACTTTGTGCCTGCAAACTCTCCTCCTCTATCTGTTATTAAGGTGCTAACCTTATAGGGAAATTCCCTTTCAGTGGTGTTTACCCACTGCTCAGATTGCTCAGCAGCTTCACTTTTGGCCTTCAACAATGCAACATAGCCAAATCTGGTGTGTCTATCTACCATCATCAGTACAAATCTGTTTCCACCTTCACTCTGAACACAATGTGGTCCAGAAAGGTCTGCATGAACCATGTGAAACGGTCTCACAGTGGTACATTTGGTTTCCTTTGGTATTGGGTATGTTTTTACCTTTGCCTTCTTGCAAACTGAACAGTCAAGGTACCTGTTATATTTATTTACCTTTAGGTCTGGGCAAACCTTTTCCAAATTCACCAAGCTTTTGAAACTTGCATGCCTCATCACTCTGTGTAAGTAATTATCATGTAATGGCTTATTTGTTACATTTGCACATTGCCCCTTTGAAACCATGTGGTATATTTTGTGTCATGCCCTGCATGGATGAGGACAAGGAGGACGAGGACGACAAATCAGAACTACCTTCAGGTCCTGAGTCTGCAGCGGAGGAACTCCAGCTCCGCCCTAGCAGCTCTGCTTTGTCATCAGAGCCTCCAGCAGAGCCTGTGGCTTCTCAAGAGGCTCTGCAGCCATTCTTCCAGATGTTTTCTTCTATTCTGTAGAAGACTGAGGAGAGTTCCATCTGAAAAGCCCAGTCTTTCCACAAGAAAAAACATCTCTTTGCTTTGCAGACTGCAGCACTTTCATTCTGGAATGAAAAAGTCTGTGCTTGTTGCTCCGGCGTTTGGGTTGCTCTCTCTGCCTTGGCCTCAAAGCTCTGCCTCTGGACTTTATCCAGGATTCTCGATGCAATCATCTCAGACTTTAAGTCTTTTCAGCAACCCCTTGTAGACTATACATTATAAAATCCCAATTCTTTGACAAACTGCCCAGCAGAATGTAGGATTTTTGGCAGTCCTCCATAATTATTCCTCTGCTTTCACATTGGACAAACAGATCCTGCATTCTCTGCAAGTGCTCTGTTACTGACTCCTTGTCTTGTAAGTTGCAGCTGTATAAGCATTTACTCCAAATAATCTTTGATAAGGACATACCAGTCTGATGAACATCACCTTTTCTATTGTCGCTCCCAGACTCTGGAACGGCCTGCCGGATGAG
>CM034701.1:37142008-37163067 GCA_020142125.1 Phrynosoma platyrhinos
GACATATCATGAGAAGAGAGGACTCTTTGGAAAAGACAATAATGCTAGCAGAGGTGAAAGGAAGTAGGAAGAGAAGAAGGCCACATGCCAGATGGATGGACTCTATTAAGGAGGTAATGGATCTGGAGCTGCAAGAATTAAGCAGAGCAGTGGAGGACAGAGGGTCTTTGAGATGTCTCATCCATAGTCGCCATGGGTCAAGATCAACTCAAAGTCAATTAACAATAAATTCTTTAACTAACACTTTGTTAGAGCCTTTATTGGGAATAGTTTCTTAACAGCTTGGGTTGGATTGGGAAGCACAAACTATGTATTGTTCGTCATATGAGACTAAGGCTTAATCTAGCAGAAACCAGAGATACATAATTCTGAAAAGTGTTGAAACCGTGTAAAGAAACAAAAACAAACCCTGGCCCAAGAAGAAATAGAAATATTGGGAAAAGTGAAAATATACGCAAAACATGTTTTTAGATTAATTTTTATTCATTTAAGAACCAGAGATTAGTGTGTATTTCTGAACACATTATATTGCACTATTTGATATATATAATTTTAAAAAAAAGTCAGGGTGCCTTAGGTTTATTCAAAGGATATTTAGATATCTACCCATATAAAGGATGCATCTACATGTTGCTGAATTCTGTGGTACCAGTATATTGATACCTTTGTTAGGTGTAATAATTGTGATGATCGTGGTATTGGTGGCAAGGTTTAATTTGCCTTTAAGGCAAATTGAAGGAATATTCTGATACCTGTGATTGAGCACATGTGGAAATCAGGATTATCATGCAGAAGTAGAAATTGTATCTCTACTGGGGGGAACAACATAAAATAGTTCTATACTGTAATTGAGGAGCAACAGTATATCTGAATATTGGTAACCGTTATTCAGTTTAGAAGTTCAGTAGTGTTACATCATCATCATCATACACTGTAGGGTTTCAGTTCTATGAATACCTCTTGGGCATAAAACCCATTAATCATTAACAAGTCCAAGTGTCATGGGAGCTGTCAAGCAAATTACTTATCTATTCATGATTATTTTATTGTTAGTTTTATTGCTTCAACTCAGTTAATTATTCCTTGAAGATACTAGCAGTACTTCGATTTATGTCTCTGCTTTGTACTTGAAAAATATTTTCATCAATTAAACCAGTCCAATCAAACCAGCCATATGCAGTTGTTCAGAAATTTATGGTGAAGGACCACCATGAATGTGGAAATAAAAGACACTGTTCTTTTTACCCAAGTGAAAACCTCTCTAGGAATCTCCAGGTTCTGCAGTTTTGGTCTATATTTGCCAGAGGTTGATCACAGAATCATGCTGGAGGACCTACAAATGCCTAGAGAGAAGTGTTTTCTCTAGTAATCTCTAGGCCCTCCAGCACAACTCTGTGATCAATCTCTGGCAGAATTATGCTGGAAGACCTAGAGATTCTTAGAGAGGACATATTAATAAAATCCGCAAATAATCACATCCGCAAAAGTCAAGGCTGCAAATGTGGAGGGCTAACTGTAGTAACAACCAGGATTTCTAGTGTTATTCTCACATGAAGATCAAAGGTCTGAAAAGGAGAACCTGCCCTATATGCAGAGAGATGCAATTTGGAATTCTGATTTTCCAGGATCCTGGATCACTTCTAGAGTGTCATGTGTAGATAAGACTCTCCTCTTTGGCTGAAGAAAGATTTAAATGGTTTTATTTGTGAGCCACCTTGGGCCTCTTTCTGGGAGAAAGGTGACATAGAAATGAAATAAATAGAAAGGACAGAGCCTAGCATGTTTCCCTGCTTGCACGCTGATATCTACTACCTTCTGACTGACTGTCTTTTTGAATCATGCGTATTGACTTACATTTTCATAAAAATTAAGAAAAATGCATATGAAGAATAGTACAAATGGCATGATTTTGATAGGCATTGTAGTAATAGAATTACAACAAATGTACAATTCCTACTTTGTTCTGTAGTATCTTTCAGAGATTAGAGAGAACAAATTATAGCCAGTTTGTATGATAACGGAGTCATTTGTACTGCAAAACATGCACACAAAGACAAATCCATGTGTGTGTGCGCATGCATGGACACAGACACAGACACACACTTCCATACTAAAATGTTGAATGTGTATTTTGCAATGTCCAAAGGCAACTGATAGAATTCTAAGAAAGGTTTGTCTGCCCTCAGCTCACACTGAACTCTTGCTTATGTGAAGATAGTAAATTTGAACAGAGATAAGAAAGCAAGAAAGGAGTTGAAGATTAGAGTGATCTGAATAATGTTTGTTATATCCCCTGTTTCTAGTAGACACTAATCCAGTTGTTTACTAGTGTCTGCCATATGATCAAATAGCTGATCACATATATTTGCTTTGTAAATAATAGTCTAGCTTTGGGAACATTATAGTTAAATATAATTCTTTTCCTGGAAAGTTGAGTAGTATGTTTTCAGTGAAACAACTCTGACTCAACCAAGTTCAAAACAACAGAGCAATCAGAGTGTATTGTGATTGTGTTGTGGAAGTGGCAGGAAGGATGTGTATTGTAGGATGGAATGATGAGTCTTCCATAGTTACACATCAGCTTTGGGAATGTTTATCATCATTATTCAAAATTGCTCCATAGCATATACTCCCACAATAAATCAAGTACAACAACAGCCCTTCTTCATGTGGCTAATAATGCTTTTGTTACCAGCTAAAAAATGTTATTCTCAAATTAAAAACATGTTCCTGTTGTCTGCAAAACTTTTGATGAATTACTACAGTAATAGAAAACACCTAATATTTAATACTTCATGAACATCCAGCAATGACAAACACTATCTTATCTTCCTTTTCTCCCTTTCCTTTCCTTTCCTTTCCTTTCCTTTCCTTTCCTTTCCTTTCCTTTCCTTTCCTTTCCTTTCCTTTTCTTCTTTCTTTCTTTCTTTCTTTCTTTCTTTCTTTCTTTCTTGTAAATTGAAAATGGGTGAAGTGTTCTATAATAAATCAGCGCCAGTTAGGTCCAATCAACTTTTCCTATTGCTAGAGGAAATTATGTGTGAGAGAAGAAATTGTGTTGTTGAGTACCTTCAAGTTGTTTCCAACTTATGGCAGCCCGATCAGAGGGTTTTTTGGGATTTTTTGCAAATTTGTTCAGATTTATTCAGATTGTTTGTTCAGATTGTTGCAAATTTGCCTTCCTCTGAGGCTGAGAGTGTGTGAGGCTGAGAGTGTGTAACTTGCCCAAAGTTATTCATTGGGTTTCTGTGCCCAAGCAGAGATTTGAACCCAGATCTCCAGAGTCTTAGGGGGGTTGCAGACTGCCGGAAATAGTGCAAATTGAGTCCACTTTTAGGGTTAGGGAATCATGGGAACTGTATTTTATTGTGGCACCAGAGCTCTCTGACAGAGAAGGCTCAATGTCCCAGAAAAAAAATACAGTTCCCATGATTCCCTAGCACTAACACTAACCTAAAAGTGGACTCAATTTGTACTATTTCTGGCAGTCTGCAACCCCGCTTAGTCCACTGTTCAAATCACTACACTATGCTGGCTCCTGAAAGACATTTAGCACATTATTATTATTTTTAAATATAATGGTTTATTAAAATTCTCACTATTAAAATGATATGAGAGCAAGCATCCTCTTTAATGGCATGCTGTATCTGACATTACCCCCCCTTGCGTTTATATATGGAACACCTAACCCAATTCATCAGTATATTGCTAGAAGCCTCTAAATGAAATCATAGGAAACTGCCAGATTGCTTTGTCTATCTAGCCCAGAATTGTTTTGACTAGAGGTGGTTTTCAGGGGTCTTATAGATCTTTCCTATCACTGGTCATTTGATCTCTTTAACATGAGTTATAATGTTTTGAATCTCTGGCTATTTGAATGGAGAGTATGCACTCCTCTTGAGTATTCCTTCCATACTAAGTAACAGAAATTGAGATAAAAGGCAACAGAAGCAATATAAGCTGTATTTCTAATTTGTTGTAATTTAAGAATGCCATACAATGTAAATTTTTCATTAACACTGTCATGGGAAATTAGGAAAACTACTTTTCCTCTGTCATAAGATTTGCATGTTTGAATTCTTGTGTAGTTTTTTGAATATATTGATAGAAGTGGCAAAGATACCAGGAGAGTAATTCCATGGTCTTTGGTGTGTGTTCATGGAGCCATAGAAAATATCCCTTAAGAATATCCATTGTTAAGGATGGAAAAAGATACCAAAGCTTACAGGGGGAGACATAATTCTGTGGTTGCTTTCTCTTCCAAATTAGAAGATAGAGGAAAGACACCTATTGACATTATGCTAGTAGCCAGAGGAAGGCATAATTATGAACCTGGATGATACACAGTTCTCATAGTTGCCAACTGCAAGCCCAACATGGAACAACATTGAACCATCCAGGGATTTAGTATAAATGAATTCCTCCCCATTACTTGTGACAGGCAGGAATTCTTTTTGGTAGGATGTGGGCACATAGTAACTTTGACCTAAATCCAATTGTTGGTCCCAACTAGAATAGAAACAGTGAATTGGAGAAAAGTTAGTAAACTAATGCCTGTGTAAGTTCCATAGATTCAATGAGATTGCTGTAATTGGGACTAACAATTGATTTAGGCCAAAGAAAGCTGCCTCATACTGCATTAGCTCATTGGTCCATCTAGCTAAATATTTTCAACCCTGATTGACAACAGTAGTCTAGATTTTCCAATAAAATTCTTTTCTAGCCCTAGTAACAATAGGGGTATTACTGCTATAGTAATGTACTACTACTGTAGTAATCAGGCAGGACCCTGCTTTGCTTCCAGAATCAGATAACATTCAGGTGTGTTTGGAGGGACAATTATAATCAACAAACCAACTCTCTCCTGACTGCTTCTTTGCCAGTAAGAGTTCCCAGAAGGTTTAGGAATACTCCACCAGAGAGCATAAGATTACTCTTATAGGTTTTAATCTGTGATGTTTGTACAGTTATACATTTTATTTTTACTTTTACTTTTACTTGTTGTTGTTGTGTGCCTTCAAGTCATGTCCAATTTATGTTGCCCCGTTGCAAACCTATCATGGGTTTTTCTTGGCAAGATTTGTTCATTTGCCATCCTCTGAGGCTGAGAGCATGTGACTTTCCCAAGGTCATCCAGTAGGTTTCATGGCTGAGGTGGGAATGGAACCATGGTCTCCAGGGTTGTAGGCAACACCCAAACCACTATGCTATGCTGGTTCTCAAATATATTTACTAGATATATAAAATACTAGAAAACAAAGCTTGCATTCGGCAATGATATATGGTGTTCTGCTGGTATGAGAAGCACCTTTTCTCCAGGTTAGCTAGGGAAGCCACTTATTACACATTTCTGTTTCATATGCAGCTCATGAGAGCTAAATTTTGTACTCAGTGCTTTGGCTGGCAGTGAGTGCAAAAATTATCTGTTTTTAGGTATTTCTAATGTACTCCATGTGATGAATGTACCAGTTTTCAGTGTTTGGGGTAACCTGAGAAAGGTAGCTTAATCAGTCACCCACTTTGAAGAGAAATACAGAACTGGGAATTCTGTAAAAACCAGGATGTCTCTATATGTATTTCAAAGTTTTGCTTTCCATTAGTTTAGGAGCCATTTTCAAAAATATTTTGGAGGAGGTATGAATCTTCTATTTTTCTGGGTTTTTATCTTCTACTTGCAGTTAGAGAGCTTAGATATCTATTAAATTATTTTTGTTTTAGTGCAATGAAACCCACTAGGTGATCTTGGGTAAGTCACATACTCTCAGCCCCAGTGGAAGGCAGTGGCAAACCTCTGAACTGCCAAGAAAACCCCATGATAGGTTTGCCTTAGGGTTGTTGGAAATAACTTGAAGGCACAACAACAACAACAACAACAACAACAACAACAGGTAAATATTAGAGAAAATATTAATAGAGAAGGAAGGCAAAACCCTGTATTATTCCACTTAGAGGTTTTTGTTTTTGGTAGGGAAAACTGCAGTTAACAGTGTCAAAATATTTAAGGCAGATGTTTAAGGCTCTTCTACACCACGTAATGTGTAGAAGAGCAGGAGGAGAAATCTGGTGCAGCGGTTGGGCACTGTTGGTTGTGATTCTAGAGGAAAGCCTTAGAAGAAAAAGAAAAGTTAAGGTTCTAGGTTGCTGCCATTAATGGCCCAGTGCTTAGTACAGGCCTTGCAGTGTGTACAATAAGAGGTCTCTTTCCCACAACCCTTTCTGCTGCATCATTTCATTCTAATTAAAGTTGTGGACAACAATTTGATTCTCAAAGTCTTTGGAGTGAAACTACTGAACCATAGTACTTGGAGCAACGCCTTCAAGGGCTCTGGAACTTAGCCCAGGTGTGATGTTGGAAAAATTGGATATGTGAGCATTACAGAAGTCCTTCTCTGTGACAAGCAACTAGGGTCTTATACCATAAGCATTTTCCAGCCAAACACGATTAATATAAAGTTCATTTATATACTATTATCACATGAGATTGGATGAATGCTCCATTTCTGATCAGTGTAACACTGTTTGTTTGTTTGTTTGTTTGTTTAGAGTATTCATGCCTGCATATCAGCTGCAAAGGCTCTCAGATTGGGTTACAAATTGTTAATTTGAAAGTTCCCTGCCCTCAGCTTTACAATCTAAATAAAATACAACACAAAAGAAAAAGGGAACCGCAATGTAGGAGGGGATTAAGTAGTTTATGCTACTGGTTTTTCTTCCTCCAAGGCCAGGGCAGTGGCAGCTGGGAAATGATCTACATTAAAATGATCTACAGTTTCAAATCTCAGTGGCCATCAGTCATGTTCTTCTGTTTGTCCTTACAACTTTTTTCACTCCAATGCTTTTTCAGAACATTGGAAAAAACAAATCTACAGTGGAAAGCCATATCCTTAGTTCTCAGTGGAAATGACAGACTGCAATTCAGTTTATGATACCTGTTATTGACACTCTTGCTTAATCTGATTGTTTTCTTCTGAATATAAAGATAAATGTAAAGGTCCCCTTGACATGAATGTCTAGTCATAACCGACTGCAGAGGGCGGTGCTCATCTCCGTTACTAAGCCAAAGAGCCAGTGTTGTCTGAAGATGATTGCGGTAGTCATGTGGTCAGTATGGCTTCACTGAATGCTGTTACCTTACCACCAAAGTGGTACTTATTTATCTACTTGCATTTGCATTAGGTTGGCAGAAGCTGAGAGTAATGACAGGAGCTCACCCCATCACACAGCACTAACAATCGTCAAAATTGGCAACCTTTTTGAGCTGGGGGCTGGGTTGCTGTCCCTCAGACACTTGGGGGGGCCGAAGCACCCAAAATAAATAAATAAATAAATAAATATTTTTTAAAAATTAAAATTAAAAAAAATTTAAAAATATGCATGCACACTCACTCAGCCCCAGAAAAGCCATGGCAAAACCCATGTGGAGATTTTGTCAAGAAAACCCCAAGAACAAGTAATAACAACAATAATCAGTATCATCATGGCGAGCGGTGGCAGTGGCGGGGGGCACTGGCGGTGGCGGCAGGACCGGCCTGGGGCCAGTCCAAAGGCTTTGGTGGGCTGTATCCGGCCCCTGGGCCTTTGGTTGCCTACCCCTGCACTAAGCCATACAGAATCTTAGAATTATGGAATGGGAAGGGGCCTCAAAGGTCACTGAGTCCAAGCCCCTGCTTGGTGCAAGATCTCCAGCTAAAGCATCCCTAGCATGTTGGTAGCAAGTACCATTCTTTTAAAACTGGTGTTATGGTTCCCATATGGTATTCTGGTCAGCAGTCTAGCTGCTGCACGTTGCACTAGCTGCAAAGTGATGCAGATGATGTGAAAGCATCCTTGCACAATTCATCACCGGCAAGTTGTTGCTGATGTTATCATTTTTTTTCATTTATACCCTACCGTTTTTCAACTTGCAAAATTTAAAAAAAACACTTTAAATTCTCAATTATGAGAATAATACATCCAACCTACACCAGTTTCCCCTGTAACATGGGGTAAAGGTAGACAACTTGGTTCACCTCTAATATTTTGGACAACTACTTCTATAATCCTGACCACTGACCATACTGGCTGGGATTCATGGGAATTATTCAAAACATTTGGAGGGCATTGTGTTTCTTACCCTGGATGCAGAATTTGTAGTCTGAAGTAAACAAGTTTGAGCTGGGAAATTGTAGGGTTCTACTCTAACTAATCCTCCTGTAAATATATAACTAATCTTCCTGTAGCATACAAGGTAAACAGCAGCTGCATCCAGAATCCCTTACTAAGCCTGTGTAAACAGCAAAACAGAAAAATGGGTGCACACATAAACATGACTCACCAGCTATTCCCAAAATGTTATAAAGGTTTACTCACCAAAACTACTAGTTTACTCACCAAAATGGAAGTCAAAAGAAAAATGGAGGTGGGTGAAATAAATCCTTAGATGTTTTGGAAGAAGACTTCAAGTGGTATGAAGAAGGTTCAAAAGCTCATTTTTAATGTATGCAAAGCTTACTTGGACTGATTTCACTTCTCATGTGAATGTACAATAGTTAGTTTTGAATAAAATGTTTTCTGAACCATATTGAAGATATTTTTATAGTGTAGGAACCTATCCCTATTCTTTTCATGTTATTTCTCCCTCTGGTAATACATCTGTTTTGTTAATTGAGGTATACCTATACTAATATGTTGGCCTCTTCTTCACAGGAGATGAATCTTTTTTATTCAGTCCTTGCATTTTATGATGCAGTCTCATTTTTTAGAGTTTGTGTCAAAGCCATAGGTTTCTTTTTGTCAAAGAAAAGGGACTTTTTAATTTGGATTTTCCACAGACTGCTGTCCTTAGCATAGAAATATGTAGAATACTATATTTTGAGCACTCAGTAGAGAAGTGGTACCACAGAGGTATCCCTCAGGTATTAATTCCAATAACACATTTTTAAAAAGAACTTAGAAAAGAACTTAGAAGTTTCTTATCACTCATTCCTCCATTCTGATTTCTTCCAGCTTACCTGCCTGCTGAAGCATCATTCTCAAGTTAAAGTAGTTATTAAAATGTCTCTGGTCACTGGTTCTTCACTTAGTAAAATCCTTCAAATTGTCCTAGCCAGTGGCTAGTCCCTCAGCAAACAGCTCTTACTCTCAAGAAAATTATCAGCTCTTGCTTGGTTTGGGAATGAAGGCAAGGAGGGAGATAATCTGAATTTTTGATGTAGCCAAGAGGAAAATGTGTGACATGCATAAATATGGATAGGCAATAAAATGTGCAGACAAAACAAAACTAGGATGTTAAGACTCAAAACTTACTAAAGAATGTGGCATTCAATTTCATGTCATGTCATTTTGTATAAGCCATACCATTATTCTTATATAGCTGCCATGCCCGTAAGCAGTATCAGTATCATTTTCTGAAACCAGAAATGACAAATTACCTTTTAAATCTTGTACTAGGTGAATTAAAACAAATTAACTTTTTATTTCTCTCTGGTTTTGCTGTGGAGGATTTAAATCATTTTCTGTTTCTCCATTTGAGGGGGAACCATTCAAGACTTGCACAATAGACAGTTTCTAGGAACTATGACATGCAGCCGTTCTTTTTACTTTAAACCAAGCTACTTTAAGGCCTGCTGAAAACATTTCTCCGAGGTGTTCTTATTGACCTACTTTACTGAGTTACAGAGTCATGGTGCTTCATGTGAATGCAATTTGGTTTATTCAAAGTGGATGTGATCTTTGACAGTGGGCAGATTGCCCAGGTCAGTTGCACAAGGACCTTTCCCACTGTGAGAGAAAACGAAGCCCAGTGGTGCAGAAAAGAACAGGAGTCGAAGAGAGGGGAGGAAAGCACTGCCCACGCTCTCTAATTGAGCAGACTGTAGACACAAACTTCCAGTTGATCAAGTCATGCACAAATACAGTGGTCCTTCCAAATGTTAATCGAGCATATATTATAAAAAGCTAATGCAAATCTTACAGTCAAAACGAAATACTCTAATGACATGTTTGCAGATGAACTTCACTTGCGTCCCAGTTCAGTGCTCTATCACTAAACTAAAAGTGGTGGAAAGCAGTTTCCAGAAAGAAATATTAAGTGATATGAAACTTCTCCAACTAACCTCATACTTTAACGCACAGACTGTGCCGTCCCGAGGTGTTTTTTCTCACTAGTTTCACAGAGTGCTTCAACTGCAGTGTAACAGCTCTTTGCATTTGTACAGATGTATTGACAAGCAAGTTGAATGCTAGATTGGAGAGTGAGTCAGTCCTTAGTTTTGTCCCTGAATGTGCTATTGTTTTTTGTTTAATATTGATTTTAAGATAGCATCAGTGGAGTTAAACAAATGTGTGTTTTATACTTCACCTTACAAAATAAGCCACTTCAGTAATTGGGTGCTTGTGTGTGGATGATGGGTGATATAACAAGCAGTAGCCAATATCAAGGCTACAGCACAATCAGGATTTGCTTTTTTTCAGTTCACACTGAAAACATTTAGAACTGGGTTATCAGCACTTGCTTTGGAACTGGAAAATAGTACTTGCATGTCTTATCCGTAACAAAAATGCAATCAAAAAGGCTCTGCCATTTTATAACATAGATTTACCTCTTTGTTCATTCATTGTGCATAATATCCCACTACCTATAGCAGTGATGGCTAAACCTGCTGAGTGCCCAAACTAAAAGGCCTTCCGGTACTGGGTGTTACCCAGTGCCGGGGTGAGACTTCCACCCTCTGGGACAGGACTTCTTGGACAGAACCAGAGACAATTGAAGGCCCGGGGGGGTGCAAAAGGGGAAGAAGAGGAACTAGTGTGTGGCTGTTCCTCCTTCTCCTCTCCCAGTGCCTTTTCTGGCTTCAAGGCCAGGGAGGGTCTGGAAGGAGGAGTAACAGGCGTGTGCCTCTTCCTCCTCCTCCTGCGCCATCCCCAGCCTTTAGCTGCCTCCAGAGAGGCAGCTAAAGACCTGGTACACCCGGGAAGGAGGAGGAACCAGCACACACCTCTTCCTCTTCCCTGCCCTCAGTGTGCTAAGAAAAATGGCTTTGCATGCCATCTCTGGCAAGCATGTCATTGGTTCACCATCACAAACCTATAGCATACACTGGGGTAGGCAACCTTTCCCCTTTAAGGGCCGAGGGACGTCAGCTCCCAAAAGCCTCAGCCATGTTGGCCAATAGTCCCGTGTTGGCCAATAGCTCCTGGGATTTTGGGAGCTGAAGTCCCTTGGCCCTTAAAGGGGAAAGGTTGCCTACCCCTGGATACACTGATGTGCAGTCAATCTGGGGTGAACTCTGCTACTGTATGCCTTGATGTGCTGAATGTATTTAACAAATCACTAAAAAAGTTGAATGAGGAACGTGACTGAGCATTTTATGTTGTTGTTTTCCACCTCACCCCATAATGCTTGTTTCCAATAATTTCTTTGTCACACTGAGCATTGTGCTTTGCAATGGGTATTATTAAAAAGCCCTTTCAGATTCTTTTGATTGTTGCATTGATAAAGTCCAAGCTTACCAATGTTCTTATGCTGCTTGAGCAGAAGCAATGTATATGAAACAAAATTTAACATGAAACTGTGTGGGTCAAATTCAAGAACATCTTATGTGTGCCATTATTACACCCAATAATAACTATATCTTGTGTTTGGATTTATACATTTGTAATACTAACATTTCTGAAACTCATGCCTCTCTTCTGTCACATCTTTCAAACATCTTTGTTTGAAGAACTGCAGAAAGGATTGGTAAGAAGCTGATTGTCCTATCCACTTGTCCATATTAGCCCTCCAAAAATGCCCCCCCCCCTCCAGGGTTGGAGAACAGTGCTGACTTGGTAGGCTGTGATATTGAGGGCTGGGGTGGGGGAAGGAGATTGTATGCATTCAGATAGAGATATTTTAAGTAGCTGGAGCAGAAATCACCAGACAGGGCCATACAAAATTGTCTTATATTAGGTTAGATGACTGGTGCTCATAGCCCAATATTGTCAGTTCTGATCGGCAGTAAGTCTTCATGGTTTCAAGCGAGATAATTTCCTAGCTGCACTTTGGGATTCCTGGTATTCTCTAGTGGTCACCCATCAAAGTACTAACCGGTCCTACTTAACTTCACACATTAAATAAGAACAGATGTGTTCAGGCTGATATAATAGTGCCTTGTGCACATACCTTTATGCCATCTCTACAGCTTGTCCCATTGAGCTAGATCCCCAAACCCCCAGTATGTACACCCCGGAGCATTTTCTGGGATGAGACAGGGAGAAGAAGCAGCAGGAAAGTTAATTTCTACCTGCCTCTATTCCATGGTCAGATCTCTGAATTTATTCCATTACATTTTGCCACTTGTATATTTCTGAACATGGCTATAGATCTCTTTTTGCTCAAGAGCTTAACTCCAAACAGTCAAATTGAAAAATCCTTCTGTACAGTTCACAGGACTTCATCCAGTTAGTATTGGCCAACAAATATTTCTCATTGAAAGGCTGGGTTTTATCCTGTTCTGCCTATCCTTGCTTATCGTACTTTACAAGGTTGTTAGGCTGACTTATTTAAAATTATAAACTTATGACATTGTGAACATCAGTAGGTCACTGTGTTGCATCTTGCCCTTGATTTGAAGAATTGCTTATGGCACTAGAAGACATTTCAGGTTTTTAAATCTCTTTATTACACGCAGTTTTGCCAACATTACAATCAGGATAGCTCTGTAGGGAAGGTAGCTATGAGAGTCCCACAACCTGTTTCTTCAGGTTTCTGTAGTAGCAGCAGCAGCAATAGGAGCACCAGCAGTTGTGTAAACAAGTACATCTCCAGTCCAAGCAATCCTTTAAGGTCAAAGATGCTATTATAAACTGATACCATCTTGAGTATCATAGAAAGACAGGATATTAAATGTCTCTTATAGTATCAAAGCAATTGCTAGATGTCTAGAAGAATTGCTGCTGGTGCTGATGATTATATTTATTTGTATTCCAGTCTTTTCTCAAAACTGGGACTCAGAGTGGCTTCACAATATTAAAAAACAATACAATTAAAAATATAGAAAAGAGGTGCATTAAAAAGGAATTAAATTATTACAATGTTAAAATAGAAAGCTGGTAAAAGAATAAAATAAATTTTAAAAAGATAAAACTGTATAAAACACTTTAAAATGAAACAACACCCCAAGCTGGTCCTTACAAACATTCCATTTTAAAAGCCTGTGTGAACAGGTAAGTCTTAGCCTCCCGGCAGAAGGTTAACAAGGAGGGAGCCATTCTGGTCTCCCTGGGAAGGGAGTTCCAGAGTCTAGGGGCAGCCACTGAGAAGGCCCTCTCTCGTGTCTCCACCAACTGTGCTTGTGATGGTGATGGAATGGAGAGAAGGGCCTCCTCTGAGGATCTCAGAGCCTGGGCTGGCTCATAGAGAGAGATACGGTCTGCTAAATAGCCTGGATCTTAGCCATATAGGGCTTTATAAGTCATCACTAGCACTTTGAATTGTGCCTGGAAACAAACTTGTAGCTAGTGGAACTGTTTCAACAGGGACATTGTATGATCTCTGTAACCTGCCTCTGTTAGCAGCCTGGCTGGAACTCTTTGGACCAGCTGAAATTTCCGAACACTCTTCAAAGGCAGCCCCAAGTAGAGAGCATTACAGTAGTCCAAACAGGATGTAACCAAGGCATGTACCACTGAGGCCAGATCCGGCATCTCAAGGAACAGGCACAGTTGGCACACAAGTTTTAAATGTGCAAAAGCACTCCTGGTCACTGCAGAGACCTGGGCCTCCAGGTTCAAAGCTGAGTCCAAGAGTACTCTTTGTGCAAACCTGTGTCTTCAGGGAGAGTGTAACCCCATCTAATAGAGGCTGGATTCCCATTCCCTGATCTGCCTTCTGACTGACCCGGAGCACCTCTGTCTTGTCTGGATTAAGTTTCAACTTGTTTGCCCTTATCCAGTCCATTACTGATGACAGACACTGGTTTAGGAGTGGGACAGCCTCCTTGGATTGAGGTGGAAAGGAGTAGTAGAGTTGAATGTCATCTGCATATTGATGACATCCTCCCCCAAAAAACCTCTCCCAGCGTTTTCATGTACGTGTTAAATAGCATAGGGTACAACACAGAACCCTAAGGAATCCCACAGGCCAATGGCCAGGGGGTTGAGCAGGAGTCCCCCAGCACCATCTTCTGGGTTCGCCCCTCCAGGAAGGAATGGAGCCACTGTAAAACAGTGCCTCCAAGTCCCATCCCGGAGAGGTGGCCCAGAAGGATACCATGGTTGCTAGTATCGAAAGCCACTGAGAGGTGCAGTATAACCAACAGGAACACACTCCCCCTGTCCAGTTCCCTGTGTGGGTCATCCACCAAGGCAACCAAGGCTGTCTCTGTTCCATATCCAGGTCTGAAACCAGGTTGAAATGGATCTAATTGGCAAATGTACTGGATATTCTCTGTCATAAATTGTGGGTAGAGTATCTCACTTGCAGAACTTTCTTTCCCATTGCTGCTTGCTCATGGCTATTTTATGAGTTGATTGACTTATGGAAAGTTAATGGCTGGATATGTATTGTGCTGAACACACATCTTCCTATTGTATTATGTGCTGTAAAAAATGCTTTACCTTAACTAGACACTCTGATAGTTCTAGTTGTACAGGAAACAGTGATTTTTGTTGGAGGATATACAACAAAGTGTGGTTCGTGGTTGCCTTGAATATGAGAGAGAAAAAGGATGTGAAGTTATACTGAAAGCATTTTAACTTTGTGTTCTTGGAGGCATGAAATGAGTAGACTTGGTTACCATAAACCAATTTTAAGCCTTACTGTTCTATGTTCCTAGTATTAGATTGATAGGTTATTACGTTGTCCCTACCACTATCCCCTTCTATTTTTTGGTAAATATATAGGTAATGAAGATTATATGAAACATTAGGATGTGTATGGTTTTCTTGATCTGTTTTTGTTTGTATTAATCTCTCTCTTCATGTATCTCAAGAAATATAGAGCCCTGTTCTATAGGGAAAATATAAAGCAGAATAACATTGATATAGAACGAACTTATGGGTATACCATGGAAACTTTCTCAAATTTTGCTAAACCTGAGAGATTTAAGAGCAAATACAGTACATTCTGTTCCCTCACCTTTGATAAGTTGTTTCTATGGAGAATCAAGATGATAAATGCAACATGTTCTTTCCAAAGCTGGTGAGTCTGAATTCCATTTCTTTCCTCCACCTTGCCCCATTTGTATTGATTGCATGTGTTGCTGCTCCAGGCTAATGCTACCAAAAGGAACAAATGTTTGAGAAGAGTGTTTGAAAAACCCTTGCCTGCAATAACACCATGGCAACTAAAGATAGTGACAGTATCAGAATAAGCTCTGGGAACTTCTGTTTGAGTCTTGAATGTGACTAAATGTATCGAGCAGGAAGGACTTTAATCCATTGTTGGGTTGGTTGTTTTTTTTTAAATGAAACTTTATGGATTTTCAGGTATGGAGGGGAGGGAGCAATGGTAGGCCCAGATGTCTTGTGTATGTACTTGATATTATTTCTGTGTATTTCTGGGCATGCTACTGGCCCAGGCCATGATAAAATGAACACTTTGATTCCTCAGTACTATCAGCGCTTACAGTGATGTGCATGGGGGGAAGTTAATTAAAATCCATGAAAGAGAGCCAGAGAAACCTTTAAAGATAGACAGTGCAAGGTGGGCAGCATTAATACAACAATTTGGTAATAGAGTAGGCAGCTGCAATCAGTATTAAAAATTACTTGCGGCTTTTTATGTTTAGCAAAAGTTACTAATTAAAGAAAGCAATGACCTGTGAGATTGGCCATGAAAACCATTAGCCATCTGAATATAACTCCAAAGAAAACATTAGCTTTGGAGGTTTTTCCCAACTGTATCTTCTAGTCACACACCGAAAATTGTTTCACGTTATTAGTTTTTCTTCCCCTTTAGTGATAGTTGCCTGGTCTTAATTCTTAACATTAAAATTAAAAATGAATTTCAATTCTCATTAATAACAAAGGATTAAGACCAAAGAAACAATAATCCTTCCATTTATGCATAAGTTTTGTAACAATAACATTATGACAGCTGTTTTAAGTCATGCATCTGGTTCTTCAGTTCTGAACTAGTCCCACCCAGTTGTGTATAGGAGATTGGCTATGGTTGTTGTACAGCTGTAGACATTTTAAAAAGTGTTGGAACAGGAAATGAAAACCATTCATTCAGAAAGGAAGTTAGTGTATCTCTTTCCTCTGGGATTTTTTGTATTTCCAGTGTGGGGGAAGCACATGTGCTATGGGGAGATGCATGACCTCACTTTTAATTAAAACAACAACAACAACAACAACAACATAGAGAAGAAACATGAAAATTATTTTTTGTTGTCTCAGCCTAGTTACGACATTTTTAGCAAGACAGATTGGCAATGATAAAATATAATAGGTTGGATCCAGCACCAACATTCCACAGGTGGAAAAGCTCCGGTCAGGGAATTTGCCTTTACCAAATTTTGCAGGATCTCTCCCCAATCAGCAGTGTCCCACAAATGTCACTCAGTGTAGCTGCACATGTCTAAATTGGGATGTCACCCAGTGTTGTTAGAAAAATCCAGAATATGTCAAAGATGTCTTTATACAACTATATCTCCAATGCACATATATATCTAATTTCACCTACAGTGGGCTCTTCTTATCTGCGGGCTTGCCATCCACAAATTTGAGCTTCCACAGACAGGAAGCCCCATTGTTTTTAATGGAGGCATGTGCACAGCCATGCACACATTGTACTACTGTAGGAAACTTGAGGTCCTGCATTTTTTGTTATCTGCAGGGAGGGTGTTCCTGAACGGATCCCCTGTGGATACAAAGGGACGACTGTATTAAATTCCTGTAGCATCCATTAATATCATGTTAAAATGATGTTTCACATTGACTCCTGGTATTTCCCAGCTCTTCAGTCTTCTATCTCTCTTCTTTTAAGTGATCTTTCATCTCAAGGTTTACTTAGTCTTCTCTTTGGCTGGCTTGACTGCATTAGTTATAGAAAATAGTCAAAGGGGAGGCCTCTATAAGCACATAAGTTGAAGTTCCATTTCTACAATGTCTTTGACTGCTGCCTTGTGGAAACCAATTCAAGCAATTGTTCCAGGAGTCTATAGTTTCTGGGAAGCTTTCACTCCCACATTTAAATTAAACATGCCCATTTATAATAAGATAGCTAAAGTGAACTAGCTTTAGCAGTAGGATAGTTCAAAACCTTGACCCTTTTTAGAGAAAAGCTGGAGAATACAAGTCATGTTTATTCTAAGAGTCTGAATGACAAATGACAGATTTGAAACATCCTGTTTTGTTGTTGTTTTTGGTCCTATTTTAGTATTTTACAACCATCTATCATTCTGTCTTCCAGTTTCTGACTAGCTGAATATTTGGATATTCCCATTCTTCCTATGCCTCTCTCATTGTCATATCTTTTACATATCAGGAAAACAAAATTATAAGAATAATTTGTTTGGTCAATATGCTTCTAAAAATCTGAATTTAATGTGCATTGAGTCTATGTATGTGTGTGTAGTTACTAGTCCACCTATGGTAATCCCATTTCATAGGGTTTTTTTAAGCAAGGAATTTGTTGAGGTGGTTTTGTCAGTTCTTTCTTCTGAAATATAGCCTACAGCACCTGGTATTCCCTTGGTGGTCTCCCAGGGCTGAGCCTCCTTATCTTCCAGATAGGATCTGGCACCTTTAGGATGTTTGCACACTCTAAAATGGTGTGTACTATTCAGGGTGCTATGCTATGTACTATTTAGGGTGCTGCATGATGGGGTGAGCCCCTGTCACTAGTCCCAGCTTCTGCCAACCTAGCAGTTTGAAAGCATGTAAATGCAGGTAGATAAATAGGTGCCATTTTGGTGGGAAGATAAACAGCGTTCTGTGCAATCATGCTGGCCACATGATCAAAGAGTAGTCTCTGACAATGCTGGTTCTTTGGCTAAGTAATGGAGATGAGCACCTTCCCCTACGGTTGGACACAACTTGATAACCTTGTCAACAGGGAATACCTTCACCTTTACCTATACTATTCAGGTTAAATTTCTCTGAAACACTGTTTTATTTCAAACCATATTGGTGCCACTGTCAATTGTGGTTGTTCATGACAGCATCCATGACTCTCCCTCCCTGCCATCTTTGCAATAAATTGTGAGGAGGTTCAGGCTCATCAAGAGTGACTGGCTTAAGTTCATGGGTGAGTCTTCTGAGTCAGTGGAGATTAGAATTTGGATCTTGCAAGTGCCAATATAGCACCCTAACTACAGATAGTCTTGGAACAGAATATTTCTGTAGGCTGAGACCCAAAACTATTGTTATGAAGAATGAAAATAAGCATTCTGGCATGATAGTATTAAAATATCTGTGGTTCTAGTTACTATATATTTATCATCTTGTGCAGAGAATGGGCATTCTTCCAACAAAAATCTCTTTATCAAATCTACACATGTGAGTTAATTGATTGTGAGTTCCTGCATGGCAGGGGGTTGGATAGGATGGCCCTTGTGGTCTCTTCCAACCCTATGATTCTATGATTTTATGTCACCAAAGCATTAACTTGAGGCATACAGGTTTACCTAATAGTGGTGCCTATTCGGTTGTAAAAATGTCCACTGGTAAGGTATATACTAATGTATAAGTCTAGAAATTTTAATCAAAAAATTGACCCAAAAACCTGGGTAGACTTACCCACAGGTCAGTATAAGTAGTGTACTTTAACTCTTATCACAAAAAGGAACCATCCCCTTCTCTGAGTGCAGGGGCAAAAGACGAGACCTTAGTCCATCCTAGGAGCACCTAAAAGAAGCACTGACCCTGTCTGCTCTTTTCACCACAGTGCTGCTTTTGACCTTTATGAATGCCTGGGCTGGAAGATGGCAGTGATGACAGCTCTTTGGTGTTTCCCATCAAAGGAATGTTAAGAGAAATCAGGCTTTGAAAGATCTGAATAAAACCTTTGTGTGTGTTTGTCAGGTTAAAATTAGGCAAAGTTGTCACATTAAAGTTAAAGACTATATAATCACTGCTAATGTAATTGCCATTTTTTTGTTTTGTTTTATCTTTCCATCCTTTTTGACGTGTGCATTTTCTTAGCCTACCTGTGCCTGGTCACCTCTCCCACACATCACACAGCAACCATTTACCATAGTTCCCTCCTCATCCATCAAGACTTAGGGTGAGAACAAACAGTTATACCTGGTGGAAATTTTAGAGTTCTTTGGGATCATTTTCCTATGCTTCATCCTTTACATCCTTTGTTGCATGCCCCTAAGTTTTAACCTCAACATATCCATGGGTCATATCAAAATCCACAATTTCAGACCCAAAATTTGCCATTGCCTTATATATGGTATCAGTCGAATATGTACGGTACGTATTGAGATCAATGCCACACCTACATGACACGGTTATCCAGTTTTGTGAGAACAGTGATGAAGAAAATATGAGTATTCCATAAAGTGCAATCGCACAAAGGGCACCACATGAAATATATCTTCAAATAAATGTTAGGATAAATTTGGCTTCTAGCTAGGTCTTTTGCTAAATTAAAAATGAGTCTCTAGTAACTGCTCTATTGTCTACAATAGCTTACAAGTGCTGTGCGACAAGCTAAAAGTCATTATTAACATGAAAATGACCTATATTGTGGCAGTATATGAAGAAAAACCTCGTAATTGGCATTTTGATAAATTCTGCTGCACTTTTGCAAAGTGTGGGCAATCTGTCTACAATATCCACAAGTTTTTCTGCTCTTTCCCAAAATTCACATGTTCTGACTACATTTAGCACAATGAGGAGAAAGCCTTGTGATGGAACAGTTCTGTAAACGGAAGCCCAGAATTGAAGTTATACAGAAAACAACTTCTGAGTGTCTCATTTTTCAGCTCCAAAAAAATTCTAGCAGTTAATGCCCACTTTACTTGACAGATAGAACTGCATAGTTGACTTGTGAATCTATAATTGCTCAATAATTGCCTTTTGGGTAACTTGTAGATTGCATATTAGAAAGACATTAAAATAGATTAAGAACCAGGCATATCTGTTGCCCAAAATGTTGCTGCCACCAAGAATAAATGATATAAAATATCAACACAGCCCTCTCCTTTTCTCTCTTTGTGGTATGAGTATGGGAATAATAATAATAATAATAATAATAATAATAATAATAATACATTTTATTTATTGCCCGCCTCTCCCTGCGGATTGAGTCTGGTTACAACAAATAAGAATAACAATGAAATACAATATACAATTAAAATCCACATTTCTAAATAATCCCCTACCCCAACCCCCCCAGTCATAAAAAAGAAGCAAACTAAAAACAATTAACAGTATAAAATGAACAACAATATAAAATACTGATTAAAAGGGGGAAATTAAAAATTAGCTAAAATTAGAAGTAATTAGAGGCAAGACATCTATCTTTCTTGGGGTAGATGGGGGCTATCAATATCAGTGGAGGGGAAGCTAGTCTGGAAAATTGGTTTACAGTCAAATATATCAAAATTCTATTGTGGAAGTAAGAAATGTAACAGCTTCATAAGGGTTTTTTTTTAAAATATTCTCATACTCTTGTGGCCATTTTCTGGCATATTTATATAAGTATTTGTTCAAAATAGTTGTCAAATTCCTTTTTGGGCCAAGTCCTCACAAAATGGCACATCCAGGAAAAATTACTAAATATACATCATATAGATGTTATGAGGAAAACACTGTGAACAGCAAGGCTGTTTGTACCCTTGAGGCAAGAAATATTTTTTCAAGGTTCTTTTAGACACCTTTGTTTGTGGGCCAGGTGTAAGTCACCTAGAAGTGAGTTCCGTCACTGTGATCCCACCACCAATAATTTCCTGTCTCTTGTGCTAACCTAACTGATTTTGTTCATAGACACACAAGAAGAGCCTGCAAAACAGATCATGCAGGACAGACAGTGCCGTGTAGTTCAAGGAGAGTCTTGATGTGATCTGAAATACTTTGGTGCTTTAAAGCAGTGGTCCCCAACCTTTTTATTGCCATGGACCGGTCAACATTTAATCATTTTTCCG
>CM034701.1:37192348-37202359 GCA_020142125.1 Phrynosoma platyrhinos
GAAGAAATAGAAATAGTAAAATAATTCTCATACCTGGGATCAGACATTGATAGGAATAGGGTCTGCAGTCAGGAAACCAGAAGAAGATTAAAAATGAAGATTTAAAATTTAAAGATTTTAATTTAAAGATTTAAAGAAGATTTAAAAATTTAATTTTTTAAAAAAAAGATTAAAAGTTTAAAAAGGTTTACTGTTAAACATAAAGAAAACAAAAATAATAACCACTGAGGACCTTCACAAGTTCAACCTAGACAATGAAGAAATAGAAATATTTCTATACCTGGGATCAAACACTGACAGAAATGGGGACTGCAGTCAGAAAATCAGAAGAAGACTAAGAATGGGGAGAGTAGCTATGAAAGAACTAGAAAAGATTCTAAAATGCAAAGATATACAACTCAGCACAAAAGTTAGAATCATACAAGCCATTGTATTCCCTATTACCATGTATGGATGTGAGAGCTGGACAGTTAAGAAGGATGACAGGAAGAAAATCAATTCACTTGGGATGTGGTGCTGGAGAAGAGTGCTGAGGATCCCATGGATAGCCAAAAGGACAAACAAATGGGTCTTAGAGCAGATCCAGCTGGAAAGCTCCCTGGAAGCCAAGATGACCAAACTGAGGTTGTCATCATGAGAAGGAAGGACTTATTAGAAAAGACAATAATGCTGGGAAAGGTGGAGAGAAGTAGGAAGAGAGGAAGGCCATATGCCAAATGGATGGACTCTATTAAGGAGGTCACTGGTATTGGTATGCAGGGATTAAGCAGAGCAATGGAGGACAGGGGTTTTTTTGTAGATGTCTCATCCATAGGGTCGCCATTGGTTGAGATACACTTGAGGGCAGTTAAAAACGACAATAAACCTTTATTCAGTAACTATAGATCCATTCCAGAGATGCTCATTGTCAGACCTGAACAGCAAACATTAACACTGCCTGATTATACTGTACACAGTTCCAAGTTCATGGTGGGCTTAATTTTCATTCATTATAATTGATAAACACATTTGTCTCTCTTGTTCCCATACCACCACTTCTTTGTTCTTATAGCTAGATTCTTTTCACAGAAGCAACCTTGAACAAGTTTGATTCATGCTTGCCTCTTCTCCAGTATTATCTCAACCCCTGTGTGTCTGATCATAGTGTTTCAGCAATAGCTGTTTCTACTGTATAACCCACCACCATTCCACTAACTTCCCAACATTTTATGGTAGGCAAGATGCATATGCAACTCCTGACAGTTGCTCAGACCTGTATTTCATAGAAATATCTTGCATGTAGGCATTTGTATAAATCCTCATCTATACAGTACTTGCATTTGTTGTGATTAGCTGGGTTTCCCAGCTGAGATATACACTAATGGTGGTTTCAAAACTGATCCCATTTTAACAGTTTGTGTTGTGTTCTGTAGGAATCTGCTTGCTGCAAATTCTCTTCCCTTTCCTCTGCTTGCAACAAAAGCCAGTATTGTCACTCTGGACGTTTTTTCCATACTCAGAAAGCACAGAGTGGTGTTGGTTGTATCTTTTCTTTTTTCTGTTCAGTAACTGGGCAAGGGATATGCAGGCCTTCTTTCCATACAAGGCTTGTCTTTTGAGCTTTCCAATCTTTCCCAGTGAGATGGCTGAACCAGTGGTAAAACACCTAGAAGTTTGTTTCTTGATTTGCACTGCCATATATACACATCACACCCAGAACTCCTCTCAAATAGAAAGCCTAATTGATGATATTCTTCTAAATTCCTTATGCAGAAGTCCCCCCCTTTTTTTGGGGGGGGGGGAAGGAGAAATGCTGCCCTATTTAGACATCACAGACCACATCACTCAGAGAGAAAGCTTGAAGCTTTCAAAACCATTGGGCTATAACCAGAATTCAGCTGTGGCATGAGAATATGAGAGTCTTGAATCCCTATCACATCTTGCACCATTAAAAGATTTATGTGGTGGTTAATGGAGGGAGCACAAAGCAAATTGTCTAACCAATGCTTACTCCTAAGCCCAGGGATCTTTTTTTGCTTTGCCTCTTATTTTATCTATATTGTCACATTCAGGTGGTCGTTGCAAGAGAAAGTAATAAGTTGAGTCATAATTGGCAGCATAATAGTTTTAAAGTTTTTATTTATACTATTTCATACTATGTTTTATATATGCATTTTAAGTATGAACAACAACACACTCTACAAATTTTGTGACTAAATAATCAAATAGTAAAGTTATAATACAATTTTTGGATGAGCATCATTAGCAAGTATGTATCTGTCAGAGCTAAGCAAGGTTATGCTTAGATTTTTATCTTTAAAGGTGACAGTACCAAATAAGATAAATTTGCTGCTCGTTTCTGCCACTGGGAATTTGGCCAGTAAATTAAATGTAGTGAAAAATGTGTTGTTTAATAAGAAAGTCAAAGGTAAAAAAAAAGTCTTAGGTTTCTTCGTGTTTATGTTTTTCCATACCTAAGGAAGCAGATGGGGTTTTGTTCTGAAGCATTGTAGAACATCCACAAAGACAACAATGTGGGTCATTAATTTGGTGCATCCCAAGAATGCGCAGTAAAAGTCACAGCTTCTGCCCCCTCTGTACTATGGTGTCTACCATTGTAGATGTAAATAAATGTGAAGGGAACTTGTTTACCACATGTAATCTTGATCTCTTAGTTGTGCTGCAGATCATTTGAAGTGAATTAATTCCTTTGGGATTTTTCTCTAAACTATTTAGACATAGAAAAGAGGATTAGTCTCTTAGGCCTAAAACAGATGGGCCAAAAGGAGCGGTTTCTGGCCGCTTGGGGCCATGGCGTGCAGATGTCGCACACATCTGGAAGCTGTTGTGAGGCTGCCTTGCCAGAGGCCAGTTTGGGACTGTGGCAGTGGCCAACTTTGAGAGCAAGCCATGCGGTCTCTGCCATCCCCAACCAATCGCAGGGCGGAGTGGCCAGAAGCCACTCTATCATGCCCATCTGCTTTGCCCCTTAGTCTCCTTTTTTGTATGTACATATGTATGTGTGCTTCTCCTGTTGAATCATATATAAGGAATTCTTATAACATCTGTAGAATGTTTGGAGAAGTCTTTGTTTCCATGAGAAGGCTGTATGATTTTATCTTGTAACTTGTCCTTTGTGTAGATTCTCAGGTTGCTCCTGCAGTTTACAGAGGGTTGGCTCCAAGTGTATAGGCCAAACATTGATGGATTATTTGTGGCCTTTTCTTATTCTCAATCTGATTTCATTTCCAATCTATATTCTTCTTGAACCAACCTTTGAGTTGTTGGTTGGTTATTTAAAGCTTTCTGGTGAGTGGCATAACAGCAGAATAGCTTGCCTTTATGTTTCTTCATTGTTCATCAACCAACTGACTTTTCAGTGGCGATCACAAAACAAAATCCAGCCTAGTATAGAATAAGTGCACACACAAACACAGCAGTATATGTACATAAATCACTGTACACAGACCTTTGTGGACTTGAATCTATCTTATCACATCTGTGAACTCTTATCCTCCATCAGTACAAACACTTATATCTCCAGTGATATACACATATATGTGCATACCTATTCAATAAGAACAACAGCAGTAGCAACAACAACAACATGGTTTTGTTACACCTTCAAAGCTAACAGATGTAATAAATAAGTCTGTTCAACTTTACATTGCCACAAGACTCTCATTTTTTTTTACCCTGAAGATAGAAATATTACTGAGCCACCCACACAACAATGACAAAGGGCTCCTCCACTGAGAAATATAATGCCTCCTTCAATAATTTTCTTGCTTTTAGTCAAAACTTTCCAGACCCAAAGGAAATGCTTGGTTAACCTCTGTGTATTAAACGAGCAAAAATATACATTAGTGCATAATTGCGAAAATAATCTATTTAACATCACCCCTCTGTCCTAAATGTGAAGGCCTAAAATTGTTCTGAAAAGGCGCATGTGACTTAGTGGCTGCATTGCTATAGCATATTGAGTTCCATATAAACAGATACTAACCCACTTGATAAATTCCATGGTTGCCTACACTGTAGGAAGGGCATTCATGACCAAAGACTAGTGTGTAAATCTACCACCTGTTCTCCTTGTTATATGAAGCGTTGCGAACTTCAACACTTCCTGCCAAAGCATCCTGTGAAAGGAAGGTGAACCCACAGTACTCTTCAGGCTGCTAATATTAGGCATGGGGATTTTCTTTTTAACAATTTAATCTTTGTTTTAAGACACAGTTCTGGTTTATCAAGGAACTGAGGACAGAGATTCTTTAAAAAAACTTTGATTAATACAGTGATGTCGGTGATCACATTTGCTAGTGGTCAGAAATAGTTATTTCTGAAGATTTACAAACTAGGATATAAGGTGATGAGTTTTTTTGTCCATAAATAACATTTCTGTTTGTGAATATCTCTTCTGTAATATTTTATCTATATCTATATAACTATATATAACATTTTCAGTCTTTAAAAAAAAATAGGGCTGAAATCCAAGCTTGGAGGATTTGCTTTTCGAGCTGCAACTCAAATTGCCAAAGCAGGGCAGCAATACTAGATGGGGTATGTGTGGCAGGAGTTTATTTTATTTAATTTTTTTTAAAAAGGAACCTCTCTGAGCTCTAATTGAGGGGAATAATTCATCTTTTATCTTGTTTTATGATAAAGCCTATGTTTGTAAATATAATATTTATAATTGACAGCTGGTTTGTCTCAATAGATCTTCAGTTCAGAATTATGACCTGCTCTTCTTCAGAGCCATTAACCACACAGATCCTTCTTTCTTTCCAAATGCGTGAGCTGTTCTGCATGTCCTCTATTGAAGACCCTCAAATTGGATTATCTTGGTCACATTACCAGGCTGAATTCCAAGGCAACTGAACCAAATTCACACCAAATGCCCTGCGAGCAATTCCTCTTTGTCTTTGGTCACGTGATGACTCTTGTTACCAAAAACATACAAATAACCTCACAAGACTTCCATAAATGAGAACAGAGGGAGCATTTCCAGCTTTTCCTCCTGTTTTTATTTGCAATTCTTTTATCCAAAATGAAATTACCACACGCCTAGTTCCTCAAAGAAGTGTGCTGCAGTTGTAGCAGGAGCTAGTTTAAAGTTGTAAAAAGGGATGAATGATAAAAGAAATATGGATTAGAAATGGTCTTTTTTCACAGGTGGAGGTGAGCGAATTGAATAAAGTGGTAGGAAAGCATTGAGATACACAGTGTTGAGGCTACAACACATTGAAATGAGGTAGGAAAGAAAAGGCCTGACACTGGGGATATTTAGGAATAAACTGAAAAACTGCTGTGTGTTTTTAAATTCATTTGCTGTGTTTCTTTTCCTCACAAAAGAATTATAAGTATATACAGTATATACTATACTGTGTATAGTATTGTGTGGCTATTTCTTTTGTTGTTGTTGTGCACCTTTCCAACTTATGGTGACCCTAAGGTTTTCTTGGCAAGTTTCTTCAGAGAGGAGTTGCCATTGCCATCCTCTGAGGCTGAGAGAGTGTAACTTGTCCAAGTTTACCCAGTGGATTTATATGACTGAACCGGGATTCAAACTCTGGTCTCCAGAGTCACAGTCCAACACTCAAACCACTACACCACTCTGGTTGCAAACCTTTTAACTGAATTAACTGCATACTGAGCAACCCATGATTAGGTCAGTTTCTTTCTTCTGTACTCTTTGCTTATAAAATGATAAACACAATTAGCATGACAATGGTTTCTCTGTCCATTTGCAATCTCAACTAGTGTTAAGGCCGTAGGCTACATTTAGCACAAATAATGAATAAGAGAGCCAGTGTAGTGTAATAGATTATTGGACTGAGACATGGGAGGTTCAGTTTTTAGTCCACAGTGAGGCATGAAATTCCTTGGATAAGTCACACTTTCTCAGTCTGATCTATAGAACATGGTTGTTAAAGATAATGGGAAGGAAGAGAATCATGTACTCTTTCTTGACCCTATTAGAGAAAAGGCGGGATATACATATAATTATTAAAGTATATTTTATTTCTGCTCTGGGCTGGCATATAGATGCATATGATTTCCTTTCACAGCTATGCCAAAGAGAGGAGGGCAGAGGCTAGCTAGGTAAACCTTGTTCAGTGCTGTACAAACAAACTGGGACCAGGAAACAACTGTGAGAAATCCTCAGCCCTTTTGGCATGACTATAAGGTGATGATCAGATGCTTCTATTTCTGCCTCTAAGGTACAACAGTTTGTCATTATATCCATCAAGAACAAACTGTGTTTAGTTTAAACTATGATTTAGTGGGGCAAACCAAGATAAAACTGGGATTTATCATTCTGGCTTGCTTCAGCGAGCATTCATTTAAAGTGACCTTAGTTCCCAGTTTAGATGGAATAATAAATGACCAGATTGTTGAATGAGTGTACAATTTTCTTCTTTCAGTAGCTCCAGTAGCTTCTGGTCTGTTTTTGTGTTCTAGTCAAAATCCTGGCTGTGCCCTATAATGTTCTATACAGGATGGATCTAGGCTATATGAAGGACCATATTGACCCAACACAAGCCTACTCAGGCTTAAGAAAGCTTCACAGGAAACCATTCTGTCAGACCCGCCACTTTGACAGGCATAGATGGCTGTCTTCTTAGGTCCAAAACATACTGCAGAGATAATCCAGTTTGAGACTGCCTTAACTGCCCTGGCTCAGTGCTAGGGAATTCTGGGAATTATAATTTATTGTGGCACCAGAGCTTTCTGACAGAGAAGGGTAAATGTCTCACAAAACTAGGGTTCCCAGAATTCCCTAGCATTGAGTTTATGTGGTGTCAAACTGGATTATGTCTGCCATGTTTTTTTGGGCCTTAGTCTCTACTGCCAGCTTCTGCAACTCCCAGGGAGGCTAGACTGGGAGCTTCTGTCTTGTTCCTCTGTTGGCAGGTGAAGACTGAAAATTCAGGCTCGATTTTGGGACCTGCTTGTTTGTAAGGAGAGGTATTTGAATAGTGTGCCACTCTATTTTATTTCTTGCTGTTGCAGTGGACATGGTTTAAATAGTTTTTAATTCTACAGATAATCTAATTGCATTTTAACAATAACATTTTGTATGTCTTTACCTGTACGTGCTTTTATTTGTAATTTTTAAAAATTTTGTAAGGTATTTTGAGTCCAGATCTAGGGAAAATAGTGGGAGATACATGCCTAGATGGGGGGAGGAGAGGAAGAGAGAGAAAGTATGTGTGGGGGGAGAGGGACTTGGCATCATGTGGCTTGCAAGCTGCATAGAAATCCTAAGGTTGGTTTTGGAGCTTGTAGACCTGTGGAACCCCCCTGCCCCCATTAAAGAAAGATGTGTCATTCCTGCTCCTAGGTGGCAGTTTTGTGTTTGGAGAGATTAGCAATAGCAATAGCATTTACATATCTATAGCTCTTATCAGTGACCTCACTGTAAGGCAATTCCCTCCACAAGCTGGATGCTCGTTTTACGAAAAGACAGAAAGCTGCATCAACCTTGGAGCCCTGGGATCAACTCACAGTGTTGTGGCTGCAGTACCGGCATTTAACCACTGCGCTATTAGGGTTTGATAGACTTTTACCCTCCAAGCTCCCAAAACAGCAAGAAACAAAACCAGAAGTTGACCCAAAGCTATCAGCTTGCACTGCAGGGCTGTCACAGAGAGGAGGAGCAGGTCTGTTCTCTGCTGCCCTTGCAGGTAGGACCAGGTATAATGGTTTGAAGTTACAGGATATATTATAAAATAAAGTTTTTGCAGAAAAAAAGAATAAGAAAATACTCATAATTATACATAGAACACTATATCTAAAACACACATTTAGGGGGGAAGCAGACAGCTAAAAAGGCCGTCTTGGGGGCAAGGAAGGGGAGGGGCAGCCTCATGGTTGGAGCCCCAACCCCTTCCCCAAGTCATCGTCAGAGCGCTGGCCCCTCAGCACAGCCGGCGCTCCGACGATGACTTCCCGCCGCAGCGCTCACAAACGCTGTGGCGGAAGAGTCACCGAAGGTGCGCCACCAGCCGTTTGCAGCGCACCTTTGGTGACTTGTGGAAGGAGCGCTATTTTAGCACTCCTTCCAGGGGCGGCGAAGCTGCGCTGCGGGGCCGAGGTGTGGAGATACCTCAGCCCCGCAGCGCAGGTTCCCGGGGCGGCCCATGGCCGCCCATCTGCTTAGCCCCTTAGATTCACATATAATTATTAGAGATCATAATAGAATAGCAAAGTATAAAAGGGAATAAAAAGGGAAAGGAAAAGAGAGAGAGAGAGGAGGAGGAAAAATATAGAAAAATTTAATAAAAAGAATCTATCTATCTATCTATCTATCTATCTATAAATATTAACATCCCACCACTCTACTGCATTGTTTGGCTTCCTGTTCATCTGCAAAGTAGTTTTATATATACATCTTAGTATTACTCCTACAGGAGGGTAGGTTTCAACTGAACATGAGAAGGAACTTCTTGACAGTTTGGCAGTGGAACCAATTTCCTAGAAAGGAAATGAGGTCTTCTTCTCTGGGCATCTTTAAAAAGAGGCTGAACTACATGTTGGAGATGCTTTAGCTAGAGATCCTGTGCGGAGCAGGGGCTGGACTTGATGGCTTGAGGGGCCACTTCAATTCTATGATTCTATCTTTGTTGAGCTTACTCTGTGATCTGTGAAGCAACCCAGGGGTCTAAAGTTGCCCACCTCTGGTTTAAACTATGGATTGTTGAAACAAGCTAATGAAAGAAAGCATGCTAATGATAAACTATGATTAGTTTAAACTAGGAAACACATGTTTTTCATCTTACAAGCCAAGGATTTGTTTGCAACCTGGAAACCACAGGTAGCCCTGCGATGCTCCCCCTCCATTACAATCATGCAAGTCTGAGGCTATCACAGGGTCAAGGTTGCAGCATAGCCATATGTTGTAGGGCAGAGCACTGAGACTTTTTGATCTACAGGGGTTCCCTGATTCCTCTGAGCTTAGATGTAGTTCCCATAGGTTCCGGAGAGGGGAGGATGCTAAGGGGGGGGGAAAGAAATTTATTTGCAACACCACCTTGTTGTAAACTGTACTGTCAGACTCATGGCTGTGGTTTTTCTGATTGATTGTATCCATCTGGAATATGGTCTTCCTCTTTTTCTATTGCCCCACACTTTACCAAGCATTATAGTCTTTTCCAGTGAGTCCTTTCTTCTCATGATATGCTCCCAATACTACAACTTCAGTTTAGTTGTCGTTGCTTCCAGGGAGAGGTTGGTCCTGATCTGCTTTAGGACCCACCCATTGGTCTTTTTTTTTTAGCAGTCCATAGTATTCTCAGAACTCTTCTCCAGCACCACATTTCAGATGAGCTGATTTTCTTCTCTATCAGCTTTCTTCACTGTTCAGCCCTCACAAACTTATAGAAATGAGGCATGGACAGGCCTAACTTTGGTATTTAATGCTATTATTTTACACCTCAGGATCTTGTATATTTCCTTCATAGCTGTCCTTCCAAGTCCCAGTCTTCTGATTTCTTGACTGCAGTGTCTGTTCTGATTGATGATTGAGCTCAAGTATGGAAAATCTTTTGATCTCTTCATTTTCTACTTTAAAAATTGATTGCCTGTGGTCATAATTTTTGTTTTCTTGATGTTTAGATGTAAATCTGCCTTTGCACTTTCTGCCTTGATTGTCTTCAGTAATATTTCCATATCTCTGATATTTTCTGCTAATATGATGGTTTTGTCTGCATGTCTTAGATTGTTGATATTCCTTCCTCCAATTTTCATGCCTCTCTCCTATGAGTCCAATCCTGCTTTTTGCATGATGTTCATACATCATACAAATTAAATAGATTGGGTGATAGAATACAACCTTGCATTGACTCCCTTTCCAGTTGGAAACCATTTCATTTCTTCTTATTCTGTCCTGACAGTAGCCTCTTGTCCTGAGCACAGATTATGCATCAGGACTATCAAATGTTATGGCACACCCATTTCTTTAAGAACAATCCATAGTTTTTCATGATCTAGACCAGGGGTAGGCAACCTTTTTGAGCCGGGGGCCGGGTT
>CM034701.1:37220122-37232095 GCA_020142125.1 Phrynosoma platyrhinos
GGAGCAGGGCTTGGCCTTCTACATCTCCCTGTTCCATTCCAATCCTTTGCATGTCGAGTGCCTATTTCTACACTCCTGGTCCTCCTTTGCCATATGATCTGGGGTTGGGATGGATAACCTTGTGGGGTCCATTTTTCTGGCATGGCTGGCTGAAAGGGCTTCCGAGACTTAGGGTCTTTCGGTTGATCTCATGCCCTGTTTTGGCCAATAACAGAGGAAAGGGGGAGATTTTTCTTCTGATTACCTGGTTCTCTAAGCTGAGGTTTGACTTCTCTATGGGGAGGGAGAGAGGGCTGAATGGGGTCTTTTGGCAGATCTAAACAGGCTTTTCTGTTTTCCAGGTAAGAGCTATGGGACGTGCGGGCATGATGAGTCAAACCTATTCAGGGATGTTTAAAGTACATTGTAATTGTTCCAACACATCTCTTCCCCACAAGTTTAGGTGTAGGGGAAGGACATAGGGCTTAACGTACCCTTGGATGTTAGTAGGATCTGATTCTAAAGCCAATGTTACCCATCGGGCACTTTGGTGTGCTATCTGTTGTCCTCCAACTCCCTGGACACTGGGAGCAACCTCTAAAGGACAGGAGGTGGGCCACTGGCTTTGGCTGATGACAGAAATGTCAGCTTCAGTATCCAAAAGTCCCTGAAAAGAGACATTGTTGATTCGTAATTTTGTGTAGGGCAGCTATGGGGAGAAGGAGTGATAACTGCACCTACCAAAGGACTCCCAGAAGGGAGGAGGATCAACTGTGCCCAAGAGTCCCCAGCCCGTGTCTTAAAAGGCAAGTGGGACCACACTTGGATTTCAAGACCATCTTTTGGCGCTTGTGTTAGCACCGCAGGGATAACATGCAAGCCTCGCCAAGAGGCTGACTCTTGTGGGAGGACAAGGCTAATTTTACCTTTTGGAAAGGGTCCTGCAAACCGAGTCTTAGTTGTCAAAACCTCCCCTGGTAGGACTGCTTCCCTGTCTTCTACTGTCCTTAACTTCATTTTGCTCTGGTTTGCAGTGGTTGCCTCCTTTTGTCTCGGGCTGGAGGCCTGCCCGCTGGCTAGTTTCCCTGAGCTTGAGGGGATGTCGGGAGAGGATTGGAGCGACACTGGTTCGCCCAGTGACAACCTCTGTCACAACGGGGGCACCTTTTAGAAGGTTTACTTAAGCGCCCCACGGCTGTGTTAACTGCCTGCCTGGCTTTCAAATGGGGTGCCGCAGCACAGGGTTCAGTTTTTTAAAAAGTGGCCTTTCTTCTCCCATTCTTCCGCAGAGACTCTTCCCGTCTCTGGGTACCAAGGAACTTGGCATGAAACGATGTCTCTTTTGGTCATCATTCCCTCCCCAACTAACCGCCTGACTAGCTGACTATGTAATCTTTGTTCCGATGACAAAGTTCCCTCCATACTCACGGGATCCCGGGGGATGTGCGCGCAGACTGCTCCAGTCGAGTGAATAGGTTTTGCTGACTTTCGGATTCAGGATCACGTCGAGGTCACCAGCTGTTGGGGTTCCATGCAGGAATGACACGCCGAGACAAGAATGAGGGCGCAAATGCTTGAGGGTGTGTTTTTCCCTCTCGCCTTTTATTAGCAATCTGTTTACAGGATGCTCGCTGCTGTCCATCATTCATTAACTGGCAGTAGATGCAGGACCCAAAGGTCAGAGTAAGTAAACAGGACACAGGAAACCAGCTAAATTAATCATTAAGATGTAGACCAGACAGGTCATTAACTGAGATGTGAATCCGTGTGTTTACTCATTAGGCTGTGTGTACATATGTAATTAACAGCCAGGTTCATTGTTAGACTTGTGTACGTGCGCAAAGGCGCACTGTGTTTCAGGGAGGAAAATGTGGGTCTCTTCGTGGTTTGCCAGCAAATTCCCCACATATACATAATTTGATTCCCCTTGCCACCCGAAACTAAAGAAACTGAAAAGAGCAAGACCAGTTTGACTGTCTTTCTTAACTCATAGCAAATTCTATCAGCATGTATCTTCATTTTTAAATTTTCTGTTCCTTTAACTTGATTTTTGGGAGAAGGGGGGGAGTATTTCATCTCTGATTCTGTTTAGCTCCTAAAAACTTTTCTGTAGATAAGTCTTTGTTGGTTTTTTTCTATTCCTCTCATTGGATGTCTTTTTGAGGACTGAGACAATTTTATTTTTCAATTTATATTTTTAAGTTGTAGTTTTTCTATAGCACTTTCACTATTTTTTCTTGAAATGACTATCATTTATTTCAATACACAAATCATTTTCTTCAGTTCTGGTATAAAATAAATGTGTGTCTATGTGTTTATTTAATAAACACAGTCCCTAAATTGTGTTGATTACCTATTGAATGAAATGGACATTCATCAATTTATAACACAATTAGCAATTCTAATATAATTATCTACATAGCTTATTATGCTAACAAATTTTACATTAAATTGATATTCTTAATATTATTTGTTTTACTTTAAACATTTATAGCATGCCTTTTAATCAAAAGAATAAACAATCACAATAAACAAAACAAACAAAACAAAATAATAATAAAATAAAGTTACTCTCCCCCATCAAAAACTGAAAGATCCGTGTGCCATAATAAAACAGGAGCTGGATATTAAAAGTCTGGATCTAATTCACTTAATTAGACCACAAACTGTCATCTTGAGAGGAGGATGTCTTAAATTTACCACCAAAAAAAGTGAGCAGAGATGAATAAAAGAATGGTATTCCAAAATCTTAGTACCTCAACAAAAAATCTTTTTTTATAACTGGTAAGTTTAACTCAGGAAATCAGCAGATATCATGGGACTACATTATAAGTAAGCTGATCAGCAAGCACTGGAATTGTTATTCAATAAATAAATAAATAAACCATTCATTCATTGTTTAATCAGCAAAATATATCTTATGTAGCTGTGCAGAATATCAAATGACATGTAGCAGGTAGATTCCTTGAGCACAGAGCTCACTAGTGATTAATGTATTATCCTAGAATCACAGAGCAATGGAATTAATTGCTCTAATAGGGCATTCAGGATAGGCCCTTGTTGCAAGAATTATCCAGAAACTTAATCCCTGTCTCTTTTAATTTAGAAATGTGTAATATAAATAGTTGGGCATCCTGCCTAGCACTTCAAACAAAGGTCTTCAGATGAGTCTGGCCTTGATAAATGTGGTCCACTTGCAAGACACAGAGGAAAACAGGCACGAGTAGTGATATGATGAGCATCCTAATACTCAATTCTTAAAATATTTTTCCCTAAAGAAATCTGCCTTGGAGTGAACAAGGAGAATATCCTTTTTAAAAAATTTTAAAGCATGCATAGTGTTTAAAATTATCTGTTTCTTTATAATTGAATGATTTTTTTGCTGTGACTGGCTGCTTTCCTAATATGCATTATTTGGGTATCCATGATCTTAGCCTCCATAGTATACCACATCAAGTCAGTACATCCTTACTAGAAAAAGGTGTCAAATACTATAAGAAAATTGCTATGGATTCACTTGGATATTTCCTAGGAAGATTTGTCTGAACACTATTGGAAAGAAGACGCTAGATCAGAGAGATCTTTGGCCTGATCCAGCAAGTATCATCCTATATATGTTGACAGGATTTGGGGAAACAGTATAGTGACACTGGGGAGGTTAGGGCAACTTTTTGAGTTTTTCTAGGCCATGATCTGAAGATACACTAGAATAGCTTTCTGCAATTAAGCTAGTCTGTTAAATTGCTGTATGGGTAGCAATAATTTGACCACCACAAGTCTAGGTACATCACTTTGAATTTCATCCTAGAAAGAAGATGAAATAGAAATTGAAAAAAATCAGTTGGAAATGCTCTTTGATCTATGACAGACCACTAGCATCTATGTTGGAATACTTGTGAAGAAGGCCACAATTTGTCTTTTTCCTTTAGCAGCTCATAGAGGGAACTTTTTTAAAAAAGGAATTTAGGCAGGCTTAACTATAGACACTTTGACTAGTGTTAGTTATACTGAGAGGACCCATTAAAATCAACAGGACTTGAGTTAGTGAAGTGTAGTCTAAGTCTAAGGAGATTATCACACAAAAGATCCAGTTTACCTCTTCCGAATGGGATCCCAATTCGGGCTGAAGCTAGGTCTTATCACATGGCTTTTCCAGCTTAATTCGGCGTCTGAGTATATCCCCACTCCAATGCAGGTCCAAAAAGTTTCCAACTTTAAAAAAATGGCCACCTGAACGTGTTTTTGGATCTGCATTGGAGCAGGGATGTACTCAGAAGCCGAATTAAGCTGGAAAAGCCATGCAATAAGACCCATTCAGAAGAGCTCCAATTCAGAAGAGGTAAACGGGGTCTTTTTGTATATGCGATAATCTCCTAAATCTAAGGGCCTTTGCAGATTGCCAGAAATAGTGCACATTAAATTGAGGCACTGCCCTGGCTCAGTGCTAGGGAATCATTGGAACTGTAATTTATTGTGGCACCAGAGCTCTCTGACAGAGAAGGCTCAATGTCTCAGAAAAAAATACAATTCCCATGATTCCCTAGCACTGAGCCAGGGCAGTGCTTCAATTTAATGTGCACTATTTCTGGCAGTCTGCAAAGGCCCTAAGTCTCACAGATCCATCCCACTTACATGTCTATAGATTAATACAGTAGTTTGAAAAAGACCCTCCTTGGCTCACCTCTAACATTATATCTCTTAGACAAGTTATAGGTAACTTTTACCCAAGTGTATTTCTGTCACTTTAAATGATAAGAACGCTTCATTTTATTATGGATTATATACCCCAAAGATTTCTTAGCTGGTCCCTAAGCCTCCTCTAATTTCTAAAAATACTAAATCTACAGATGTTTGTTTGTGTTACCTAATTCAGGAGTGAGACAGCCCTCATTGTATGACTCTAGTGTCTTTTTGTTTGCATTTTCTATGTATTGAATATAAAGCCAAACCCTATGAACAACACAGAGAAGCCTAACTTGTTTTATTTTTGTGTTTATCACTGTGGTTTCAAGACTAAAAATAAAATGTAGCATCTGACTTTGATTTTGATCTGTCCCTAGGGAGAGCCCAGAGCTGCCTATCACTGCAAATGCATCAATCTAAGGAGGATTAACTGTTCACATGCTCTTTAAACATCAAAGTGTTTATATGAAGTCATGGAAAATGAGTAATTTGTTTTATCATTCCCTCTGAGAACATAGAACACCTCTTAGAAAGTAAATAATCTTTTATTTCAAGAAAACAAGAAAAGATTAATAGCATTCACCCCATGATAGAACAGAGTGCTTTTAAGTAAATTACCACCAATGCTGCTTCTGTTGGTGCAACTGGAGTTTGTTGCCACTTATCAGCTTCATCAGTGCACTGTATCAGTGCCCTTTGTTCCCTGTTAAATAATGAGCAGACAGACATGATTGTTCTCTTCAGGATTAGTTGTATGCATTATGGCACATCATTTCCAGTTTCTGGGAAATAATTAGTGTTACTTAATTGCCCTCTGTGTCAGGTGTTCCCACCATCCTTTTTAGCATTTTGTTCTGCATGGCTAAACCTATCTCTTTTAATAGAGAAGAGTGCCATCATTAATGATACAAATATGCCACTTGATCCATATTAAGGAGGTTACTGTATGTGTCACTAAATTATCGTTGCACCATTTCCATGGATCAGCTAAAAGCATGACTTCTTCCTTCCCTTTGACTCTTGCTTCTGTTCTTTTCTTTGCATCTTCACTGCAAACAAAAGTCTTTTGGAGATTTACGTACTATTCTTGCTCCTCATAATGAGGCAAGAACTCTATTCCTACAGCTCTGCTCAGAAATGACCATATTTTTAACTGTCTCTTAAGATGGAAGTCGATGCTCATACCGCTCTGATTCTCCACAGGGTAGGAAACCCATTACTGAGCCAAAAGCAAGTATAGTTAATTCCAAAATGAGACACAAGACCTCCACTACTGAGTTTGCACAGTAACAGACCACCCTTCTCATTTTCAAGGATGTTTAGAATTTCCTACTCACGGAATAGAAAGTTTCAAATTGCCATCAAAGATGTGGAAAACTTGGAAATAGTGAACAGTCCAGGCAGTTCAAGTCTCATGTCTGAATCTTCCAATTTACTGTAACACAGCTATGGGTTGCTGCCTCAAATATGGAGTGATGTCAAGTAGGCATCATAGAAGATGGAAGTCTCAAAGCATGACTTTCCAGTGAATTCAGTTGTTTGCCAGGTTTGGTTAAGTAAACTTTCAGTGTGTCTGTAAAGAAGGAAAGGGGGGGGGGGGGGAGTCAAAACCAGGAGCTCTACAGCTCTTTTCATGTGGTAATGACAGAATGTCCCTGAAACACATTGTCCCTTTATGATGACTGCCGAACGTTTGGTTGGTTATTCTGTCTTGCACAGGTAACTTTTCCACTGCTGAAATCTGCAGAGGGAGGCTTGCTGAGAATCTGCAGTCTCTTTTCAGATATCCCTGAACCTTTCAAGCCTTCATGAAGACCAGGGCCACAAATGGCTCTGGGAAGAAGTAGCAAACCATGCAACTCATCATAAATTAATGGAGTGGAAAATCAAGGCTTTGATGAACATAAGGCCACTATAAATGAAGCATGCAATATGAATGAGTGCAGCTTCTTTGTGGGAGGGAAACAGTGGTGGGCAATTTAATGAGGGAAAGACATTGATAGACACCTCAGCAATTTTTTTTTAGTTTGTGAAAGACAAGGTAAAGAAGGGGCATATGAGAAAGCTCTTAGTTGGCCATTTTAAGGTGTACAACTAATTGTATTATACACAGTATGGTCTTAATAAACATGTCATATAATTTGGAAGTGTCATAATGAAAATCAAGTTGTTCACTGCTCATTAATTCTAATTACACAAGCTAGATGTGCAATAGTAAACTTAAACTGCAAAGCCTAAATATTTTTATGTAGACTAGTTATGTGTTACTTTATTTGTGTTATCTACACTTTATTTGTGTACTGACTTTCTTTTGTAAATGAAAGATTCCTGCAGTTAACTTTTTTGTGGTGTGCTTGTTTTATTTGATCATGCTAACAAATACAGTTATAACAAGTGAAACTGTTTTGAAAATAATAGATATGGGATTTATCTGGAAGTGTTTTGCAGTTATCTTCACTTATTTTGGTTTGAGGATCAAAACCATTTTTAAGATCTATGTTTGTCATTAATGAAATAGCTTTTGATACTGGATTATTTAGGACAATTCTAAAATATTTAATTAGCTGTTTTATAATCCAGTTTAGCCAAAAGGTTCAGGGAAGGATAACAGTAGTTAGGGGGGATAGAAAGGCTCCCCAAAAACATTCATGTTTTGGGCAAACATGTTCAGAGGGCATAAGTTAAACATTGTAAAATTTGTAAAATCAAAAATTTCTGAAAGGTTTAGTCGAATATTTTTGTTTCCTTCTCACAATCTACTTTTTGTCCACTGAGGTTTTGTTTTTTTAATCTTAGCTCACTTTCTTTAAAGTTCCAGTTCCCATTCACACGTTTCTCAAAATCCTGGATGGAAAAAGGGTTGAAATGGGAAAGGGAGCAGGAGCTAAACGATTGTCATCCTTTGTTTCATTTTGCTGATAAAATCTTTTGTATCCACTCCACCCTAATCTCAAGGCTTTTGTGTGCATCCATTCCATCACTTTTGCTTGAGAGTTTCCATTTCAGAAGCCTGAGAAGTCAACAAGATGTTTGGAAGGATGTAGCCTCCCGCCTGTAGACTCAACTTTTTTTCCATCTTGGCTAATTGCATCTAATCTAGTGACTAGATACTGGGAGCTCATAAATGCATCATGGAAAGAAGGAATGGATCCAGCAGATTTGAAGCAATAGGTTGTAAGGCCAGCCTAATGAAAACCTAAATTGACTCAGCTAATCTGTCCAATATCATTCTACTGTAGCTTTCCATTTCTTGGAGAAAAAAACTTTCTTTGCATCGTGGATGCCCAGCCTTTGGCATTTCACACGATCTGGATTCCATACCTGTTTCAATCTGTCTTTATTTCAGGGAACAGAGTAATACAGCCAAATTCTATGACAGAGTTTTTAAAAAAAAACTTTGGGTCTGTTTATATTTTAGGGCAAAGGCAATAATAATAATAATAATAATAATAATAATAATAATAATAATAATAATAATAATAATAATAATAATAATTTTTATTTATATCCTGCCCCTCTGCCACACAATTGGGGCGGCATACAACACAGTAAAACATCACAATAAATTAAAATCAATCCAAATCCCATACCATATTCCCACACCCACCCACCCCTTAAAAATAAATTAAACTGAAGCAGATTAAAATAACAATTGTTAAAATATGCAATACAAAAATACAGTAAATTTTACAATACTGATATACAGAGTGGTGTTAATCAAGGTGGTAGAAGGGTGATGGTCAGATCTTATGTCTTCTGGACTGGGATGTTATTCAGGGAAGGCCTGAGGTTGCTGTGCATATGAAAAGACTTTACCCATCATACACATACACATACTCAGGTACACTGACACTCAACAACTGAAATGAAACCAGCAAATTTTAACTGGAGAGTGCACTATGATATATATTCAAGGAGACCCTTCAGAAGGAAAGTTAAATGAAAAAATATAGATTGAAAAATGCAACCTTCCAAGATGATAATTTCATTCATACAGTAAAAAGTGCAGTATTTAAAAAGATAATATGACTCTTCAGGACCAAAAACATATAAAGACATTGCAGTATTGTAAAGATATTGTAATATTACAATTTCAGTATAAAGTTATTTCAATGTCCAATATTCATTACATATCTTGACAACACAAGCATACTTTTAGAAGTAGTGGCAGAAAAGTCTTTTAAAATATTTCTGGTAAGAAAAAGCAATTGTTGATGAGGAATAAATACTGGTATTATTCTGATTTGTAAATTTAAGTTTTTATAGAGACTAAGAGCTAGCATGGTGTAGTGGTTTGAGTGACTCTAAAGGCCAGGTTTTGATTCTTGTTTGGCCATGAAACTCACTGGGTGAACTTGGGCAAGTCACATTCTGTCCACCTCAGGGGAAGGCAATGCCAAACCTCTAAAGAAATCTTGCCAAGAAAATCCTGTGATAGGTTTGTCTTAGGGTTGCCATACGTTGGAATGACTTGAAGGCACAGCAACGGGACTAGAGAAAGTTTATTGTATAAAACAGCAAATGATAGAACACATTTGTTGGTAAGTAATGGTGGCAGTAGTTTCAGTTAAGTTCATTTCAGTTCATCTTTATTACAAACATAGACCAGCACATCACTTTGTAATAACTACATATGTTAGCAACAGTGCATTTTTCTGAATTTTGGTGTGTGTATGAACTCCACATGGCCCCATATATAGTGGACCCCCCCAGTGCCTCCATGTCAGACAAAGAAGTCATGCCCAGATCACTTGGAAGACTGGAAAATCCCCAATCTCCAGAGCCAGGCAGATAGTGTGGGAGTTACAAATGAACCATCATCACCTCCAAATTTAAGACAATGAAAACTGTTTGTTCATAGTCTCACACTTGATGGGCCAGTGATCAGCTTAACGACTCACCCATTCCCTTGCCTGTTCTCCCCAATTGTTGTCAGACCTGATTACATTGATAGTGCAGTGCAACACCTTTGTTTGGACATCGCCCAATAATCAAACACCTTTGCCCAGGCTCCAGCCAAGCAATTAAGCATTTACCAGGGGCTAGGTTGAGTCCTTAAAAACCCCTGGGATTCTCCCCTCAGTGTCGCTAGTCTGAGTTCAGGGGGACCGTGTGTCACTTTGTACTCTGATCTAGTGACTGGCACCTCCATTCAACCTACGCTCTCAGAGCGGTTGTGTCTCACACTACTTCAGCCAATTGGATCCCAGAGAAGGCTTCATTTGTAGTAAGTATCACCCGTGGTGTTGTCTCTGAACCTTTCCAAGCTAACCCCTGATCCCTAAGCCTTGCATGAGTGTGTGCGTGTATGTGAATTGCTGTGTGACTTTCCTCTTTGATAAATAACACTTTAATTGAAGGATTCTGTCTCTGCACCAATTTTTAGATCCACTGGACTCTTGGTATACATGTGGGAGATGGTCTCGCAGGGTCCTTGTAGCTGACCCCCTTTCAATTTGAGCTAAATAAAATTCCCCATACTAGACTTTTGGCTACACATAGTGTTCAGTACTTAGAGCTAGCTAATACTTCACCTACTACTAAATGTAAGTTTCTGGGTTTTAACAAACTTTACTGTGGTAATTGTGTTTTGGTAAGAAATTTAGTGAACCTCAGCTTTTAATGTGGTATTTTGGCTAAAAAAGCCACTGTTTGAACAAACAGACATAAAACTATTTTATATTACTTTATGAGATTACCCAGACTATAAGACTGAACCTGTTTCATTTTGGATTTCTTTTCATTAGTGTACCAAAAAAACAAACAAACCTCCCTTTCAGCTACTTTAGGTGCTAGCTGCCAACACATTTGTGTTGTTCCAATTCTGCACTTCTTGGTGCCATTTCCCTATGGCTATAGTAACCTGTATTGACAATGCTGTCAGTCACTTTGTTTATTTTATTTATATCCTACCATCCTCCTATAAATGGGAGTCAAGATGGCTTTCAGTAAAATAGTACAAATACAATTTTAAAAAATTAATAAATGCATTCAAATTTTAAGCAAAATTTTAAAACACCAGCGAAAGAAAAATACAACACAATCTAGTTTCTTTCTGAGTAAAAGGCTAGCAGAAAGATAACAGAAATTCCCACAGCCTGGGAGTAACCACCAAGAAGACCCTCTTTCATATCTATACTAACAGGTACATCACTAGGGGATACAGGGATGCCAGATGCATCAAGTAACACCCTAAGGGGGGGGGACCACTGCTCCCCAAACATCTGACTTTGGGCAGAAATGAGCTGTGGCATTCCCATGTGTCCCTTTAAAATGCTGAAGAGATGGTGTGATGGGGCAAAGCTCAGAAGAGAAAGAAGAGGCTCCGGGTTATTTAAAAATTAAATAGAAAAGTATAAAAAGTTATTATTTTTCAATTTTCTTTAAAAACATCACATCTTGCCAAAATTTCACTTTAACCACATGAAACAATGTACATGTAAATGCATTTAGGCTGTGTGTATGATATTGTAATTTAAAGGTATAATTTTAATTTTATCTCACAACTATTGCCATTACATTCAGTAATACACGGGAATTACAATTTATGAGTAACGTAAGTACAAAAAAACTTACTGAGAATTCTGTATGGTGTTGATATGAGAGGAGGTCAATGGGGGGGGGGGGAAACACCATGAGTTACTGAACCAGGTGACACCAATCCTAGTGATGCCACTGCATACTAGATGTGGTTTGGAAGTGGTAGGACCCAAAGAAGGGCCTTCTCAAAGATCCCAAAGCTTGAGTGGCTTTGTACAGAAGTAGAAAGTCCTCCAGATTCTACATCTGCTATCAGGAACATTTCACAATCACAGCCATGTGGGTGGCCATTGATAATTGTGTGGAGCAGTAGATTAGATCAAGGAGAAGAAAGAAGGTAAGAATGAAGGGGGATGTAGAAAATGGTACTACAAGGAAGAAACAGCAATTTAAGATATGAAAGGGAGAAACAGCACATATTTGGCTATGCGGTGGTGTTCCTAATTGCAACTGAAGCTCCTTTACAGTGAGCCCATCAGGAATCACTAATTGAGCACTTTCACACTGACTGTTCAAAAATGAGCAAAGGGATGGGTAGGTTCAACAGTGAAAATCCCCCCCTTCACAAAAAAAAAACCTGGTTCCCTTCTTCCAACTTAAGCCTATCCTAATTTCATATTCATTTCATGGCCAATTTCACCAGTTACTGGCAGAATTGTTCATCTCCCTATCACTCCATGACTGTGTTTATCCATCACTCTATATAGATATTTGAGACATACAGGATGTCAGGGACAGCCAGGTGGAGGACTTGGAGGACTCTGAGGGGGA
>CM034701.1:37241792-37273183 GCA_020142125.1 Phrynosoma platyrhinos
GATGGCCCTTGTGGTCTCTTCAACTCTATGATTCTATGATTCTATGATCCCTGGTGCCTTTTCCTTTCCTGAATCCTGCTTAAACCTCTGGGATTTCTCTCTCCATGTATGGTTGGATTCTGCATTGCAGTATTTTGAGCATAATTTTGCTTTCATAGGAGATTAGCGCTATGGTCCTATAGTTACTACAGTCTCTTGTGTCTCCTTTTTTGTGTATGGGGATGTATATTGATCTTTTCCAATCTGTTGGCCATCGTTTTGTTTTCCATATGTTGGTTAACACTAGAGTTGACTCTGTCAATGTGGACTGCAACTGTTCTATTGGAATATCATCTGTTCCTGGAGATTTGTTTTTTGCCATTTCTTTTATTGCAGGTTCCACCTCAGTTTTTAGAATTTGGGGTTCGTCTTCATATGGCTGTTCATTACATTTGTTCTTCATGTTGTCATCTCTTTTAAAGAACTCTTCTGTGTATTGCATCCAACGTCTTTTTATTCCTTCCTGGTCTTGAATTATGTTAAAATTTTTTGTCATAGTGCATCCCGGTCCTTGGTTTGAACTTTCCTTTGATTTCTTGAATCTTGTGGACTAGGTCTCTTGTTCTTCCCTTATTGTTGTTATCTTCTATTTCTCTGCATTGGTCGTTGTAGTAATTTTCCTTATTTTTGTGCACTAACCATTATACTGTTGTGTTCATGGTTCTTAGTTTATTCCTATCTCCTTTATGTTTTGTTTCTCTTCTTTCCTTTAGTGTTTTTCTGTCATCCATGGTTTCTTCACTTTCCTTTTGTCTGTTGGAAGTGTCTTTGTGTGTTCCTCTTTTATTATGTCACTGGCTTCAGACCAAAGCTCTTCTGTTTCACGATCTATTATAGTTAGTACTGCAAATCTGTTCCTTATATTGTCAATGAATTTTGTGGAAATTTTGTTCAAATCGTAATTTGGTATGATGACTGGTTTTGTTTTCTTCTTGACTTTTATTTTTGATAATAGTAATTTGTGATCTGTGCCACAATCAGCACTTGGTCTAATCTTGGCCACCAGTATGGAGCTTTACCATTTTTTACTTCTAATTATATAATCTATTTGGTTTTTGTGTTGGTCATCTGGTGATTTCCCTGTGTATAACCTTTTCTCTGGTTGTATGAAAAATGTGTTTGCAATGAATAGGTTGTTGGCTTTACAAAAATCTATCAGACGTTTACCTGCTTCATTTTTGTTATTTGCAGCTTTTCCACATTCACGGGGGTCCTGTGCCCCTAACCCCAGTGAATGTGGAGGGACAAGTGTACTTGAATTATGGTGATATTCATAGGTTTCCCATGGAGCCTTATTGAGATGATTTAATCTGAATTTGCATTGTATCCTGTCACTGCTTTTTCTTCTTGTCTTTTCATTCCCTCAGTAGAACACTGTATGGCTGTCTGATTCAAAGCAGCCCATTCCTGTCCATTTTAACTCACTCACCCCCAATATTGCTATGTTCATGCTTTCCATTTCCATTTTTACTATATCTAGCTTCCCTTGGTTCATGCTTCTCACATTCCATGTCCCTATTTTATGGGTGATGTTACTTCTGATGGGATTTGTCTTTCTGAGCTTGTTTACTACTTGCTTCATCATTTTGACTGCCTTTAGCAGTTCTTGCAAGTGTGTTTTCCTTTAGTTTCTATCTATCTCTCTTGTCCTGCTAGTGCTCTTGTCCTGCTAGTGTGATGCTTTTGATGTCTCCTCAAAGGTTTTTCTAGGTGAGGGGTTACACAAGGAGAACCACCTATACCTCCCTATGTGCAGTGCTAACAAGTGTTAGCTATGATGTCACTGCTGTTCTTTCACTTTAGTGACACCCACCACTACTGCTGCTGCTGCCCAGTAGTTGCTTCCCTAAGTCATCCTCTCTCCCCCATTATTGTTGAATTTATTTTTTCCCTATCTTTCTCCTCCTTCCTCCCTCCTTTTCCCATCCTCCCTCATGTCCTTCTTTATTTTAATCTCTCATCTGTCTTCTTGCCTTTGTTCGAATTTTCCTTATCCATGTTCTCTGTGTCTCTTCTCTTTTCCTCCTTCTGGAAGGTGAGGGGCAGGAGGCTGAGATGGTCTGTTTCTCCCTCTCTCTATGTGACTCACTGGCTTCATTTTAGCCTCGTGGCTGGCTCTTTCCTTTTTTCCTTCCTCTTCCTCCCAGCTGTTTCTCCTTTCCTCCTTCTGGAAGGTGGTGGTGGGGGGGGGCTGAGATAGTCTGTGCCTCCCTCTCCTTCTGTGACTCACCGGCTTCACTTTAGTCTCAGGTAACCACAGTTAATCAGTATCTCCTTATGGAGATTATCACATGGCCTAAATAATACTCTGTACCTCTCCTGAATTTAACTCTAATTTGTGTTGCAGTTGTGTTTTATCGTATAGCTTTTGCAGCAGAATCTGACTTCATATTAGATCCCTGCTCCAATGCAAATTGGGACACGTGCTCTGATGAGCATTTTTCTAAGTTGGAACCTTCCGATTTGGAAAAATGGCCACCGCAGTGCATTTTTGAATCCACATTGGAGCAGGGATCTACTCTGAAGTTGGATTCTGCTGCAAAAGCCATGCAATAAAACATGGCTGCAGCACAAATTAAATCCAGGAGAGGTAAAGCATGCGAAAATCTCCTCTCTCTCTCTCTCTCTCTCTGTGTGTGTGTGTGTTGTGTGCCTTCAAGTCAGTTCCAACTTATGGCAACCCTAAAGCAAACCTATCTGGGATTTTCTTGGTAACATTTGTTCAGAGGACGTTTTGCCATTGTCTTCCCCTGAGGTTGAGAGCATGTGATTTGCCCAGTGTTACCTAGACAGTTTTATGGCTTAGTGGGAATCAAACCCTGGTCTCCAGAGTTGTAGTCCAACACTCAAACCACTATGCCACCTATCTATATCAGGATCTTGAATATTCTACTTTATTCTTTGGGAATCATTTTGTCAGCTTTTATTGCCACTATTAATATTTCATCTATATTGGCTTTTTGTTTCTGTGTGGCTGCAGGATTCTCACAGTCAAACAGAAATTGTTGCAGAGAGATGCAGTAAATACAAGGAAATTATGGGCTCCTTACACCAGCATCTGGAAGAGTCAAAGCGCAGACTTGAAGACTTCAGGGTAAGTTTACTTCCTATCCCTTTTGCCCTCCTTTGTATATGAAGCTACTAAAGAAATGAACTCTAATCACTAGGCTCTACAAAATGCTTAAACAGAGCAAAGAGCCAATTATATTCATTGGAAGTATATAAGGACATCATATTGCACTGGTAGGTCAAACTAAAGATTTCTAAAGACCAGAACTCTGTTTCTAACAGTGACCTAGTAAACAGATGCAGTGTAACTGGGATACTTATTCTCTTGCTTGTCCCTGGTTACTGATAATCAGAGCTTGTCAGCTTTTAAACATAGAGGTTCCATTTTAGCTCTAGGTAATAGGCAACAATAGCCCTAGTCTCCATGTGTTTGTTTAATGCTGAAAGGTGGAATTACGGCACATAACCAACTCATGTGAAAGGCACTACCAACCAGTATCATTTGGGGAGAGAATTATATATCTTATTAGCTATGCTTTGTTCATAACTTCATAAAACTCTTTAATGTTTAAAACTAGGGATACACAGGTTGTGGCTTGAGGATCATATATAGCCATCAGCTGTACCCTGTGAGGACTTGTTGAGCCTGTGAGTCTCTATGAGCCCATGTGAGGCTCCTCAGCAGTTTAAAGTTCAGGCCATTAAAAAAAATGTTACAGTAGGAAGACTCCCAGTGACTGTAAAATACCAGTGCAAACTAGAGGAGTGCTGGCAGGCCTGACTTTGGTGAAAATATAGGTTCTGACAGTTCTCGCAGTATATGACCAAAGGCAATCATAGTGCTTTTTGCAAGCCAAGAATATAGCTACTACCACTATTCTCCATACCAGGAGTAGGCAACCTTTCCCCTTTAAGGGTCAAGGGACTTCAGCTCCCAGAATCCCAGGAGCTATTGGCCAACATGGGACTATTGGCCAACATGGCTGAGGCTTCTGGGAGCTGAAGTCCCTCAGCCCTTAAAGGGGAAAGGTTGCCTACCCCTGCTCCATACTGTTGACCTCAGTTTACAAATCAAAATCATGATGTGGTGGATTACCTCTCAGTAGTACAACAGTACACATATATTCCACTGCCTCATTTAGGCATACACATAGGACAGATCATACAAGGCCATTTCACTTACAAAACTGTTCCAGCCAGTGGAACCAACAACCCTTTCTGCATCACCATCATCCTCCTGCTTCAGAAAATTGGGAAAGGTCCACAAAAGGTCTTGACATGGACCTAGGACAACATGGGCAGAAGCAGGAATGGAAATACTGTTGCATTAGCTGTAGTGCACTATTCAAGGTTGGTTTTAGGGCAAAGGCTTACATGTATAGCCTGCATGAAGTTTTTCAAACAAAATCCCTGAAAAAAATCTTTTGGAGGAAAAACCAACCTACCATGCATTGCAAAGGGAGTATTCATATGGAAAAAAATGAGCAGCCTAATTGTGCTTGTAGTCCTCACCCTGTGGCATTTTTCCTTCCAGATTATAGTGCTGCATTTTTATTACAGTGCATGAGGAACTATTTTATTATGAAAGCAGACATCAAAAATTGCATCCTTAACATTGGGCTTGCATTAACAAAATGTCAAACAAGTATTCTACTATTTACTGCCTTAGATTTCTTCAGTATGGAACAATATATTGAGTTGGTTTGTTCATTTATTTGGAAATACTTATTTATATTTATTTGAAAACTGGGTAAGTTATCATTCACTGGATGCTTCTTTGCATGTTAAAGAAATTCCTGTGGGAATGAGAAAACGAGATTCCCGTTTTATTCCACAAGTTGGAGCAAGAATGTGCAGAACTCTCAGCAGCAGCAAGTACAAGAGATGACCTCTCCCAGAATTCTAACTGTTGACAAGGACACAGAATCTGGAAGGAAATCAGATTTAATGCTAACAACTAGATTTACATTCTGAACACTAAAACCAGATTTTATCAGTTTAAAAGAATTTTGCTGCATTATAAAACCCTGGCTTTAGGCTGTTTTTAATCTCAAAAGATAAAAGGAAATACATCAAAACCAACTCTTTCATAGGAAGCATTTCATTTCTTCTCACAGGATAAGAAAACCGGGGCTGATATTTCTGCTATACAGAGTGCATCTTCCAAGTGGCAAACCAACACCAGCTTTATGTCCAGCTCTTTTCTTTCCAATTCAGGATGTAAGTATTAACCCACTGCAGCAAGTCCCCATAAGATCTTTTAGTGGAATGACACAGTGATTTTTTTTCTCATTTCCCTTACTGAAGTAATTGTAGCTTTCTTCTGTCCTGAAATACTTGGTTAGTGCGTACCTTTGGAAAATAATAAAAGTTTCAGAAAATATATTTTAAGTTGGAGGTTTCCAGCAATGAAAGTACACAGAAGTTTGCAAAGAATATTTAAAATGAAGAAGCCAGTTGGGCCAACTGGTGTCCTTCTTCTGCTGATCATATCAAGACAAATCAACCTCGTTTCTTGGGTGACCTTAATGAAGGTCTTCTCAAGAGAATGAATATGTCTTCTTCCATATTGTCAATGGGTATTACCACCATGAATTTCATTTTCATCTGAATAGCTTGTGCATGTGATTAAGAGAATCTGATCTGGCTAATGATCTTAACCAAAGTTCTACCTGAGTCTGTCAACACTGATTTCAATCCATAATGTTGCCTCATTTCGTTTCAAGTGTATAAGCAATGTTTAATGTAGATATTTATGTCCAAAGACAGTTATTTACCATCCAAAAACACAAATAACAAGAATGCAAAGTTATAATACCTCCCTGTCTGAGCATCTCATTTCATAGGTCATCGTGATTGCTCAAAAACATGCCTGACATTAGATATCAAATATGAAACCCCATATCCAGTAACAGGACTGTAGGTTATCTTAACAGTAGCCAATGGCTAGCAGACCAGCCCTAGTCCATGGACCACCACTTAGAGCAGTACTGCTTTAACTGAGACGCTTTTGCCACTCTGGGTGTGGGAACGGTAGCATTTTGCAAATATCACTGAATAACCTTGTAGAAAAGCTGCAGACCACCATTGGTTTAATGATTTCAGATTAAATAGTGATCATATCAACTCAGGCAGAGATAAAGGATTGTGTGGTTGCAAGGATCCAGGTGTCAGAAGTTTATTTGTTTTCATATCAAGCCGGTCTGTGTGTGCATGTTACTTTACAGATGATGGGCCAAACAGATTTGCACAGTCTGTGTTTGCATATGGTTTTATCTCTCTTGTTTGATTAAACTTTTCTTGCTTCCACCACAATATTTCAAATAATAAAAGAGGATACAGTTAGCAGCTACTACTTTTCAGATTCTCTCAACGTTCAAACCTGTGGACATTGTTTAAGTGTACAGAATACTGATTAAAGGATAGCAAACCACCTAGGAATTAACCTCAAACTTTTAGTGCAAAGCTGTTGGTTAAAACCTATCCACTCTGTGAGTAATACTGAACACATAGCTTCTTGGCAGAGCACATAGGATTTAACATAGGACCTCCTGCATGTAAACTAAGTACCTTTAGGTAGGGCTGGGGGAAAATCCTTGGAGAGTGGCTGCCAATTACTGTAGAAAAACAACTGGAATAGATGGACCCATGATTTGACTTCCAGGCAGTTTTCTGTGTTTCTGTAAATGCTCTAGTCATCCCACAACACCCTGTGGAACAAATGATATATGCCTGTGCCATTTCTTGAATGTCAAGGGACCTATTGCATCAGTGGGAACACAAACAAATCCTCTCTTTCTCTGTTATACAGACAGAATTTTGGTACTCTAAAATATTTCTAAGGGATTGCTGCAGGTGAGGATGAAGAATACTGTTATTTTGTACTTTTTAAGTAATTGGTTGTTGTTGTTTTTAAAAAGTCATTCCACAACTTAATGGATGTGAACCCCTTCCTCAAAGTTGTTTTTTCCCCTGCTTATAGCATAACTTTATTGATAATAAATAATGCAGCATATGATACACAGCAGAGATGCATTCCCTCCATTTTGTTGATGGAGTCTAGCACTCCTCACTTCAATAATAGAATTGGGGCCCCAAGCACATTCTATCCAGACTTATCCATCAGCCAGCTATCAAATCAAATCTGGCTGAAGAGGAGGTTACCCCAACCCAGGTTGGTATCACCATCCAAGGGATAAGCCTGGGATCTAATTTTATTGCCATCCAAGGGATAAGCCTGGGTAGAATTTATTTGGGGCCTCCTTTCTGCTATTGGCTATGAGGGACGCTAGACCCCATCGGCAAAATGGCTGGAATGTTTCTCTGCTGTGTACCACCTGAAGCATAATTTACCATTGATAAAGCTTATGCTATAGTGGTAACGTATACCAGTGTTTGGCATGGAAAGAATTCTGGGAGAGGCCTGGGACTAAAGACACTAACCAGAAAAGTCTGGTACTTGTGAACGCATGTTTAACAATAACACAAAAACTTATTAAGTTTATAAATTGTATGTATTTACTACAATAATACAATTTAAACATCCAGTGAAATAATGAAACTACATAAACCATCTAGAAAATGATTATACAACAAAAATATTGAAAAGTAATCATAATGTTAGGTATCCCATCTCTAAAACATAAAAAAACCATCAAGGGAACAATCAGAAATGGATAAGGTACTGTCCACAATTCAAATATAAGTCCATTTAAAGAAGATATAAAGTTCATGTAGTTTATAGTATAAGTTTTGCAGAACCTGAAGTCTGAAGTTCCTGTATACCATCGCTTTCGTGCCACAACAAACTACCATTCCAGGAATTCCATAGCATTAAGCCATGGGAGTTAAAGTGGTGTTAGGCTGGATTATTTCTGCCATGCAGATGAAGTTTTAGTTCTGGAGCAAGACAACCCCCTTTAAAAAATCAAAATGCTAGCACTGCTTCACTGCAACCTGGAGCAGTGTCTTCCTGTTTTATGAGCCATGTTAATTTCTTCTTCCTTCCCTTTCCAGTTTCATAAGGAATAGCTCTCTTTCATTAGATAAAAAAAAAGCAAAAAGGTACACTTCCTATGGCAAGGCTCCCCTCTTCTCCTGTTCCCCTAATCAGTTTCATAACAACTGCCCATGAAGGATTGTGGTAGATATTTCTTATCACCCTGTTCATTTTAAGGCTACTACAGGATTCCTTTCTATCTCTGCATTGCTAATGGTGAGTTCCCTGTGGTGCCATGAATAAAGTGTGTGCAGCAACATTTCCTTGACATCTAGAATAATAAAATAGACTCTGTGTGTCTCTGCCATAGTATGTTGTGAAATCAAGTCTCTTGATACTTGGCATGGATACTAAGGGATGCTTCAGGGTTTACCTTGGGGTTATTTTTTTTAATGGTATAATTAATTTTAATTAAAATCGGCCTGTAGCCTGCAGTACCAGCTTCAGTCTGTAGGCAGCTTCTTAAGACATGCTGATGTAGCCAGGGTTTGGAAATTTATTTTGCCAGAGGGCCTCTTGTCAGCTTTATATGGTGCTTCTCTCTGCGAGACCACTAAACTCATCAGTCGATGGGAGAAGGGGAGAGAGACAGAGAGAAAGAAAGAAAAGGTCTTGATGCCTGCTAAGAGGGTGTAAGCCAAGGCTCAAAGAGTACTAGCATGGAAGTAGAAAAAGACCAGTGGTGGGGGAAAAGAAGCATGGTATGGAGGGAAGTCAAAAGGGCAATATGGGGGCAGACTGTGGGATTTCTAACCATTGCAAAATTGGATACTTCTGCTAGTTAAAACAGTAAGAATTGGTCCTTCTAAGTGGTAGAATGGAAAGAAAAGGGGAAATATTTTATCTGGAGAATCTTAAATGCATAGGTCCATTTAATGTGAAGTTGCTACTGGCAGTAAAATGGAAACCAATTAGATCTTCTCCATCTTTGTATTTGCCTCTTGTCTTTGTATGCCAGATTTTAATCTCTATAGTTACTGTAGTGTAGTTTTTCATTTTCATAACCATCTATTTAAAATGTTATTGTGGGAGCTAGTCCGACTAAACCATTTTGCAGAAAGGAAGAGGGTTTATCTGACAGCATAATTTAGACAAGAAGGTGCTCATTAGAGACATACTTCATAGGGGCAGCTTTATTTTCAGCTGCCAGTCCACAATATCTTTATTTTTTTAAAAAAAAGACTAATCAGCCATTGGCTGTTACCTAGACATTAATCTCAAGAAACTATTTATAATGATCACTGCACTATTCTCTAGTTTTAGATTACAAAATGATTAGCAACTGCAGATGCTTTGCATTAGTGTTCTAAATGTATCCCTTTCCTGTGTGTACAGTGTTTATCCTTTCAGTGTATTGACAAATCTTTTCCCAGAAGCCATTTGATTTCTAATGCTTCTGCTGTGCTGAGACTTAATCCAGGATCTTCAAAATCTGCAATCTCTTCTAAAGAAAGGCAATAGCAACACAGCTTTCCTCCCCCCCCCCCCCCCCCCCCCCAGTTAACCTTGGCTCTGCTAAATGTTCAGCACTTTTTATATGTAGTTTTAGTATTCATTTATATAGTCACTTACATTACATCCCTAATTTCTGTATCCATTACAATATATGCCACTATTACTAAGTCCTTGTTACAGAAGGATGGGAATTATGCAGCCTTCCAAATATTGCTGGACTGCAGCTCACAGCATTCCTCACCATTGGCTGTGCTGGCTAAGCCTGTTGGGACTTGCAGCCACATCTGGAGGGCTGCATGCATTCTACTTCTGATGTTACAGATGGGGTGATTCCATGGTGAGTTCAATGTAGCAAATCTGTAATCCAAAATGAGACTGCAGACTTCCCACTTCATGTCCCCAGCCACCAATTTAGTCACACTCTTAATTACTTTGTTATAAGGATAGACTGGCTAATTACTGAAAAATCTGGACTTCCTTAACATTTTCTCTTCCTGCTGCTGCTTATCTCTGAAATGGAGTAGTATCTCACTCTACTTGAAGCAATACCAACTAGGATAATTGTCTATAAAGGTGAGCCATGAGGAAAACCTGAAGTACCATTATTATGGACTATCTCCTGAAACATTGTTCTGTATGTTGCCCCATGTTGCAACATAGGGAGCCCGCATGGCGCAGTGGTTAAATGCTGGTACTACAGCCACAATGTTGTGAGTTCGATCCCAGGGCTCCAAGGTTGACTCAGCCTTCCATCCTTTCATAGGTCAGTAAAATGAGTACCCAGCTTGTTGGGAGCACTAGTTTACAGATTGTAAACTGCTTAGAGAGTACTGAGTTCACTGATAAGTGGTATGAAAATGTATATGCTATTGCTATTGCATGTCACCATCACTGTGAACATAAGGAAGCTCTTGCTGAATCGGACAAAGTCCTGTGTGGTTAAACATTTTGTTCCTGAAGTGGTCATCTAAATGCCCACAGGAAGCCTACAAGCACGACATGAGAACAATAACATCTTCCCATTCATGTCTAATGACTGGTATGTGTGTAAGTGTTTAATGTCCTGCCTTTCTCCCAATACTGGAGCAATAAGACTCTTATTGATAGTGTGTATTGTTTGATCATGGGATGGCTCTGGATTTGTTAAAAAAGGGATGAAAGTAACAATTATACATGTTCATAATGGCTTCTTTTGAAGATGGCTGTTATATATGAACACTCTACACACCTGCCAGGAGCCAGTAATTACATGGATCAGGAGAATGGTGATACTGCATTGATGGTTACTATTAGAATAGTGAACCAGTGTTAAATGTGTGCAGTAAAGTTTTCTCATTTTCAGAGGATGGGACATAACCTAATAATATAATTCTTTAAAAAGATGAGACTGAATGAAAACTCAAGATACTAGGCTCCTGAATTTCATGTTTGCCGTTAACAGTATCATTTTTTAATTATTATTACAGGACCACAATGCTTCCTTAAACTCTGGTATCCTATTTAGCACACTATCTATTGGGTAACAAAATAGTTTCCAAAGGTTAATATTGTCTGCATTAAAAGGATTTCCTTTTAATATATTTTAAGTGTGTTGCTTTCATCATTTTTATCATGTACCTTCTGGTTCTTGGACTACTGAGAAGGTAAACAGGATTTACTATCCCATCTGGCCATTACTATTCATAACTCCATTTTCTACCTGCTAACTGCTTGCAAAGGTTAATATTAATGTTTGCTCACACTGCTTTTGTACCACTGCTTCCTACTAATGATAGGCAAACTCTCATATTATTTTCTTTGGGAGAATAGAAAAATGAAAGAGAGGATGTGGGAGGAATGGAGGGGATCCGATAGGCCATGAGGTTCTGCAGAAGGAGAAGGAGGACTAGGATGAGGACTACTCTGTCTTGATTCCATCTATCAGTTCATAAGATCATAAATGTTCCCAAGAGTGTACATACAAACAGAGTTGCTTCCTGGGGGCAGCTTTCTTCTAAGGCTATTTCATGTGGTTTTAGTATGTGTGTAAATGCCACACCTAGGTGAATTAAGTCAGGCACTTGGACCTTCTCATATAATTGTCACTTTCATCCCTTTTTTCACCTTCAAAATCCATCGTCACCCACCATCAAACAATAAAGCGCTATCCATAAATAGAATTCCATAGCAAAACCATTCAATAATTTCATAGCCATAAGAATGAATAATAAAACAGCATAGTACCAAAATTATCAATCCAGTTCATTCAGAATACATTGCCAAGTGCTAACAAATGAGAATGAAATGCTCCACATGGCCTAGGTAGCAGCTGACAGCTTCAAAGATGGTTATGGACTCAGCTGATTAACAAACAGACTGCAGTCGTAAAACAGACAACTACCAGAAGTATGGTTTGCACTTGTTCTCAAAGCAGAATTGGTTATTAGGATCAAATTGGTAAAAGCTTCATAGAGCTAATGAAAGAGTTCTTTGGTTGTTATGTGCCTTCAAGCTGACCATAATTTATGGTGATCCTTCATAGTTTACTCAGAAAGATTTATTCAAAGGAGGTTTGCCATTGCCTTCTTCTGAATATACCCTATAGCTGAGAACTAACCTAGCCTGGCCCTGTTTAGCTTCTGAGATTAGACAGAATCTGGTGTCTTATACATTTGCTATTTTTAAGATTTTTTTCAGCATTTAAAAAGAATTAGATAAATTAAATTGGTATAATGGATGATGTTGGCTATTATAACCATCAAAAGTACCTTTTCAGAGGCAGTTAATCTCTAATTTGCAGACATAAAGGGGATAAATATCATTTGATTGTTGAGCCAGATAATTTTTAGTTTAATCCAGCACAGCACTGCATTTACTTCTTTATTCTGAGATTAGGAAGAAAAAGCAGACTTTGTTCCTTAGTAAATCAAATCTTTACAGATGGTTAAACTGCTGGACACACCAGCAATCATATATGTACCCTGAACAATCATTTTTTCCAGTTCTGCATTCATCCTTTCGATTTTACCGCTTCCTTCCAATTTTACCTTTATTTAAATAGTCTCTCTCCCCCCCCCTTTGTATAAAGGAGCAAAAGATTTGTAATTCCCAACTACAGCTGAAGTGGGATTCCAGTTCTTCAGGGGTAATTATCCCTCAATCTGTAGCAATTTACACCTCATTTAAGAAAGCCCAAATTAAATCTCCTGCCTGATATGCTATAAGGCCAGTTGCAAAATTCAAGGTATCTGTGGGTACTTGGTAAAAACTTCCAAGACACACCATGTTTATGGTAGGATCTTAAACATGGATGGATTTGCAAACTCATAGAAAAGCAAATACTTGTACTCTGATTCCCTATGGGACAATCTGTTTTCTTGGCATCTCTTTCTCAGACCGGTTCCCAGTGACTCTATTAAAACAGCCAAGCTGGTCTAAGCCTGGAAGCAATCACATTTTCCACAAACTGCATCATAATTTTTTTCAGGAAGCCTGACGTTACAGTTAAAACAAATGAAGTTCACCACATAAAATCAGTGGCTGTTCCTTGCTGTTCCTTTGATTGCAGAGTCCTTTTATAAGTCTCCAGCCCCGCATCCCCAGGATATCGTCTTTTATGAGACTTGCAACATGGCTTGTGTAACATAGTGTACACATTCTACTCTCTAAGATGTTCTTTGCTTCAAGAAGCAGGAACAACAAGATCTCAAGGAACATTTGCATTCCTTGTCCCTTCCCCACATTGGTCAGTGCACAAAAGGTTCAGAGTAATCTCAGCTGTTATCTAGCCATGCGGCCATTTCTCCACCTGTCCAGGCCAATACTAAATATTTCATTGCCTGAAATATGAATGAATGAATGGCAACCCCTACTTCCAAAGTCAAGGTAGATTGTACCTAAAACCAGCCAAATAATGTTGACACCTCAAGGCAGAAAATCTCATAAACACCTCTCTTCCTTCCTGGCAATGAAAAAGGAAGTCATAATAAGTTAAAAAACTAACAATTTGCTGCCTTTAATGATACACCCAAAGTCTGCAGCCTGGGGCAGCTTCAGTTTGCTTAATGATAAAACCAGCCTTGAAATGACCATAAATCCCTCTTCTTGAATCCATTGAGAGCTTCAATACCCCTTCTGGGCATTGTATCAGGAAAGATATGAGCAGAACTGTAATCTTTGCTAAAAAAAATTCCATTTTGATTTGGCCATATGTTTCACAGGGACATATTTGTATCCATGGTCAGTACAATTCATTGGCTTTGGAAACTCAGTTCACTCACAAGAACTCGCTCTCTGTTTTCTCTGTTGAAAAATAGAAGGAAATGTCTCTCCCTTCTTCTGTGAGAGCAAGTTCCTACTTTACAAAGCCAATGAATCGTACTGACCATGGATGCAAGTATGTCTCTGTGGGACCTTTTCCAACAAAGGTGTGAGGTACTTCAAGGACCTTGGTGGTGCTGGGAGCTTCAGGGGGAATCAGCAAAATTCACCTCTTCACCCTTTTCCACCAGCACCGGTGTGTCTTTCACAGTTTGATGCCACTTCAGCTACCATGGCTACTTCCTGAGGATTCCTTTGATTTGTAATTTTGTGAGGTATTTACAATTGTTTGCCAGTGAGTACTTCACCAAACTACAAATCCTAGGGTTCCACAGGATGCAACCATGACAGTTAAAAGTAGTATCAAAATGCTGTACTTGTATTGTTTGGAAGAGACCTTGGCCTTTGCTGAATCAAAGGCTCTTCCAATAAGGGCGGACAATGCAGAATCCAGGCCAGTACCTTTAAAAAAGAAAGTTCATTCTTCTTGCTCCAAAACTTTGCAACCAAAATATATAAAAACAATAGTTTAAACCAATGGTTTGCAATCTTTGGCCCTCCAGATGTTTTGTATTTTAATTACCCCAAACTCTAGCCAGCATGGCTATTGGGATTCTGGGTGCTGAAGTCCAAAACATCTGGAGGACCAAATCACTGTTTGTGGTAGAAGTGCAGAAACTGAGGTTTCTTCTGTAACCCCCATCTTACTCTTGTATGGACATTCAAAATGCCCTGGGCTTGTTCACCATATATATTTAATATGTAAAAGATGAACACCTATTTTCTTGTTTCTTTATGTTTTCTGGATCCTATTTTTCAGCCTGAAGGATCTTGAATGAGAAATCATTTTGAAAAATAGGAAACCAGCAATTAAAGTGGTACAATAAAAACAGTTTTGCTTGCAAATTAAACCAACAAGCAAACAACCAGCACAGCAGTCAGAAACATATTAGTAGCACCAAATTATGCTCAAAAGCAAAACAAAACTTAGCAGTCTGGAAAAGGTTGAAAAATAAGGAGAGCTTCTCTATGGTAAAAAGGCATATAATTGCATACCAGGCAAGGCTGTCAGGGAGAATATTACAGAGGTGGGGCACAACAATGGAAAAGTCCCTGTCTCAGTTAGGGATGGGCCTATCTGTCTGTCTGTCTGTCTATCTATCTATCTATCTATCTATCTATCTATCTATCTAATCTAATCTATCTGACCTCTGGAGGCTACAAAAATGGCCCTGGAGAATTGCCCACAGCCCACATTTGGTCCAGCCCTGATCTAAGAGTTATCTTTTTGGGCAGCGAAACGGCCACCCTTCCAGCAACTGGATCCTGAACTGTTAAGGTCTTTAATAAGTAAATGCAACACTGAATTGTACTCAGAAACAAACCAACACCCTGTGCCCCAAAGGCCAGTCAAATGTGTGCCATTCAGCCAAAGTTTCTGAGTACTCCAGAGAGGCTACTCCACACATCATACAATGGGAACAAAATGTTGCCAGTATGTAAGGATAGGAATTATACAGTTCTTTAGATGCTGTTGAACTGCAATCCCGAGCTTTTCTGACCACTAGCTATGCTTCAAATGACTGCTGGGACTTGAAATCCAACATCTAAGGAGCCACATGACTCCCAACCTTGCAATTTTGTGGGTAACTGTGGCCAGGTTCTATTTGTTTACAAAGGGGTACACTTTTATGGTTCTTTCAAATTTTGCCTTTTCAGCAAATGAGTAATTACCCTTCTCCTTTTTCTTTTGCAGCATTTAACAAAAGTGCAATTCCTTTGGATTTAAATACTCCTAGAAAAGGTGCCACCAACCTGCTGTCAATGGAGTGAAGCTACGGACAGAAAAAGAGAAGTACTAGAGAAAAAATTACTAGAGAAAAAGAAGTACTAAAGCAACAAGAAACATGCAATTCCACCATAGGATTTTCAGTTCTGCACATTTTTTTATTGTTCAGGTTCTGGCTGCTGTTAAGAACAGCTGTATTTACAAAAGCAGTGCACTCCATAGTTCAGCACATGCCAAATATTGACTGAAAAGAGCATCTTGATTGTGTATCTAAGTTAAACTTTGAAGGTGCACCATATACTCTAAAATGCCAAAGCATCTTTTGCTGTGAAGCACTGTGCCCTTTTGCTTTTTCTTCCATCAGTCCTCAACTTCTTATGCTTATACATTTCTTGTATTGATCAATATCTTTCCCCTTCTTCTCTCTCTCTCTCTCTCTCTCTCTCTCTCTATATATATATATATATATATAATTAAATTCAAAGTCAAAATGAAATTTTGGATAGAATAGAACACACTTCTTAAAAATCAGGAAATAATTATCAAATTTCTTTATGTGTAAATAAGATGTTTTATAATTGAGATCAGCATGCATAAATAGCATTTTACAACAAAAGAGGCCTCAAAAGTATTATGCAATGATTACATTATAGTGATTAATAATAGAAATGGTTTATATCTGAAACAATGACCTGAATTTCCTTCAGTATGAGGAAAGCTGAGATTACATTCCATACTTCATTCTGTTTGGGCCTGCTCTGTTTGTTGATCCAAGCCCAGCAAAGAACACAGCCTAATCCAGATATCTCCAAACTGGAAAACATTCAGCTAACTGCTTGTTATGAACCACTTTTATAATAAAGAATTAGAATAATTTTGTTCTTTCACAGTAAAACATCCCATTCTGTTCTTGCTTGCTAGAAGGGAAACAAAGTCACAATATTTATTTATTTTTGAAAGTGAACCCTCATACAGATACCTGTGGAGCAAGTGAATATCTGTCCCTTAAAAAAAATCAGTTTCTAATTATCACAGCATTTCAGCGCTTGCTTTATTAAGTTTACTGATACATCATCTTAACTTTGAAGTGTTCATGTGAATATACCATATTCTAGTGAGATATGATGGTCTCTATTAAATCAGCCACTCCCTTTCTATGATTCTATGATATTCCTAATAAACCCCTGGAGGAGCTGCTTCTTCACCTGCACCTGGCTTAATTGTTGGTGGTTTATTACATATAACTTGGTTCAGATCAATAAAATGCATTTGATTTTAATTTTCCATGCTAGAGATTGTTCTAGTGAAATGGATGGTATTACAATGCTAATAATATCAGCCTTTTAATTAGCTAACAGTTCACTCTTGAAAAACTCTGGTTATTTTAGAAGTAGCACCAATAATGATATCCACTTAAAATTGCTAGTAATTTTTGGGAGAGGGTGCACCAAACAGAAGTGAAAATTACTTTCAAACTGTTAACCCTTCTACCTGATGATACAAAAGGGAAATGAACAGCTGCATAATGGCTACTGGGGAAAGAAAGAATTTGCACTCACCTTTCCCTTTAACTGAATTGAACTGTGAGAAAGGAAGAGAAAAGAAGCTGTGCACCAATAATGTGCTTGGTATGATGGACACTTCTTTTGAGGGGTTTTCTTTCTCATAAACAGCTTGCCAACTCTATTTTTGATGTGGTAATGTTTCCATCAAATGTACCTTTGTAAAGGAGGAAGTCATAGTTCCAGCAATGGGCTTTGGGACTTTGCACTGTTATATATCAAATTCCTTTCAAAAAGTAACTGTCAAGTAACTGCAATCCTATTGACAGCAAAGAGGCTTGTGGTACCTTAAAAAGTACGGTAAGCAGTATTAATTGGCTTATGGGCAGCTGCCCACAAATGTAAATAAATTTGGTTAGTCTTTAAGACAACACAAGACTCTGTTGTTTTTACTGCAGCAGACTAACTTGGAAATATAGTAACATGCTGCTTTGTGCCAAAGCCTGTGCTTTTTGAAGGAAACCAATGCATTATCAGTTAGTGAATCCTATTTCTCTCATTCTGCTGATTAAACCCAAGCTCATCTTTGCCTAATCTGTGCTTCTAAGTGGTCCATTCCAAACCCTTAGCTTTGGAAGAAAAATATAAAATTAAAATAAATGCAAATTAAAATCTTTGCTTCTAGAAGATGAATGGTGATTGCCTTTGGGTTGCCTATTGATTCATGGTTTGCAACTTTAATATGGTGAATCAAGCATTTAGTCATCTTTAATGTTCGTGCTAATGAATTAAGTCACTTCACTGCCATGTAGATCAAGTCTCTTTTCATATAACTTATTTTATTTTACATTAAAGCAACCGTGGAATAATTTGAATAAGAGAGCCCAGCTTGTTCATGCCCTGTAAAATGTTGGTCTCCCTTCTCGTATTCTGGTTGAGGAGATAAAACAGGGATAAAAGTGTTTGCCATTATGCAGGGTTAAGAAGTTGTTTTTGTGTCACTGAAGCAACAAACCTGATATGACTCCAGTCAAATGGAGATCAGCAGGGATCATTTACTGAGCATGACAATGCCAGTGTCACACTGTCAATTCAATTTGACAGTTGAGGGCAAAATGATGCAGCTTTGCTTTCACAGGCTGTTGGGTGGAATGGATGCGCTTCCATACTGGCAAGGTAACCAGGTGATACCTATTCCCTGTCTTTTCATGCTAGAAATATAATTTTCTAGCAGATCCATAATGCAGTCCAGGTTTCTTAGAATGTCCTGGACTAGTTGTGCCTCATCCTCCTTTCTATTGTGGGTCTGAGAAAGCTAGTGCAGTTGACCTTTGGCCTTGGACAAGGAAGGAACTACAGGACAATAAAGTATCTGAAAATCTGACAGTCTTACTTTGAAGAACTCAGGCCTCCAAAGACAACAAAGATAATACTTCCTATCATAGGAAATGAAATTATCTTTCTGGCATGAAAAGACAAGGAATAGGTATCACCTGGTTACCTTGCCAGTGTGGAAGTGTGTCCATTCCACCCAACAACATGTGAAAGCAAAGCTGCTTCATTTTGCCCTCAATTGCCAAATGAAATTGACTGTGTGACATTGTGGCATTGTCATGCTCCGTAAATGATCCCTGATGATCTCTGTTTGACTGGAGTCATATGGTGATGGAGAATAAAATGGTGCCAGAATAAGCAAGAAGGGAAACTACATGGTTGCATGTATTTCCATACCCCCAAGGTATGTTTTGCAAGGCATCTGATGTCTCCTTCTCAAACCATACTCTATCTCCACTCTAATTTGGTTTGTGGATGGAAGATTTAAAACATAACATGATTTTTAAAAAACTGTGTCCAAAACAGTTTAAATGAAAATTTTAAATGGGTGGGGAATTGTTTTAAAAGGACTAGTTAATGGTAATGAAGTAATTATGAAAGTTCACTCACTCGTTAATATAACATATAAATTACATTGTCAATAATATGTCTATGAACTGTGGCTTTAATGGTTCTATACACTCATCTTTGTAATCAGCCAACGTTCAGGTATTCATACTAGCATAGGTGGTATATCTTGAGGAGGTGTTCCATTAACATCTTGGCATAACCTTGAGCAATCTACTAAGGACCAATGCATAGTTCATGACAAGATTCAGTACAGAGTTTCTGCACAATTTCAGCCTTTATAAGAAGGAGAATTACAACTGTGTTCCACTTCTGTTCTGATCAGCAAGCAAGAAATCAGTAAAATAACAGCAACACTCACATATGTAATTTAAATTAAATGTATACATCTAGTTTTTAAAAGCACAACAACATGACCACTGAAACAGGATGGCCACATGTTTGCATATCCCATGGTCATGTCCTTGGAGAACTTGTGTGTCCAAGACAGAGTTCAAGCATAAGGTACTTCAAGGCACTGTTGCCAATCAAGACATTTCACAGCTATTCCAGGTCTTCTGTGTTAGAAAAAACAACAGCAGATAAAGTGGGAAAATATAGAAGTGTTACAAATCAAAGTTACTGATGCCTGGATCTTCCACAAAATTATGTGAAAGCAGCAGGATGATTACACAGTATAGCCTCATTTGGAGTCACCACTAGTCTTCTGCTGAATATACCTGTATTCCCACTGGGGCTGATCAGGGATTCCTGGTTCACAGGGATTCCTGGTTCACAGGGATTCCTGGTTCACAGCCCCACTGAACTTGGTAGATGTACTTTGAGTAAACACATATAGGATTTCAATGTTAGAACTCATCCTAATTTTCATGGCATGTAGGTGGGATTTAACTGTAATGATAACATAAATCAGCACCTGCAGTGCCCAAGTGTAATGCAAAAAGATAATTGCTTTCTTTCAAAAATGTGGGAAAGTCTGTGTCATAATTTTTTAAAAAGAAAAATGTATCTTCCATTTTGTAAAAACTCTTTGGATTCTAAAGTCAATAAAACAGGTTATATCCAGTGTTTTGCGCAAACAGATTCAGAGTGCTACTCACTTTTATTTACTATTCCAGAATAAATATGTACATTTATTCCAGAATAATGTACATTAAAGTTAATATCTTGCTCTCTTTGTGCACAGAAGAGAACTTTCTCCTGGTGGTTGCATCTGTGTAAGCCCCAGGACATTTTAAGATAGCTTTGCTGTTTGCCTGCCAAGTCCTTGATTTCAAAAGCTTTCAGGAAGTTAGATGTTGATTTCAGCTTTTGTCAAGAAGTTAGATGGATAGAGTGTTTTTGAACCTGAGTTGATGCAGTGAATAGTTGGCTCTCAGTTGTGCACATGGAAAGAGAAGGAATATCTCCGTGCCAAGTGCTGAAGGAAATTTTACACCAGGAATCCCTGATCAGCCCCAGTGGGAATACAGCTATATTCATCATTTAATGCTCTTCTAAATTATGTTACAGAGACACTTCCCAACACTTCCATATTTTATAATAATAGATGAATAAGCTGCTTTGTGATCGTGTTGTGATGTAATAAGAGATCTTTCAAATTTGTTACCAAATGTGCACCAAAATCTAGCACTTGGATTTTGAAGCAGCAATGAAATAATTCCAGTCCCTTTAGTCAATGACCTTCATCATTACATCTCACTTTTGCTTTTGCTTTAGTTTGCCCTTTGAGGAACCATTGATCTGAATGTTTTGGTTTTTGGTTTTGTTTTGTTTTTAGGCTTCACTTATCTACACAGTGAGGACAGAAACTAAAGACTCAGGATCCCATGGCTTGATGCCTTGGGGAAAAGGTTATTAAACTGACATTGTTCTTTTCAAACTATGTCAAGGGACAGCAGATGTGAAGGCCCACTATTTGCAAACTATCCAAGGAACTATTACAAAAGGATTTGAGGAAAGGTTCCTTGAGTTACATGCTTGTGCATCTCTGTTTTCTGCTGATCTTATGCCATCTTCAGCTTTCACTGCCAATTCCTTGAGATCTGCCAGTTCTATAGATCCAGTTATGCCATCTTTCCTTGACAGCTTTTTAAATCAGCCCTTTGCCTATTTAAGTTAAAAGCCTGTGGACATCATGATTTCCTCTGAAATAAGAAACCTGTGCTGTTTCAGCTTCTACCATGGGAAAGAAAAGGGGGGGGGGGGAGATCCTTCCAGTAATGACAAATGCTCTTTTGCGGGGGAAGAGTTGAAACAGCGACTCCACCAAACAAAGGAAGAGTGATGCATGCTTGTAATAATCTGTTATTTCTCAAGTGACAACTGGAATGTACCTCATATAACATGGATGTTACATGTTACCAAGTAACAAACTAACAGAAACCAAATTGCAATCCCCTGAGGAGGTAGCAGTGTCTCAGTACTTCCAAGAACCAAACAACATATGACATTAAATGCATCCCTTGTTGTTGAGTAACCTTTTCTGACCACTTTGTTATGGTTTGCTAACAGTGTTTTCTGTATGCTGTTGTCATCTTTTGTTCATGCCTGTTATGATGATAATTCAAGATCTGCTAACTGGATGAAAGTAATTTCATGAAAACTGTTAAAATACTTGTAAACAGCAGCTCCAGAGAGGGAGATTGGAGGATCAGCATTGTTGTCTCCAGAATGAATTAAGCCTTTCTTCCCAGTTGTCCCTCTTACTTCTTGAAAAACTCACAGTCCTCACTTCTTGAAAAACTATGAAGCATTCCAGTTGGCACAACTAATGAAGTTTATTAAAGCAGACATCTTAGTTGCCTGGGTGCACAATATATGATTCTTTTAATTTCCTTTATTCTTTACCCAGGACTTGGAAATATTCTTTACCCAGAACTGTTAGTTCCATTGCTGTCTCCACTCTGCTCCTTCCTAGAACATCCAAGTTTAAGCACAACAATAAATACAAGCAATTTCCTAAATAAAACAAACATAATGTCAGAGACCACTTTATGATTACCCTACAGCTAAACAGTTATAAAAAAATTAAAAGAATGAAGAACACTTTGGGTTCAAATTGCTCAAGTTATCTGATTTGCACAATATACACACAGATCCTCAAGACTAAGATGATCCTTAGCCATGTATAAAACATTCTTTGTAAATAATTCCCCTAAATCAAAAAAGTTAGTCTTGAACATTTACAAAGTGATCACAAAGGACTCATTAGGCACACAGAAAGAGACAAAGGGGGGTTGCAGACTGCCAGAAATAGTGCAAATTGAGTCCACTTTAAGGGTTAGGGTTAGTGCTAGGGAATCATGGGAACTGTATTTTATTGTGGCACCAGAGCTCTCTGACAGAGAAGGCTCAATGTCTCAGAAAAAAAAAAAACAATTCCCATGATTCCCTAGCACTAACCCTAACCCTAAAAGTGGACTCAATTTGCACTATTTCTGGCAGTCTGCAACCCCCCAAAGTTAATTTGAGGATCAAACCTTTAAAAATCCATTTCACATACAAATGGGAGAAATTTCGACCATTCCACAAACTGATTTTCACTTTTCCAAATGATTAATGATTTAAACAGTTTGCATTTATCTACACAAAGTTAACCAGCATTTTCTTACCAGTTGGAGACAATGTGAGGGTAGAGGAACTTTGGAAAACCTGTGGGTCTTTTGCTCTAAAGACCGGAAATTTTGGGATAAAATTCTAAGGTAGTTAAATTATGAGACAAAATATAACTTTCTCAGAATCTTTATTAATACTCTCAATCTTTCACAGGGAAAACGGAGAACAGCCACATAAAGAATTGACTTCAATTTTGATCAGAGTTGCTAGAGCTGAAAAAGTACGATATTGGAAATTTGCAGGATCATCTTCCCACCCTAGTTGGATAGGCTTTGGTGGACAGTCTTTCTGAAATTTTTAGAATAAGAGCTTGACCAGTGAAGAAAGAAATAGCAAAGACAACTTTGTGGGAATATGGTTCCTGTTCATATCTTACATTTTAGACCCAAGATTAAGCTAAGGTATATGATTAATGGCATTTTGGCACATTATCTTCTAAAATCAGAGTTTTGAGCATAAAGGACTACTGTGAAGTGACTTGTTCAGATGACACTGTAATTTTGTAATTAAACATTTTAGAAAACAACAACAACAATAAATTGATTTCTTGCAGTCACAATACAGAAGTTAAAATCAAAGTCAATGTGGAGACATATGTGAACAGTGAATGACCATTTCTATGCCACTGTCTCTTTCTTGCAGCTGCATCTTTGTTTCAGAAAATATTTTTGTACAAAAACTGTGAGACTGAGAAAACATTCTCCATTTAAAATAACTTCTTGAAAGCTTATTGTTATAAGGGATTTGTAGAACATACTAGGTTACCTTCTGTCATAATGTCTATGTGGAAAGGCTGAATGTCAAATTTTCTTCAAAATATTCTTCTTTGCAATATTACTAGTGTATTGAACTTTGGAGCTATTTTATTTTATTACCTATTAAGATGGTGGCTTATTAGAAAGGCATTTTAGAGCTTGGGAAAGTTACTTTGTGAACTACAATTTTAAGAATTCGTGGAGCTGTAGTTTTAACAAAAGTAGCCTTTCCACTGCTGGTCTTCCTTCCACTCATGAACCAAACATCTGTCTCACTGGCCTTTTTATGTTAACACCAGAATCCCTTTTAACCTTTTTGTGCTCTGTTACTACATAGTTGCTTTCTCACTGAAGCTCCTATTCTATTTCTGATCAGGAATTTTGTGCTTGTGAAGGTCAGCAGCTTCTCCATTGTCACACATTTAGGCAATGAGATCAGTTTCAAGTGGCTGACTTGTCAAGGACCTGGGGATTTGTTCGTTTCTTTTTTTTCTAAGCAGCTTTTTCTAACAGCACCTTTGCAAGTGGATTTTGAAACTCTTATGTTGTGTGCTAAAATAAAATGCTACATTGTGAACAGGCTAGCATTGGAATATGTGCTGCTTAGGTTTGAAGATTATGTCACAGGTGGAAGTATGTTATTTGTTCTGATCTGCTGAATGCTACAATTGTTCCTCAACTCTGACCACAGCAGAGCAGAGAACAAAAAACTGAATGTACAGAATGAGAAGGCTGGAGGTCCTCCCCATCACCTCAAGCCAGTACAGCCAAGAAAAGCCTTTTTCAAAAATAAAAAAATAAACAGAGCTCAGCCAATTTGATTATTTAAGTTTAAACAATAATTGATTAAACATTGTACTGTGCTCTAGCATAGAGAGGTGCAGGTTAGAGAGATACCACTTGTATCACAGATCGGTAACCTGACATTCTATATGTTTTGGATCAAAACTTGGATGAGAACTTCCACTTGGACCTGTGGCACATAATCTTGGCCAATTATCAGTGATTATGGGAGCCGTAGTTTACTATAGCTGTAACTGAGACCCAGCATGATATAGTGGTTTGAATGCTGGAGTCCAGGGTTCAAATCCCTACTCAGCCATAAAAACCCACGGGGTGACCTGACACCCTCAGCAGAAGAGGAAGGCAATGACAAACCTCCTCTGAATAACCTTGCCAAGAAAATCCCATGATAGGGTTTCCACAAGTTGGAATCAACTTGAAAACACATAACAAAAGTCAACATTCTCTGGAGGGTACCAGGTAGCCTATTGAAAAGTCTACTTCCGCCATGGAGGCCCTGCACAGCCTTAAACAGATTAACATCTAAAGGTGTTTAGAGCCAAACTGAGCATTGGGAGTATGCTCTAGTGTGTAATTCTTCTAAAAAGAGGAGGATGCTTCATGTTTTGAATGCTTCCCACATCAGTAATCTACACAAGGAAAGAACATCTGTCAATTATCTGTCAAATAATGATGGAAATTATTGATACAGAAGAGTGTTGAAACAGGGTGTCCAGTGAAATCTGAAATGGCATGTTCTAAGGGCTGATCCCTGTAATGTTGTTGAATCAGTATACTTCAGCTCCTCCTCTGTTACTATAATGAGCTATCTAATGGGAGCTCTGTGAAAACTAACAAACTTTGGTTTGTGGAAGGTGAGCTCTGTGAAAACTAACAAACTTTGCAAATAAAGACTTATATACAGAAGGGACACCACTTGTTTCACTGTAGAAGCTATGGTAAATGTGTCATGCAAGCACATTTAAAGCATCAGGTTTTGAAATTGCTGCATTAAGCCTGGCTGATCCTTTTAACAATGTAGAGTAGACCTCCTTGGCAGGATACAACAGTAAACACATTTTTTTTTCATGAACTGATGTAGCTTGTCAAAAGTTTTTCAGTGGGAACAGGCTTTGATGAATATTTCTCCAATTACTTATTATATCAGGATGTGAAATCAAAGCATTTTTGAAGCCTTTGTTCCATTCTCCTTCCTCTCAGGATGCATTTTCAGGAACATGGCATGACTTCCTCCCACAAAGAGATTGATCCCTCCCTTAGTCTGGCTGAGATCATTGGTGATGAATTGAACTATGTTAGTTTTGGGCAAAGATCTGTGAAACTCTCAAAACATATATTATCTTTGAGTTCCACACTCCAACACAACCCTTCAGCTTTGTGACTTCGAGGCACCCATATTACAACACTGAAGCTTTACTTAGAAAACACAAAAGACAATGCACTGCTTCATGTCCTGACCAAGGATGGTGGTGTAATAGTGTCATGGAAAAGGAAAATTTGACCACAGCTGGTCCTACTATTACAAAGAAGAAGTGGCTGCCTCAGGCATCAGATTTTGGATGTCACACAAGGACAAGGAGTTGTTACTTATTTTACTGCTATTGTATTTTTATTGCCAGGGAAGAGGGGAGGTGCCAGTAGGCCTTTTTATTCATGTGACAAAGTACGGTAATTTGGCTGGCCTTGTATACCATATGAGTGAGACGTGATGGGAGGCTTCTTTTGGTGTTCTGCTTAGGCACTAAATTTCTTGAACTGGTCCTATTATACCCCTATTCCATCCTCCGTAAAAATAGGTTGTGATATGAACTAAGTCTACTGAGATTTGCCAGTTTTTATTCAAATAGTGAAAAACAAGATTCTAATAAATTGGCCTTTGCGTCATTGTGTCCCATTGCCATCACCTTGATCATGATACTGTAATTTGTCTGGAAAACCAGTATGCAGAGGGATTGTGTAGCCCCTTTGCAACTAACTGCGGGAGAGAAATTGGTAGCATAAGCTTTCATAGATTTGAGCCTACTTCCTTAGATGCATGAAGGCGGAGTGGAAAGTCCAGGGGTCTGAGGGTCTTGTGGATATGAGCAGATGCAATTGTCTCAGAGATGCAATACAGTGTGGTAAATTTGTTCGATTAATTGTTCCAAGCTGAGATTTATGGTAGGGTAGTAGCCTGGAACTGTCAGGCCAGTCCCTGATGAAAAGAACAAGTTCACTTTCTGAACACCACTGTACAGTTACTCAACAGACATGCCATCACAGGACCTAATGACCAACATTATTAGAGGGACTTTCACTTGCTCATCCTCCAGTGTGATTTCTGTCATACTATGTCAGCAATGCCCTTCAGCACTCTACATTGGGCAAACAGGCCAGTTCCTGCGTCAGAGAATAAATGGACATAAAGCAGACATTAGGAATGAAAATACACATACACAAAAGTTGTGGAACACTTTAATCTTCCTGGGCATTCCATCTTAGACCTCAGAACAGCGGTCTTTGGGGAAAAAACCTATAAAGGAAAATTGAAAAGAGAAACAACAGAATTGGAAATTTTTAACAAACTACAGTCCATCTACAGTGGATTGAACAGAGACAATGGCTTCCTAGCATGCTACACACATGCTAATTTCCCAGCTTCATGTGAGCTCTTTTGCCAGTTCATCATGTCTTCTTTTTTGGTTCCCACACTGCATCATAATACTTATTCATGTGGTTATCCACACACCTAGGCTTTAGGCAACATCCTTTCGCCTGCCTTGTCTCCCAATAACTATAGTTCAAAACGAACTTGTCACCTCATCTCCACAACCACAAATTTTGCATTCTATGGACATTCCCAGACAGAGATTGCTATATGGGTCTGTTCTTGGATTTTCTACTTTACCCCATGCATCTGACGAAATAGGTTCAAGTCCACAAAAGCTCATGCTACTACCTTCTCTCTTTCAGTTAGTCTCAAAGAGGCTACAAGATCACTTTGCATACTTATTACATGATAGTTTCACAAGAGCCATGTGGTCTATTGGATACAATGCTGGTTTTGTCACACAGAGATCTCAGTCATGCAGCTCTCAGAAGAGCCACAGGATCAAGCTCTACTTCCTTAACTATCAAATGGGTATTTTACTGGCCTGCATCATACACTTCTTGTGAAAATAAACAGAATAATTTCAAAACATGTTATAAGTTACAGAAATTATCAGTTAGGATGATATAAACACTTGCTTTAGGCATATTCAAAGAACTGTGCATATATGATTGTTGTTTTTTTAAACTGTCTTAGAACCTCCCATTTTATATTTTTAACATTTTATATTACAAACTATTCATGAAACTCCCCACCTCAAAAGTTGATTGTCACATAGCATGGTGAGCCATTAAGGGGGGGAAAGTCCTACACTTCTTTGGGTCGTGATCACTATCAGTTGCCAGTCACCATAATGGTAGGGAAGTATGGTACTAGAGGCTTATTTGCACATCTGAATTTGTAGCATCCTCTTGATTTTAAACAGCTAGTAATAGAAATGTCAAGACGGTTCATGGTCAGGCATTCACCTTTGCAATATATTATAAGTCCTGCACCCACCAGTGCTCCCAAATCAAGTCAGCTACATTAGTGTGCAGACTGATGGAACGGCTTAGCTAACAAATCAAGTGCTTCTTCAAGTGGAAATGGTTTCTTGAAAGTTATCTGGCTGACTCTGTCTTCTGATACTGATGTGGAGAAATAGATGCAAAAATGTGATAAGGCAATTGTGTCTGTTAGCTATCTTACCTGGTTTGGGGATGAAAAGAGCCTTCGTTGCTCTTGGGAAGACTATACTCTTGAAAGGCAGCTAAGGAATAGATTTAAATGCACACACATACACACTATTATATGTTTTCCAGCTGGCCTGAAAACAGCTGACTTACCATTTAACAAATTGCTTGATTGTCTTTTAATTGACCAGAACCTCTTATTTAAAGTTTGTTATTATTATTGTTATTATTATTATTATTTGTTGTCAAGTCAGCTTTGAATTGTAATAGCCTTAGGAATGAGAGACCTCCATGAGTTCCACTTACCTATAGCCCTACTCAGATCTTGCAAACACAAGTTTGTGGCTTCCTTGTTTGAATAAATCCATTTGTAATGTGGTTCTGCTCTTTTGCTACTGCTTTCCATTTTGCCAAAAATTATTCTCCCCCACTCTCCACAAATGAGCCATGTCAGCTCACAATGCTTATTCCAAGTAGTACTCAAATATTTTACCTCTTCACTCACCAGTATAAACATACCAAACATTTGTCTTACTCTCCTTTTAAGAAGCAACTTTCAAAGAAGTAGCCATGTTAGTCTCTTGCTGCACAAAAAGGAGGAAGGGAGTGGGAGGGGGAAAGGAATGAAGCAGCACCTTTAAGGCAAACTGGTTTTTATTTTAGAAAATGAGCTTGCCTGGCTATAAATACTCTTCTTCAGATGTATTACCTAGTGATATCCAGTACTCAAAATGTAAAGCATATTTACACAGTTGTGGGAGTGGGATGGAATGTAATAGGATCCAGAAAGATGTAAATCATGACCCTCCCTTAAATTTTTAAAGGGCTACATAAGATGATAAAGGTCTTTCAGATCTTTACAGTAGTCACTTAGGGGGGTTGCAGACTGCCAGATATAGTGCAAATTGAGTCCACTTTTAGGGTTAGGGTTAGTGCTATGGAATCATGGGAATTGTTTTTTTTCTGAGACATTGAGCCTTCTCTGTCAGAGAGCTCTGGTGCCACAATAAAATACAGTTCCCATGATTCCCTAACCCTAACCCTAACCCTAAAAGTGGACTCAATTTGCACTATTTCTGGCAGTCTGCAACCCCCCTTAATGTTGTTGTGTGAAAGCAATAAATCTGCTTACCAAAGTCAGTTTCCTTGGCTTCAAAACTTTCTCTGAGAAGATTCCTTTTATTACATGTGCAGTAGTGAGTTTAGTTCTAATTAAATCTGCCAACAAACATGGAAAGCAAAACAGTGGCCTACAGATTGGACGCAATCAATATACACTCCCATCCACAAAAAAAGGAGACACAAAATATTACAGCAATTACAGGACCATTGCACTAATTTCCCATCCAAACAAAGTAATGTTCAAAATGCAGCAGCAAAGATTCCTACCATATATGGTGTGAGAAATCCCAGAAGTGCAAGCTGGGTTCAGGAAACAAAGAGTCATTAGGGATCACATTGAAAACATATGATCAATAATCGAGCACACCATGGAATTCCGGAAGAATATCTGCATGTACTTTATCTGCATGTGCAGCAAAACATTTGACTGCATACATCACAAAAAGTTATGGCTTGCTATTAAATGAATGGAAGTGCCAATACATTTGACTGTCCTAATGTGTAACCTGTACTCTGCACAAGTCTGCCATTAGAACAGAAAATGGAAAATCAGAATGGTTCACAATAGACAAGGGGGTCAGACAAGGCTACATTCTATCACCTTGTTTGTTCAACCTGTATGCAGAAAATATTGTATGCAGAGCAGGTTTAGACTCAAAGGAGGAGTGAAGGTCAGAGGCAGGAACATTAACAACCCAAGATATGCAGATGACATATCTGCTAGATTCAGAAGAAAACAAAGACTTGGAACAATTACTAAAGAAAATCAAAGAAGAAAGTAGGCTGAATGTTGAACACCAAGAAAACAAAATGACCATGAGAGATTTACATGAATTTATACTAGATAATGAGAAACGCTAGGAGGGTGGGATGGTGGCCCTCACTGGGTGACATTCCAGAACAGGGGTGGCACCCAGTTGGGCCCTCCTTCTGCTGTGGGATGAGAAGAGCTGGGTGTGACCCTTTTGGCTTAGCTGCAGCCATGGCAAAGGAGAGTGCCGAATGTGCCATTTTGGCTGCCACCCTCCTGTCAGCGCCCTCCTCCCCACACCAGGTGACACCAGGGGTAGGGACGCCACTGCACTAAAGTTAGGATTATCCAAGCCATTGTATTCCCCATCACCATGTGGGGATGTGAGAACTGGACAGTGAAGAAAGCTAATAAAAAGAAAATCAACTCATTTGAGATGTGGTGCTGGAGAAGAATGCTGAGAACATCATGGATAACCAAAAAGACAAACAAATGGGTTCTAGAAAAAAACGAAGCCTGAAGTTTCCCTGGAAGCCAGGATGACTAAACTGAAGCTGCCGTACTTTGGGCACTTCGTGAGAAGGCATGATTCATGAAGAAAAGGCAATAATGTTAGAAAAGGTAGAAGGCAGCAGAAAGAGGAAGACCACAAGACAGATGGCTATACTCAATTTAGGAGACGACAGGCTTGAACCTGCAGGACCTGACCAGAGTGGCTGAAAATAGGAGGTCTTGGAGAGGTCTGATTCACAGAGTTGACTCAAAGGCAGTTAAGAACAGCAAAGCAGTAGTGAGGACTCTAGTATTATTACATGTAGTTTCCTTATTCAATGACTATGACCTTTAAAGGCTGAAATCTTGTGGAGAAAGTTTCTGAGTAATTCCACTTCTAATGTCTGATTTGTGCCCATTTATCCTTTTCTGTAGAGACTGTTCTGTTTGTCCAATGTAGAATGCTGAGGGGGCACATCTAGCATAAAATGGCACACTCAGCACTTCCACATTGGTGGAAGAACAAGCGAAAGTACCTCTGATGTTGTGGGTGAGATTAATGGCCCCTGTAATATGGCTCCCTGAGTAAACTGGGGACAGAGTTGACATCTGGGTTTCTGGCAGAGCCAAAAAGAAGTTTCACTGAACACAGGCTGGTTTCGAATCCTACAGAAGAATAACTTTAAATCAGAAACAAGTGCAGATTGTAAACTCCAATGAATTCAAGAGACGTGGGGCCATTGCAGATTGCCAGAAATAATGCAGCTTGAGGCCACTTTAACTGTTCTGGTTCAGTGCTAGGGAATCATGGGAATTGTGATTTTTTTCTGAGACATTGAGCCTTCTCTGTCAGAGAGCTCTGGTGCCACAATAAACTACAGTTTCCATGATTCCCTTGCACTGAACCAGAGCAGTTAAAGTGGCATCAAGTTGCATTATTTTGGCAGTCTGCAAAGGCCCTTGATTTTGAGCAGACATGGGTAGGACAGTTAAACACTCTTCCAAGATAATATAGCTGTATAAGCTTCATACCTAGCCCTTGCTTCTCTTATGTTAGCAACCTGAGTTCTAAGTCTTCTGTATTTATGTTTTT
>CM034701.1:37293860-37305075 GCA_020142125.1 Phrynosoma platyrhinos
CTTAGGGTCATCATAAGTTGGAAATGACTTAAACGCACACAACAACAGCAGCATCAGCAACCACCTAAAATAAAGTGGGCAACATAAGGAGTAGAGTTAATGGTTATGGGACAAAATTGCTACTCCGCATTGAAAAAAGCATTTTCAAAGGTTCAGATTGGAGGTGGTGGTAGTGGGCTCTCAAAAGAATATTCGAACAGATTTTACTCAAAAACTTTTGTTGTTGTTGTTGCATGATATTATAAGGACAAGGAAGCAGCATATATAAAAAGAAGCGATGGAGAAGGAATTGGTGTGTATCTGCAGAAGAACAAATTGACCTCTACCAGACTGACAGATAATACCATAGTTCTGGAACCTTTCACAGAATTAACACTACATTAGCAGACTGAACTGAACTGGTTTCTTGAGATTGTTTCCAATCTCCTTAGTTATTTTGGGAAAGAACAGAGATCTGAAGAATTTCACGTTATATAAAAGAGCACACTAGGGAAGTGGTGCATGCCAAGGCCTACCCTGTCTCTAATATCTGGCATAGTTTTGTCTGCTGCCCTGGCAGGGAGCTCCCTTGCACACCTGCCATGTGAACCTCAGACCTTCAAGGCTTTGGGATAAGTCATCTTTAGAGCCATAACTCACTGTTCCTGTGCTTTAAACCTGATTAATGAATCGGAAGTTTGGCTTGATTAGCAGTACTTCAGGTATCAGCTGGAAATTAATTAGTGTAATAGCTTTCACGAAACCTTGTGCTGTCCTCTCCTCTCCACAGGTGGGATGTTTGGATGGTTAAAAAAAAAAATACTGGGATGACATTTTGTGTTCTAATGACCTCTTTGAGCCAGGCACACAGTATGTGAGCAAAAAGAGATGGAATTGTGTGTGTGTAGGGAGAGTGTGGATTTTGGAACAGGTGGAGAAGAAATTAAAACCAGAGCATATCCAACTGATACCTCATAGACACAGGTAATGGCAACTGAGATATGGGATGGCTGTCTGCTTCCCTCCCCCCCCTTTCCAGCTAAAAGAATATGCCCCTTCTAGGCGCATTTTCTTGTTTTTCTTAGAGGAAGAGGAAAGCCAAAGCATCTCCATATGATTACAAGAAATGCCTCACTGGGTTGGAATTTGAGATAGCTGATCTGGATTCAAAGGAATTGCTGGCTAGCAGGCAACATTGCTGTTATGCACTGATATATCTTTCTGTTTCATATTTCCAATAGAAAAGTAAAAGGAGACAATGTCCCATGTTCTGTGTGATGGTTCAGAAACCTTCCTTCTAATACTCAGAAGGTCCACTTTGATTGAGAGTGCAAACTGCAACTCCAGACATTTCTGGTAATAGCCCCTGAAGAAAGCCAATTGGTGACAAGGCCGAAACACGTTGGGCTTGTTAAGAAATAAAAGTTTTTGGACCATCACACAGCACATGAGACATTGTCTCCTTTTACTCCTGTACTGTGCATATGTGCTTTTCAGTTTTTTGTTCTGTTTCATATTTCCAGTAAGGCCAGAGAAAGACAATAGCACATGCACCTACAGACACCTGTTTAAGATACTTTTAGACTGTTCATCAGTAAAGCTACCAGGGTAAGTGTCTTCAACCAGTAGAGTCATATCACACATCCTGACTGAAAAGTCCCAGATTTTGTTCCTCTTCTTTTGCTTGTATACTGGATTAAAATAAACTAACCTGGAGAGCTGGTATAAAAAGTCTGTGATCATATTGGGAGCTTAAAGAAAACATTCTGGGATTAACAAAATGTGCATGGATCTCCAAAATAAAATTGAAAAGAATGGGAACAAACTTTGGGATTTTTGTGGTCTTTTTAATCAGTCTGGATGTGCCCTTAGGCTGCCTCAGGTTATATCTTATCCCAGAGGCCATGGATTGTGCTAGCTAGTCTCCACGGATGGAGAAGAAGGTCTGTGGATGGTATGGTACACAAGAAGGAATCTGCCTTCTTTGTATGGAAACTTCCAGTCTCACTTCTTGTAACAGCAAAAATAGGGCATTCTGGAGGAAAGCTGAGGGTAGCTCCTCTCTTTTCTAACCCATATCTGAAATGGGGAAATGATATGACTGTCCCAGAACTTCAAACAGTCCCTTTAAAAAGCAGTAGCTAACATCTGAGTCAACAACAATTCAGCTCTTGAAAGAAATTGCTCACATGTTTTGCATATGTTGTTAATTTTCAAAAGATGCTGGTTTTTATAATAAATTTGGAATTGTGGAGTTGGCAAAGATAAATGGAAGGAAATAGAAAACTTAAGTACAGCAAAAGCCAAGAAATATTAGGCATGATGGACACAAAGTTGTTCAAGCACTGAAGATTTGTTTGGAGGTTGCCCAGCACCTCTACTCCTACTGTGTCATTTCCAGCCTGTTAAGGTCCAAGGTCATGGGAGCATCCAGCATTAATACATACTGTAGCAATCCTTTTTGAAAAAAGTTCAAAATAATGCTGGGCCACAATGATCAGTATTGCTGCTACAATGATTTTTCACTGTGATTTCCAAAATAGCACCAGTCTAGCCCCTAAACTAAGGGCCTTTGCAGACTACCAGAAATAGTGCAAATTGAGTCCACTTTAAGGGTTAGGGTTAGTGCTAGGGAATCATGGGAATTGTTTTTTTCTGAGACATTGAGCCTTCTCTGTCAGAGAGCTCTGGTGCCACAATAAAATACAGTTCCCATGATTCCCTAACCCTAACCCTAACCCTAACCCTTAAAGTGGGCTCAATTTGCACTATTTCTAGCAGTTTGCAAAGGCCCTCAGTTTAGTTGCTGCTTGGTGATGCCAGATGGTGCCACAACAGCTCAGGCTCCTTTGCAGCTGCTGCCAACCTTGATTTTGGCATTAAACAGTGAAAAGCTTTAGGAATTAAAGCTTAGGTTTTAATATTCTCAAATAAGATCTATAACATTACCACCCAAGCCCAGGCAATTGCTTGTTTGGTAAGAAGCTCAATATACACAACTGCATTTATAGCAGCTGGCTTGTTGCCTTACTTCAGCCAGCTTTTATGATTGCACTACAGCTGATCTATACCTGGAAATGAAAACTATGGCTGCTGGAAACACTGCTAAGCCCACTCTAATTTTAAAAATGCAAGTTGTAAGTATGTTTGATGTACAGCTCATCATCTGATAAATGCTTTCATATATTATATTTTAAATGGATTATCAGGCATGGCTAGGGAATTCAGTAGAATGTTTTTCTCATTTTATAAGCCAGACAAACTGAAAGAGCTAACAAAGCATATAAACATACAGCCAGATTGCTGAAGATGTGAATGTGTTTCACCTTTCTAGTATCCTGTTAAAACCAAACCAATGATACAGGGAAAATATCTGAGTTATTATAATGAGGCAATGCAAACTGTTCCCTCGCCACCATCTTCTTTGCCCATACAAGCATACTGTACACCTGTTACCCTACGCAAGGTCATGAAAATCTTTATTTTGACCATGACGTAAATCACTTGGTTGTCAAATGAAAATGGAGACAGATGGAGACAATGATTTTGAACAGTACCTAATGCAAAGAGACACTGACTCTTGGTATGCCCAAGGCAACAAAAGAGTTAGCATTCACTGAACACTTGCTACTCATAATATCCTTGTCTTTGCTGAGAGGGCTGAATGACTTCCTCTGTAATAGGTCATGGAGCTCTTCACATCTAGGTCATTTAGTCAAGCCCAGCCATGCACAACTGGTCCGGCTGCTGATTTGCTTGGTAAGTTAGTATGACATTTGAATAAACTGGCAGGCATATTATTTTGATGCTGCTGGCAATGTGGCTGAGGCACATCAGAAAAAATGCTGGCTGAGGGAATTGGGCCGCGACCATTAATTAAGAGGGGCCATAGCTCAGTGGGAGAGAACATGCTCTGCATACAGAAGGTCCCAGGGTCATTCTCTGGTATATTGAGATAGACCGGTAAAACGCTTTTGTTTAGAAAGTTAGTGTAGACACTAGTGCATTAGAATGACTAGCAGCTTCACATATTTAAACATTTAGTCTAATATCCCATCTCTATCAGAATGCTCAATGGGAGTAGAGAACAGCACCAAACACTGCATTCTCCATTTTGTATGTATCATCTCCCATTAGCTTTAGCTTTCTGTACTTTGCAGAAGACTAAGGGCCTTTGCAGATTGCCAGAAATAGTGCACATTAAATTGAGGCACTGCCCTGGCTCAGTGCTAGGGAATCATGGGAATTGTATTTTTTTAACAAATTAACAATAAATTACAGTTCCCATGATTCCCTAGCACTGAATTCCCATGATTCCCTAGCACTGAACCAGGGCAGTGCCTCAATTTAATGTGCACTATTTCTGGCAGTCTGGTTACCTACTAACTGAAATAAAGAAGTTGGCAGCATGAACTTTCAGACTTTAGTCTGCTTCTTCAGATGTAGACTGAAGTCTTTGAAAAGTCATGCTGCCAAATTCATTTCAGTTAGTCTCAAAGGTACTACAAGATCTCTCTACATACTGATTCTACAGACTAACATGGCTATATCTTTGAATTTACAGAAGACATTCCAAATGCTGAAGTATCTTCTCCAAGAGCACTGTTTCACAAAGGTAAGATATGTGCTGTGTGTGTGTTGTGTGCTTTCAAGTCATTTCCAACATATGGCCACCCTAAGGCACCTCTATCATGGTGTTTTCTTGGCAAAATTTGATGACAGGAGGTTTGCTATTGCCATCACCTGAGGCTGAGAGCATGGGACTTGCCTAAGGTTGCCCAGTGGGTTTCATGGCTGAGCTGAGAATCGAAGCCTGGTCTCCAGAGTCCCATTCTAACACCCAAACTACTATGCCAGTGTATAAGGGGAAATCCTTATGCTTATTATTAAAATTGTTTCATATAATTCCCTATCCTCCCAATTATTTTTAGTTTGTAGAGATGGCAAAAGAAATTTCAGCTTTCCATTTCTCAAGATTTTGTGAATCTTAATTTGAGACCAAAAGTTTAAGTCAGACTTTCCCAAATTGTCTGACATAATGCCTACTACACAAACCCTTGTGGAGATTTTGCCAAGAAAACCCCAAGAACAAGTAATAACAACAATAATCAATATCGTAGGTGGAGGCGGTGGTGGTGGCAGCAGGACTGGCCTGGGACCGGTCCAAAGGCCTCAGGGGCTGCATCTGGCCCCTGGGCCTTAGGTTGCCTCCCCTGCCTTTGACTAAGAGCCCTTTTATGCTACACAATTATAGGACTACTATTCTTCTTTAAGAGCCATGACTTCATTCTATAGAATCCTGGAATTTGCAGTTTTAAGGAGGAGGATTTCGAATTCTCAGCCAGAGAGCCCTAGTAACCTCACCAATCTACAAATCCCAGAATTCTTCAGGATACAGCCATGGGAGTTAATGCGGAATCATAGTGCTAAAACTGTGTAGTGTGATAAGGTTGTAAGTCTGCATTCAATCGTCTGCCAATACAATTTTAGTCTGAAGTCAGGTTGCTAGTGATGACATTTAAATTCCTAAATGGCCTGGGATCTTGATACTAGAAGAACTGCCTCTCCCCATATACACCTGCCTGAGGACTAGGGTCTGCTGGGGGGAGGTCCTCTTGTGTGTCCCCCCAAGTGAAAGCTGGATGCTATGCGAGTATGTGAGAGAGGGCTGTCTTTGCTAAGATGACCTTGTTGTGAAATGCTGTCCCCTTGAAGGCCTGGTGGGCACTGAAGTGACACTGGTGTCTCATTCTGCAGCCCAGTTAATACATGGCTCTTTATCAACGTCTTTAGGATCTAATGATTTTGCCCAAATCTGTACAGACACATAGCTTGAGCTGTTTTAATTCATTTTAAATTGCTTAATAGATTTTAGCCTGCACGAACATTGTTTTGAATTGATTGAATTTGTATGCTGCCCTGAGAAATTGTGTCAGAGAGTGAGACATAAAAATTTCAATAAGTTAAGTAAAATTTCTATTTATTTTATTTAAACACTTACATCTTGCCTTTCTACTTCTAATGTAGTGCTTAAGCACTGCTTTTATACTTGAGCAGTGTAAGATCAGGACAGATGTTGAAATCCAAGTAGGCAAAATCAAAGAGAGGAACTCCTTTTCAGTCCCTAAGTCCTAGCCAACAAATATTTTTGTTCTTGTTTACAGCTTTAATAGGTTAATGCCCATTACTTATAACTGCAAGTCAGTGTGCTGTAGTGGTTTAAGTGTTGGAATATGACTCTGAAAACCAGATTTCAGATTCCCACTCAGCCATGGAAACCTACTGGCTGAACTTAACAAGCTATACTTTCTCAGCCTCAGAGGAAGGCAAAGGCAAACCCCCTCTGAACAAATACTGCCAAGAAAACCCTGTGATGAGTTCATTTTAGAGTTGCCATAAGCTGCAAATGACTTAACGGCACACAAAAACTAGTAACCACAGAATTTCCACGCATGATCCTGAGAGATGAGCAACTGAGGGTAGGTGTAAAGCAGGGCTAGGCAACCTTTCCCCTTTAAGGGCCGAGGGACTTCAGCTCCCAGAATCCCAGGAGCTATTGGCCAACATGGACTATTGGCCAACATGGCTGAGGCTTCTGGGAGCTGAAGTCTCTCGGCCCTTAAAGGGGAAAGGTTGCCTACCCCTGGTGTAAAGAGTATTCAGGCCTTGAATTACCCCCAAACTCACTCCTTAACTACTCTCTCTTTGCTGTGGGTTTCTGGCTCTCATTGTGAACGATGGTTTTCCCCTGCATTGTGTAAACAGGACACAGTGAGGCTGGGGAAAATTTGGGGTAAATCGTCCATGTAGACAAGCACTGAGATTTAAGTTGTGCTGTTGCTTTTCCTCACACAGAATCTGTGGTCCATGTCTAAAATGTCTCAGAATACTTCACAAGCTTGTTGTGATTGTTATTGCTGTTGTTTTTACAGTTGTCACTGATTAACAACTCCTACAGAATTTCTTCTCTCAGATGCTTGTGGCTCTGCACAATTTGTAGGGTTGTCAGAGTGAAAACTGGACACAGTTCCTGTACCTTTAATGGGTATGTAAAAGAGAGACTTTCAGCAGGCGTTACTTGTCTTGCAACCAGATAAGAAACAACACCTGCTAATATTCTCTCTTCTATCATTAATGTACCATTAAAGGTACAGGAATCATCTCCAGTTTTCACTTAAGCAGCCTTAATGAGGAGGGAAGAACACAAGCAACTACTAACTGTTTAAAGAAATTAGTGACAAATTATTTTACAAATGCAAATTATTGCTTGGGTTATATAATTGTTCTCAGCACACTACTGCTCACATATATAACCAAAACTGAGTATTTGTCATGTTTCAGCACAATAGAATGAGGCTTGTCAAGAAAACTTCCCCAAAAGAATGGCTATCAGATATATAAGTAGCTTACCTGTTTAGTCAAGAAGATTAAAAGCAAGTGCTGGGGGCAATTCATTATTGGTGAGCTACACATTCCAGCAGTCACTGTGATGTGAAGATAACAAACAGAGGATATTTGCTGGGGTAGGTAAAAAGAGGAAAGATTTCTATCTACACTTGTCCCTCCACATTTGTGGATTTGATTATTCATGGATTTTATTAATATGTTCTCTCTAGGAATATCTAGGTCCTCCAGCACAACTCTATGGTCAACTTTAACCAAAAGTTGCACTGTAGGACCTAGAGATTCCTAGAGAGAACACTACACTAGGCATTTGTGGCTCCTCCAGGGCAATTCTATGGTCAATGTCTGGCAGATGTTGACTACAGATTTGCACTGGTGGACCTAGATTCCTAGAGATGTGTTCTCTCAAGTAAAACATAGTGTTTTTGTTATTTCCACATTCATGGGGGGCCTGTGCCCCTAACCCCAGTGAATGTGGACTGACAAGTGTACTTAGGAGCTTATTCCACTGCTTTTTAAACAGGCTTACCTCTTCCGACTTAAATTTTAATTCGGGCAGCACCCTGATACTATTGCAGGGATTTTGCCACCAAATCCGCCACCTGGGTCCATCCCTGGTCTATCCCCACTCCCAGGAGCACTTAGCGCACCTCTTTTCTAAACCGGTAGTTTTCCAGCTTAAGAAAATGGCTGCTGGAGCACTCCTGGGAACGAGAATGGACCCGGGATGCTGGTGGATTCGGCAGAGAAAACCCTGCAATAGTGTCAGCATGCCACCCAAATTAAAATTTAAATCAGAAGAGGTAAACCAATTTAAAAAGTGGTGTGATAAGTTTCATAGAGTGTTGTGCAAAAAGAAGAGTCAATCTGGAATGGTTAAAGCTTTTATATTGTCTGTTTTATGGCAGGTTGGCATAGTTTAGGCCTTTCCAATGCCAGTTGTTAGTCTCAGATTTACTTTTGTGCCAAACAATTGAAATACAACCACTCTTACCCTACCTCTAAGGTCTTCTGAAGCTTCACTACTTTCATTGATTGAGAACTTAAATGCTATTTTTTGCACCACAACTCCCAGAATCCTCTAGCTATGCTGCCTGTGCTGAAGGTATATGGGACTCAGGATGCAAAAGTAAATAAATATCACAGCTGAACTATTATATAATGCTCAATACTTTGAATTTTACCTGACAATGGCAATTTTAATAACCAGAGAAAACCTCTGCATGTTAGCGTTCCAGGAAATGAATAGGCATTCTTTCTTGATCATTTTCAAGGTATTGACCTTCTGTAAGATTAGTGCCCCCCATTTCTCCACATTCCCTTCCATGTTCCCTCATCAGAAGGCAACCCTCAGAAACATAGGGCACAGCAAAGGCTATTGGGAAATGTAGCCCAAACATTACAAGTCAATTTTTTTACCACCCAAGCAGAATGGGGGACCATTTAAGGTCAGATCTCAAAGAGATTAATAGTAGTCTATAAATGAGATGTGATAGCAATAGGATATTATTGTTGAACCAGTGTTTGTTGTAAATGGACACTCAGCCAACATACCGTTTGAAGTTCTTCTTTCTCAGTCTGTAATTTCTATAACTATGTGTGACTTCCTCACTTGAATCTGCAGCATCTAGGAGGTGCAAATCCTATGTCATTGTGATGACTTTCTTGAACAAACGTGCCAGGCAAAATACTTTTGCTCTCTGGCTGGTTTCTAAAAATCCCCAGATGACCAATCAAATCCAAATGACTTCAAAGACTATTTCAGAGATAAATTTGGAAGAACTAGTTGTTCAAGATGATGACACTCTTAGCATGTCCTTGGACAAAATGTCCCCTCTCAAGCCAATCTTCATAGAGTTCTTATAAGGATAAAGTGGAAGAAGTGTATTTTATGCCCTCCAACACTTCACAAATGAAAACCAAAATACATATGGCCAAGCAAAATCAGAGTGTGGACAAGATTGCAAAAGTTATTAGTGAAGAAGAACAAACAAGCTGGGAAAGACTGAAGTAGTTTGATTTTACGGGGGGAAGCAGACGAGGGCATCCAGGACGCCCTGGGCCGGCGCGCCGCGGGGCCGCAGCCTCCGCACCTCAGCGCACCGGCGGCGTCCCTGGAAGGAGCGCTAAATCAGCGCTCCTTCCTCAAGACAGCGAAAGTGCGCACTAAAAGCGGCGGGCGCACTTTCGCTGTCTTTTCCGCCACGGCGCATGTGGTCGCCGCGGCGTGAGGTCATCCCCGGAGCGCCGGCCGTGCGGAGGTCCGGCGACTCCGAGGGCGACCTCAGGGAGAGGAAGGGGCGCCGAACGTGCGGCTGCCCCTCCTCTTCCGGGCCCGGAAGACGACTCAATTAGTCGTCTGCCGAGGCCCTACCTGAGCCTGTTGAGACATTGAGCCTTCTCTGTCAGAGAGCTCTGGTGCCACAATAAACTACAGTCCCCATGATTCCTTAGCACTGAGCCAGGGCAGTTAAAGTGGCCTCAAGCTGCATTATTTCTGGCAATCTGTAAAGGCCTTGAGTGACTTGGACTTCCACATAGCCTTTAGGGGGGGTTGCAGACTGCCAGAAATAGTGCAAATTGAGTCCACTTTTAGGGTTAGGGTTAGGGTTAGGGAATCATGGGAACTGTATTTTATTGTGGCACCAGAGCTCTCTGACAGAGAAGGCTCAATGTCTCAGAAAAAACAACAATTCCCATGATTCCCTAGCACTAATCCTAACCCTAAAAGTGGACTCAATTTGCACTATTTCTGGCAGTCTGCAATCCCCATAGGTTAGCCTAGCCTTTCCCAATGTAATACCTGCTAGATGTTTTAGATTATAACTTTTATCTGACCTGGCCACCTGGAGTGGTGGAGGTATTACCCAAAAAGGTGAGCGGATTTGAGGTCTCAACCAACAATGCCAGAGTTTCCTTGATATTTGGCGGAAATTTACTAGTTCAACAGGAGGCCTGCAAGAGGTTGTGTAACTTAAGGGGTTATTTCTCCCAATGTATACCAGTTCTCACTGCAGAGAGACTCCAATTTTGATGAATAAAAAGAGTTTTATTTAGAAATGTGCAAAAGTGCATGTAGACACACTAAGCCAATGTAACTTTTAAGAACCATGCTGAGCTAACAGAAAGAAAGGTGTGAAAGGTTTGATAGCGAGAAATCAGAAGTTAGAGAAGGTGATAATTACCAGTCCTGAAGATGGGGGTTCCATGGAAGATGGTGTTGGGCTCAGATAGCATCTGAGGGAGACACTCAGTACACACACAAAGCTGGAGGGAGACACTCGGTACTCACACGGTGCTATCCTGCAGTAACAAAGCAATAATAATAATACCGTAATAATAATAATAATAATAATAATAATAATAATAATAATAATAATAATAATAATATTTTTTTATTTATAGCCCGCCCCTCTGCGTGGCAATCGGGGCGGGTAACAACATTTAAAACAGACAAATGGCCTTTGCAGACTGCCAGAAATAGTGCAAATTGAGTCCACTTTAACTGCCCTGACTCAGTGCTAGGAAATCATGGGAACTGTAGTTTATTGTGGCACCAGAGCTCTCTGACAGAGAAGGCTCAGTGTCTCAAAAAAAAAAAAATATATACAATTCCCATGATTCCCTAGCACTGAGCCAGGGCAGTTAAAGTGGACTCAATTTGCACTATTTCTAGCAGTCTGCAAAAGCCTAAAGTTAAAAAACATTCCCTGGGCCCACAGTCCAACCCTCTCGTCCCCTTAAAACAGAATTAAACTAAGGAAGAATTAAAATCTGCAGTACGATAAAATGATAAAACAATAAAACAGGAATCAGTGATATGAAACAAGAT
>CM034701.1:37305175-37324052 GCA_020142125.1 Phrynosoma platyrhinos
TCTGCAAAGTAGATATTAAATGCCTCGCAGCAGACTGTTGTTGGGTCAAGAAGGGGGTTCAGCACAAGGGGAACCTTCGTCAGCTCCCCCACCACCCTAAACAGCTCTGCTGGGTGGGACTCTGCAGATGCATTACGTGCAGAACAGAAAGATTTCTGCGCTGCCCGTAAAGGCTCCCTATAAAAATCAAGACGCTTCCTAAGGCGAGTTCTGTCAGATAAGAGATGAGTCCTTTGCCATTCACACTCTAGTCATTGTCCAGCATGCTTCATCGTCCTAAGCTTCTCTGTATACCAGGGCTTACGGTTTGAAGCGGTCCAGAAAGGATGCTTCAGAGTGACTGTGTCAACAGCCCTGGTGAGGTTGGTGTTCCAAGTATCCACCAAGGCCTCAACAGAATCACCGGCGTTATCAACCATTAAACCCTCCAAGGCTTTCTGGAAGCCAATTGGTTCCATTAGCCTTCGAGGGAGGACCGTTCTAATGGGTCTGCCATCCCCGGAAGGGTGAGCAATAGCCTTTAGTTCCACTTTGATCAGAAAATGATCCATCCATGACAATGTGGAGGTTTTTTTGACCTCCGCCCACGGATGTTCCTGCTCTGTATTAAAGACCTCATCGAGGGTATGACCAGCACAATGTATGGGCCCATCGACCAACTGGGATAGGCCCATATTTGACATGGTATCCATGAACTCCTGAGCCACGTCAGTTAGATCTTGTAAACTGGTTTTGAGTAGAATGTTGAAGTTGCCCAGAACCAAAAGTCTGGGATGCTCCAACAGTAACTCAGAAACCAGAGCAGTCAGCTCGGTTAGTGAGTCTGTTAAGCAATGGGGTGGCTGGATACCTAAACTATCCCTGGTCTTCAGGCTAAGGTACATACACTCGATATGGGTCGTTTTCTGGATAGGCTTTCTGATCACAGTTAAGGTGTTCCTATGGACCAAGGCTATGCCGCCCCCCCCCCCCGCTCACTTTCCCTCACCTGCTCACTAACTGAGTACCCAGCTGGGAGAGCCTGTGCCCAATACACAGAGCTGGCATCCACCAGCCAGGCCTCAGTAAAGCAGTAAATAACAAAGACTTGATGGTCTTCTCAGGGAATTGACAATAGAATTCTGGAATGAATGATGGTTTTAGCTTTGGAGTGACAAAACATTGATTGGAGTTGAGACAACTCCTGGATGGTCAGATAAAAATGAGTGAATAGAGACACAGCCTATGGTGAGCAGGAAATATGCTCTGCAGTGGGACTCCCTCCCTTTTGTGAAAGGATATGCAAAAAGCCTGGGGCAGAATGGAGTGATCAGTAAACCCACTTAACCTTTATTAAGTGCTATCTGGGTCTTCCACATGTCTTCGGCCAGTGTGCCTTTCTCATGTGAAATTTTCTAGTGTTCCAAAGGTCATTGTGACCTCTTAAAAACATGCTTTGCTCTAGATATGAAAATATGAAACCCCATATTCCAGTGAGAGGGGTGTAGGGTGTGCTAACAAAGGTTTGGCTAGTTCTTAGGGTTGTTGGGAATAAAAAGGAATATCCTTCCTTTCTCTTCTTCATGTAAGCAAATTTAGGCAATAAGGAAGGAACAATGTTCATTGGGGAAAGGACATGACAAAAATTTATCATTTCCAGAGATCTCTTCCAAAGTGCTATTTTCCACAGTCTTCAAGATAGCCCCATAGAGTCATAAACAGCAGATCTTGGAAAAATTACTTTTTGGGCAACAACTTGCAGGATACTCCACTGGTATGCTGGCTGAGGGATTGTGGAAGCTGTCATCTAAAAATGTAATTATTCAAAGTTCTGGTAATAAGCAAATTAAAATTAAGAAAAGTTATGAAACAAAGCATGGTAAATGCAAGATAAAGAAGCAATCATGTGCTAATTATGCGCTATGACAAACAGACGTCTTTCATCATTTGAAGCAACATGTCGTCTAAAAGCATGCTGAACATGTCATGTAATTTGACCATAAATAAATTGCACATGGTTTCCTTAAGTGTAGCCCATATACCAGCCTCCTATGCATCCCCAGATTGTCCAAGATTGTCTCCAATATTACACTTTTTGTAGCATTAGACTTTCATTTCCTCATAGCCCTCTGAAAAGCTGCTCTGGGGGAGCAGAGTTTTCAGTGTTGGAAGCACTTCATTGGATACTGATCCAATTCTATATGTATTTTTTAAGAAGGATATCCTGCTGAATTCAGAGAATCATCATTTGAAAATAATCCCAAAGTGCATCCTTTTTCTATCCCCTGCAGGAGCAGAAATCAATGGATTTTATTCTCAAGTGACACTACCTGTCTCTAATGGTGAAGTTGCATGCTTCTGTGAGATAAGAGGCTATGATAATGGTAGCACTACTACTGATAGAGTCTCCCACATCAGACAGGTTTTTGCTGAGGCCCTAGACTAAATGTGTGAAATAACTACTGGGCAACAGCAGTAGTAGAGGAGCGGGTGGTATGGTAAAGGATGTATGAGAGACAATGGCAATAGCATTTTAGCTAACTCTTGTTAATCCTGCGCAGATGGAGACACCAGTACACCACTACTGAATGTCTTTTACTGTGGAAACTCCATGATGAGACAATCCAGAACAAAGCAAGGGAGAGTCAGAAGGTACTCAGTCAATTATTGGGAAAACCACAGTCCTGAGCTTGTAAGACCTTAGTAAGGCTGGTAATAACAGGGTGTCTTGGAGTTCTCTTATTCATAGGGTCACTATAAGTTAAAGCTTACTTGACAGTAATTAACATCAAACTTTCCCAAGTATGTTTGTGCATGTGTACACAGAACTGGAACTTCAAACTAGGTGAGTCATGTCCAGGCCTGTGTTAGAGGCCCTGTGTAGGAGTTCTGGATAACTTTATAAAGAAATCAGTTAAATTGTCAATGTTATATAATGTCTCTTTAAAAGGTAAGCTGGAAAGCCAGGCTACAACCTCCAGAATCCTCCAGCTAGCATGGCTAGTAGTGCTGCCAAGCTCTAAGCAATGTGAAGGTTCATCTGAAATGAATGGGGGATGTGACAAAGTCCTTTCAATGATCATAAATCTGCAGTTACCAGATTTAATATTCCAACACATACCCCCCAAAAAAGCACTTTAAATTTATCCAACTATGTTTTGAGCCAAATGAAAACTGTGTAGACCTCTGAGAAGGCATCACTGGAATTTTTACCAATAAAATGTTCTGCACAGAGTATCCACTTAATGTTGGTGCTAAATGTACTTACACTGTGTAGTTATGCCCCTCCATCATGTTATAAAACAGGCTATGACACTCTGGATGGTTACTACTAGGGAAACTGAAAAGTCATACTTGAACTGTGGTTTGTCACTCTGGAACAGAATCTGCCTCTCCTGGCCTTTTAAAGTGATCACATTATTTGTCTTTGCAACACAATTTATCTATTCGGCCAAGATAATCATAGCACATGTGCACTTTAAAATTTAATTCTTTGATATAGCCTGACATTGTAATTAGGACTATTTTTAAGAAGTAATGATCATCCTTACTGACCCCCAAATGATATTTCTAACCTCTTTGCAAAGCATCCAGTTAGTATAATGCCAAAGGCTAGTCTATTATTTTTTGTTTATCGAAGTTTCCATAGCCGTATATGCTCACAAAAGCAGTTGTTTAGCTTAAGAAAATAACACCAAACACATGAAAGTAGAAAGTAACTTCTAAAGCTGCTTCCAGATGTGTTTGTGAGCCAAAGTAAAATTATCCTTGTGATTCCATCATTAGTCATTGACTTACTCTTCTGTTCTTCCTCCTTCTTTTCACAGTATTTTGTAGTTTTAACTGATTGCTTAATAGTGAGAATATTTAATAGTTCATAGTCTTGATTAAATAACTGAGAGATGTGGGAAACTTTCCCAATAAAGCTTGGAACTGGAGCTCGGAAAATGAGTGAGGAAATATGAATTTTTGGTGACATAACTTTCAAATAACATTGGTATAATTTAACACTATTGCTGTGTTTTTAGTTAGGTAAAAAAATGGAAAAAGCCCATTAAAGTAAAGTTTCTTAGATGTTTTAGTATACTAGAGCACAGGCTTTGGGTATAATAATAATAATAATACTCATCTTACTTTTGTTGTTGTTGTTAACTGCCTTTGAGTCAATCTCAAGTCATGGTGACCCTATGGATGAGACATCTCCAGGCCCCCCGTCCTCTATTGCTCTGCCCAGCTGAAACTCATATTTGTGCTCTCTTTAATAAAGTCCATCCATCTAGCATGTGGTCTTCCTTTCTTTCTACCTCCCTCCACCTTTCCTAACATTATTGTCTTTTCCAAAGAGTTATGCCTTTTCATGATATGTCCAAAGTACGACAGTCTAAGTCTTGTCACCTTGGCTTCTAGGGATATTTCTGGCTTGATCTGCTCTAGGACCCATTTCTTTGTCCATTTGGCTGTCCATGGAATCCTCAGCACTCTTCTACAGAATCACATCTCAAATGCATTGATTTTCTTCCTATCTTCTTTCTTGACTGTCCAGCTCTCATATCTATACATGATAATTGGGAATACAATGGCTTGTCAGATTCTGACTTTTGTGCTGAGTTGTATGTCTTTGCATCTCTAGTTCTTTCATAGCCATCTTCCCCATTCTTAATCTTCTGATTTCCTGGCTGCAGTCCCCATTCTGATCAATGTTTGATCCCAGATATGAGAACTCTTTTACTATTTCTACTTCTTCACTGTCTAGTCTGAATGTGTGTAAGTTCTCTGTGGTCATTATTTTTGTTGTCTTTATGTTCAACATTAAGCCTGCCCTTCCACTTTCTTTTTGATCTTCCATAGAAGTTTTTCCTGGTCTGTTAGGTTTTCTGCTAGTATTATGCATATCTCAGATTGTTGATATTTCTTCCTCCTATTATCACTCCTCCCTCTTCCATGTCCAAGCGTGCTTTCCTTACAATATGTTCTGCATATAAATTGAATAGGTAGGGTGATAGGGTGGGATTCCAAAGAAAGCATATTTGAGCTGCAGTTCCAAAGAAAGCATCTTCTTTGAGTTGCAAATGGACACTAAATTTCCTTGACTTTCAGAATCTTCCAGTGACCACATGGCCAAAGGAGGAGGTGCCATCCTGCCTGCAAATTGCCCTCTCTACCATCTGAACTAAGACCAGTGACAGCAGAATGCAGGCCTATGACTAACATCTTCAATTTTTTTTCCTGTGCCTGATGAACAAGCCCGTGTGGCTTTGAAAGCTTGCAACATGTAATTGTGCATTTCGGTTGGCCCAACAAAGGTATCATTGTTTGGATGTTATTGGATTTGTTATATGGCCAACATGGCTACCCCTGGATGTTTTTTTTATTTTATTTCAAGTGAGCATCCTTTTAGTGATATTAACAAGCAAAAGTCCACCCTACATTTAAGTATGTATCATCTGCTGAGACCTTCAAGCAGATCTCAGTGTAAGATGTCCTTGGTCAGCTTCTCCAATGCCACCTTCTGTTATCCAGCAACAATAGAACATCCATAATGGGAGGAGAGAGAGGGTTATTGCAGAAATTTGGTGAGTCCTAGAAGTGATGACAGGGGAACTGTAGTGTAGTTCTACATGGGAAACTCCTATGTTCCACCAAACAATGTGGTTTTTCAGCCACTGATTGGTTGAGTAAAGGAGGCTACAGCCCCAACTTGCAAGCTCTGAATAGGTCTGTTGTTGACGAAGGCTTTTGGATGGCACTCATTCATAAGGTTAGCATAGGTTAAAGCTGACTTGATGGTAAGTAACAACAGCAATCTCCAACCACTGATTAGATGTATAGAACTGCAAAAAAATGTACTTCAGGTGCATAGCTGAAACACTTCCAGAAATCAAGCAGAAAACATAGCAAATAGAAGTCTAATAGAAGCATTGTCACCTTGTCAAATAGACCTTGTTCCCCTTTGTTTCAGATACTGCACAAGTTGAACTATTTATTATGAGAGACAGGCTTGATGTTCCTTCTCAGTCAGCCATATCTTCAGCCTCAGGCATTGATCAAAACCAAGGCAGCTGTCCTTGGAACAGTATAACTGTACAGTTTAAGGCAGACACTGAAGAAAGCAATTAAAAGAGTAAAATGGAATTCCATTTTCAACTCCTGCACCAAATGACCTTTGGAAATTATCTCATGAAAGCAGGTGAAGTAAGCAGTAAGAATCTACAGCTTTGTTAACCAGTGGCAATCATGTCTCCTCACAAGGAAACCACTCTTGCCAGTATACAGATTCATCATTCTCCAGCTTCCTGAAAATTCAAGAGAAATCATGGAAGAAGGAAAAGGATTTTTGTAGTGACAAATAGGAAGGACAAGATCTCTGTGAAGACACACCCAACTAAAGGTGGTGGCAAATATGGGTGTGCAACGGCAGTACCCTGGTGAGATCAATCTCTAACCCAAAAAAGGCTCCAAAGCTGAGTGTAAAGTCCAAAAAGAGGGAAATTTATTAAAGAAAAACAAAAAAGGGCTTTCTCCTCCCAAGCTCTAATAGGCTTAAAATAAAAGGTACTTTACAGTTCAGGTTTAATGATCTTCAGTGTTGTCATCTCTCTGGGTTTGTTCCTGGATTGATCTCTTTCTCAGTGAAGTTGGTGCAGGGTCGTTCAGCTTATGGTGCTCTTGTTTTCTTTGATGCTGATGTTTATTGGAATTAACTGGTACAGGTAACTTAGGGTTAGGGTTAGGGTTAGGATTAGGGAATCATGGGAACTGTATTTTAAAATGGCACCAGAGCTCTATGACAGAGAAGGCTCAATGTATCAGAAAAAAAAGAATGCCCATGATTCCATAGCACTAACCCTAACCCTAAAAGCAGACTCAATTTGCACTATTTCTGGCAGTCTGCAACCCCCCTTAATTAGCTAATGTGGTAAATAAGTCGGTTATATGGTAAATAATTTGGCTGCAGTGGTAAATAAATAGGCTAAAGGTGTAAGAAATGCCCTTTCCCTCTGCCTGAGCCTGTTGCCACCAAACAGAAGAAGCCAAGCCTGCCTAAGAAAAACTAAAAATCTCAAGCTAAAGCAGAGCTTGATGGGAAGGGGCAAACCAAAAACTAGAAAAATGCAGGGAATTCCTACAGCTTCTCCCACAAACTAATACAGTGGAACATTCCTATGCTCAAACTGAACTGAAAATGAAGGAAAATACAGGGGAGAATTTAAACAGTCCAGGCTGGACATCACAATCTCATTGAGTATTCTGGCATGTACATGTACTGAAAAACTGGGAGGCAAAGGCTGGTTGGATTCCCACATACCACTTGGTTTCAAAGAAGCCAAACAATGAAGTTTCATAACATTTTAAAATCTCTCAACAACTTGAGTGCAAAATTTAAAACTGGTGAAAAGATCTTCTCCAGCTGTCCTCTACAGATGTTGAGGTCTTCTGGAAGGAAGGGTCAGTGGCAATGGCATATAATGATGGGCTAGTAAACCAAGCCAAAATCCATACTCTTCTATTATGTTGTGATGGATGCGTAGATAGTTGTGAGCCAAACATGATATTTAGGCCACAGAATGATATGGTAATGTGTTTGGTATAGTATGGCTGCTATGTTTTGGCTTCAACAAAGCATTGGTCCTTAATGTAGCATGATATGCTTGCCTCATGTAGTGGGATTGGGTGTATTTAGTTAAAGTACTTGGACATAAGTACTTACAATACTTAATTCCATATATTCATATCTAAGTCCTGGCATTCTGTAGACTAGAGAATCAAGTCCAATCAGGAGTGGAGAAGTTCAAACAAATAAATTATTAGGTTGGACATGTTTAAAGAAGGAACATAAGACATGTGGTCTTCTAGGTGCTACTGGACTGCAGCTTCTATCATTCCTCGCCATTCATTGGCTGTGCTGGCAAGGGATGATCATAGTTGCCACCCAACATCATTGTGCTGGCAAGGGATGATTATCTTTAGCATAGATGGAAGGAACTGGAAGATCAGACCAGCCAAAACAACAGATCATAGAGGAACTCAAACTAGTCCATGGGTATCTAGAATGAATGTCAACATGGTGTTAAAACTGTGTAAATATACTATTCTGCACAATACAACCTCACAGGGCACATGCCAATACTTCCATGACTTGAGCAATGCCATAGAATTAATCTGGTGCTATCAGCTTCATGAATGAGCCCTCTCATTACACATTTTGTCAAGAGTCATAATGATTGTATCACAGTGCAGAGTCCCTCACTACAACAGTGTCAGCTACCATGAACAGGGCTGCTATTATTATTATCATGCCTTTTCCCCAGTTTTGGGACTCAAGGTGGCTTACAGAATATTAAAACCGGAATAAATTAAAAGCAAACAAAAGCATCAGTGTTATATATAAAGGTTATTTTACAAAGCAGTGAAATAATCATCATATTAAAAACATTTTTAAAATTGTTCAAAAACCCCAACAAATAGGCACCATAAAAACCTATTGCAGTCCATTTTTAAAACCCTAGAGAATGAGGAAAGAATCGTCCTTGCATCTTTAGGGAGGGAGTTGGAGCAGCCATCAATAAAGCCCTTTTCCTTTTATCCACCAAACATGCTTTGGAAAGCATTGGTACTGAGAAGAGGGCAAGTTCATAGAGATATAGACAGAAGTTCACATTATGAAGATGGAGGTGCTGGAAACATTTTTTTTCCTGGCTTGTGGTCCCTAGAAGCTGGACGGTCTAAATTTTGTTTTGCTAAATGCAAGTACTGTATTTGGTACTGCTGTAACATATATTTTAGATTTTATTGTACTCTGCAGTACTCTAGAAAAACACTTTTATTTGTTTGCAGCTCTTATGTCTGTATAGATATAATGCTCTGGATACCTTTCTATGGATGGGTGACCTAGTTTGGATAACAGTTGTGCTTGGGGGACTTTTTAAAATATTATATTGCTGACAGTGTTTCAAATTATGTATTCATGGCTGAGAGTTTTACAAGCAGGATTAATTCCTTTGGGTCACCATTATTGTTTTTCCAATTGTATTTGGATCTTGGTCAGGTGAGGTTAAGTTAGTGACAAATGTGTATGAAGACTGCAGTAAATGTTAGCATTCCCCAATGAGTTTGCAGTATAATAGCTTGTTTACACTGGGCTTGACCCTAGCTATTGAAGAACTGATGGACAAAGCATCTCACAGTTGAAAGGCATTGCACTTCTTTGTAACCAGATCCACAATCAGCTTGAGAGAAGCAACCAGTTACCATATCGAAAGCCAAAATGCAAGGCAGGGAGTTGAACTGGTTGGCCCTTGTGGTCTCTTATGGTCTCTATCATTCTGTGATTCTATGAAAACTGACATCAAATACAGGTTCCATGGTAATGTTCTCCCATAGTTTTTGTTTGCTCATTACCAGAGCTTGGACATTAACAGAGTCAGCGTTTTAACCACCTGGGCCACTGCATCCCTGTTTAGAAACCTTCAAAGAAGGAGAATCCACAACTCTCTGAGGGAGTGTGTTCCACTGTCAAACAGCTCTTATTGTCAGGAGGTTCTTCCTAATGTTGAAATGGAATCTCATGGATGGAGCAAGTTTGTTTTCTGCTGTTCCAGTGGCTAGAACATGGAGCAATGGATTCACGCTACAGGAAAAGAGATTCCACCTAAACATTAGGAAGACGTTCCTGCTGGTAAGAGGTGTTTGACAGTGGAATGCACAGCCTGTGAATGCTTTGATTGTGTCTTTCTGCATGTCAGGGGGTTGGACTGGATGGCCCTTATGGTCTTTTCTAATTCTATCATTATAATTTTTTAAATTCTATCATTCTATGATTCTATATTTTGGACTTTGGCTTCACAAGCCCTAGTCAGCATGACCAATAATTCAAAGCATTTTGGAGTGCCAAAGGTTAAAAATTGGGTGACAGTTCCCATTAGTCTCAGCCAGCAAAGCCAGTGGTTGTGGCTGTGGGAAATGGGAGCAATAGCCCAATGCATCCAATGGGCGCCAAGCTACAGAAGGTTGGTTTATACTGCCGTAGGGGGAAATATCCTTGAATAGTATTTCTATCTGTATTAGAGGGCAATATGACTTAACCTATCTGCATGCATTCATTCAGATCTGTGAAGATTACCTGTTGTGTAAACACTGAACTCAAAGAAAGATCAAGGTGGCAAAAACAAAACAAAATAAAATATCCCTTAAAACTAGCCATATAGCAAATCTTTAGTGGAACCCAGGGTCCACGTGGTCTATCTATCTCCTTTATTCCCTGCACTCAGAGCACAAAAATAAAAATAAAATAAAAATAAAAATGAGCCATCCCTTCATGCCTGATGTGACTCACTTTACTTTTGGATTGAGACACATTTAGCTAGCAATAAATAATAGTTTTATAATAATAAAGTTTCACTTTCATATGCCTCCATGCTGCCCCAGTCCAGCTGAGCACTGGAACAGGAAGTGCCAAGATTCCAAGAAGGAAGGTTTTTCCTGACCTCTCCAAAATTAGGCAGGATGACAAGTCTCCTGGCATCCTAGTCCATTCTGGTGGTTTGGAACAAAACCCAAGCAACACACATCCAAATATCTTCATTTTGACTGTTGCTAACTCACCATTATGAAAACAGATGCACACTAAAATATCTTGTATTTGAATATGAAAGAAAGTCTTCAGGATCCAAGTGTTATACATTATGAATTTAATCACTGACTCTACCAAGACTTAAATTGATTGATCCCAGCAGTTGGATCCTTTTCCACATTTGATTCCAGACTAAATTTACTGCCTGTTGATTTTACTTTGTTATTTTAATTATTGTACTAGTTTAATCTGATTTTTATGGGTGGGTTAGGGATTGGGGGGATGGAATTGTTTTAACTGTTGTCTTGTTTTAAACTTTGTACGCTGCCCCGGTTGCTTAGCAGAGGGGTGGGTTAAAAATAAAATTTATTATTATTATTATTATTATTATTATTATTATTATTATTATTATTAGTTGTTGTTGTTGTTGTTGTTGTTGTTGTTGTTGTAGTCAGAGTTGCATACCCTTCAGGTATAACTTGTAGAAATATTTGGTATCTAAGGCTGCATCAGCACTGCAGAAGTGATGCAGTTTGATGCTGCTTTAACTGCCATGGCTCACTGCTATGGAATTCTGAGATTTGAAGTTTTGTGAGATATTTAGCCTTCTCTATCAGAGACCTCTGGTGCTACAACAAATTACAAATTGCAGGATTCCATGGGATGGAGCCATGACAGTTAAAGCAGTGTCCAACTGCATTAATTCTGTAGTGTGGCAGCAGCATATACCATGCAGTGTGCAGTGTTGCCAGTGCAATATGAGCTTGTGGTAGAATCAGGAGAAAACTCAGGATGCTCTCGTATGGTTAAAAAAAGAAAAATGTACATTTATTGTTTCAGGAAATTCATCTTGGGATAAAAAAGTAGACAGACAAAAGACAATTACTTAAACCTCAGAACAACAGCCCCCAAAATATGGCTCTCATGTGTGGAAGCTGGCTAGTGTCCATCATGTGGTGAGAGCTTCATGGTTGCTCCATTTTCAGGCAAAGGACTTACTAACATTTGGAGAAGGGGGAAGTGACCTCTGGAAAAGCAGGAAGGAAGCAAAACGTCTTGAGTACATAGAGCAAAAAAAGAAACAGAATGGTGAAGCAAAAAGGCAAGCATGCACTCTAGAGCCCCCATTCTTTCTAATTACTCCATACAAGCATTGATGCTGCTTTGGTTCCAACATAAGTAACCCCCTACGTTTCTTCTCCTCCTTTTCTCAGCTAAGAACAGCCTTTCCCAACCTCTTGTACTCACTTTTGGATTTCAGTACCCATCTGACCTTGCCAGCATGCCCAGTGGTAGGTAACATCTTGAAAGCAACAAGAGGGGGAATTTTGGTCAATAAAAAAAATCCTAGTGCAAGCCTCTGTTAAGAATCCTGTCAATGCACTGTGTGCTGCTGCTGCTGTTGTTGTGTACCTTCAAAATGTTTCTGACTTATGGTGACCCTAAAGTGAACCTATCATGAGGTTTTGTTGCCAAGATTTGTTCAAAGGAGGTTTGCCATTGCCTTCCCCTGAGGCTGAGAACATGTGAAATGCCCAAGATCACCCACTGGATTTTATGACCAAGCTGGGAATCAAACCCAGGTTTCCATAGACTTTAAATGACTATGGCATGCTGGCTCAATGCACGGTACAGTAGTACCCTTTTAATGAATCAATTAATTTCCCAATACTTCTGTGGAGCATAAATCCAATCGATATGCAGCAAGTTACGTTCTTTGGTAAGTGTTACAAATGCAATAATTGAACATCCTAATGAAACTGCGTTGAGTTGCAGTTTGGGAAAAAGGCAGGATATAAAGAAAGTAATGAATAAATGATGGGTGGATGGAGAAAAGTTATTATGAATCAGACTGATATAACATTCTTCCATCATGAGAACTTGGAGCTGTGGCTGTTGTCCTTGCATACTCATGAGTCTAATAACAATTCTGTTTCAGCTTTCAAGTCTTTTTGGGTGCATTATGGATAGTGGTTTGTGTTAATCTCACTTTGATTCTGTTGTGGGTTGCTGCAAGTACACGAGAATGTGCACAACTTTGTATCACAGTTGTGTTTACCATTTGTTGATCATGCTGATCATTTCTTGGATCATGCTGAACCTGTTTAGTGCAGAGGTGGCCTTCAAAGGTTGGACTGCACCTTTGATTGAGCCTAGCATTTACAGCCCTTCATAAGAGACTATGGGAAATGCAGTCCAGTAACATCTGGAGGACCACAAATTGGTCACCCTTGTTTGCTTAATGATACAAAACAGAAAGATTACAGAAAATGAAAGTTCTGGAAATTGTCACAAAGGGAGGGAAAGGGTGTATTTTGTAGAACAAACAGACACTCCAGAAAGTTATAGAGAAGCAGTGTGGTATAAGGGGGACACTCAGATTGAAATCACAATTGTTAGTTTGGGCAAGTCATTATATTTCAGCATAATCCACCTCACAGGGTTGTTCTGTTCAAAATGGGGGGGGGGGAGTTATATTCCTTGGAGGAAGATAGAGATCTAAATATGATCCATATTTATTTCAACTTTTTCTGTTTTTCTACATTTACCACAATGAAAGATGGCTCACAAAAATAAGACTGAAGCAATAAATATAAAACAAAACAAGGCATTAAATGGTAAATAATGGTAGCTTAATTGTAGCACTTGAATTGTTCCATAGAAGAGGCAGACATTAATTAAAAGCATGCTGGAATAAGATAGCTATGCTGGAGAGAGTTGTTTTTGGAACACAACTATTTTATCGTCAAGTGTTGAGTCCTCTTCAGTTAGTGATTGATGAAGTGATTTGCCTTAAACAGGGCTTGAAATTCTGTATTAGGTTCTGGACTAAGAACATTGCAGAGGTTACTTATCATTTTATTCCAAGTGTATAGTTGTGTAAAGTTAACAGTAGGAAATTTAAAATGCCCTTGTGGCACCTTAAACCCCAACATACACATACATATTTTTAGTGATATGATTTGGCTTCATTTCCTCAGATCATATGTGCTTAGGTGATGAAAGGTTATGTGAGAAAATTTTTGATGAAGCAAAATCCTGAGCATGTTTACTCAGAAGTAAATCCAAGTAGACTCAGGACCTTATCACATGCTGCTCTCAAAGTGGCTAGAAAGCGATATGAGCATCAATCCGATGCTACAGCGCTATCAACTCCCAAGACGGAAATGACCGGCACACGCAAGTAGCGCCATTGTGTTATTAACGACAGCGTGATAAAGCGCACCCCATAAAGTGAATTTGCCGAGCATACATAAGCGACAGGATTCCGCACAGAACCCAGAAAGATATTCCTGCACATGCGCAGGAATGGGGCTGGTCGTCACGGCCGTAGGATGCTGTTGTCGTCACTTCCACGGCGCGTTGTCACATTTTCGCCATTGCTTCGCCATCGCCATTGCTGTGCGTTCGCCATTGCTATTTCTCCACTTGTGTTATCATCCTCTTCGCTGTTGGCATGGAGACTGCTGTACTGCAGATCCAGCAGTTGTTGGAGGAGGTAGAGATGGTGGAACGGGAGCATGAGCAGAGGAGCAGGGCTGTGCTTGTTGGTGTCCGTCGGTGGCTGAGGCGCCTTGGGCTGGTGGGCTTCTCTGCACATGCCTTGCTATGGAGGATTTTGAGTGTCCTGCACCTCGCTGGTAGGGGTTTCCATGGAGCCAGTGTCCCCCGTCCACGCAGGTGGTGGGTCAGGCCGCAGGCTATCAGGAATTGGTGGGCAGAGGAGGTGTTGCCCCTGTGGGATGAGGACATGTGGATAAGGAATTTCCGCATGTCCAAATCCACCCTTTTCGAGATAGCTGATGCTCTGCGCCCTCAACTCGAGGCCCAGGACACCATTATGCGGAGGGCCATCTCCGTGCCGGAGAGGGTGGCAATCACCATCTGGTGGTTGTCGGCACCTCTCAATTACCGCCGTGTTGCGCGCCATTTCCAGATTGGGGCGTCCACTACTGCAAAAATCTGCATCCAAGTAATCAATGCCATAGAGAAAGAGCTACTACAGAAGACAGTCTGTCTTGGTGACTATCGTGAGGTAGGTGTGTTTGCTGCAACTCTTTCCTGTTAGTAGAGCTATGCTGTTACTTGATATTTGTGTTGCACTTATGTGGGGGGGTGGGTTATTCTCCCCTTGGTATACGGTTACACAATTCCTGTTTGCGGGAGTACATGGATTAGGAAAGGGGGCTGTAGGGATACTGTAACAGTAGCCTTCATCTGAAAATCAGTATAAATGGATCCAATCCTCTGTACATAGACCTGGACAGGCAGCTACTCATTGGGAAGCATGGTTAGCAGGCACTCATGGTTTGACAAACCAGAGCTTGGGAAATGTAAGGCCACTGCCCTTGGGTGGGGGGGGAGGTTGGTCCAATCTACACTTTCATTGCGGAAATGCAGAGATGGGTAGCATCAGCCTTATATGGGTCTTTCCCTTATTTGCATTGCATTTTTCCTTTACATTGGTTATATCATTTCAGGTAATGCGTGGATTTGAGCAGCTGGGCTTCCCAAACTGTGTTGGTGCTCTGGATGGGACACACATCTCTATACACCCTCCCAGGGCTAGGGCCAAGGACTATTTCAACAGGAAATATGGCCATTCTATTGTGCTGCAAGGGTTGACCTCGGCAACCGGACTGTTCTTGGACATAGAAGTCGGCTCTTCCGGGAGGAACCACGATGCCTTCATTTTTAGGCACTCCTCGCTTTGCCAGGCCATGGAAGAGGGAGCATTTGTACCAGGAAATCCCACATTAACGATCCATGGGGTGCAGGTGCCGCCGCTCATAATCGCTGATGGAGCCTACCCCTTGCGCCGATGGCTAATGAAACCCTACAGTGGAGCCCTCCAGGACAACCAGCCGCACTTCAACATGGCATTGATCAGAGCTTGCTGTGTGGTGGAGCGTGCTTTTGGGCGCCTGAAGGGGAGGTGGGGATGCCTGGGTGCGAGGTTGACAGTTGGGGAAGAGCACTTCGCCACTGTGGTTTCAGCATGCGTGGTCCTCCACAACATATGTGAGACCAAGGGCCATGCCCTGGGCACCCAGCAGCCCGCCGCTGAACTGCACCTGCCACCGATGACACAGGAGTACCAGCCTCGAAGAGACCGTCGCCACCAAATTGAGGGGGAAAGGGTGCGTGCCGCGATTGCGGCCATGATTGCTGAGCGGGGGTGAATAATGTTTGTGTTAGTTAGGCTTCATGATTGCGCTTCAATGCCCCTTTGAACCATAATCTAACAATGTTCTATGAATCACTATGTGGGTATGGATGTGAGGTTTGCATGTATTGCATTCTGTACATATGCACATGGCGCCACATGTATTTTTTGGCATGTTGCCTCAGAGGAGTGTATATATTCCTCTCCCTCCATATATATATGTATATATTTAGACGTAACATAAGCAGAGGCCTATGTATATATGTGTGGGGTGTGTGGTTATATATACACATGTTGTACTTACACATGTGCACTTCTGCATGGTTTTGTGTGCCTGTTTCTGTGTGTGTACCAGAAACATTGCATAAGCAAAGCTACATGTGTAGATGTCTTTGTATTTTTCTAAAACAGGCATTGCTGTGCAGCACTGCAAGGATCCATTGCTCTTTGGCGACTGTGTACATATCTTTGGGTATACACACACACACACATATATATACACACACACATATATATATATATATACTTGCGTGTGTCTGTGTGTGTAGATATATATATATATATAAATAGATGTATATATATATATATGTATTTAGACACATCTTCTGATGTTTACATACTGATATTTCCTTGTAAACATTTATATAAACGTGTTTGATTATGTGTTGCTGCGTAGATGCATATATATACCACCCTCAACAGGTGGATATATATGCATATACTGACTTTTGATCTGTACACATATGCGTTACTGTATGGCTGCCATGCTGTGTGTTGGGATATGCCGCATTTGCCAGCCATTCATAAATGCAAGTTTTTAGGTGTGTGTCATGTTTGCTTATTCAATAGGATTGTTGATTTGAACAATAAACAAGTTCTGCTGCTTAAAGCTGTGCGGATTTCTTGTCCTCCTGGGGCTGCCAAGGCTATTGCACAGCTGGTACGTCGGCTGTATAGTTGTCCAGCTGCATGGCCATATTCATAGATTTTTATATAGATCACCTTGGGAAAACATATACATTTTTATTGAGCAAAATCTATACGCCTACATGGAGTTCTGAGTACTCTTTATTTAGATGTTCAGCACACCTTTGGCTTTCCATACATGTTGTGTGCAACCCGACAAATAGAATTAGAAAAAACATTAGTAAATGCTTGTACATCTCCCAAAAACAATAACCATATATACACTATTTTTTGTATATAACACATAGACATGCAAATAGTTTCGGGCATATACAGATATATTTTTTGCATGGATTAGAATCTTTTTTTAAAGGCATAGATTAGAATCTTTTTTTTCTATTTTCTATCAACACATCTATCTATTAGACTCTACGTATATAAACATCGACATGTTCCTATGTAGGTGCCTATAACAGAGAGATGGCTTACCTCCCCAATATTAAACTTGCCCATATTCTAAACATTGGGTTTATCTGTTCCGACCCACAACAACAAAACTGAGAACACTTATTAACTAAAAAACAAATGAAACTACCTATAAGAAACAACCACAACACTAATCACCCTAGAAAAAATTACGCCCTCATGAGGGCGAGTACAGCTGCTTTTTCTTAATAACCCTTTTGTTTCTCCAAGGGACATCCTGAGATGGTTGGGTATTCGCATTCTGTGAGGGTTGGATGTTCACATTGGGAGATGGTGGGTTGATCACAGTCAGTGATTGTTCGGTATTAGCTGTTTGGGAGATCACGTCAGGTGGTGGTGGGATGTCATCCTGCAACTGCATCTGTGTTTGCTCAGAGCAACTAGCAAGGCAAGGAGGTGCTGTTCTCCCTTCATCCCCTGAGTCCCCAAAAAGGAGTTGCGAACATGGCATTGGTATAGGTGATGCCTCTGGTGCTTGCTTCCTTTTCTTACTGTTCTTAGGTACCCACCGGAAAGACCCACTTGCTGCTTGCAACCAGGCGAAGGCCCGCTCCATCACATCTGTCCTTTTCCTCTCCTCTGCTGTCCGTTTTCTCTGCTCCTCCACAGAGTCATGGCACACACTTATGAGCTCCGTCATGTGCCGTGAAAGCCGCTCCCGGTACCTCGAACTGAGAGTAAGGCCTCTGCGGTAGGCTCGGGCAAGGCTATCCAGAGACGCTGCCTCTCTTTGGATTGTGTGGAGGAGCGAGCCGTGTTGACGCCTCGCAAGCTTGCGGTTGAGTCGACCTTGCTGCCGAGAATCCTCAATGATTGTCCTGGCTATCAGTTCGCCCCTCCTGGCTCTGCGATCCGGGATACCCTCCTCGTCCCGCAAGCGGCGGACAATCGTACGACATGGTGCTGCCAAACAAGAATAGAGGAAATTATTGACCATGCAACCACATTCTGTCCATAATGCAGTCATGCTTGCCAGATCCTGCCATTTATTTCAAGTCCAGTTATTACACACCCAGCATTCCTCCCTGGAAGTAATATCAAAAGTCCTTCCTCCGGAAAACAATACATAATTGTGTGTGGGTGCTGGTGAGCACACCTGTAGGAAAGCACCTCATTATTTTCTCCTTTCCGTCTGTAAATGTGCACGTCCACCAACACAATTTCTATATATATATATAGAAATATATATATTTCTATATATATATACAAAGAGAGTTTGTTTTTGTGGAGTGCTCTTGGGTTGCTACAGACCAGGTCAATTGCCGAAAATTGGGGTGGGGCTTACCCATCCTGGGAGCTGCTTCCTCTTGGGCATCGCTGGGCACATCAGGCCCGGTGGCCTGGGTCTCTCCACCTGGCGGCTGTGTACTCTCTGCCGGCGGGCCTTCACCATTGATGACTGTTTCTTGAAAAATAAGAAAGGGGAAGGGCAGTCAATGGGTTACCACTGGGTGGCTCACAGACAGAGTTGTGAGAGCTCTGCATTAGCATTACATTTCTTCAAAGAATCGGATGTACTCCTACCATCACTTGCAGCTGGCAAGGCAGGGAGAACCGGCGGGTACTCCCGAGGTGGCTGATCTCCCAGCAGCGATGTCCGTTCCTCAGGGACGAGGTTTAGAATTACATTTCCCCCCTCACAGACTGCTGCCGGAACTGTATGGAAAAAAGGTGGGAAAGGGATAATTAGCATCACCCTGTCAAGTTCTATGTGCCTTTGACAGTTTATATGTGCACACGCATATATATAGATATATATGTATATATAT
>CM034701.1:37327868-37357213 GCA_020142125.1 Phrynosoma platyrhinos
GGGGGTCTCTTCCAACTCTAGGATTCTATGTCTTCCTGCATGGCAGAATCATAGAATCAATGAATCCTAGAGTTGGAAGAGGCCACAAGGGCCATCCAGTCCAACCCCCTGCCATGCAGGAACTCCCAATCAAAGCAGGAAGAAGAGGGCTACACTGGATGACCCTTGGGTGCTAGGATTCTGGGTATGGCAGGTGCCAGTCAGTCCCCGGCTGGTGGAGAGCCCCCTGCATTTGCCCTTGCCCTTACCATAAATGCTGCTTTAAAAATTATTCCCATCTCCCAGCTATGAGATGGTTGGGGGGAAATGAGAAAGTGTTGGGGGGAAGAACTGTCAATATAGTAGGTGAGGCATTCTGGGGTATGTACAATTTGCACACCAGTAAGTGAACCTGGCCATGTCACACACTCTCAGCCTCAGAGGATGTTAATGGCTACCCCCATTTGAAGAAACATGCCAGGAAAACCCCATGATAAGGTTAAAACTCACCATTTTGACCTTTAAAATGTCCTCCATTGTGAGCACAGCTAAGAAGCATGGATTGACATTTATATTTGTGTTTTTAGCTTTCTCTACCTTTTTTTCTTGTACGTCCTACATTTTTGTAGTGACTTGTCCTCCTTGGCATTGAAGACATTTGGTCACCCTGTCTGAGTATCAGAGTATGACTCTAGAAACCAGGGTTCGAATCCTGGCTCAGCCATTGAATCCCCCTGGGTGACCTTGGGCAAGTCACATTCTCTCAGCCTCAGGAGATGGCAATGGCAAACGCCCCTCTTGAAAAACCTTGCCAAGCAAACACTGTAAGTCGGAAATGGGTAAAAGGCATACAACAACACAACAATCTTAGATGTCACACTCTCTCAGCCCCAGAGGGTGGGAAAGGCAAACACTGTCTGATAAAACACATAGGAAAGAAATGATAGGTTTTCAAGTGTCATCATCAGTTGGAAATGACTTGAAGATGCACAACAACAAAAACAGTACTGAAAGTCACTACTGGGAGGAGGGGGGAAAAGGCAGGGAGATTTGAAGGCACACAAGAACAACAAAAAAGTCTGCAATTGTTGGTAGTACATGGGAATAGGAGCCAGCATGTTGTAGTGGATTGAGTGTCGGACTACCACTCTGGAGACCTGGGTTTGATTCCCCACTCTGCCATGAAACCCACTGGATGAACGTGGACAAGTCACACACTCTGAGCCTAAAAAACATAAGAAGAACAACTCACACAGTTCCAGATCGGCAGCATCCTGGAAAAGCGAAGATGGATCATGGCCCCTGTGCCGGCGATGGCAGCCTGAGGAAATAGAAACATCATACAGCTTGTCAATTTTTTTCCCCAACGGCCACCCCAAAGGCTAGACCGCCCATAAACATTTAACCATCCCCCATTATGCTCTCCCACTAACAACACGTCGCACGGCGGCAGATATCAAAATAAAAAAAAAAAGCATTTACAAGATAGGGCCATGTTTAACCGGTTGTTTTTTTTGGCCCGATGCAAACAGGAAGCACACGTCATAGGATGCTTCCCCCACAGAACCACGGGAAATAACGCTAGGAACAATGGGTTATGAAGTGAAAATGCTCAACAAGAGGGAAGTGCTGATCAAACATACGGTGCCAGTGCTATGATTGTGCTATGAATCAGATTGCGCGATTGTAATGCCCCCCGAAACCGACATTCAAAAGAATGCGATTGACGCTACATTGCCAGCGGTTTCTCGTCGGGTTCTGAGTGGCGTCATGTAAACACACGGAAAAATATAGCGCTGTAGCACCTGATTCCCGGTGGATTCTTGCTGCTTTTAGCCCCATGTGATAAGGTCCATAGATAGGTTTCCTCCCAGAAAAATGTGCACAGGATTGTTAAACAGAATCACCAAGCTAAAAATGTCATCAAAAGTCATCTAATTGTCCCCAGGAAACATATTCAGGGGTAGTTACATTGGCCATTGCAGCAAAATCCAATAAAATTCAAAATCCACAACAAAATGACAACATTATTGGCCAACAAAAATGCACAAAATACATCATGCAAGCTTTGAAGCTTCACTGGCTTCTTCATCAAGCAAAGATGTTAAAATCATCCAGGAGGAGAAAAGTGGTGATGTTAGATTCACAAGGCTACATTTTGTCTCAGAGGTTGTTTCTGTTGTCAGTTAAAATGGTGTAGAGGGATATCAATGCGGGCAGAGGCCACTCCCATTCATGGCAATGTGGGAACCAGATAATGAATTTTGCTGCAACTTTAATAAGAAGGAGTTAATGGACTGGGACTTAACTATCTGAGGTTTATACTTCCAACAAAGGTAATTTTTTTTCATTTGGACTACAATTGGCAAGTTTTACCTATACAGCACCTGAACGTTGTTCCAGATGTAACAATACAGAGACTTCTTGAAAAATTCAATGTCCTCTGCCTAGGAGTTAGCCCCACGCAAGACAAAGTTTACATGGATCTCAATGGAATTTACATTGCTGCTGCTAATGGATTTGAAATTTTATTGCCTGTGCTTATTGCTTTTTGTCTCCAGTCCCCACATAGCCAAGAAGGGGAATGGCCTCTGCCTGCATTGATATTTCTCCAGACCAGTGGTTTGCTGCTGTTGTGTGCCTTCAAGCCATTTCCGACTTATGGCGATCATAGGGTTTTCTTGGCAAGATTTGTTCAAGGGAGATTTGCCATTGCCTTCCTGTGAGGCTGAGAATATAGGACTTGCCCATAGTCACCTCTGGGTTTCATGGCCCTGGTCTCCACAGTTGTAATCTAACTCTCTAACTACTATGTCATACTGGCTCTCTCAGAGGAGTAGGAGGAGTAGGAGTGATTAGAGCCTCCCCTTGAACAATTCGTGTTCATCCAGGGGTTCTGTCTCACTGTTTGACACCCACTGCTCTAGACCATCTTAATTGACAACAGAAGTAACAACTGAGAGAAAATGTAGGCCTGTGACTCTAACACTGTTGCATTTCGTCTCCTGTATGATTTTAAACATCTTCCTGATGAAGTCAGGGGAGTTTCCAAAGCTATTATGATGTATTTTGTGCATATTTTGTTGACCCAATAAAGATATCGCTGTTTTATGGATTTTGGATTTTGTTTTAATTCTCCCTGCTGCTGATCCAGAAAAATCCTTAACTACAGTTTTTCTGCTAAGAGGCCACTTCCCCCCACTTGAAAGCCTCTTTCAACCAAGAGGCTGAAATCCAGTTGTTAGCCCAATTAGAGGAGACCCATTTTTTAAGCTGCTTTTACTTTTTTTTTTAAAAAAAAAATTAACTACATGTAATAGTTATATACAATAAGGTGGTTATAAGAAAAATAATCCCTAACAAGAGCTTCACATAAATTGACTTCCCTAGTCTCTTCAGCAACGAGCTCCATATTAACCATACATCTGATTGACATTATTTTTTTAATGTTTTTGCAGATTTCTAAAACAGTCATCCTAGAGCCTATACAAAATCTTGTAGTGTATACCTTTCTTAATAGTCAGTGTATTTTTAATCATAGTGTTCATTCTTCCTATACTATATAACTATCTTAATCTGCAATGTTCCATAATCAGGAACCATTCTTCCTCTATTTCATTTATATGTTTATAGTTCAAGCCACAGGTCAATTTGTCCATTTCTATCATTTCCAGTAATTTCATTAACTAATCATCCACAATTGGCATTCCATGACCTTTCCAATTTTGTGCTATTGTCATTCTGGCCACTGTTATCAAATATAACATAATGTGCCAGTATTTCCTTTCAATCTGTGGTGGAACTTTATTCAACATACAGTCTGCCCTCCTTATCCATGTATTTTTTAATCCATGGATTCAAGCATCCACAGCTTGAAAATATTTCAAAAAAGTTTAAATTCCAAATAGCAAACTTGATTTCTCATTTTATATAGAGGACACCATTTTGCTATGCCATTATATTTAATGGGACTTGAGTATCCATGGATTTTGTTATCCATGGGGGATCCTGGAACCAAACCCCAGCAGATAACAAGGACCCACTGTATTTAAAAGATAAAGTTCTGGTCTCATTTCAAATTTAATCTGTAACATCCTGTCTATGGATTATATATGTATCTGTTTCCAATATGTTTTGAGTTTCAGGCAGTGCCACCAAACATGGAACCAAGTACCAGTAGCTGAGTGACATGGAAATGTTCAGCTGCTTTTAAAGTGTTCCAGTTTCTCTCTCCTACTCCCACTTTCTGCCTTGTTTCTTAGGCTAATCAAGCTGCTGCAAACTGAGTTCAAAGTGCAAAAGTAGTTTGCACTTTGTTTGCACTTTAATTTAGCAGAGGAGAGAAGAGAGTGGAGGGCAAAATCTTGCTGTTCCCAGTAGTCTCAGGCAATGTACTGCAGCCTCTCCTACCTTGTGTGTTCTTCATTTATAACTTCTGCTATATTGACTACACTCTGATGCTGCTTGACCACCCACGTGTCAGTTTTCACCTGTGAAATGATGGAGAGTATGTTGAATAGCTTGTGCCATCAAAATGTTCTCATTAAAGTGTAGCTGAAATCCACTTTCTTGCAGTTTGACCCTGTTGGTCCCACCTGATGGAGCAACAGAGAACAACATTGCTCTATCACCTCTGGAGCAGTCCTTCAAATATTTGACTCTGAATTCCTTCTCCCTCAGGCTAAACAGACCCAGTTTCTTCAACTGTTCTGCAGAAGACTTGATTCCACATCCTTTTTTATCTTGGTTGCCTGCCTCTGAATACATTCCACTTTTTAAAATATCCTTCTGAGATGAAGAGTTAAGCCTTTTTCTGTGGTAGAACCAGTATCTCTCCTGTAGCAGACTTCAAATGAGTAATTCTTTGATGGCATGCTGTAAAGCAAGAGAAAATTCTTACATGTAGAAAACTAGCATGTTAGGGGAAAGGCTCAGCTATAACCTTTGCTTCTGACATCATTTTCTGTGTACAATGATTTTTATTTTTTATTTTTTTCAATATGAAGCATCACCTTGCTCTCAAACAAAGTTCTGATGTAGGGTTACCATTTCATCTGCAGCACTCCTGGGTGTTTTTAATTGTAAGGAATGGATGAACACAATTACTCATGTGGAATGCTGAATATTATAGCTTTAAAAAAATGCTCTCCATCCTGCTGACCACAAGGTGGCAATGACCCATTTTACCAGCCCACTGGAAAAAGAAAGGAAGCTGCTTATGAAACAATTTCTACTCCTGGCTTTATGAACAGGCCTGGAGATTTAAGTAGTGCTAAACTGACAGGAGCTGGAATAGAGACACATAGCTGGTCTTTTAGTATGCATGCCAACTGGGTGTCCCTCACAAAGGACGTTTTCACACGGGGCAAAAAAGGGAGTCATTCCTACCTCCATCCGGCCCCACTCCGGCTCCATGCAGGAAAAGTTCACACGACGTCGCAGCAAGCCCCTCCTCATCCTTCGCCATCCCTGCGCCATCCCTGCCTCACTCCGGGGTCTTGCTCGTCGTGTTCATACGACGTCGCAGCAAGCCCCGCCCCATCCTGCGCCATCCCTGCGCCATCCCTGCCTCACTCCGGGGTCTTGCTCATCGTGTTCATACAACGTCGCAGCAAGCCCCGCCCCATCTTGCGCAATCCCTGCGCCATCCCTGCCGCTAGCCGGCTTTAGCCCCATCTTTTAAATTCCTTTTTTAAAAAGGAATTACAGGCGCTTCTGCCGGAGGCAATCAGGAGTCATTCCAGCGGCTGCTGTTTTCGCCGCCGGAATGACTCCTGATGGCTTCCAGGGGGCTTCCAGGCGGCTTTAGAGCCGCCTGTGTGAAAACGTCCAAAGACTCTTTGTAGAGATGATGATACTGGACTAACTGCCTCCTTGTGGATTTGTATTTCATATTTCCTCCACCCCATAGCAACTTTGGTGGCAGGTAGATCCTGGAAAGTAACTTTTAAGAAACATGTATATGTTGGCCATAGTACTACATTATGCTTGCTCAGTGTAAATCTACACTCACTGTAGATGCATAGTGATTGTGCTACACCACCCTTCTGCTGAAGGGTGTTGTTGTGCAACTGATTGTGTTAGCTGGCAACATGCCTACTTATTTTTCCACTGTGCAGTGGGGAATGCACAAGGGATCTCTGTGCAATCCCACTGAATAAAGGGATAACACTGGTTACTCTAACAAGGAGTTAGAGACTACCCAAAATGTACAACTGGCATGACTGGTATCCTGTTGGTTATTCCTGACTAGAGTAGACTCATTGAATCAATTGTTGAATTGCAGGTGACATGTAGATAAAGCCAAATAATTCAATTGTGCCTGCTCTTCCTGGGACTAACTATAGAATTTAGCCCCATGTAAAATAGTTGTACTTGTGGAGCTTATGCAAGTACCCAATGGCCAAAAAAGTACACCTTCATATGTAAAAGAATTTATGTATGTTTATGACACCAACAAGATTCTAGCCAATGATATACGAAAGATACCTATAACTGAAAAGTGGGATGATGATACTCTGGGTCCTAGTTATTGGTAGCTTCAACATATCAGTATATTAATTCTTAAAAAACCAAAAATAAATAAATAAAAAACTTCCAAATTCTATGGGTGGGTTTCACTTGATAGCAGCCTTCAGTCACCAATAAGAGCCCCACAAAACCACAAAGGAAAGGAAGAGTTCCATTGATTTCCTTGCTGTGGAGGTCAAATGAGAGTTCTGCTTCTTGCAGCAGGTCATAGAGGTGGGCAGGAGATGAGTTCTGTGGAACATAGGAATACAACTTAAATCAAACCAGTGATCCATCTATCTCAGCACTGTCAACTAGTAGCAGCTTTCCATTGGTCTAGATAGGAGTATTTCTTTGCCAAGTGTGGAGGCAACAGGGCCTGGGCACTTATGCATATAACACACATGACCAAGGGCCCTTACAACAAGAGAACCAAAATAGGAAAGGCAGCAATAGCACCATCACCATCACAATTTCTCATCCTGGTTGCAGATTTGCTAAAGTGACATCAAAGTCCTCTAGGTAGTGATCTGTCAACTTTAGAAACTTGAAAGGAGGTATCAAAGGTGCTGAATTATTTTCCTGAACCCTACCTGCTTGTCCAATTGAGAAGAAGCCGCCAGCCACCATGGCATCCTGCTTTAGTCAGATTGAAGTATGAGTACATTTGTCCTTCTACATTTGTGGCTTTGACTTTTAGGATTTGATTATTCACTGATTTGATTAATATGTTCTCTCTAGGAATCTTTAGGTCCTCCAGTGTAACTGTTGTCAACATCTGTCAAAAGCCATGCTGGAGGACCTAGAAATTCATAGAGAAAACACTTCTCTAGGCATTTGTAGGTCCTCCAGTGAAATTTCATGGTCAACTTCTGATAGATCTTGACCACAGAATTGCCCTGGAGAACCTAGAGTTTCCTAAAGAGGTGTTCTCTTGGGTAAAAAAACCCAGTGTTTTTTATTTGTGATTTTTCCACTTTCATAGTGGTCCTGTGTCTCTAACCCCAGAAAATGTGGAGGGTTCACTGTACCTGTTTCCTGACAAGAGGTCAAAAGAAATCTCCCCAGCTCTAAGCAACCATCAGCAAATAGCAACTCAGCACTATATAGCAATAGTAAGTACATTTCTATACCACTGTACTTTCTATACCACTGCACTTAGGGAGTGCACTTCATCACTCCCTAAAGTGGTTTACAATGTGTAAGCTAATTGCCCCCAACAAGATGGGTACTCATTTTAGCGACCTTGGAGGGATGCAAGCCTGAGTTGAGCCTGAGCCCCTAGCTGGTATTGAGTGGCTGGAGTACAGGCATTTAACCACTATGCCACCAGGGCTCTTCTAACATTCATTCTGTGAACTAGCAATATGCGAACAGAACCTTCTCGTTTTTTTGTTATTATTCAAAGGACATGAAGATGTGACATACTTCTTCCCTCCCTTGGAGTCACCCTAGGCCAGGGGTAGGCAACATTTCCCCTTTAAGGGCCGAGGGACTTCAGCTTTCAGAAGCCTCAGCCATGTTGGCCAATAGTCCAATGTTGGCCAATAGCTCCTGGAATTCTGGGAGCTGAAATCCCTTGGCCCTTAAAGGGGAAAGGTTGCCTACCCCTGCCCTAGGCCATGCTTCATAGAAGTGACAGGCAAATGGAGTGTTAAAAATCCATGTCTTTCTCTGAACAAATGCCAAACCTTCAATTCTTTGAATATCTCAGGGCTGAATGCTCTGTTCTGAATTTCATCCAGTTAGTTAAAATATCAAAATCTATATTACCTGGAAACCAGTGCAAAGGTTGGGAAGAACAGCAGAGATAAGATAAGGTTCTCCTGTGTGGAAGCCCTTTCACCTCAGCAGGATATTGCTTATATAATGATTGTCCAGTGCAGAAGGTAGCCACCTGACATCTGTGTTAATGTGTTGAGTGAAGATTTTTGTGCCCTTCATTTTCCTTTCACGTGGCATCCTAATGGATTTAGTTTGTTGAGAACTCCACTTCTACTTGTGGAAAAGAAAAGAGTCCTGGGGGCCAGAATACAGTCAAAGAGCACTTAAAGCACTTAATAGGCAGTAGTAGCAGTAACAACAAAATTATTTATCAAAAATAACATAAATAACAAGAAGAACACATATTTCTGTATTACCACCACCACCATCAAAGCCTGTATGGAAAAGGATGCTGGCAGTTGCTGCTTTTCTTATTCTGGAAACACAGGGTAATGTGTCAATCTGCACCTTCCAAAATTCCCATTTCTGTCAGACTAGTAAAGGGACAAAAGTCCTATCATGTACAGTATATGATAAAACCTTTGTCCCAGTTAGACCAGCACTCTGATCCTTCATTTCAGGGCCTCTAATTTATGCCTGGCCTAAAATGCAATAGGGGGTAAGAAACCTCCTGTTCTATTTGTTTTCTTCTTGAATGATACTATTTTTGCAAGGGGAAAGCTTTAAAAGACTGAGCTTTCACCTACAGTCTATAGTCCATTCTGCCACTTCATTCGAATCCTAGCTCAACTCCACTGTTGTGTTAAAACTATGACTTTGGGGTTCATGAGCTTTCTTTGTAAGGAAGGAAAAGATGCATGTACCTGGGGGGACAGGCAGTTTTGATGGTACCTTTAAGATGCATTGGTTTATTTTGGCATGAGCATTCATGGATTTCATTCCACTTCTTCAAATGTATGGATGGCATGCAATCTATAAGCCAAGGGTACATTAAATACATTACATAGTTGAGTGAGTTGGATCAGGTTAGAATGGCATAGAATGCATATGTTGACACCGGCCTTAAACTTCCAAAGGACAGTGCAGGTCTGTCAAACAACTGACCTGTTAATCTTGAAGTGTCAAAGAAAACATTCAGCTTATCCAAAATTTGGTTCGTTTGACATGAAACACTCTTCTGCAGACAATTCTTTTGCTATTTAAGCAACTTTCATGATGAGCTGTATATATTACCATATGTAGTTTTCCAGGCAACCTTTATCCCTGTTCATACCTCTGCTGATGGATTGGAATTTGTAGATATATCCCAATTCTGCTGTTTCCTTTCCATTCTTTCTTTTGAATTATTTTTGTTCCAGAACAGCTATCTGAATGTCTGTGATTGTCCATAGAGATTTAAATATTCTGCCATTGGCTTTTGGGTGTTGCTATTTCTAATGTCAGACATATGTCCATTTGTTTTCTTATGTTGAGTGCTCTGCTTCTCCAACAGAGTGAAGAAAGGCATTTCTGACATAAAACAGCATATATCACATTGGAAGATAAGCAGGTAAATGCATCGATTTTGTGTGTGACATTATGAGGATCTGTAATGTTGTTGCCAGTGCAGATGTGAGAAAAAATTGGTATCTGGGTTTATAGCAGGGATTTGTTACTGTATTCACATTGTTGTAGGTGAGTAGCTGTTTAATTGTAAGGGACTCTATATAAGCAAATGGAATTTCGGCAGGTATACATTTTCCATACCCATACTGTATGGTTATGGTTGCATCCACACTGAAAAAATAATCCAGGTTGACACTACTTTAGCTGCATGGCTCAATGCTATAGAATCCAGGGATTTGTAGTTTTGGAGCTATTTAGCCTACTCTGCCAGAGACCTCTGGTGCCATAGCAAACTGCAAATCCCAGAATTCCATTGTATTAATCCATGACAGTTAAAGTGGTGCCACACTGGATTATTTCTGCAATGTGGATACAGTCCATGATATCTGGCCAAATGTTTGGACTTATTCCTTTACCTTCTTATTATGTACTAGCTAGCATGAAGGAGAGTTCTGGAGTACTCAAAGGATGACACACTTTTATAGCATTTTAATTAGTGCTAATAAGGTTATTATCTGTCAATTTAATTCTTGTTTTTATATACTTTGCTAACCATCACACTAGTCAGGGAAAAATTCGACATCAGCTGGTTTGTTTTTTTGTTTTTAATCTTGCCACTACCTTCAAAGGAGAATCTACATCCCTATTGTATACCTATTAAAAACTATGTAGATTTGTCCAGATGAAGCCCAGTCATTTTATTAATGGGAGCCATTTTACGCTGTAATGACTTAAGAATGAGAACTAACAAATCCTCAGTTCCTATCTCACTTTAGGCATGAGCTCACTAGGAATCCTTAGCTCTGCTCATCCTGATCTGCAATATGGGTACAGTAATCCTATTTATTTCATGGGGTTATTGTAAAGGATTATGAAGATGGTGTATGTACAAAAGCTAGTTGAAAATTCAGTGAAGACAAAAACAAAATGGTGGTGCTGTTTAGACCCTGTAGTAGCACATGGGCTCTGCTTACCTAACAGTGATGCAGAAAAGGGTGAAATTGTGTGCACATGTTTAGGGCATGCTCAGATAATTCTCTATTAAAAATCGTTCTTACTTCAGGAGCTTGAAGGCCATGCACTACATTTCACACCACTTCCAGGGTTGGATAGAACCAGTGAGGCCTGACTCAAATTAAGTCTTGGAATGAATGTCTGATAAAATATCAAACACAGCTACTGTGACTTGCAAGGGGAACTTGCAAACTTTTTTTTTTTTTTTTGCAGGAGTTTCCACAAGGGGCTGGTGGTGGGGGAGAGACCAAGAGTGCTAATATTTAATCAAGACTGTGAACATTTATCAAAATGTTACATCACCCACTTGCTGATTCCAGATGCTTAAAAAAGCCTTTGCCCTCAGAGCTGACTTGTGTCCAAGAGTTAAAATAAGATTAATAGTGTGGTGAGTTCTGCAGAGGACATGGCCTGCAGGGCAAGCACTAAACAAGTTTCCCTCTGCCCTACTTAGTGACTGTGAGTTGGTTAGAATCCTGGGCACAGGTTATAGAGCAGCTGGCATTCCATGGCAGTCTAGATGTCAAAGATCAGTCAGGAGCTGGGAGGCTGGAGATGGTGAGGACTCAGAAGCAAAACCTACAGTATGCGTTGTAGAAGAGTTACCTCGTTTATCACAAATCTGTGTTGGGGCAATATTCAAGGTATTGAAGTAGTGAATTCAGACCAATCCACAGGTCAGAGTAATGGGCAAGCTTTTTAGATTTACAGATTTTTCATCAGGTAATATGTTAAACAGTGAGGCTGAGAGAGAGAGAGAGAGAGAGAGAACCACAGTGAGTAAATGAGAGGGGGGCTCATGATGTTGATTATGAACCTTACATTTTCCATCTTAAAATGAAATAGGAGAGTATAGTGTTCAGATCAAGGGAAGTAGTAGTGCCATTCTTCTTTGGTCACACCTCACCTGGAATGCTGTATCCAGTTCTGGACACCACAGTTCAAGATGTATATCAAGAAGCTGGACCATGTCAATATGATCAAAGGTCTGGAAACCAAGCGACGTAAGGAGCTGGTAATTTTCAAAGAAGTAACTGTGTTGGTCTCTTGTAGGATAAAAAAGGAGGAAAGGAGAGGGGAAAATTTGACAGCATCTTTAAGACTAATTGTTTTTTATTTTTATTTAATCTTGTAATCTTGCCACATGGAAAGCAATGACTTGAGAATTTCCACCAGGATTTCAACAAGTTCTACTCTACAATCAACCTGCTCCTGAAAGGATCCACAGAACAAATTCACTTTCTTGATACCACTGAACAATTGCACAATGGACTTCTAAGTAACATGTTCTACCAAAAGCCCACTGATTGCTATATGTCTTTATATATGTCCTTATATGTCTTGTTCCCATCCAGAACACAGTATCAAATCTATTGATTACAGACAAGCCTTCCAGTAAATTACATTTGCTCAGACTTACAAGACAGTGACTAAAAACTCTTGGATTTACAACTGGCATTTGTCAAACTACAATACCCACCTAAAGAGGGGAAGAAACAACTCAACAAGGCAAGGTTAATACTCAGAAACCATCTACTACAAAACAAAACCAAACCACAAAATGACCGAACCACATAGTGGTCACCTACAGTCTCCAGTTGAGACCACTCAAATACATCATCAATGAGCTACAATCAGTTCTAGAGAACAACACAGTTTTCTCACAAGCTCTGGGAGGCAGACCTTTATTGGCCCATGGACAGACTCCCTCCACATCTTAAACAACTACTCACTTATAATAGGATGGATGGTAAAACAGGGACAAGACCTTGCCACAAACTCAGAAGTCAATTTTGTCCTTGCATCTACTCTGGGAGCAATATTACATGGGCCAGTAACATCACCTACAATATCGGGATGCATTTACTTGATCTTCTTCCAATGTTATATGCCATCTGATGCCAGCAATGTCCCTCTACATTCTACATGGCCTTAGGTCTTGTATAAGTCTGTCCACCAGCTTTTGGGGATTTTTATTCTTAGGTCTAGTATCACTGCTGTCAGGCCTTATGCAACCTTAACATTGTGAGCTGTGATGATAGTACTTCGCTCTTTGCTTTTCTCCAAACAGCACCATGTGGCTGCCATCTGTCTCTCCAAGGGCATATGGCTACCACCTGTCTCTCCAGCCTCCTCCCTACATCCCTGGGTGCCAACGTTGTACTATCACAAAGAACATAGAAACACCTTTGGGGTGAGCCACAAAGCCTTGGCATCAGCTAGAAATGGGGAAAATTTGTCTCCATGTTGTAAAACCACTCCACATACAAGAGTCAAACTATTTTGTCCTCTAAAGGAGTGTGGGCCCTGAGATTTGTCTCCCTGCCTGATGACCTGGGGCAGCACAGCAGTTTCTTGAGGCTTCAGCCAATGAGAGCTGGCAACCCTAGACTGTATCACTGGAACAAAGAAATAAATGGTGGTTGATCCCTTATTTTTACAATACAAAATAGCTGTTCCTTGGCATTTTGTCTTTAGGCCAAGCACACAGATTTTGTAGAAAGGGGAAGCAGATGTAGAAGGAAATTATATAGCTTTTATATTAATAAAGCTAGACATAATTTTAGATGGTGTAATAAGTTCTTTGAAAAATCAATAGAAGCCAAATTAGTAGCTTTGCCTCATAACTGGGGGGATAAACAGGAAATACAGTCTAGCTTCTGGTGATATAAAATCCTCTTCTTACAGCACAGGATACAACTATCTAATGCCTAAAACCATCCAGGGTTGTTTTCTGACCTGAATTAGGACCCCACTGTATTACAGCATACACAAATGCCCCATGTCCAAAGGAGCGTTTCAAATAAACACCACAGCCAGATAAACAAGAATGGGAAGGAAAATTAAATAATCAGACAAAATAAAGTAAAACAAGACTAACAGTTCTTGCAATCTGAGGTATTTCCTGGGCTCAGTGAATTCCAACATCCCTGCAATGAAAGCAATTTTAATTTTCCCTGAATGGGGCCTACATACTATGAACTTAGACCTGTCCCTTCTGCTTTCCTGAATTGTGGTTTATGAAAAAAAGAAAAAAAAAGCATAGGGAGGTGTTTTTTGTTTGTTTGTTACTTATTTATATCCCACCTTCCTCCTGGTACAGGGACTCAAGGCAGCTAACAAAATTTAAAACATTCCAATGTTAGGAAGGATCTAGTTAGGGGAATTTATAATTAGCTCAAATATGCAAGAGTGGGGTCCTAACAAAGCTCTGTGGGATCGGGTACTGATATGTATACCAGAGGACTAAGGAATCCCACAATGGATGATGCTGAGGCAAGCTTCTCCAATTGAAGTCTAAATATTTATTAAAAGGGGAAAACCGCACACACACAAATATGACACACACACACATATACTGCCCACTTAGGAATAAAGGAGTGAAAGCAGGAATAGCTTGAGATGGGCCAGACTGAGGGAGTTACTCACTTCTGAAGACTTCTCCGGGATCCGCTGTGGATGATGATGATGATGATGATGATGCATGGCCACCAAAATGGGGGAAGGGATGGCCGAAGGAGCTATGATCAGAACACAGACTGATGTGGAGCCAAGCTGCACTCTAAAGATAGCATGTGGAGCCTAAAAATCTCAGGGTTTAAATAGGAAATTTCTACCTTCTGGCTATTGACTAAACAGCTTGGCTGAAGCCTGGACAAAGGTGTTGATTGTAAACCTAGGTGTGAGACCAGTCTAAGTAATGCATCTGGTTTTGATTCAATCCAGGAAGGAAGGCTGGAGAAAGAGGGTGCAGTTAAATCTGATCACTGCCCCATTAAAAGTGAGACTTTGGACAATGTATCCCTTTTTGGTATAATGGTCTTCTTCCCTTTAGCAATTCTCAAACCTGTCTGGTAGGGAATTTTCCAGTTGTTTGGGCAAGCCCTCCTGATGTCTACTTGCCATCTAAAGGATTATGGCTGACATCCCACAGAGGTCAGATTGGGGTCATAGAGGGAACTCCACATGTGTCCCAAATTTTTATTAATTTCATATTTGCTAACACCAAGTTAAACAAAGTATTAAAAATACAAAAATTAAAAACAACAAACAGTTTCAAACAGTTAAAAACATTACCTGTTCAAATTTAAATTTTAAAAACTCTTTATAAAACTCTTACAGCACCCAGGTCAGTGTAAGAAAGTCTGGCAGCATAAAAATGTTTTTATCTGCTGCTGAAATGGAAGCAGGGATGGAGCCAGCCTGGCCTCTCTAGGGAAGGAGTTTGAGAGCCTGGGACCAGCCACTGAGAAGGCCCTCTCTCTTGTTCCCACCAAACATGCCTGAGAGGATGGTGGGAGACAGAGGAGGGCCTCTCCGTACGATCTCAGTATTCTAATGGGTTTCTAAAGGGAGATATGGTCCTTCAAATAGCCTGGACCCAATGCATTTTTTGCCCCAATGTATTAATTTGGCTGAGAAAAAAAAGTTCCTAAATGGGTAAAAATAAATAAATTTATTGGGACATGTTTGTCCTGGCTATTTTTTGTTTGCAATCATTACAACTATTCAAGTGACAATGCCATAGATTGCCAACATTGTAGACCTAATTTTCTGTAGATTCTTCAACAAAAACTGACACTGTATGTCTAACATGTCCTGTCCCAGTGCATAAGGGTTAACATGCTGCTAGACTTTTTGTTGATGTTTCTGTTTTGACAGACTAACATGTCTACTTCCCAGATCTTATGCATGGTCACTTCTGAGTAAGCTCCATCGACCTGCCATGGCATCAACATTCCTTGGTGGTGGAACCACATGTTTTTGTGAGTCCAGATTTTGTGAGGTTATAAACAGTATGAGCTATACAAAGATATATCACACACACACACACACACACACACACACACACACACATCTCTATGTATCATATATCAGGGGTCAGCAACTTTTTTTTGGCATGGGCCGGGAGGGGGGGAAATGGTGCTGGGTCCGGCATGTGTGTGCTTGTGTGCATGCACTTGCCCACGCGGGCACGCATGCGCACAATGCCCACCATTGTGCGCATGCATGTGCGTGTGGGGGGAGCCATTTTGGAAGGCCCAACGATGCCAGTGCCATTGGGCATTCCGAAATGGCGCTCTGAGTCGCGTGTGCATATGCATGATGCCAGATGCCATTTTGGAAGGCTCAACGGTGCCGGCATCGTGCGAATTCGCATGGCGCTGGCACCTTTGGGCCTTCCAAAATGGTGCCCCACATTGTGCATATGCGGGCGCAAGCGTGGGCGCCATTTCGGACGCCAAAATGGCACCCACGCTCGCGCGCAGCACAGCAGTGGCAAGCATGCAGTGGCGGCGGTGGCAGTGGCGGCGGCAGCAGGACCAGCCACGGACCGGCCCCAAGGCCTCGGCAGGCCAGACCCAGCCCATGGGCCGTAGGTTTCCGACCCCTGTCATATATCATGCTCAATATTCTGCAACATAGACTCCAACCATACATGGAAAGAGAGATCCCAAAGGTCTAAGCAGGGTTCAGGGGTTCAGGAAAGGAAGAGCACTAGGGATCATATTGCAAACATATGATGGCTAATGGAGAGTGAAAAATGGGAGAAAAGAGAAAAAAATTAATTATAATTATTGTTTATTTTATTTTTATTTATTTTTTCTCTTTTCTCCCATTTTTCAGTCTTTGTTATAAGCCTCCCACCAGGAGAAAGATCAGGGCCTTGCCCTTGCCCTGGCCGCCTCAGTCACCCTGAGCCCCGTCACCCGGGCCGCCTCTCTTTCCAATAGGACGGTCCTCTCCCTGCCGGAAGAATGATCAGGGCCGACCAACCCGGTCCGCTTTTGTCAAGGCAGTACCGGGCGCCGGTGTCGCTGCTGCCACCAACCAAGAGGGCCTCTTCTGTGGCCACTCCCTTCCATGACCTGAGCCTCAGGCTCCCGGTTGCGAACTAGGCCTCAAGAAGCGAGAAAGGCAGACAAGCTCACTTAAACATCAGGAAGAACATCCTGAGGGTAATACTAGAATGAGCTGCCTTGGAGACTGGTGGAGTCTCATTCTTTGAAGGTTTTATAAAAGAGGCTGGATGGCCATTGTTGGGAATGCTTTGATTGTGTATTCCTGTTGCACTGGATGGCCCTTGTGGTCTCTTCCAAGTCTAGGATTCTATGATTCTAAGTTCCTTCAGGTTCTGACTAGAGCACATGGACAATGGCATTTCCACCACCCTTCCTGTCAGTGAGAAAGCTGAAGAAAACCAGAATCTGGACCCCAGTCACAAGTCCTTGTCACAGTCTCACTGGTTGACAAGCATGGGTTGAAAATATCATTCTCCCTTCATCCTGATCAAAAGCTGAATGGATCCCGTGCACCCAATTGGACTGCTGGGTGGCGGACAGTTGGTCCAGGAAATGTTATGTAGCTATACACACACAACTAAGTAGTCATTGTAGAAAATCAGCAGATATAATTCCTCCTGCACTGGGGGGTGGGGGGAAGACCTCCCAGCATTATGTTCTTCATATTCCCTCTCCATAATGAAATGGTATCTATGGCAAGACAGCTCAGGCCTAACTATGGTATTGCTCCCATGACATTTGTTTACATAACACTTGGTTTCAATTGGATGTTTGAGCCAATTAAGGGAATAGGCTGTCCTGGGTTTGGACTATTTTTAAAAAATTCTCTATATAGGCACTCAAGATCACATATTTCAGGTATCCAACTTTTATACTGTTATAGCAAATACAATAAATGGTCTTATTTGGTGTGAACATCCCTTTCAATCTTTTTCTGATCACAAAATATGTTACTTAATAGTAGGTCTTCACTACTCCCAATTTATAGATAGGGACAACAAGAAAGAAAGAATGACATGGTTTACCTGTCTAGTACATTTATGACTATGCTAGAATTTGTCAGGCTCAAATGAATTTCTCCAGTCATTGATCCTATGTATATTGAACCTATGTGAACAAGAAAGAACACAGAGGCCCTGAGTGACATTGTTATTCTTCCATACAACATAATCTCGAGATTAAGGCTGTAATCCCAAAGTATCTTTTCTTGGATATTGGGCCTGTTGATATCAGTTGCCCTTCCCTATTAGTCAACCTGGTTAGAAATGGAATGTGCATCAGTTGTGGAATGAAGGATTATGGGGAAAAGATACGTGTGAGTGACCTTCAGGTATTCTCTTTTCTGTTGCTCAGTTACTTCACCTCTAAAGCAGAGGTTTATGACAAGGTATTGCTTCACAACAGGACTGAAAGTCTGAATTCATTAGTCTTTGGCAAATGATTGTGATCCTGGGACTTGGGTTACTAAGGGATGCAACTATTATTTTGGTCTCAAGTGGCAATTCACAGGTTCATTCAGATAGCAGGTAAACAAAAGAACTCTGACAGATTGACAGGCAAATGTTTCTGGCATAGAGATTAGTTTAGAGTTTAAGGACCCCTTCAGGGCACCCTCCAAAGATCTTCATATCCCAGGCTACTATTTTTCCTTGTCTCTATAAAACACCTTTTAGCATCCAGGTCTATGCACACTACTGTTTAGAGCTACTGTTGGCCATTACTAATTCATATTGTAAAGTGTTTTCAGACAGCACGAAAAAAGAGAGGCCAATTTAACAACCCAGCTATATTCTGCACTGTGTGATAAAGCAACCAAAATGAGAGCCAAGAGTGCTGAAATTACACCTTGGGCTGTGCTTCGTCTGTTACAATGACATTTGGCCATCCAAAATGAGGTAGCAAAATTTTATATAGATAGTGCATTAACGTCTGCAAGGTGCAGAAAGTGCTCAGCAGAAAAAGAAAAGGTAGTGGTGTGTGTGTGTGTGTGTGAGAGAGAGAGACCCTTAAGAAGTTCAAAGCTACATATTTTGAAAGAAACTACATGAGAATATTTGATATATGAACAGAATGTGAACAGAAAATTTGCAGTATGAGCCAAATGAAGGATTTCACAAATAATGGAACTAACACATTCTGTTTTGACAAATATTAATACTGATAAATATCTGAATTTTTGTGGGGCAGGCATTGTGTGTGTGTGTGTACATTCATGTGTGTGCATGCTGAAGGAGAAGCAGCTCTTTCTTAAAATATTGTGGGAAAATAGACTGATATTACATTGGGCTGATTGTATTCAGAAACATGGGCAAATCCACAAACTACAGTTCAGAAGAACAATCTTGTACCTCATTGGCCCTCAGTTCTGTTTTCTATGAGCTGTTCTATATTTGAGGGCTAGAAAATCCAGCCCTGTATTAGGGCCATACAGGATGCCTGGATTCCTGTACTGCCGGCTCTCTTTATCCATGGATAATTTATCCACGGATTCAAGCATCCATGGTTTGAAAACGTTTTATATATAATATAATATAATATAATATAATATAATATAATATAATATAATATAATACAATATAAGCACATGCACACACACACACACTAAAGAGCAAATTTTGATTGGAAATTAAATATAGTGGCATAGCAAAATGGTTCTTGGAAAGGGTCTGATTCCTTGGAAAGGGTCTGTCTTCTGGGACCATGGTTTGAAGCCACTCTTCTTACTACAGACTCTTCTTACTACAGGAGCATGTGAGCCAGGCCTATTTGAGGCCTGCCTCAAATCTTGTGAGGGGAGTGCCTCTCATGAGATTTCTGAGTTCACATGAGATCTGAAATCTCATAAGGGCTTGGAACTTTCACACGAGGTCCTCCTCTCACAAAATTTAAGATGGACTTCATATTAATGAGTCCAACCAATTGTGTTTGTTAGCTTTGTGAAGTGACCTACTGACTGTAGTTATTTGCTGCACTGCTCTGCCAGTTATGGGAGCTGGAATTATAACCTCCTGTGGTCTAGTGGGACATCTTTTCAGCAACAGCTGTAGTCCCTTTCAGTGATAGTCACACTCTTCTTCAGCGAGATGACCAGACATCACCTAACTAATCCCAGAAGTCAGTGTAGAGAACTGAGAGAATGGAGGAGTTTTGTAAATGACTCGATATCCATGCCACCATGACACCGTAATAGGTGTGAGGAAAAAAGCAGCACTTATACTGTGAAATGCACAAGAAAGCAACCAACCCTGATTTCAAATGCAGTATCACTTTTATGGATGATCAACTCTTATGATTCTATGTCACATGACATGCCTGTCAAATCTAATATGATCATATGATGTGCATTTCTTGTCAATTAAAAAATCATAGGGTTGGAAGAGACCTCAAGGGCCATCCAGTCCAACCCCATGCCATGCAGAAATACACTATCATAGCACTCTTGACAGACAGCCATCCAGTCTCTGTTTAAAAACTTCCCAAGAAGGAGTCTCCACATCATTATGAGGCAGCGTATTCCACTATTAAAAAGGTCTTGCCACCAGCAAGCTCTTCCTAATATTGAGGTGGAATCTCCTTTTGTTAGAAACTTATGCATTCTCTTTCCACTCATTATATAGATAGGGATTCCTATTTAGGTCTCTCTCCCTTTAAGACTAACTGTCTACCTCACAAGGTTCTAAACCAGGGGTAGGCAACCTTTCCCCTTTAAGGGCCGAGGGACTTTAGCTCCCAGAATCCCAGGAGCTATTGGCCAACATGGGACTATTGGCCAACATGGCTGAGGCTTCTAGGAGCTGAAGTCCCTCGGCCCTTAAAGGGGAAAGGTTGCCTACCCTTGTTCTAAACTGTCAGTCTTACAATCAGTTAGAATGTGAGTCTGACTGTTAGTCTAACATGTTTAACATGTCTCTTTTCCTTTCTTCCTGCTGTCTAAAAGATGGTGAGATTTATCTCTCTTTACTCAAACCATTTCTAGTTCGATTAGGTTTTAGTTATTTTATGTAAATATTTATTAAAGGCATTATTTTTTTCTTTTTTAAACTACAAATTACATGTTTGTCACTCTTTGGAGTAAGTCCTTATTCTTTAGGAAGACCGATTTAAAATAATAGTCTGACCCACACTTTTGTTGATCTGCTGATGAAAGCTGAACTCTAACAAATTTAATTTTCATACCTGCATATTTTTGTTTTCCTTAGCACTGAGCATTGAGCCAGAACAGTTAAAGTGGTCTCAATCCGCATTATTTCTGGCAGTCTGTAAAGGCCCTTAATCCTTTCTCATTCACTTTGAACATTGCCAGACTGGATTACCTCACCCATGCAATCTCACACCTTTGCCCTGCAGCTAGTTTTATACTTAAACCCCCCTGGATTTTCCCCCTCGGTGTTGCTTGTTTGGAATTCATGGGGACACTACATCACTGTGCTCTCTACTCTAGGTACTGGCACCTCCATTCAAACCAATATTCTTGGAACGGTTGTGTCTCACGCCACATCACTCAGTTGGATTCTGGAGAAAGCCTCATCTGTAGTATCACCCATAGTTCTGTCTCAACCGTCTTTTCCAAGCTAACCCCTGATTTTCTGAGCCTTGAATGAGTGTGCATATGTATGTGAATTGCTGTGTGATTTTCCCCTATAATAAATAATATTTTAATTGGTGAATTCTGTCTCTACATCAGTTCTTAGATCCATCAGACTTTTGGTATACACGTGGGAGATGGTCTCGCAGGGTCTTTGTAGCTGACCTCCTCTCAATTTGAGCTAAATAAAATTCCCCATAATAGACTTTTGGCTACACTCTTCTGGACACACACCAGCTTGTCAACATCCTTTTTGAACTGTGGTGCCCAGAAACAGGGTGTACTCTGCTCACTTGCTTCAGAACTCTATAGCAACTTGAACCTGGACTCAACTGCTATTTGCTCCCTATGGCTTTCTTCACTTGCTATGTAAGTGCTTTTGGAAATAGGGGAACATGCAGGGTGGGTGCTCCTCATAGAGGAGACAGAGGACCCCTCTCCCCCACTGGGATCATGTATCAGTTGACTGTTCCACAGGAGTCAAGATGATGATCATACCTCAGGGTCCTGAGATTCTCTGTACCACCTATGAATTGGAGGGAAAAAAAAACAAGGCTTCTAATTTACAACCCTAATCATACTGGGTACAATGAGTTTGTTCCCGGTGACTGGGAAGGAGACACACACATGTATACCCAAGTGAGCCCTCAAGCATTCTGACCCTGAGCTCCCTCCTCTCAATGTGGGGTGCTCTGGAATAGTTCCTGGGAACCCTCTGCCAGGGGGCCATGATATATTTGATGGATACTGGAGGCCAGCCCAACTTGGACATTGTGAATGGTAGTGCTGTGAGCCAGATGCATGGAGTGAATGGTAGAATTGCCATGGAGGATGTTGTCCAATGCCTCAAAATAGGAGTGACTGTGCCATTGTTACTGCATCCATTGTGATCACACATCTCAATATTTCTATTGTTTTTCATCCTACATTTTCTCACTGTCCTGTTGTGTCCTTTGGCTCTCATCTGTTTAGCAGCCCCCTCAAACCCAGAAATGTTCTGGTGTGACTCACAGAGTTCTTCCTGTATGATCTGTTCCTCTCAAATGGCAATGAGGTCAAATGTTTCTATTCTGATCCAAAGACTCCTCTGCCTCTTTTCCCATGTCTTGGTGGGGCTTTGGACATCCTATTATGTGGAGGCATGCACAACTAATAGCAATATTGGTATGTGCTTCTACAAACAACTGGTGTGAATGCAAAGGTGAATGAAATGGTGATGAAGAGACAGTTGAAAAGTGAAATTTTCCACTCAAATATGGATTAAATCTTCACATTTTCCCCTTCCAAATTAAAGCCCTGAAGTGATGGAAAGGCCTGAATGTGGCCCAAATAATCTGGTACATCACATGGACAGATTGCAGTAAAAATGAGATGAGATCATTTTATTTGGCCTGTGTAGACAAACCTTTCAACTCTGGAGATCAGGGTTCAATTCCCTGCTCAGTCATGGAAACTCAGTGGGTGACCTTGGGTGAATGACACACTCTCAGACCCTGAAAATCCCATGATAGGTTTGCCTTAGTATCACAATACATAGAAAATGAGCTTATTGCACACAAAAACAATAAAATCATTATTTCCCCCCAGGATTTCCTTTACAATTTCTTTTCTAAAACTTTTGTATAATTAATAATTTTTGCTTTGCAATGGCTCTGGTCCTTCCTCTTGGGAAAGTGCCAGAGGGTGCTGCTCGGGGACACTAATTCCAGTAAGAGGGAGCTCACTTGTGGGGTCCCTCAGGGAGCTATTTTGTCCCTGATGTTATTCAAAATTTATATGAAGCTGCTGGGTGAGATTATACGGAGTTATGGTGCTGGGTGTTATCAGTATGCTGATGACACCCAAATCTATTTCTCTGTGTCTCATTTGTTGGCCTCAAATTCTAATGGCATCTCTTCTCTCAATGAATGTCTTTGAGTGGTAATGGGCTGGATGAGGAAAAACAGATTGAAACTAAATCCAGACAAGATGGAGGTGCTCACGGTAGTAGCCCCGAAACCAAGAATTGGGTTGCAACCTCCAGTCCTGGATGGGGTCACACTCTCCTCCAGTGACTGTGTTCACAGTCTGGGGATGCTCCTTGACTCACCACCCCTGATGACAAATCAGGTAAATGCGACGGTCAGGAGCGCCTGTTATCAGCTTCGGCTGATATGCCAGCTGTGCCCTTTTCTGGAAGTAAGCGATCTCGAGACTGTTGTGCACGCATTGGTAACCTCACGCCTTGACTTCTGTAATGCGCTCTACATGGGGCTACCCTTGTGCTTAACTCGGAAATTACAGCTGGTACAAAATATGGCAGCCAGACTGGTGTTGGGAACATCTAGGAGGGACCACATTACTCCAGTTTTGAGGTCCCTCCACTGGCTGCTTATCAGCTTCCGGGTCCAGTACAAGGTGTTGGTTATTACCTTTAAAGCCCTAAATGGCTTGGGTCCAAGCTATCTCAGGGACCACCTCCTCCTATATAATCCTCCCCGCGCTCTCCGGTCCTCTGGGAGGAATCTGCTGCAGCCACAAAAATCGAGGCTTGCGGCTACCTCCCAGAGGGCTTTTTCAGTTTTCATCCCCAAACTCTGGAACAGCCGGTCGGATGAGATCCGTCAGTTAACATTGTTAGACAGCTTCAAAAAGGCTGTCAAGATGGATCTCTTCTGACAGGCCTTCCCAGATTAATCATCCCAGCCTAGGATATTATGACCCGCAACTGTTCCTCACGTGGCCCCATCTTTAGATGGATGAGAAACTGTTAGAGGCTAAAATCGGGTGTTGTATTGTGTTTTTATTGTTTATATTGTAGTTTTAATTATTGTGGGATTTAATACTGTTTTAAGGGGGGGAGGGATTGCTTTTTTGATATTTGTGATTTTAATTATGTAACCCGCCTTGATTGGATCCCCAAATAGGTGGGGTATAAATAATTTATTATTATTATTATTATTATTATTATTATTAAATATGCGCCCTTCTCCCAAACTGTTCAATGTAAGTTTGCCTCTCCAAAAATAATGTTCAATTTAAATAACTGTGTTACTCTAATGAAGTGAACAAGATGAGATCTTATAAAGATGTCTGTTTCACATTAATACAAATAAGCTTTATTGCCCCTTAAGGGAAGTAATTCTTTGCTAATTTTGTTCTTAAAGGACATAACAAGGAATTTTAACAATTTTCTTCCTTCTGAAAAAAGTCTTAAGAAAACTGCAGTTTTCAAAGATTATTTACAGTTTGGCACTTATTGTGCGCAAAAATTTATTGTGGTTTTTCTGTACAGAAAACAGATTTTTTTGCATAGAATATTCTCTTCTGTGCAGAAATTTGTGAGTTTTTTTTTAAAAAGTAAAATACTATAGCTGATAACTTATTCTGAAAAAAAGTGCACATTTTTCCACAGTATAGAAAATATTATTCACAAAAAATCAGATTTTCTGTATAGAAAATGCCAAGATTTACTAAAACTAACCCCCCCCCCAAAACCCCAAAAACACATTTCAAATATTTTTGGGGAATATTTTCAAATACCCTTTCCATCGCTATTGCACCTATTGCAAACAAAAAAGATTTCCACTGGAACATCCAGTTTTGAATGTAACTAGTGGCAACTCCTTCTGGAGGAATATAGATTATAAAAATCTATGGCAGGGGTAGGCAACCTTTCCCCTTTAATGGCCAAGGGACTTCAGCTCCCAGAAGCCTCAGCCATGTTGGCCAATAGTCCCATGTTGGCCAATAGCTCCTGGGATTCTGGGAGTTGAAGTCCCTCGGCCCTTAAAGGGGAAAGGTTGCCTACCCCTGATCTATGGAATGCCCTTAAGGACATGGGAATGCCAACACATCTGACTGATCAATAGAAATGGGGACTGCAGTCAGGAAATCAGAAGAAGACTAAGGAAGGTGGCTATGAAAGAACTAGAAAATATTCTAAAATGCAAAGACATACAGCTCAGCACAAAAGTTAGAATCATACAAGCCATTGTATTCCCTGTTACCATGTATGGGTGTGAGAGCTGAACAGTTAAAAAAATATTAGGAAGAAAATCAGCTCATTTGAGATGTGGTGCTAGAGAAGAGTGCTGAGGATCCCATGGGCATCCAAAAGGACAAACAACAAGTGGGTCCTAGAGCAGATAAAGCTGGAAGCCTCCCTAGAAGCCAAGATGACCAAACTGAGGCTGTTGTACTTCAGACACATCATGAGAAGGGAGGACTCATTGGAAAAGACAATAATGCTGGGAAAGGTGGAGGGAAGTAGGAAGAGAGGAAGGCCACATGCTAGATGGATGGACTCTATTAAGGAGGTCATGGGTATGGAATTGCAGGAATTAAACAGAGCAGTGGAAGACTTGGAGATGTCTCATCCACAGGGTTGCCATGAGTTGAGATCTACTCGAAGGCAGTTAACAACAAAAAATAGAGTGTAGTGAACACTTTGCTCAGTCCCTTCCAAATCTGTTGTGATTTAGAGGTTGGCCCATGCCTTTCATCTTAAACATTTTATATTCTTTGCATATTTCTACTTTATTCTAAAGGGTGTGGGATCCTTCTCATTTTTAAAATGTCAAAATGTACCTTTCAGGGCAGGGTTGATATTTTTTGGCAGATGAATGTGCTGGGAAAATTTGCACAGCAATTTCCTGTGCTATATCTGGTCTCTTGATCAAATAAAGGATTTGATTCCCTGAGGGGTGTTGTCAAGCTGACAGCTTTCACCGGCATAAAATTGATTGCAAGCCACTCCCAATCCCAACTACTTTCTATGATGCACCTTGAAGACTGCTATGAGACAGAGTTTGGGAGAAATAAATCTTGCAGGAATTGGTCTCTGTTCCTTCTTTTATTTCATGTTTCCTAGTTTGTTGAGGGTGTAGCTTTGGAGAGAAAACCATACCATCCAGCTCTTGAGTCAGTTTCTGGTAGTCTTCACAAGGTGCTTTACCTAGCAATAACCTCTTTTTCCCAGCATTACATAAGCAGTACCTGAATACAGCACATTATTGAAGGTCAATCACACACACATTTTCCTCCCAATTGAAAGCAACATTAGCTATGAGAAAACTATTCTGTTGTGGCAGTGCTCTATCATGTGAAATACATGTGGTAGTCAGAAGAATATTCCAGCCTTTTAATATAGCAGTTGTTAGAACAGGAGGGTCTAGGGGCCAGATTTCTGCAATGGGACCTGCACAGGCAACAAGAATTGCCAGAAAACAGAATGAAAAACCCCAAAGTGCTCAGAAGTCTACTTCTGGTTTTGATTTTTTTTTATTATGCTAAATAGTGTGTGTGTGTGTTTTGATTTTTTTAATTATGCTAAATAGTGTGTGTGTGTGTGTGTTTCACAATGTATTTTAACTGTGAATAATTGTTCTTGGAGGCTTCTAGGAGAGAATTATTTTGAAGAAGATGTGAGGCAAATATGTGGCCCTTCAAATGTTCATAGAATCATAGAGTTGGAAGAGACCACAAGGACCATCCAGTCCAACCTCCTGCCATGCAGGAACTCACAATCAAAGCATCTCTGACAGATGGCCATCCAGCCTCTGTTTAAAGACCTCCAAAGAAGGAGACTCCATCACACTCCAAGGGAGTGTGTTCCACTGTCGGAACAGCTCTTACTGTCAGGAAGTTCCTCCTATGTTTAGGAGAATCTCTTTTCCCATATCTTGTATACATTGTTTTGTGTCCTGTTCTCTGGAGCAGCAGAAAACAAGCTTGCTCCAGCCTCAATATGACACCCCTTCAAATCCTTAAAAGGGCTACCATGCCACCACTTAACCATCTATTCACTCTGGGAAGCGGCAGATCGGGGCCGCGGCTATCCCATGCCATGGCCCCGATTCTCTCTTTTGCTGCCCTGAAAAGAGCAAAACACTGCCCTAAGAGCCAGCGCGTGGCTCTTCTTTGCCCTTTCCAGCACAGCACGCCAGCAAGCTGCACTGGGAGGGCGTCCTGATGCCATGCATCGGCGTGGAGTTGGGGTGGGCAGTGTGTGGCTGCCCCACCCCATCTCTGCCTTCAGGCCGGCCCAGAGACCCTTCTCCAGGTTAAACATACCCAGATCCCTAAGTCTCTCCTCATAAGGCAGACTCTTCACCATTTTGGTCATCCTTCCCTGGACACGCTCCAGTTTGTCAACATTCTTTTTGAATTGTGGTGCCCAGAACTGGACGCAATATTCTAGATGAGGCACTATTACTTCACAATCTAGACACTATACTTCTATTGATGCAGCCTAGAATCACATTGGCCTTTTTAGCTGCTGCATCACACTCATATTCAACTTGTGGTCTACTAGGACTCCTAGATCTCTTTCACATGTAGTGTTGTTAAGCCAGGTGTTCCCTATCCCATGTCTATGCATTTCATTTTTTTCTTCCTAAGTACAGTACCTTACATTTCTCCCTGCTGAAAATCATTTTGTTAATTTTGGCCCAGCTTTCTATCTATTCAGGTCATTTTGAATTTTGATACTCTCCTCTGGGGTATTAGCCACTCCTCTTAATTTGGTGTCATCTGCAAATTTGATAAGCATGCCCTCTATTCTTTTCTCTGTTGGACTCCAGCGCCTATTTTCTCCATCCAGTGTAGCTAATGGGAGATGGTAGTGGGTACAGTAGTCCCAGGACATCTGGAGAGCCACAGGTTTCCTAGTTCCTGATATAGAACTATTTTGTGGGCCTAATCTCATTGTGACAGTGGACAGAATTTACTAACACAGTTTGGAATGTGCAACCACCTTAGTTATATAGATTTTTAGATTGTAAAAATAGTAAAATAGAAATAGTTAAAGAATTCCCATACCTGGGATCAAACATTGATTGAAATGGGGACTGCAGTCAGCAAATCAGGAGAAGATTAAGAATGGGGAAAATGGCTATAAAAGAACTAGAAAAAAGATCCTAAAATGCAAAGACATACAACTCAGCACAAAAATTAGAATCATACAAGCCAGAGATTCCCTATTACCATATATGGATGTGAATGCTGGAGAGTTAAGAAAGATGATTGTAAGCCTGAGGGCAGGGAACCATCTAATTAACCATTTGTAAGCCACTCTGAGAGCCTATGTAGCTGAAGAGTGGGGTAAAAATACTCCAAATAAATAAATAAATAAATAAATAAATAAATAAATAAAGCTATGTAATAACAACAACAACAACAACAACAACAACAACAACAACAACAACAACATTTATTTATATACCGCCCAATGGTTGCCCAATCAGGGCGGTTTACAACATAAAACACAATTACAATAAAGAACAATTCCCCCCCTTAAAACATTATTAAACAAATAACATGATTAAAATCCATTAACAATTAAAACAGAATAGAATCATAATAATTAAATGATTAAAACAGGGGTAGGCAACCTTTCCCCTTTAAGGGCTGAGGGACTTCAGCTCCCAGAAGCCTCAGCCATGTTGGCCAATAGTCCCATGTTGGCCAATAGCTCCTGGGATTCTGGGAGCTGAAGTCCCTCGGCCCTTAAAGGGGAAAGGTTGCCTACCCCTTGATTAAAACATTCCACAATACTCCATTATTACGCTTCCAGGGGAACCATGGTTCAAAATGTTGCTGAGGGAAGAGGGGGCAGCCCAGGGCCGGGACAATTTAGTCCGGAAAGGCCTGCCAGAAGAGATCTGTCTTGACAGCCTTTTTAAAACTGTCCAAAGATGTTAATTGATGGATCTCATCCTGCAGGTCATTCCAGAGCCTGGGGGGACAACAGAAAAGGCCCTCTGGGAGGTGACAGATAGCCTTGATCTTTGGGGCTCTAAGAAATTCCTCCCAGAGGACCAGAGCGCGAGGGGAGGATTATACGGGAGGAGGCGGTCTCTGATATAACTTGGACTCAAGCCATTTAGGGCTTTAAAGGTAATAACCAACACCTTGTACTGGGCCCGGAAACCAATAGGCAGCCAGTGGAGGGACCTCAAAACCGGAGTGATGTGGTCCCTCCTAGATGTACCTGAAACCAGTCTGGCTGCCATGTTTTGAACTAACTGTAGTTTCTGAACCAGGCACAAGAGTAGCCCCATGTAGAGCACATTACAGAAGTTGAGGCGGGAGGTTACATGCACAACAGTCTCGAGATCCCTTACTTCCAGAAAAGGGTGCAG
>CM034701.1:37357313-37372049 GCA_020142125.1 Phrynosoma platyrhinos
CCTGAGGGACCCCACAAGTGAGCTCCCTCTTACTGGAACTACAATCCCTGAGCAGCACCCTCTGGGACCTTCCCGAGATGAAGGACCAGAGCCACTGCAGAGCAGTGCCCCCAATACCTAACCCCCTCAGGTGGCTCATAGTATTTCCCATTCTGATCCTCTCCCACTTACAACAGTGGTCTTTTCCTACTCTCTCCTGTGACTGATCCTTGGTACAACAGTCAGAAGCATCTTCCCCCTTGCATCAATTTCCCCTTTGCAAATCAGCCAGTTGAATGTGGATATTACCTGGGTTTTAGGTGGGATACCGTTGGACGGTGGCATTGGTGACATTTTGCATGTGGTAGTACCTGGTTGCATCCCGTAATAGAATTCAAAACAGCAGTAGTAAGACAATTTATTTTGTAATGCTATAAGCTCCTCAATGTGTGTGGAACTGAAATGGTTAGGACAGCAGACAGGAAGACAAGGGTGACCAAGAGGGAAGCTACAGATGAAGAAAACATGTGCCAGAAATGACTCAACACAATAATATTTTAGAGACAGAGCAGGAAGGTCATAGAGATTTAGGAGTTGTTTAACTCAGGTTCCTTGATTTATATAACTCTTGCTTGATACTTGTAGTGGTAGCAAACACTACTTGAAGCCCTTTGCTTCTAGTTTTTCAAAGGCCTAGCATTGTTTCAGGCTCATGGTAAACATTCAGCAATATAATGCAATTGTTGTGTATTGTAACTCTAAACTGAAATTGAGTTGCTCCACAGTTGTTTCTGCAATCCTTTCTGGGGGCTTTGGTGTCATTCATTTTGACTTCCTCCCATACGCACCTTTTGGGGGACAGGATTTTTATTTATTTAAATTATGATCAAAAAGAGACATTCAAGAATATAATAATTATAATACTGACTGAAAACAAAAAATTGATTCAAAACATAACAAAAACAAACAAATTAAAAATATGATAAAAAACACAGCAATCCATGACTCAGGCCTGAATCTGCCTCCTAGAGTAAGCACATCGAATTAGTAGGATTTTCCTATGTGTTGACTCACCATTCAACAGTTCAATGAGTCTCCTGCAGTGGGGGGTTAACCTATAGGATTCCAGCCATAGGAAAGAACAACAGAAAAGGCACCAACCTAGTCTCCCATGAATAGAAATGCAAGAATCTGAAGGTGGGTTTTTGTAGTCATGTGCTCAGCTGGAATGGGAGTCCATCTCCAATATGTAACTGTTTAACTGTCACACCCCTTTGCATTCTTTGGGCTGTGATTAAGACACAGAAGTACTAAAATCAAGATGTTATGTATGAACCATGTTGGCTGATTGTGATGGAATTTTAATAATTTCATTGGAGGGTGCAAGTGAATCTCTGGCTCATTGTGGAGTGGTAATCAGAATACAGGGTGATTCAAAAGGAATGGTGCAAAACCAAATATGAACAGCTTTATTTTGCACTATTATTTTTTAATCACCTGCTATCAGCTATATTGTTGTTGTTGTTTTGTTGTTCTGTGCCTTCAAGTCGTTTCTGACTTATGGCAGCCCTAAGGTGACCCTGTCATGGGGTTTTCTTGGCAGGATTCTTCAGATGGGGTTTGCCACTACTATCCTCTGACACAGAGAGACTTGCCCTTACAGTATCAGCTTTACATAAACCTTATGCAAGCATTCAGTAATCTCTGTTAAGTAAATAGACAAGGAGAGGGTGTCTGCTTCTGTCATTGCTCTACTCATGTGAAAAATGACAATCAAAAGAGGAGAGCATCCACTTTGTGTGGAAGCTATATCCATGCAATTGGAAAAACCATGGTTCCCAGTTGCATAGAGAGCCTCTTTGTGTAGAGAAAGTGAAGACTGAATCCATATTTGGAGAACAATGATGATAGAGGGATGGGGCTAGTGTACACCTTCTTCAGGTATTTGTTGAGATCTTTTTTTACTGAATGTCTGACCAGGAGTACATCCACATTGCAGAAATAAAGCAGTTTGACTCCACCTTAAATGCCATGACTCCATCCTGTGGAATCCTGGGGTTTATAGTTGTGGCACCATTGCCTATACACTAGGCTGAATACCTCACCAAACTACAAATTCCAGGATTTCATAAGATAGAGCCATAACAGTTAAAGTGGGGTGAAACTAATTTATTTCTGCAGTGTGGCAATAGCCTAGGACAGGCGTAGGCAACCTTTTTGAGCCGGGGGCCGAGTTGCTGTCCCTCAGATAATTGGGGGGGGGGGGGGCAAAGCACCATAAATAAATAAATAAATAAATAAATAAATAAAATTTTTTAAAAAATTAAAAAATATGCATGCACACTCTCTCAGCCCCAGAAAAGCCATGGCAAAACCCCTGTGGAGATTTTGCCAAGAAAAATGCAAGAACAAGTAATAACAACAATAATCAATATCATCATGGCGGGTGGTGGTGGTGGTGGCAGTAGGACTGGCCTGGGGCCAGTCCAAAGTCCTCAAGGGGGCACATCTGGCCCCCAGGCCTTAGATTGCCTACCCCTGGCCTAGGAGCACAATCTAACATACTTTCAAAAATATTGGGCCTACAAATGTGAATATTGTAGAACAATGTAGTACAACATAAGCCAATTCATATTTATTTATATATCTGTATCCAAAGCTGTCCTTATAAAACTATCCAAATCTATCCTTATATGTGAAAATCCATTCTTATAGCTCTGCCCAAAGCAATTTGGGAAAACAAGAAGATGCAGAAGATACAATAAAAGCAAATCCCAAAATTAATACAGGATGGAAAATCTTGAATAAAATGGTGGAGTTAACAAATAGCCACAATAAAATTTAGGCAAATTATAAGGAAAGACTGAAGAAAAAAGAAAGTTTTAACCATTTGGCTATTTTAAGTGGCCCAGATTTTTTTCATATAAAATGCCTTCCTTCACATAATGAAGTCAGGTGCTGCTTTCTGATTAGCTCTTTACATTAGAAACTATGCAAATCCAGGATGGTGGTATGCCTTCAAGTTGTTTCCAACTTATGGAAACCCTAAAGCAAACCTATCACAGATTTCTCTTGGCAAGATTTGTTTATAGGGGGTTTCCTTCGCTGTCTGAGAGAGTATGACCTAGCTGTGATGGGATTGCCCAAGATTGGAATCAGCACAATCCCTTCACCAAAGAATGTGATGGTAGGAGGTGGACCTGAAAATTTCTTGCATACAACAGACAAAGGGAGTTTCCTTTTGGGGAATGAAACTCTTTTTGTTTGAGGAGATTCACACTGATTGTCTGGTCATTCTCTCATATCTCGTTCCATTCTTCCCTCCTGGGAAAATAATTTAACTACTGGATAAATCATTTAACTCCTGAAACACTGCACCACGATCCATTTCTTGCTATAAATACATGTGCCTGAACAAGAACAATTTGGTCTCTTTGAAACCAAGCAGAACCTCTGTTTGGTTTCAGCTGGACACTTCAGTAGCCAGCCATCCCACATGTTGCAGACAGCTACTGAGCCACCCTCATTCCACTAATTTCACAATTGGAGCTATGCTTCAGGATAGTAGTGCATCTTTACATCCCTGCAACTCGCTATCTTTTACTGCCTTTGCATGATTAGTTCTTGTGTGTGTAAGAGAGTGTGCTTAGCATGTGTGTTGATTCCTCCTTTAATAAATAGACTAAACTAATTTGGAACAAATTTCTGGAGTTCTTTGGGTTTGGAACTGGTATACAAAGGCTTAAGATCTCAGCTTTACATTACCAAAACCCACAGTGACATATAAAGCAAGATATTAATCTGTGCAGTAGTGGGTGACACCCCAGGAGAAGGGACACCTGATGGGGCACTCCTGCCATTAATCCCCTCACAGTTTTTCTATGGCAGCAGACATCTCCCTATGAGGAGACTTCCACCACCATGGTGAGGGAGAGAGCTGAGAGCATCTCTTTTGGCTTTGCTGTGGCAATGGAGGCCTCCTCACTAGGAGATCTCTGCCACCATAGGGATGGAGAGGGCTGAGAGTGTCCTTTTGGACACAGCCCCCCAGCCCCCCCACAGTGGGCAGGAATGGGGAGGCCACTAAATCTGTGTACTGTGGACCAGATTAACATAAGGGATGATGCAATTATTCAAACTGGGTATACTTAACAATGGAAGTACTCCTGCTTGATATACTGTACACCAAATGTGATATAGGTAAGCCCCCTTGAGTTGATCATTTCCATGCTTTCTTTCCACCGTGACATCCACTCTTTCCCCTTCCCCAACCCCCAAACTATTTTGTTATAAGGAAGGACAAGCAAATAATAGACAGCAAAGTTGGAGTTTGGGCAAGTTACCTTTTTTGGATTATACTTCCCAGAATCCTCTATCCAGCATAGCCACTGTATGGTTGAGATAGACAAGAAAAAGTTCCACCCATGGAATACTATCTTTATCCTAATATGTCCTATATCCACAGCTACTGCCATACTCACTGTATTGTTACTCTAAAGTTACATTGGCCTATGCAAAAGTGTGCAGGTTCTGTGTATCTGCAGCTCCATAGAACAGGACCCAGAGCAACACAGTCACACTACAGCAGGGGTAGGCAATCTTTCCCCTTTAAGGGCCGAGGGACTTCAGCTCCCAGAAGCCTCAGCCATGTTGGCCAATAGTCCCATGTTGGCCAATAGCTCCTGGGATTCTGGGAGCTGAAGTCCCTCGGCCCTTAAAGGGGAAAGGTTGCCTACCCCTGCACTACAGGAACAGAGGTTCCACCTCAACATTAGGAATAACATCCTGACAGTAAGAGCTATTTGACAGTGGAACATGCTTCCTTGGAATATGGTGGAGTCTCTTTCTTTGGAGGTTTATAAATGGAGGCTGGATGGCCATCTTTTAGGGTGCTTTGATTCTCTGATTCTCTGATTCTAATGCTTACCTCTTAGAAGTGGAGCCACTGAGAACATATATGCAGTCATATGAGGAATACAGTATGATGTATTCTCCCTGCGTTTTCAAAAAGTATACATTTAAGTACAGATTTTTAAAAAGTACTTTTGCACACATTTTCCCGATTGACTAAAGTACATGCATGTTTTTTCAGCTGTATGCATTTTAGCAAGCACATATGGTTCTTGGTTCATTTTGTCTCTCTGAAACACATCATAAGCCTTGCAACTGTGCAAATGTATGAAGCCAAGTGGGATTTACCTTATAAAAATTCCCCAGAGGCATGAAATGAATACTTATGTCAAGTATTTTAGTCCAAACAAAATCCTTCTCCATTCCTGCTTCCCATCACTTTGTGTTGAACTTTGAAGGGGGAAGGAATCTGCTGGACAGTAGATTGCACCAAAGCCTTGTCATTTCACAGCTCTTTTCTTTTCTCTGCTCCTTAGGATTCTGAATTGACAAACATTTACATTGGACTCTCTGCAGGGATAGGATGTCCAGTGTGGTGAAAGGTCATTGTGCACACCAAAAGACTGCACTGAGAACTTCAATTTTCCTTTCATTCCTCTCTTTTTATTGTCTTGTTACTCTCTTCTGAATAGACGAACAGAATCTACATCTGAACTGTGCTGAAGAGTCTGGCTCAGGACCTGAAAGAAGGAATTCCAAAACCACTATTATGTCTTTGGAAGTAAAACAGTGTGAACACAATGGTCAAACTGAACCCACAATTCAAGGATACATATATTGAGTTGGAAGAACAAAGTGAATCCATCATAAGGTTAATGCTGCCTTCACTGTCTCTCTGCACCCCTGGAAATGTCCAGATGCACATATTTTGAAGTGAAACAGAGCAACACAATGGTCAATTTGTCCTTCTGGTGGTGCAGCATTTTGATATAGGAACAGATTTTCACAATTGACTTCCTTTTCTGGCAGTGGGTTTCTTGACATCCGTAACCACACAGAAAGGCAATTGAAATACTGTTTTGGCTTGGAAACCCACAGAGCTGGCAATGAACTGAGCATGGACTGGGAACAGATTCTGAAATAGAGGCTTCATATATATCCTGGGGTATTTGTCCAGCAGCTTCTAACTAGACAAGAGAGAAAAGAAAAATAAAAAGAAATAAAAATAAAAAATCCTTACAAGGTATGCTGATAAAGAAATAGGGTTAGGGACGCAGGGTTAAGGAAAATGCTTGGAAAGAGCATCCCAAACCAGCAATGGCTACTACAATGATTGCAGACACGTGTGGTAGTGACTGCTTCCAAACCAGTATGTATGCATTTTCCTTCATTAACACAATTGTGGCATGTGATAATCTCACAGGTATCTGTCAACTCCCAGAGCCAGCCCTGGCTGTGGCACAGGGACTTTGATAATTACTTCTTGAAGACAGAGAAGGTAACTCCCAGCTCTGGAGCACAGTGTACATCATCATCAGCTCAAAAAGCAAGCAAGAGCCTTTCCAAAGCAGGATGAGGAGTGGCAAATCCGCCATCTTAGCACACCTATCAACTGAACTGATTACCTCAGCAAAGGCTAATGGCAGATCTGTCCCTGCTTAAAAAATAAGTGCCCATAACTAGACACAATAACATCATGGAATCATAGAATCATAGAATTTGAAGAGATCTCAAGGGCCATTCAGTCCAACCCCTGCCATGCAGGAACACACAATCAAAGCACCCCCAACAGTTGTCCATTCAGCCTCTGTTGAAAAACCTCCAAAGAAGGAGACTTCACCACTCTCTGAGGCAGTGTATACCACTGTCAAACAGCTCTTACCATCAAAAAGTTCTTCCTAATGTTAAGATGGATTTCCCCCCCTGTAGTGTGAATCCATGTCCTACCCTCTGGAGTAGCAGAAAGCAGGCATGTCCATCCTCAATGTGACATCCTTTCAGATATTTAAACAGGGCTATCATGTCACCTCTTAACCTTCTCTTCCCCAGGAAAAATATACCCAGCTCCCTAAGCCAATACTCATAGCACATGGTTTCCAGATTTTTCACCATTTTAGTTGCCCTCCTCTGGACACACTCCAGCTTTTCAAACCCCCCCTTGAATTGTGATGCCCAGTACTGGACACAGTATTCCAGGTGAGATCTAACCAAAGCTGAATAGAGTGGTACTATTACTTCCCTCAATCACACTATACTTCTATTGATGCAGCCTAGAATCATAATTGATTTTTTAGCAGCCACATCACACTGTTGACTCATATTCAGCTTGTGGTCTACTAAGATTCTCAGATCCCTTTCACGTGTAGTGTTGTCAAGCCAAGTGTCATTCATTCTATATCTGTGCATTTTATTTTTTTTTTCTGCCTAAAAGTAGTACCTTATATTTCTCCCTCCTAAAATTCATTTTGTTCTAATGTGTTAAGGTGATTTTTAATTCTGATCTTGTCCTCGGGGGTATTAGCTACCCTTCTAATGTGGTATTATCTGCAAATTTGATAAGCATGCCATTTATTCAATTATCTAAGAGAGAAAGATGTTGAATAGCACTGGGCCCAGGACAGAATCCTGTGACACTCCACAAGTCACTCTCTCCAGGATGAAGAGGAGCTCTTGGTGAGAACCCTTCGGGCTTGGTCATTCAATCAATTACAAATCAACCAAAGAGTTGCATTGTCTAGTCCACATTTTGTTAGCTTTTTTGCAAGAATGTCACAAGGGCCCTTGTCAAAGGCCTTATTGAAATCAAGATACACCACACTCACAGAATTCCCTTCATCTACCAAGACTGTAACTCCATCTGAAGTTTTAAAGCCAGCCAGTCACAAAGGTGGCTGCTGGAAACAGCCTGGAGCCTTTCTCTGTCATCGTCTCCAGCCTTACCTTTTGGTGGAGGGCAGTGGTTATGCTGGGTTGCTATTCTGTACAACTGCATCCATTTTCTTCCTTTTTGGTGAGTAGTGACAGCCTGAAGTGTCAGCTAGTGAGTGGATAAGTAAGCAAGCAGCCTCAGCTCTCTTCCACCTTCATCACACATTGAGGCTTGTGGTGCAATGGAAGACACTGAGAGATTTTGGACCACCTCATTATGAATTATACAGACAAGTGGAACAATGAAAATTGTTCACCTGCTTGGGCCATCAGATGCTGATGGCCCAGGTCACACCCTGAAGCAAACAAATCCTATGAAGAGCTGAAGAAATTAGTGTGTTTAGCTTGGAGAAGATAAGACATGCAGGAGAACATGGTACAAGGACATCGTAATACTCTGAATACTAGAGTGGCTATAACACAGAAGAAAGCAAACAGTTCTTTAAAAAGGATTTGACAATGGAGGCCATTTTTTGGAATGAGTGGGCACTCCTTCTTGAGGTCTTCAGGGAGAGGTAGGTTAACTCTCTGCAATAGATACACTAGTGCTTGGTTTCCTGCATCAAAGGAGTTAGATCCCTTGTGAGACCCCTCCAAGTCTTAATTCTTCCCTCTGAAATATGATAGGCCCTGTTGGAGTTCCGCATCCCTACCACCATTTTACGCTGAGTGTTGCATATCTATTAGTGTGGGATGGTTTATTGTAGGAAGGTGGTATACAATAAATCAGTGATGATGATGGTTGTTGTAGATCTTCCTGTACACCATGTTGCTATATGTGGGATCTTCTAATGAAATTCAATGTCAAATTCAGCAAGGCATGTTCTCTACTCCAGCCACTGCACAATTTATATCTCAGCAAACCAAATGCAGGCTGCCAACTACATATGCAGTCCACCCACAGCTCAATAAACCAACTTCTACAGCCTGCAAAAACAAGGGGCCTTCCAATGAACTGGCAAGACCAAATATATGGCTGAAGATGTGTTTTTGACTCAGTAGGTCATAAGTTGAAAAGAGTTTGGAAATGACCATTAGTACAAATTACAGCTGCAAAGTTACTAACAAGGGCTGGGAATATAAGACACATCTCACCAATCTGGAAGTAGCTGAGCTGGTTTCCAGTTTGTTTCTGGGCTCAGTTCAATGTGCCTCATCTGGGAAAGGGCAAATCTATGAAATTCAATTTTGCTGAATTTCTCATTTCCTAGACTGCAAGTTTGTTTTGGCTTACCTTTTCATCATTTTGCAAAGATAGCAAAATGCATTAAATAGAAGTCTAAAACTCAGGATTAAATAGAAATCTGTAACTCATAAAACAACTCAGGATTTACATTAGTAATGGAAGTACTGTAAACTGATAAATAAACCGAGAATAAAACAACTTTTCTTCAAATCAGTAAATCAAAATGAAATACCTATGTTATTCTCCCCAGCCTCTAACATATTTGGCTTTACTAAGCCATTAACTTGCATCGACTTTTAATTTTTATTTTAAAAGCTTCATTCATATTCTCATTTTCTGCCCCCATATCCTCAGATTGCATGCACTAGGACAAATGTGGAAGAGGATTTGTCCTAGTGCATGCAGTCTGAGGATGGTGGGCGCAGAAAATGAGAATATGAATTGAGCTTTTAAAATAAAGAGGCAAAGAAGCAACACACAGAGACATATACACACATCTCAAAGGCCTGAAAGAGTTTTTCCATGACCATGAAATAGTTGGCAGAGTTCATCCCTCAGCCACCACAGTAGGGAAGACAGACCATATTACAGCTGGAACCATCACAACAGCCTTTGGGTAGTGATGACAGTTTGCTGGTCTTTGTACATTCCCTCCTCTCCCATTCCCAAAAAATACCATTCCTAAATGAGGGTCAACTTTAATTTCCACATCTCACTTGGCCATTTCATTGTGCATAAATTTGTCCAAATCAAATCTCCTGGAAGGAGATCCACAGACCTTCTTCACTTGTTATCATCATTAATGTTCTCAGTTCTAGCTATGAATTCTGGTCATTGTCCTAGGCACAACTAACAGGATGTCCAAAGAATTTAGATCTCTCTAAGGCTATGCAGATAAAATTGTCTAAGCTGGATGCAAACTGGCAAGCTTAAAGACTAAAGATGCAATAAAACTGCTTAGAAAAATGAAGTAGTCATAAGATAGGTAGTGTAGTCACTTGAAAAGAAGAGGAGGAAGAAGGAGAAGGAGGAGGAGGAGGAAGAACAAGAAGATGAGGAGAATGAAGAAGAGGAGGAGGTGGAGCAAGAGAGGAGGAGGAGGAGGAAGAAGAAGAAGAAGAGGAGGAGGAGGAGGAGGAGGAATCCCTTTCTGGGATTCAGGAAGTTCAAAGAGATACAGATAAAAAAAATCATATAATTAAACCAGACAAAAATGATGCTAATTAATAGAATTAAAAGCAATTTAAAAGCATACCTATTAAAACAATAATAATGCAGCAGCAATAAAAATAATGGCAATTATGAAAAGCCTTTTCCCATAAGCAGTCATCCCCCAGGTGCTGTCAGAATAAAAATGTCTTCCCTTGCGTCCCGAAGGACATCATGGGGGAGGCTAATCTAGCCTCTCCGGGAAAAGAATTCCTGAGACTGGGAGCTGCCACTGAGAAAACCCACTCCTGTGCTCCCTCCAGATGTACTTGCAAATGTACAAAGAGATGGGTTTTCTTGCCAGGCTACAAAGCTTTGGCAGAATCATATAGGAGCATATGGACATTCAGATAAGTTGGACCCAAGCTGAATGGGTGCTAATTTCCCTTTTTTGGTGGGTGTGTTTTGCTGCTACTACTTATTTCCCCTCCGAAGTGTGTTGTGATATTTCTGCACACACATGTATTTGTTGTTGTTAACTGCCCTTGAGTTGACCTCGACTCATGTCAATCCTGTGAATGAGACATCTCTAAGACCTCCTCTCCTCCACCTCTCTGCTCAGGTCCTGCAGGCTCAGGCCTGTCTCCTCTTTGATTGTGGTCTTCCTCTCTTTCTGCTACTGTTACCCCAAGGTCTAGTCTCCCTCCACACACCCTCTTTTTTGATAGCAGTTTGACATTAAAGGGATGTTTTAGGCAGGAGGCTGACAGGACACCTCCCATGCAGAAGAAAACTAACCATGACATATAAGAATCATATTTGGAGATCCTGCTGGCTCAGCATAGGGGAAGCCTGGGCATTTAGCCAGGATAGATCAATTAAGATCAGGATCTGCATAATACCTAATCAATGTATTCTTTGACTATTTTAAGTTTCTCGTCATCTAGGATGAATTCATGTAACTCTTCTGTGGTCATTATTTTTGTTTTCTTAATGTTCAACATCAAGCTTACTTTAGCACTTTCTTCTTTGATTTTCTTCAGTAACTGTTCCAAGTCTTTGTTGTTTTCTGCTAGTAGTATGGTGTTGTTTGCCTATCTTAGGTTGTTAATGTTTTTTCCTCTGATTTTTACTTCTCCTTCAAGTCTAAACCTGCTCTGCGTATAATATTTTCTGCATACAAATTAAACAAATAGGGTGATAGAATATAGCCTTGCCTGATCCCTTTGCTGATTGGGAACCATCCTATTTCTTGTATTCTGTTCTAATGGCAGCCTTTTATCCATAGTATAGGTTACACATCAGGACAATCAAAAGTAGTGGCACTCCTATTCCTCTAAGAGCAAGCCATAGCTTTTCATGATATATGCAGTCAAAAGCTTTTCTATAATCAATAAAATACATTCAGATTTTCTTCTGGAATGCCCTGGTACAGTGGCATCACTAGGGGGATGTGGGGAATGCGGGCAGCACCAGGTGACACCCCACAAGGGGGTGACACTGCTACCTTCCTGATGCATGCCACAGTGTGCATCAGGGAAGAAGAGGGCCCAGCACCCCCTGTCCCTATCCCACTCAGCTTTACTTCTGAGCAAAGCCACACAGGACATGGGGAAAGAGGGAGCCTGGTGAGCCCCTCATCCCTGTTCCATGCATGGGTAAAGCCACATGGGACAGGGAGTTTGGTGTGTGTGCTTTTGGCTTCACCCGCAAAGCCCCCCACACACCAGGTCGCCACTGCCCTAGTATGCTCTATCATTCATCGTATGGTTGTGATGTGATCCCTAGTGCATCTTTCTTTCCTGAACCCAGCTTACACCTCTGCGGTTTCTCACTCCTTATATGGCAGGAGTGCTTGCTGCTGAATTCTGAGCATTACTTTGCTTGCATGGGAAATTAGCGCAGTGGTCCTGTAGTTGCTGCAATCTTTTGTGTGATCTATCTATCTATTTCTCCCCACACAATGAAGGTGAAAGAGTACAAGAGATACTGTAATTGGCTTGGAGTATGGTAGAGGAGAAAAGGCACATAATGTCAAAGATCTATCAGAGAAACACAGGAAAGATGTGGATGTTAGCAGAAAGTTGCCAGGTCAAGTGTTGCTGCTTCTCTCTTTTGTTGTAGTGCTCCTCCCCAATATGCAAAAAGCCACACTTATAAAGTGCATTACATGCTACCATAGTCACACATTAGTAGATGACACAAGAATGATGCCTTTCACATGATTTTTTTTTTAGTTAGGCATTGCAAAATGAACTCAAAGAACTGTAAACTATGGCTGCAATCCTTCATCAGGAGACATATGTGTATCGTGCTGCTACATTGTCTCTGCAGCTATGTCTCCTGATTCTATCCCCCAAAACTTACCTTATAAGCAGTATGGCCTTCCCCAAATATGGCTAATTCCATAGTGTCAGAGAGCAGGGGGAAATGAGTGGGGATGTCTCTGTCTATTTTCCTTTAAGCTGGACATGCTTTGGCAGGTATCAGTGGGGAGCTCCCTACAGATGATGTCCTTACAATGCACTCTTGCATCTCATAGTATTCAAACTCCCAAGAAATACCCAGGGCAGGGAATTTTTAGGACTATTGATTACATCTGTTGTATATTTTTATTTGTTTGAAATTTTACATGTCTCTTTTCAATGCAAGGTCCTCAAAGCATTTTACATAATAAGAGATTGGACATTTTTTGGAGTACAACTACCAGAATCCTCCTAAAATAACTTGTAATCTTTGTAATCCACAAGAAAAAAAATGAAAAAGAAAGAAAAAGGAGAGAATTTTGCTAAGCTCTATGTGGCTTACAAACAAGTTTTAGCAAAATTAGCTTTTACATATTGATCTCCTAATGTGAAATTGTAGAGGATAATCCTTTGCCTTATGCTTGGGTGGGTGATAATTTTGTTGCAATTTATAAGAATTTCCCAGAATTTGCAAATTAAGAATGGGAAGAATTTGAGATTATAAATATAATGTAGGAGAAAGGGACACAGTTTTATTTGTCTTTCCAGAGGCTTAAAAGTCTGGGGTTCAGTCTCCATGTATTCAGCCATGTTGCAATGCTGCAGTAGTGCTGTCATCTCTTTTCTTCTGGATGACTCCTTGTCTTTTACAACAGCCAGGTACAGCTAGGTACAACATGACCCTACCAGTGCTGGGAACAGCTATATCTACTGAATTTGTTTGGAGCAGATGGGGGTGGTGGTGAGGATTCTATTTCAATCTGGTTTAAAAAAAAAATACCAAGTCTACATATTTCTTCATATTTAAGGGGGAAAATTATTTGAGTTTGGGTTTTTTTAAAATCTGAATGTGGGGGAAAGTGAAGCTGACGAGTGTTATCATCCCTACATATTCCTGATGATCTGCACAGTCAAATGCATTACAGTACAGTATTTGTAACTCATTGCTAGGGCTGACCCAAGACATTTTGTTGCCTGACAATCAAACAGCAAATCATCCCATGCCCCCATTCACACCAGTCAATGTGCACAGTACTCAAAGCCAGCTAAGCATACCCTCCAAAATTTCACAAATAAAAACCAGGGCACATGTGGTCAAGCAACATCAAATGACCCTATCAATGAAAATACAATAATAAAATTTTGTTTAAGCAGGCTTTTATTATATAACTGTGCTGAGGGCTTCTTTTATGGGTGTGCGTGTTTTATTTTTTTATTTTTTTAAAAAGTTTCCATGTTTTAATTCATTCCATATTGTTTTAATTGTTATGATTTTTTTTAAAAAAAATACATTGGTAGATTTTAATTGACTTCCTTCTGTGAACCACCTTGAGTCCCACTCTTGGGGAAAGGTTGCATATAAAATAGATAGATAGATAGATAGATAGATAGATAGATAGATAGATAGATGAACAACTTGTTATCCTTTCATGATACCCTAAAGCTGCTGCCAAGGAATATGCACCTTCCTGGTCAAAAGCTTTCCTCTTTCCTAGTTGTACAAAGGCAGCTGGAGGTTCCTATGCACAATCCTGCTTCCTAGTGATTTGAATGGCCACAGGGGAATGCCTTGCCGCTCTCTGCCAGTTTTGGTGCACTTGGAAAGAAGCAGCAGCTGTTCCTTGTGCCCCTCCAGCCAGCATGGAAGCCTCTTCTTCTTTTCCAGAAGAACAAGGGCAGTAGACAGTCCCTGTAGGCACTGCCACAACTGAGGAAGAGGAAGCTTTGTACCTGGGATCGACCAGCTGGCATTGTTCCAGATCTCTTCTTCCACAATGTTTTTCAAAGTACTTACAAGCACAACTGGGCATCATGCCAGCGCATGCCAAATCTGCATAGTGGTAAAACACATCATGGTTAGAATAGACATAACCAAACTATAAGGACTAATGATCTGATTACATATAAGGGAGAGTCCTATGTGCCAGCTAAGAAGAGAATCGTAGTAGCTTTTACCACCTGCTAATGATTTATGTCTCAGGGGCATGGAAGCAGAGAAAGAAATATCCTGTACTGTTTGTATTTTAGAATATCCCATAAGGGCATGGAAAAATAGTTTTTTTTTTTAAAAAAAAATACATCTCCCAGAATGACCCTGCCAGCATGGTGACTGGGTATTTTTGGAGCTGTAGTCTGAAAAGTAACTTTCTACATGCTTTTAAGGCAGGGGCAGGCAAC
>CM034701.1:37390595-37401626 GCA_020142125.1 Phrynosoma platyrhinos
GTGTATTGCCTCCAGCATCTTTTTATTTCTTCTTGTTCCTATATTATGCTCTTTTTTCCCTCCATAGAGTAGGTCAGCTAAAACTTACCTAGGATCAGCATCCCTCATTTTCCGAATCCTTGACTGGAATGGTTTCATGAATCAGATTCATGAGGCCAGGTATTTTGGCCATGGGAAATGAAAAAGGAAATGGAAAAAGAAATGGCAAAAGAGGCCCCACCTCACACAAGGCCTCCAAAGCTGGGACTAGGAAGAATGAGAAAGATGGGGACCCAGTCCACTCATTCACATACAAAAACAATGGCCCCACTCAAAATCCCTTCCAAAAGGACAAGAAAAACCAGATGGCAGAGAAGGTTTCTTCAACTCTTTTAAGAAGGGCTTCAGGTCTAACCAGCCTCCCAAGAATGTTCTGGTAGAAATTTCAGGAAGGTATGATCCCAAAACATCAGTATATTCTGAGGTCAGTAGAACTATCTGGAACCAACACAGAGAGATAGGAATATACATGGGTCCATTAAATGGAAAACCTACAGTAGAATTGCTACAAGCTCTCCCCCAAGCCATGGAAAATAAATACAGGTGAGAAACTAAATAGAGATTAGGGCCGCCTGGGATCTCCTCAGTCATTAGAGCTTGATTCTGAGCGATCACTTCCAAGGTGAGCAAGGACATGAGCAAGAACACAGATTACTGAGGCTGAGAACTTTCCTGCACCCTTAGATTGTATCCCCATGGGTAGCCCCCTTGAGACCCCTATTGCACAAATTGCAAAAGAGGAAAACTGATCCTGCAGAAAACAAGACACTAACCAGAGCTCCTAGGAAAATGCCCAAATGCCAGAAAGTTATAGCCACTCTGATCCCTAATTTCCGGGGACGGCTCATGGTGGATGCACAAATTGGATGCCCAGTCAAAGGCCCGCCAAACTGTTGGTAGATTCTGGAGCCACAGTTAACACTCTACACCCAGATTTAGAAAGGTCTTAATACCCCTGCAAGCATGGCACTAGTGGGATATGGGAAGGGCCAGCAGGAAGCTTCAATTTGGAAGGAGATTCTGCTGAAGCTTGGACCTGTCTTAGATCTCATTTAGGCATGCAAAAATCAGAGCTAGGACAATGGCATCTTGGGTTTAAATTTCCTGAGGTGATACTGGTTGACAATAGACTTAGTAAACGGCTTCCTATGGCAGCTTGAGGAAGGTGCCTTGCAAATCTTAGCCATTCATAGGTGTGCTGCCTTAAAGGCCCCAATGACTCTCTTCCCCCTGACTACTGGTCCATCTTTCCTGAGGTGTGAATCAAAGACAAAGTTGAGTGTGGCACAGTCAAGGATGCATGTGTCTTGATAGAAGGGAAAGAACCACCTCCCCAGAAACAGTACAGATATCCCAAAGAGGCAGAGGAAGGGATTGTAATCATCCCAATGCAATACATCTGCAGTATGCCTCTGTGGCCCATTTTCAAGGTGGATGGCATCACATGGAGGATGACTGTGGATTTCAGAGCCCTCAATGCAGTCACTCCCCCAGTAGCTCCTATGGTAGTGAAGTACAATGAAATCTTGGCCACAATTGCAGCCAGAGCCAAATACTATAGCATCATAGATTTGGCAAATATATTTCATTCTATTCGTCTACATGAGAGATGCTTATATAAGTTTGCATTCTAATTTAGGGGCAATCAGTGTGTTTTTCCTGCACACCTCAGGGTTTTCACTCCAGTCCCAATATATGCCATTCACACATGGTAAAAATATGGACTAAGTTGTGACCCGCATCACATCCACACATGTTATCATATGTGGATGACATATTGATCTATCTTGACTCTGAAGAAAAGACTGTGGACATCAATAGAGAGGTCTTGATCTGATCTGGGACATGGGGTTCAAGGCAAACAGGGAAAAGGCCCAACTAGTCCAGACACAGGTCAAATACTTAGGATTGAGCTTCAACACAGATTGCAGAACACTCAATTTCAGATAGTAAAAACCATTGGCAACCTCCCAGCTCCAACAGATGTAGCTTCATTGAGAGCCCTGCTGGGAACTTTTAATTTCTCCTTTCATTGAGGACTTTGCTGTCAAGGCAAGCCTCTACATGTGCTACTGAAGAAAGGAGTAATTTGGGAATGGGGACTAGAACAGCAGGGTGTGTTTGCCACTTTAAAGTGAGATTTAGCACAAACCCCTGCCCTTGCTCACTCAGACACTAGCAAGCCATTCTACATTCAATTAGCCACATCGGACAACAGTGTGGGAGCAGTTTTATCCCATAAGTGGGGGGGGGGGAAAGCAGACCCAAGAAACTTCTCGTTAACCCCCAGATTTTGGAACCGTAATCAGTTCGACCCTTATGCCAGTAAGGTTCCTTCTTCTTTTTACACCACACTCACCTTGGATCAATGCCATCCTACATGGACTTGAAAGACCAGGCTGTTCATTTGTGCTAATATCACTTGAATGTCTGAAAGTTGTGATATCACTTGCCATCAAATGGGGTGCCCCTATATTCCCATGTATTCTCCAAGCATTCTTAAAGAGCCAGCATTGTACTTAGGAAATGTAGTTGTCCAGCAAGATGTTTCCTCCTTTGCCTATTCAGAAGTACAGTCCATTTTGATTACCATTATTCTTACTCTGTGTGCAGTAAATGTGGCCCAAATGATCCCTGTTTGTAGACCATATTTAAAAGCTGCTTGGGCTCAATGTGAACAGCTAAAGAGACAATGGGCCTCGGCAGACGACTAATAGAGTCGTCTTGGAGGCCAGGAAGAGGAGGGGCAGCCGCACGCGCTGCGCCCCTTCCTCTTCCCGAGGTTGCCCTCGGAGCTGCCAGCCCTCTGCATGGCCAGCGCTCAGGGGGCAACCTCCCGCTGCAGCGTCCGGACACGCTGTGGCGGATAAGTCAGGGAAAGTGAGCCTTACGCGTTTAGGGCGCACTTTCCCTGACTTATGAAAGGAGCGCTGATTTAGCGCTCCTTTCAGAGGCGCCAACGGTGCGCCTTGGTGCGGCTGCCACGGTCCTGCGGTGCACCGTCCCAGGGCATCTGTGACACCCTGGTCTGTTTCCCCCCAATGGCATGCATTTTTAGACCTAAATGAGATGTTGTGAGCATGGTGCTGGGAGATCTTGAAATGGGAAGGCTAATTTAAATGCCATAGACTCTGACGTTTTGGCTAATAAATTGGGGTTATTTGGATCAAACCCCAAAGATCTGGGGATTTCTGTTGCCACTGGACTGGATCTGATTGGTCATATCCTGCCACAATGGGTGGGGGTAGAAAAATAAACCATCTTAAATCTGGGATGCTCATTGCAAAACAGTATCTATTGCTATACAATGCACCCAAATTCAGAATAGCCTCATTGCTTTTGCTTCCCAGTTGATACAAGTCACTTTAATGAAATTGATCATTTGAGGTTCTGAGTTTATTTAGAGATAGATACCCAGACTCTCTGGAATATCCTATAGATTTAATGAGAGTAACAGGAGCCTATTGGGCTAACATGACTTTGAAAATTGGAATTTATCATGAGTGGGTATGGGATCCCCAAGTGGTTTATCCTATCTCACACCTGGGTTTGCCATTAGCTGAAACAAATGCAACCATTTTACCTAATAAATTGTTTCATTGGACAAATGGTTCACATTTATTTGATCTATCTGGGTGCATTAAAATAAATCAGTGGATACATTGCTACAGCACTTTAGAAGGTGTTCCTGTTCAGGATGTGCATGAACATGTGGTAATCCCAGTTCAGACAACTGTTTTGGAACAAATGACCCATGATTTTCTTCCCCTCAGGACCCCTTGTGAGTCCCTGACCATTTTGCCTTTAGAATATTCTCTAGCTTTAGATAGGAGCATGGGTAATCCCTGCTTCTGTAGGCTGCATTTAATTGGTTGTTTTGGTAAGGAATTTTATTTACATGACATGGTTAAAGATTATGTGGTAGATTCCTCATATAAGATAGACTCAAGTACAACCAAGGGGTTTCACCTTGAAAATGAATTGCGGGTTACTAAATGGTTACATCTCCTTCATAATCTGAGTGAGGCTGTGAGGAAGACTGAGAAGGCTGAGACACAAATTAAACTCACTGTTGATCTCAGAGCTAAGCAAATCATTAAATAATGCAAGATATAAAACGGCCACTGCACACTCATGGTGGGGGGACCTAGCGTGGAATGCCACTGTCCTAGCTGTACTATGCATGATCTCCAATCCAATTTCCATAATTTTATGTGTTCAAATTGTTATAGTAGTGGGTTCAACAGGTCTCATATGTTGGATTAACAAATCAAGCTTGATGCACATCTTCCCTTCTTCAAGCCACTTATAGCCAAGACAAAGAAGAGGGATTGAAATCTATCATTTAAACCATTTTGGGAGGGTGGGGAGTTTTGATTTTGTTCCCCACCCAGGGACTAGGAGGAAAAGGTCATCCTTGGAAGTAGTGCTCTGAACTGAATACTAAAAAAGTATTTTCAGATTTTACAAGAGGGGCTTGCCCTTTTTTATTGGTGAAATAGGGCCTTGGCAGACAAATTATTAAGCCGTCCTGGAGGCAGGGAAGAGGAGGGGCAGCTGCATGCTTGGCGCCCCTTCCTCCTCCCGAGGTTGCCCTCGGAGCCGCAGGCCCTCTGCACGACCGGCGTTCCGGGGGCAACCTCCCGCCGCAGCGTCCTGACACCCTGCGGCGGATAAGTCAGTGAAAGTGCGCCGCAAATTTTTTGCAGCGCACTTTCACTGACTTGTGAAAGGAGCGCTATTTTAGCACTCCTTTCAGGGACGGGGAAGGAGCGCTGCAGGATTGAGGCGTGGGGATGCCTCGATCCTGCGGCGCATCTTCCCAGGGTGGCCCCGTGCCGCCAGTCTGCTTCCCCCCATAGTGAATGAAGCAATCGGCAAGGAATGTACCACTCTCATGAGAGGGTACACTGCATAGCCAAGGCTGACCCATTCACCTAAAGGCTGGGGTCAGCACAGAGCTATACCACCAAGGCTAACCGGTGAGTCAAACCTCTTCACAGAGGCAACTGCCAGAATGATTTTTCAAGGTGTCCCCAGTCTTTTCAACACTCTTCCAAGTTAAAGTGATCTTATCCCAATGGAGACAAACCCAGATTTGGAATCCTTGTAACACTCTACCAATATCAGGGCCCCATGTTTTAAAAGACCCTAATTCAATTGTTATAAAGGAGTTTTGCCCAAAATTTTGGCTAATTTGCATAGCCTCCCAGCATTCCTGGCCTACTCAGGAAGCTGACCAAGTCAGAAATGGATTCTGTCTGCTTCTTAAAGGTGCAGCGTCCCATTTCCTATAGACTTTCATTCACACAAACCCTTTCTAGACACATTCATTCATGCAGGTTGCTTCTCCTCACCAACCCATACTTTCATGCAGCACATTGTCCCCTGCCATACACTCATCCATGATCAACATCCTTGGCAGTCTCACATCCCATGACTCTTTTCTTCTACTCTGTGCTGTATTTCCTACAAATATAGAATTGACTCAATGTTGGGAACTTTAGTTACTGGAAAATAGCCCCTGATTCTGCCACTGATGTGCTTTATGATGTTTCCCACATCACGTATACACCAGCCTAGCCCCGTGGAAGGATGGGGGGGGGGGGGAAACAACTTTCTCCCTATTTCTCTTTATGTTCCCCCAAGTCATGTAAATATAGTTCAAGAGGTCCTATCCTTTCTTTTCTTTTTATCATATATATGTGTGTTTGTTGTTCCTGTGGATCTAATGCTCCAGAGTGTCTTTTGTCTCATGGGGGGGGGGAGGTTGAGACTGTCCCCCAGATGTCTGAAGTACCTATGACACAGTCCAGACCTGCAGTGATGACCTTACTGGGCTCTCAACTCCAAGATGCTGTTCTTGTTCACCAACAATGCTGAGCCGCTCTGATGCAAGCCCAGACGTGCCATGCTTTTCCCCCTTCACCCACCGTGATCCTTTTCGCCTCAAAATTGTTGCAGTCATGCGCTAGATGTGTTCCAATGATGACTGCAGTTCAACTGACAGCATAAGGCAGCCCACACATTGGCAACAGATCAATCAGATAGTTTGGGAGCTGCAATAGGGAAGGAATTGGCACCTTTGAGGCAAGAAGTCTAGGTAATTTACAGCCAGGATGTTTGTCTGAGAGTAGACATTTATAACCCATTCCCATTTAAGATACCTTCCATCCCGAGTGATCTTTAACATGTAAATTTGGCCTCTTTGAAGTAGTGTAAACAACCTTGGCCTCAGGCTGTTTTTGGCCTATATAAGGGCCTCAAATTTCTTTATTCCACAAACTAATCCAAATGTATGGTGACTCCGTGTCACTTTGAGTTCTGACCAGGTTCTGACCCATTGCCATTTCCCAGTCCCACATTGGGAGTCCCACATTTCACCTGGACCATCTGAAGCAACTGCATCTTTGGTAATTATCACTGTTAGTTGAGCCTCTTGTTCTATTCCAATGCTAACTCCAATATTCCATAGTTCTTGCATGTGTGTGTGTGTGAGTGTACATGAGTGCTTGTCTTAGTGTGCATATTCTCCAATAAAAGTGTGGCAACTAAGAGAGCCAATGCAATTGTAGGCTATGTCAATAGGAGTATTGTGTCTAGATCAAGGGAAGTAATAGCATCACTTTATTCTGTTTTGGTAGACCTCACCTGGAATACTGTGTCCAGTTCTGGGTACCACAATTCAAGAAGGATGTGGACAAGCTGGAGCATGTTCAAAGGCGGGTTATCAAAATAGTGAAATGTCTGGAAACCATGCCCTGTGAAGAGCAGCTTAGGGAGCTGGATATGTTTAATTAGAGAAGAGAAGGTTAAGGGGTGACATAATAGCCATGTTTAAATATTTGAAGAGATGTAACATTGAGGATGGAGGAAGTTTGTTTTCTGCTGCTCCAGATACTAGGTCTAGGACCTGGAATAATGGATTCAACCTACAGGAAGAGATTCCACCTCATCATTAGGAAGCACCTCCTAACAGTAAGAGCTGTTTGACAATGGAATACACTGTGTCATAGAGTGGCAGAGTCCAGTAATGCCACTAGGGTTGGTATTACCCCGTGCAGTAACTCATGGTGTCACCCCTCCCATTGACCTCCTCCCATTCCACATCATACAGAATCCTTGGTAATGTTTTTTGTACTAATGTTACTCATAAATTGTATTTCCCATATATCATGGAATGTAATGGCAATAGTTGTGACATAGCACATAACAATTAGCAAAATTAAAATTATATCTTTAAATTACATATAGTTACATGTACATAGTTTTATGTAGTTCAAGTTAACATTTAGTAAAATGTAATTTTTTAAAATGAAAATTTAAAAAGAATACATTTATTTTTAAAAACATCTTTTTAAAAAATCAATTAATTATTTTTTTTTAAAAAACCTGAGGCCTCTCCTTTCTCCTTCCACTGAGCCTTGTCCCACTCACACCATCTCTGGAACCCATTCATGCATATTGACATGAATCTTTGGCATTTTAAGGGGATGCAGGCAAACACCATAGCCCATTTCTGAAAAAACCAAAAAACAAAACAGGTGTTTGGGGAACAGTGATGTTACCTCTCTTTTAGGGTTTCCCTTGTGTGACTGCCCCCATGCCCCACCAGTGATATGCCTGGTGGAATATCTTTCTTTGGAGGTTTGAATATCTTTCTTTGGAGGTTCTTTGGAGGCTGGATGGCCATCTGTTGAGAGTGCTTTGAGTGTGTATTCCTGCATGGCGGAGGTTGGACTGGATGGCCATTGTAGTCTCTCCCAACTCTGTGATTCTATGTGGCATGTCCACTCTGATAGTCTAGCAGACAGATATGGCCTGGATACTCAGGAAGAATGGCTGGAGCCTAAAGAGTATTTTATTTTCTTCCTCCAGTACCATCAAGTACTACCTGAAGCATTTGCCTCATTCTATCTAATGGTAGGGTGGGTCCTGCCTATGACCAAGGACTGCACAATGACCATGATCACACCACCACTCCTTATACCAGCATAGAGTAGTGCTTAGAATGTTGGCCTATGACTATAGAGACCAAGGGTGAGGTTACCACATTAGTCATGAAGCTTTGGGTGTTCTTGGATCAGTCATTCTCTCTCTGATATACCCAACCTGATTTTATTGGAAGAAAAGCTGGTTGAAATTGGAATTACATAAGTAATAGGGAGGAAATGTAGGCTCCCAGCATCCTATGAGATGCTGAATCTGAAACAGCTATTGAAAAACAAATGACCAGTTCTTACAGCAGGCATGCAGTTGTCTGGAGGATGAAAAGAAGGGGAAATCATGATTGGACAACCTGCTTCTCCAGAGTCCTGCCACTGCTTACTCCTCTGGGTTAGGGTTAGGGTTGTTAGGGTCTGAATGGACAAAGGAACTCTCAGACTGAATAGGCAATGTTTAGGAAAATAAAAGTTCTGTAACTAAGGGGGTGTGCAAACAGGCAAAAAGTGGTGCTTTGAGGATGACTTGTAGGTGTGGCCTTTAGACAACGCACACCTAAAAGTCTCCAGGAAAGCACCCTCTAGCCATCATATGCCGAAAAAAGCTGCTCCAAAAAGGAGTCACTTTTTTTCTGCTCCTTTGGTGAAGATGCACACCTTCACATGTGTGTATGTATGCAGCAACACTGATACACCAGAAAACAGCCATATAAATGCACGGTCGCACGTGCAGCAGAAATTGACTCTTCAACCCAGAGCATACGCCCTATGATGCAAGCTTTAATTTAAAGCACCCTATGCTTCCAGGTGCAGATGCGCTGGTGCAGATGCGCTTGAATATTAGAAACCTAATTGTAACCCTACGCATGTGCCCTAGCAACTATTCTCTGTTATGACAATAAATGCATTCTGTGGCATGTACACTTGCTGTCAGCATGCACAGCAGTTTGCATGAAAGAGGCTTTTGTGACCTCTTCTGTGCAGGTGTGCAGATGTGCATAGGATCTTCACACCACTTCCTGAATGATTGGGGGAGGGGCTCCTAGAGTAATGTTTGTCCATGTGTTCTGTCCCTTGCATGACCACCAGCTGCATGTATCAAGTCTGTCCACACAAACCTCCCTTGCATGTACCTCTCCCCTTCCCCCTGATCTGTGTAGGACATGTTTTGTGGAGGATGATAGAGTGTCTTTTAAGTTGACAAACCCATTTCTTCACCCCAAAGGTGGCACAATCAGACAGTGGGCCTCGGCAGACGACTAAAAAGGTCATCCTCGAGGCCCGGAAGAGGAGGAGCCACCGCACGAGCGGCGCTCCTTCCTCTTCCTGAGGTCACCCTGGAAGCTGCCGGCCCTCCGCACGGCCGGCGCTTCCAGGGCAACCTCCCGCCGCAGCGACCACATACGCTGCGGTGGAAAAGACAGCGAAAGTGCACCCTACGCATTTAGGGTGCACTTTTGCTGTCTTGAGGAAGGAGCACTGATTTAGCGCTCCTTCCAGGGACACCGCAGGAGCGCCGCGGTGCGGCTGCCATGGCCCCGCGGCACTCCGGACCAGGGTGTCCTGGACGCCCTGGTCTGCATCCCCCCAGTGTCACCAGTCTACTGCACCCACTCCTTGAGGGTAAGCAGAAGTCAATGAGTCCTTGCATGATATGTGAGTGTATGACAGAACCTGTGCAGGTGCACAGAGATGCCGAACTTCAGTCACTGCACAGTGACAGACTGTATACCACCTTATAACAGGTCCTGTGCAACTGCGCAGGGATGTTTTCCTGCACAGATGCGCAGGTGTGGAGAGATGGTCCTGCGCATGTGTGCATGCATTTGAGAACAAAAAAAAGCAGCTGCTGCTGGCCCATGAGGTTGTTCCGTCTCCCTTTGCAGCATCCTTGGGGCTGGCGGTACGGTTGCTGGGGCTTCAATACAGCCTCAGAAAAGCTGCATTGACTCCCCCCAGTGTGGTTGCTCCATTCCCATTTAGGGCAACTTCAGGGCAGGCAGTGTAGTTGCTGCAGCTTAGGGAAAAGGCAACTTCAGGTCATTTTTACCTGCCCATCTGCACAGCCCTGAATCTGTCTTGAAAAATGAGCTGACCAAGAACCCTTTTTCTTCTGAGTTGCAAGGTTATTCCAGAAGGGCGAGAGAAATATACAACAGCCAGAACTCCACTCATGGGCACTTTCTGTGTGTCCTTGCTTCATAGGTTCCTCATTTTGAGCTTTGCAGCTGAAAACAGATGGAAGGGTTGAACCCTGATGAACAAATCATGGAACAAATGAAGAAAGCTTGGAAAAGTTGCCAGTGGCCACACTGGTTGGGAAATTCTAGGAACTGTCATGCAAAAAAGCAGTATTGTCCAAGCTCTGTACATGAAGTCTTCACAGCAGATCATGCATTTGGACTGACACCACAGCTCATGACTGGGGAAGCTAATTTGTATATGCTGATTTCATTTAAATATATGCAATGCTAAAATCACCCCTTGGCTTTACTGTGATAAAAATCTGTTTTAAGTGGGCTGTTTGAAACAAAGAGGGGAAGCAGACGAGGGTGCCCGGGACGCCGCGGGATGGTGTGCCGCGGGACCGCGGTATCCGCACCGCGGCACACCGTTGGCGCCTCTGAAAGGAGCACTAAATCAGCGCTCCTTTGTCCCCATTCACAGCTGTGTGAGAGGTGGGAGGGAAAGGGCTGGAATATTGCCTGCCTGGGATCTTCTCCCCTCCCCCTCCCTCCAGATAAGCGACACTAGCAGTGACAACCTGGGATTTTAGAAGGGCAGGGTGGGATTAGTACCATCTTTATTAGAGCTGGTTATTGTTTACATCTAAGGCCCCTAGAATGTTATCAAGGCGAAATTATTTGTTCTGGGGGAAAGCTGCACAGAAGCTCTCAACAGCCCCTCTCTCACTCTGTCATCTGCCTCGGATAGTTGCTGCCACTGACCAGGGACAGAATTTAACTGGTTCACCTTTCTCCCTTTTTATATGATGTAACCGGACATAGGGCCTCAGCAGACGGAGGCCCCGGAGCCGCCGCCGAACGGA
>CM034701.1:37410183-37427892 GCA_020142125.1 Phrynosoma platyrhinos
CTCTTCCTTGCCTCAGAGACGACTTTATTAGTCGTCTGCCGAGGCCCATAAAGTGCTGCAGCTCTCCGATTGAATTCTGGGATTTAGAATCATAGAATCATGGAGTTGGAAGAGACCACAAGGGCCATCCAATCCAATCCCCTGCCATGCAGGAATTCAAAATCAAAGTATCCCTGACAACCATCCAGCCTCTGTTTAAACACCTCCAAAAAAGGAAACTCCATCACACTCTGAGGGAGTGTGTTCCACTGTCGAACAACTCTCACTCTCAGGAAGTTCCTCCTAATGTTGAGGTGGAATCTCTTTTCCTGTAGTTTGCATCCATTGTTCTGGGTGCTATTCTCTGGAGCAGCAGAAAACAAGCCTGCTCCCTCCTCAATATCTCATCCCTTCAAATATTTAAACAGGGATATCATATCATCTCTTAACTGACTCTTCTCCAGGCTAAACATACCCAGTTCCCTAAGTCATTCCTCATAGGACATGGTTTCCAGACCCTTCACCATTTTAGTTGCTCTCCTTTGGACACGCTCCAATTTGTCAACATCCTTTTTGAATTGTGGTTCCAAAAACTAGATACAGTATTCAAGGTGGGCCTGACCAAAGCGGAATACAGTGGCACTGTTACTTCCCTTGATCTAGATACTATACCTCTATTGATGCAGCCTAAAATTGCATTGGCCTTTTTAGCTGCCACTTCGCACTGTTGACTCCTAGATCCCTTTCACACGTAGTCTCATTAAGCCAGGTTTCACCCATCTTATATCTATTCATTTCATTTTTTGCCCTAAGTGCAGTACTTTCCATTTCTCCATGTTGAAATTCATTTTGTTAGCTTTGGTTCAGCTTTCTAATCTATTAAGGTCATTTTGAATTGTCATCCTGTCTTCTGGGGTAATTTTCCTAATTTGGTATCATCTGCAAATTTGAGAAGCATGCCCCCTATTCTTTCATCCAAATCATTGATAAAGATGTTGAATAGCACAGGGCCCAGGACAGAACCCTGTGGCACCCCACCGGTCACTTCTATCCAGGATGAAGAGGAGCCATTGCTGAGCCCTTTGGGTTTGGTCAGTCAACCAATTACTAATTCACCTAACAGCTGTATTGTCTAGCCCACATTTTACTATCTTGTTTGCAATCACTATGTGATTGCCACTGGCAGAACTGTCTAACATACATTTATTCTTTATGTTATTTGGGCTGACAGTGGATGTTGCTGTTTAATTGTTTTAATTCTTCCCTGCTTTTAATTAGCTTTTATTTTATTTTACCTATTGTTTTATATTTTTAGATTGTATGCCTTTGGCAGGTTTTTATTTCTATTTTATGCTTTGATTATATTTTTGTACAGCGCTGTGTACATTGACAGTGCTTTAGGAATAAACTTTAATAATAATAAGAAGAAGAATAAGAATATCATGGGGGATGTTGTCAAAAGCCTTACTGAAGATATACTATGTCTACCACATTCCCTTCATCTACCAAGCTGGTGATTTTATAAAAACATCTTTAGTCTTCTCTGCCAAACAGTGCTGCTGTCTCACAAAACTACAAATCCCATAATTCTGTAGGATGTAGCCATGGCAGTTAAAGTGGTGTCAAACTGCATTTTTTACAGTGTAGATGCACCATTTATCATTCACCTTAAAGTAGCCATTGTGAAGCAAAGAAATGTCAAAGGAAGGCCAGAGCAAAAGACTGATGGGTTACAGTTCAGTCAAAAGTTCCAGACTGTTGCCTGAGGTTTGAATCAGAAGAAGAGTTTATTATCACACAACATGGATTAATTAGTTTACCTTCTGCCAAGACAACTGTGGGCCTTTGCAGACTGCCAGAAATAGTGCACATTAAATTGAGGCACTGCCCTGGCTCAGTGCTAGGGAATCATGGGAACTGTAATTTATTGTGGCACCAGAGCTTAGACAGAGAAGGCTCAATGTCTCAGAAAAAAATACAATTCCCATGACTCCCTAGCACTGAGCCAGGGCAGTGCCTCAATTTAATGTGCACTATTTCTGGCAGTCTGCAAAGGCCCTGTGTTTCTTGCAATAGTTTAGAGAAGGACTAATATTTATAATGTGATTGCCACTGGCAGAACTTTCTGTCACTGTTTATAAACCCACCTGCAGCCATGCTTATTATATGCATTTCTAAAATTCTGGCTCTCACTTCATGCATCTGATGAAGTGGGCTAAAGCATTCAGAAAAGAATGCTGTAATAGACTTATTAGTTATTCAGGAGTCTCTAGGCTTGCCAGGATAGGACTCTCCCAATACCTGACCTGAGACCAATTGACATCTTTTGATATAATGGGACTTATTAGGCATGATAGGTGATGTATGAACCACAGTTGCACAGAATATGCAATGCAAATGAAAAAAAAAAACACCACTTAAGTTTAAGTAATGAGGAATACACAGACACATGTGCACATACACATGCACATTTTTCAAGGCAGAGCTCTAACCCTGAGATTTTTCTTGCCCTGAAGATGGAAGAGGAGAGACCAAACCCTAAGATATGAGAACCCCATTTAGGACTCTGATTTTTTGTTGCACCATAGAATGGCATGGCTACCTCTTTGGACATTTTAATAAAAGAAAACAAGACTAAAAACAACAGTTTTTTAATCTTTTGGCTGTAATTTGTTCTTTTAACCATAGCTTAGTTTGATACACACACATCTGTAAACAAATATTTCATGGTAGAAAAGCATGATCACCAAATGAAACCTACTCATCCAGCTCCAGCTTCAGAGGTAGGGAAAGGGACCATTGGAAATGTTGACAATTCTTGGTGGAATGACAGGGGATCTAATTATCTCTGTATATAATGAACATATCAATATAAGCACAAGCATAAGCATAATTAGAATAAATGAAGGAACAGGAGTGCCTGCCTCTTTTCTTCTATGACTGAGGATTCAAAGAATCTTTTAAAAGTCTGATTTTTTTAAAAGTTCAAGGCAAGACAAAAGTGTGCCAAGAAGTAGGTTCTTTCCAGTTTTTCTTTTTAGTATACTGTTGGACAAAAATGTGCAATTGAAAAAATGTGTGCTGTTTGAAAACTGATAATTTGCAGTTGGGAAGATGGGACAGAAACTAGATATATTAAATGTTTATTAAGCACATTTATTAGTGTTTATCAGTCAATCTTGGTGAAATCAGAAGTCCAGTTTGGGATTTACATTGGAGCATGGCCTACTTGGATTGTTTTGTTAGTTAAACAAACAATCATACAAACATAGAGCTGGAAGGGCCATTAGGGGCTGTACAGATGGGCAAAAAGAGATGCTTTCAGGTTGATTTGGAAGTGTGTTGTTTAGATGACACACACCTAAAAGCTGGCAGGAAATCACTCTCTAGGTGCCATATGCTGGGAAAAGCCGCTCAAAAAAGGAGCAGATTTTTCCTGCTTCTTCCAGAAAGATGCTCACCTTCGTTGGTGTGTATGTATGCAGCAACAGTGGGGCAACAGAAAAGGTGCGCCCAAAATTTAAAATGCGCTTGTAAATGTATTGACACATGTGCGGCACAGTTCAAGTCATTCCCAGTTATTACAATAAATATATTCTATTGCATGTACACTTGCACTCAAAAGGCATAGCAGTTTATATGGCTTTTGTGATGTCTTCTGTGTAGGTGTGCAGGTGTTCATAAGACCTGCACACCACTTTTGCATCCTAGGATGCTTGTGGGGGGGGGGGGAAGCTCCTGGAGGAACATTTGTCTGTGTGTCCTGTTGACAATGTCCCTTGCATGACCACCATCTGCATGTATCCAGTCTTTCTACAAAAATCTCCCTTGCATGTACCTCTCCCCTCCCCCTGGATCTCTGTGGGACATGTTTTGTGTTTAAACTGCGCCCTATGTCATATATGTCCCATAGAATGAGAAGTAGGACAAGAGACAGGAGAAACAGCTAATCCCAGAGCTGCAATGCCACCAGCGGCCTGCCTGCCTGAGATCAAAAAGAAGAGGATGTGTCGCTCAGCAGTCACAACAACTGCTAGTGCCATGGATTGGCTCATAGATTGCAGCTCAGACGACATGAAAGGATTCCTGGAACAGGGAGACTGTGCTCATCAGCTCAGGGAGAGGCAGGCATAGCACTAGAGGGAGCAAAGGGAGTTGCTAGAGAGATCCGTCCAACAGTAGGAGTGCCTTGCTGCCACCCTGGAAGTGCAGACTGGTCTGCTGGGCCAGCTTGTGGAAGTCATAAAGATGGCCCAGGGTGGCATCAGTGGCAGAGGGGGTGGTGTGGAGGAGGGTGGAAGAAGGAGGGGGCATCCCCTGGCCCTGGAGGAGGGGTCTGTGGAGTTGGGCAGAGAATCTTTGAGAATCTTCCAATTTCCACATGGCCAGAAAGAGGAGGAGCCAGCCTGCAAGAGATACCATCTCAAGCAAGAAGAGAAACTGTGGGCCTATGGAGTTTATCACAAGGGGGAAATCCCGTGCAGAAACAGGGCTTTAAATTGGAAAAAACCCACAAAAGTGGTTAGATTTTCAGTGGGGTTAACCCGAATGGAAAGCAGTCAGAAACTGCTTCTTTTTACTTTCAGAAAATCCCAAAAGTAAAAAGAAGCAGTTTCTGACTACTTTCTATTTGGGTTAACCCCATTTTAACAGCAATGTGTGTGAAAATCTGCCTGCTTTTGCGGGTTTCACCCACCTTTTAAATCCCGTTTCTACACGGGATTTCCCCCGTGTGATAAACTCTCATGACTAACATCTTCAATCTTTTTTCCTGTTTGGTTTGTAACATCTTTCCTGATGAAGAAGCCAGTGGAACTTCAAAAGCTTGGAACAAATATATTGTGCATTTCGGTTGGCCAATAAAGGTATTACTGTTTGGTGGATTTTTGTTTGAATTTATTTTGTGAGGTTCACCTGACAATTTCCCCTTTACTTTCTGCATCTTCCTATTTTGATCCTCACTACTCACCTCCCTTGCCACTCATTTCTCTATACAAGTGTCTCCTCTTCAATTTAAGGTCCTGCTTTCTGTTTCTTACTTTCTACTCTGGTGACTGGAAAACATTAATTTTCTTGCTAGTTTCTTCATTCGCATCACCTGCCAACTTAACCTTTTCTGTAATACTCTATAGTTATTTTTGCAGAGAAGATTCTGCAGCTTCTGCTGACTTAAGGGACGATAGGTTACAAATGGCCTCCATAGTTTGAATATTTGATGCGAAAACATGGCTTTAAACATGTGCTTGTTTAGTTTTGCATTGAGCATAATACAGCTACAGGGAGGAAAAATTAGCAAACCAAATGTCATAGTGAACCCTATTGATAGAAGAGATCCCTCCATTCTTCTCTTTTTCCAAGCAGTTGCTAGCCCCAGTTGTTTTGAAGCAGGCATGGGGAATGTGTGGCACTCCAGATGTTAATTCTCATAATCTTGTTAAATTACCATGAGATGATGGACAGTAGTGCCCAAGAACATCTGGAAGGCCACATGTTCTCCAGCCCTGCTTGAAAAGGATATGTGCCCCTGGCATGGAAAGCATCTATATGCATGATGCATGTGATCAAATAGAATAATAGATCAAACATCTGGAAGGGACCATGTGCAACCCTCTGCCAGTGCAGGAGTACAATTTAACCTTTGTTTAAATACATTGTGTGAAATAGAGTCCACTAACTTCTGAGGTAATTTATTTCACTGTTGAACATCTGTTAGTGTTAGGAAATGCTTTTTGATGTTTAGTTGAAACCTTGTTTCTTGTAATTTGAATCCACTGGTTCAGATAATGTCTTCCAGGGAAGCATCAAAAAGCAAGCTTGCCCCTTCTTTTGTACTATAACCATTTAGATATTTGAAGATGGCTACCATGTCACCTCACAGATGATCTTTTTTCCCCAGCCCAAACATCCCCAACTCCCTCAACTATCTCACAGTTGGGTTTTTATTTCTAGAACCTCTGCCATCTTGGTTGCTTTTCTCTGGACATATTCCAATTTTTCTATCATCTTCTTAAATTGTGGAGCCCACTACTGGACTCAGTATTCCAGATGAGGCCTGCTTGAAGCAGAATGGAGTATAGTACTACTAGCTCCCTTCATCTGATTATACTACTATTGATGCAGCCTGGAATTGCATCTGATTTTTGAGAATGGGAACCACATCACAATATTGATTCATGTTTATCTTGTGGTTTACTGAACCACATGTGTGTGTGGTTTTCACACACTGTGCTGTGGAGTCAGTTGGTACTCACTTTGAATTTCTGCATTGGTTTTATCTATCTTATATTTATTTCTGTTGAAATTCATATTGTTAGTTTTGGCCCAGTCTTCCAACCTTCTGAGGTCATCTTGAATTCTGATTCTATATTTTGAGGTTTTAGCTACTATTCCTAGTTTAGTGTCATTTGTGTATTTATGAACAAATAGCATACAGAATACAGTGACCATTTAGAACACAGGTGAACAAATTGTGGTCTGTAGACTATATATGATTGCCCTAAGCCATTTTTGCTGCACCCAAAGCCCCCCCCCAGGCCTGCAGCCCCCAATTTTGAGTGGTGAAAAAATGCTGGAAAAAGATCAGTCACCCATTAGCAGATTTGCTTAGTCTCGTTGTTATTATAGTTGCTGCTAGTGTATACCTTCAAGTAATTTATGGTGACCCCCAGGTGAACCTAGCATGAGATTTTCTTGGCAAGGTTTCCCAAAATGGCCTAGCAAAGCCAGATATTGCAACTCTATGATTTTTTTTGGCCCAAATTCTTTCATACTGCAGAATTATAGCTCTTTGATATCACTTTAATAGCCAAGGCTCCATTCTATGAGATCCTGGGATTTGTATTTTTGTGTGCTATTTGAATTTCTTTGCCAGAGACCTCAAGCCTCTCACCAAACTAATAAATCCCAGGATTCAAATTGATGACAGCTAAAGTGGTACCAAGCTGCTACAAGAGTGTGAAAAATCCCATGGTATGTAAATGATAGATGGATAGACTCAATCCAGGAGGCTATGGCTAGGAGCCTAAAGGAATTATGTAGAGCTGTGAGAACAGGGGGTCTTTGAGATGATTCACCCCTGGGGTCATCGTGATTCGAAGTTGATTTGAAGGCAGTTAACAGGAACAACAATGGCCTGCTGTAGGGACAAAAACTGGTTCTCATGCTTACTACAGATGATCTGCTCCTGATTTAGATTATCTAATCATCTTTGGTTATATATGATCTTTTCCGATGAGTTATGTCATCTCATGATGTACCCAAATTATGATAGCCTCACTTTAGTAATTTTGAATTCTAGTGAGGATTTGATTTTCTCTCAGACCCATTTATTTGTCTTTGTAGTGGCCCACGGAACCCGTAGAGCTCCATATCACACACACTACATATTGCTAAAATCTTTTTATGCCCTGTTAATCATTTAGCCAATACTAAATGAACCTCAGAAGCTGCAGTATGTTAGCTGTGAGGAAAAATGGAAGGGGAAGGTAGAATATTGTCTGGGTCAAGATGCATTGCTCTATTCCACTCCAAGGCAAGGACTTTGTAGAGCCGGGGAAGACAGCCTAAACCTGAAAAATGTTTATGTCCATGTCTGTGCACACATGAACTTGGAAACAGACATGCTGGCTAGAAGCTTATTTGAGTTATAGTCACAAAATATAATATATCCAACCTCTAGTACACATTATTAAGATCTTTTTTTTCCAAAAAATATGTCTCCAATGTCTCCAACAAAGGTAATAGGAAGGCAAAACTGGGAGAAAATCTCAACCCCAAAATGGGTCCAATCCTCAAGAAAGGGGACACCAGGGAGTGCAGTAACCACAGGACCATTGCATTAATTTCCCATGCAAGCAAAGGGATACTGAACATTCTGACAAAGATGTCTATCATATATGGAGTGAGAAATACCAGATGTTGAAGCTGGGTTCATGAAATAAAGACGCACTAGGGATCATATTGCTAAGTTACGTTGGATAATGGATCACACCAAAGAATTTCAAAAGAAAAATCACTCTGTGCTTTATAGATTATAGCAAAGCCTTTCATTGTATAGATCATGAAAAACTATGGATTGCTCCTAAAGAAATGAGTTTGACACAACATTTGATTTGCCTGATGCGTAACCTGTACTCAGGACAAGAGGCTACTGTTAGGCCAAATACAGAGAAATGGAATGGTTTCCAATTAGCAAGGGCATCAGGCAAGGATACATTTTATCACCCTATCTTTTTAATTTATATGCTGAACATAACATATGTAAACTAGGATTAGACGTGGAGGAAGGAGTGAAAAATTGGAGAAAGGAACATCAACAATTTAAGATATGCAGATGATGCCATGCTACTAGCAGAAAAGAATTGGAGTGATTACTGAAGAATGTCAAGAAAGAGATGAAAAGGCAGGTTTACAGTAGAATATTAAGGAAATAAAAACAATGAGTACAAACTATTTACATAACTTTGAAGTAGATGATGCAGACATTGATTTGCCTGGGGGTGGAGCTGGGGTGGGGCAACTGCATGCCGGCCGCCCCAACTCTTCCCTGACGCTGACATCACACCGTGTGCCCCACCGCATGCGCACAGCATCATGGCACCCCGTTGGCACAGCATGTAGACAAGCTGCACCAAAGGGGCACAAAAGAGTTATGGTGGAGGTGCTAAGGGTGACTTTTTGCCACGCCAAAAAGGAGTGGCATTTGCCAGCTCTTTTTGGAGCAGCAAAAAGCCAGATCAGGGGCACGATGTGTGGTTGCTGTGGCCCCGATCTGGTACTCCCGGGGGGGGGGCACAGTTGCCCCTTGGGCTGTCTGTATGGCCTGTCAGTCATACATTAATCAGAATGGAGACTGCAGTCAAGAAATCCGAAGAAAACTAGGACATGGAAAAGCACCTATGAAGGAACTAGACAAGAACTTGAAGTGTCAAATCATATATCAAATACTTGTTAGTATTGCCCATGGTTGGAATATGAATGAGATATACAGTCAAAGTAGAAATGTAGAGATGTGTGTTTGTGTGAACATTTCTTGTGGGAACAGTATCTATGGAAAACAAGTAGGATTCAGCCAGCAGGTGGTTCAAAGCCAAAACAAGTGCACACGGTACAGAATAATAAAAACGCTTTGAGCCTGAGAATCTGATATTAACAGATAAACATATGAGCTCATTTAGTTCTCATGAGAACCAGGTCACATGGGGAATGACACACAACTAGAGGCTGAGTTTCAGCAGATCATCCAATCATCATAAGGTTAACACCCAGAGTGTGGAGTATGGGAAGGGCCAAGAGTTTCCTTTGTTCACCTTTGTTATATACTTGCAATGTGTTCTTTTGAACTGAAACTGTAACTATTCTATTGCTAATGCTGTAATTCTACAACAACATCTACAAGATGTGATCCTATGGTCTTTTGCCATCAGCAAGACAGATTGTATATTTTTCTTTTCTGTTTTCTTTTTGGAACAATAAAGCTTTAATTTGGATTTACAAATGTGTCTTCATGGAGACAGCATTTCCAGGATGGCTGGTGAAGGAAGCTGGTTCCTGAACTCTGCTGCATTTCAATCACATCACACCAAAATTCCACACCCATACCATCATATCTCCAATTTCTATGTATGGACAGTGAAAGAAAGCTGAAGAAAGCTGATAGTGGGAAAAATGAATTCATTTGCAATGTATTGTTGGAAAATAGTTCTCCAGATACTTTGGACTGCTAAAAAGACAAATAAATGGATCCTACAGCAAATCAAGCCAGAATCTTCATTAAAAGCCAAGACGACTGAGCGGCTATGCAGATAGGCATTAAACGCCAAACCTTGGGGTCGAGTGTGAGTATGGTGACCGCATGCTGCATGCCCTAATGCTGCTCTGATGCCAGTGTCATGCCACCTGACAGACTGCATGGTGGGCAGCGTTTCTGCATTTCTGCGGTGCAGCATTTAGATGCGCTGCATCGCAAAAACTAAAAAAAAGCCGCAACGGCAGCAAAGGCACCTTTTTGCCACTTTTAAAAGAAGCAACATTTTGGTGGCCCATTTTAGGCTGGCAAAGAGCTGGATCAGGGCTGCGGCATGTGGTTGCTGCGACCCTGATCCAGTGCTCTCAGGGGTGGAGCAGAGCCTCCCCTTTCAGGCAGTCTGTAGAGCCACTGAGACTGTCATACTTGGCCATATCATGAGAAACCATTAATCACTAGAGAGACAGTAATGTTAGGTATGGTAAGAAAAGGGAAGGCAGGAAAAGAGGAAGACCACATTCCAATCAAGGAAGCCATAGTCCTGAGTCTGTAAGACCTGAGCAGGGCTGTTGAAGAAAGAGTTACTTGGATTCATACATGGAGTCAGTATAGGTCAAATCTACTTGACAACAGTTAACAACTACAACAGTTTGCACTTCACTGCTTTTACAATGTCATTCTTCAAAGGAAAAAAGAAATACATACAAAATAGTAAAGAAAAGGGTGTATATTAATGAAAGAAATGCACAGAAAGCATTATATAAAAGGAAAGTGCTTGTGTATATTAGGCAAAAGTGAATGCAAAATGCATACACATTTCGATGTAAACTTTTAAAAAAATCATAAAATGATATGGAAATGAGACAGAATAAACTGGAAAAATGAGACACAAAAAGTAACTGAAATGGACAGATTTATGTATCCTGGAAAAAAAATCATAACTATATTAATTATTGTTATGGTTGTGGTTGTTGTGTGACTTCCAACATATGGCAACCCTAAGGTGAACTTTAGGCAATTGCTAAGGAAAGTGGTGTCACCAGGGGGTGTGGGGGGTGGTGCAGATCGCAACGGGTGATACCTAGAGGGGGGGTGATACCACTTACCCTCAAACACCTCCCTTTGGTCAGAAATGGGATGTGGCATTCATCTGCTTCCCTTTAAAATGCTTTCAAAGATGGGGAGTAGGGTGAAGCTCAGTGGGAGGAGAAAGGAGAGGCCCCAGAATTTTAAAATCCAAATTTCAATTTTTAAAGTAATTATTTTTAATTTTTTAATTTTTTAACATTCTTTTTAAATTTTCATTAAAAAAAATCACATTTTAACCAAATCTTCATTATGCATATGTAAATACATTTAGGTTGGGCATATGATATTGTAATTTGATGATATAATTTTATTTTTGCTAGTTGTTTATGTCACAATTGTTGCATGATGGGGTGAGCTCCCATCACTAGTCCCAGCTTCTGCCAACCTAGCAGTTTGAAAGCATGCAAATGCAAGTGGATAAATAGGTACCACTAAGGTGGGAAGGTAAACAGTATTCTGTGCAATCATGCTGGTCACATGATCACAGAGTAATCTCTGACAATGCTGGCTCTTCAGCTTAGTAACGGAGATGAGCCCTATGGTCGGACACAAGTTGACAATCTTATCATCAAGGAATACCTTTACCTTTTACCTTATATCACAACTATTAGCATTACACTAAGTGTTATATGGGAATTACGATTTACAAGTAACATTAATGAAAAAAAATTGCTAAGGATTCTGTATGGTGTGAAATAGGAGGAAGTCAATGGGGAGGGTGACACCATGAGTTACTGCACCAGGTGATGCCAACTCTAGGGATGCCATTGGCTAAGGATTCCTCCCAGTTCAATTAACTCCAAAATATTACTGAAGAATCAGTGGAAAGACTGGAAGATTCTTACATCCTAGCCTCTGTCTATATCCTTTAGACTATTCTAAATTACAAGTATACATTGCATCTACCAAAAAGGCTTTCTGTACAGAGCACTGAGGGCTATGTAACCCAGACAAGTGAGCCATGCTGTTTCTACTGAAATAGCAGGCAAATTCCCTGGATGCCATCATTCAGTCTAAAATCTTCCAAAGCATGTGGAGCTTGTAGATGTGTGCCCAATGCACTCTCCAATGTTGTACTATAATTCTCTCACAAATTTTCTGCTTTCTCAGAATTGGAATGGTGGGGGTATTTGGATGCACACTGGATTTAGTCACAGCACACTGTAGAGTTCCTTGTTTGCCACTTACTCATAAAATGGACATATTTCCTACTTTTCAAGGAACTTTCTTTTATCTGAATGTCTCTCCCATTGCCATCCTCCATTTGAAAGTATCTTCCAGTGGAAGGACCATCCAGCCAATCCAAGTCATACAAAAGAACCTACAAGAATGAAGAGCAAGGACCTTGAAGCTGCCAATCAACATACAGCACTTGGACAGAAGACTGAACACATGGCTGAAGTCTCATCCACTAAATATTTCTATTTAATTTCTAGGAATTATTTTTCAATTTGAATCTCTGTGTATAAACTACAACATGGATACTTTATTCAAATCCATGTCCTCTTTTTGTATTGAAATATCTGGGAGGAATGTTTTGGAAATGGGCACCCTACCTTTTCCATTTTTCTTTCAAGGAGAGAGGAAGAGGGCATAGCTAAACATCTGAGGCACATTTTATATTCAGACAGTCCCAGTTTCACTCTCTAATTTACAAAAGGATGTCAGATAATCCATAAAAAAGATGACAACTTGAGCTAAATAGATCTTGTTCAGTGTTCAGTGAATTATTCAATATAAGACAGGGATGTAAAAAAAAAAGTAAACATTCTTATATTTCACAAGAAAAGGGTATGCCGATGCAGTGAGATATTTCTGTGCAAATGTTCCCCCCCAACCCAACATTTTACACAAACACACTGGGGGTTGTGTAAGATAATTTTCTATGTAAAAACACTGCTTTGGCAGATTTTTTTTTTTTTTGCACAAACAATTTTTGCACAAAAAAAAGGCTTAACATGAAAAGTATCATACAAAAATGCACATAACAGAACCTATAGTAATCACCCCTATTGGAGGGTGGGACTTTTGAAATTCTTTCCTCTTAGTTCACACTTGGGCTGGCTGTAGGGAGCATTCAGCTCCCTTGTTGCAACAGGCCCACTGGTTGCTGATTTGTTTCTGAGCACAATTCAAAATGCTAGTGTATAATACCTTTGGTCCAAGTATTTGAAGCACTGTGGGCCAGAACAGACAGCCCTGAAGGGGCGGCTTGAAGCTGCCGCTGCTGAAGACAGATTGAGGCCACAGCAAACACATGCTGTGGCTCCAATCTGCCTTGAACCTGGCCCAAATAGGAGCCAAATAGGAAAAGATCCTATTGGCATCAATAGAGTTGGCATCATCTGGCACGGTAACTTATGTGTCACCTCCCCCACTGACCTTCTTCCATACCACATCATATAGAATCCTTACTAAAGTTTTTAGTAATAATAATAATAATAATAATAATAATAATAATAATAATAATGCATAGATATGGAGGGCCAACTGTACATCCTTGGAACAGGGGAGTTTTGTATATTCACATTCAGCACAGTTGAAAATCAAATCAACAACTACACACGCACACATAATTTGACTTATATTAGAAAATGCAAGCATGCAGATGTATTTGTCAGTACTGGTGAGGCATGCAAACAGGCTCCAGAGTCAGCCAGGGTTTTCTTTTGTGTTTCTTACATTAGACTTGATTTCTTCAGAAGGTTCACTAGTTATAGCATGAGCATGTGTGGCCAGGAAACTGGAACGAAGGAAGATTGCTAAGTCTCTGTGTGCCTGAGAATGCTAGCGTTGCAGTTCTGTTCACTTAAAAAGCCCAGAAATGCAGAGTCTTACTATTCAAGAGATTGCAAAAGCAAAACTGCTTAATGTAGCAGTGGTGGTCCTGGTAATCTTAGATGTATTTTTTTATTAACATCTGTACACCAACTATATTGTATTTATAAAAACTGCATGAGGAAGCTTTTCTAAGAATCTGAATGTGTGCTTTTTCTCTAGGAGTGAGAGATTTTAATCATGTTGCGGATTTCACACTCAACAGCAATCACAAAGCTTCCAATCCTCAAGTCAGCTAAATGCCATTTTGGCTGAGCTCATCTAGTCCTAGCAGATACACAGAAAATGCCTACAGTTCACATAAACAAGAATACACTGGGATGAAGAAATTAATTCAGTTCAATGAAAGTTTTTTTTAACAAAATGTGATTGTACATCCTGCATTTTAAAAACCACAACAGGTTGGCACAACAGTTCACATAACAGAATGGCTCTAATAATCTTGTCAAGCTGTACAGAGTGAGGGGTAAGACTGGTCTTTACTTTCTGGACTATCATGGAAAATGTACAATCAAGATTTGTTCATTTTATACTAAATAGTAAAGATATGTCAGCTAAATTGTTTTAGGAAGTGTGAAGGTGGAGATAAAAGCTATTATTTTATACCAGCTACCTAGTTAAGTATACTAAGCATACTACATTTATGTTTGTCTACAATGGAGGAAAAAGCCAAACTCGCCCTAAAGCTGGTGTTGGTAGTATGCACAATGTACAGCTATTTCCAGGAAGATGCTTCAGTTTTTGGCCCTTAACAATATTTTATTCCAAAGTAATAAATTAGGGAAAATATCAGTGTTTCCTAGGCTTCACTGCATTGAAGAAATAATCCAGGTTGACACCACTTTAACTGCCATGGCTCAATGGAATTCTGGGATTTTTGTGAGACATTTAGCCTTCTCTGGGTAGTTTTGTGAGTTTTTTCTGTCAGAGAGCTCTGGTGCCACAATAAACTCCAGTTCTCAGAATTCCATATCACTGAGCCATTATAAACTGGTGTCAAACTGAATTATTTTTGTCATGTGGATACAACCCCAGAAACCCTGGAGTTACTTTTAGCATGTGGACAGCTGGATTGGTCCTATTCAACCCAATCCATTGTCTACACACCAAGAGCTGCTCCATCTTCCTTCCTTGTGCTGAGCAGGGCTGGGAAAGGGATGGCCTGGTTTTGGAGCCGCTGCTACCACTTCCTCCCAGGCAGGGGCTCTGTGTAAACCCTGCCTGCTGCTTCTGCTGAGGACAAAAATGGGTACCCAGACAAAAATGGGTACCCAGACGTGTGATCAGTAGGGAGTCCAGATGCCCATTTCTGTACTGGGCCTTTCTCCACACCAACTCCTCTTCTCTTCCTGGCTAATGCCATAAGGACACACCCTATTAACTTACTTTAGGGGGTTGCAGACTGCCAGAAATAGTGCAAATTGAGTCCACTTTTAGGGTTAGGGTTAGAGAATCATAGGAACTGTAGTTTATTGTGGCACCAGAACTCTTTGACAGAGAAGGCTCAATGTCTCAGAAAAAACAATTCCCATGATTCCCTAGCACTAACCCTAACCCTAAAAGTGGACTCAATTTGCACTATTTCTGGCAGTCTGCAACCCCCCTTAGTGGCCTCCTTCTGTTATATCCACACAATTTGCAAATTAACCTCACACTATGCTTGCCCCCTAACAAACACACATACACGCCTACACCTCTCTTTATCTCCCACTCTCAATGTCTCTACAGCTAGCCAGCTAGTCCCATGCAGACCTTTCTACCACCCTCCTCTCTTCTTTCTAAAATTCCTATCCCTTTATTGTATTGACATACCTTAGTCTCTTCCCACCCCAGCTTTAAATCTTCCCTGGTCAATTTCCATACAAAAGAATAGTTTCACCATTTATTCAGTTATTCCAGTGATGAGGAATTGGGCTTTGAAGGGTTTATAAGACATTTGTTTGTGTTTTTCAGCTTTTCCAGAATCTGGGCTAAAATCTGGCAAGATTATCAAATTAAATGTAAAGGCTGGAATTTGCTTTATCTCTTACATGCCCCTAGGTTTTACCCTCTACTTATCCATGGATCATAGCAAATTCTATAATTTTGGCCCCAAATCTACCCTTAACATGAGGATGACTTATACATGTGTATATGTGCTAAGCTGAAATGCCAGTAAAAATTGTTGTTGTTGTGTGCCTGCAAGATTTGTTCAGAGGAGGTTTGCCATTGCCTTCCCCTAAGATTGAGAGTGTGTGACATGCCCAAGGTCACTCAGGGGGTTTTTATGGCCAAGCTGGGAATTGAAAACTGGTCTCCAGAGTCATGTGGGATGCAATGACTCAGTGGTTAAGACACTGACTCTGACAATTGCAAAGTTGACAGGTTGGCAGATCACAGCCCAAGTGCTGCAGCTACATGATGGAGTGGGTTCCCATCACTAGTCCCAGCATCTGCCAACCTAGCAGTTCGAAAGCATGCAAAAGTGCAAGTGGATAAATATTACCACTTTGGTGGAAAGGTAACAGTGTTCTATGCAATCATGCTGGCCACATGATCTTTGACAGTGCTGGTTCTTTAGCTTAGTAACAGAGATGAGCACCACTCCCTACTGTTAGACATGACTTGACAAATTTGTCAAAGGGGAAATCTTTACCTCTATCTTTACTCCAGAGTCACAGGCAACTGAAAACATTTTTGTGCCACCAGTTTTTTACATGTATGTGCTGTACAGTTTTATGGTTTTTATAATCTGAAGAAGATTAGGAATGGGAAGGGCAGTTATGAAAGAACTAGACAAAATCCTAAAGTGTAAAGATATACAGCTGAACACTAAAGTTAGAATGGTCCAAATCATTGAGTTCCCCATTACCATGGATGTGAGAGCTGGACAGTGAAGAAAACAGATAGGAACAAAACTAATTCATTTGAGATATGGTGCTGGAGAAGAGTGCTGAGGATATCATGGATGGCCAAAAAGACAAACAATTGGGTCTAGAACAAATCAAATCTGATCTTTCCCTGGAATCCAAGATGACTAAACTGAGGCTGTTGTACTTCGGCCATATCATGAGAAAGCATGGCTCATTAGAAAAGACAATGATGCTGGAAAAGGTAGAGGTTGGTAGAAAGAGAGGAAGACTACATGCCAGATGGATAGACTCAGTTAAGGAGACCACAGGCCTGAGCCTACAGGCTCTGAACAGAGTAGTGGAAAATAAGGAGACTTGGAGATGTCTCCTTTACAGGGTCACCATGAGTTGAGATCAACTTAGCAATAGCATTTACAACATTTCTAAACTGCTTAACAATTGAGTCAGCACTCTCTGTGGTTTACAGTCTGTAAGCTAATTGCCCCCAACAAGCTAGGTACTCATTTTACCAACCCATGAAAGGATGGAAGTCTGAGTCAACTTTGGAGCCCCTGGGATTGAACTCACAACTTTGTGGCTGCAGTACCGGTATTTAACTATTGCATACCCTTGAAGGTAGCTAACAATAACATATTATCTTTTATTTAATTTTAAAGTTTTTAAAGCTTAATGTTTTAACTTTATAAATCATTTTGTTGCTTTTTAATTAACTTTTATATTTACATGTTTATCAAAGTTTTGTATATTTTTTATCTGTATTGTTTTAAAAGTATTGTTAGCCACCTTGAGTTCCATTATTGGGAGAAAGGTGGGATATTAGTGAATAAAACTACCACCACCACCATAACATATAGTTATGTTGATAACAGGATATTTAGTTGTGGTATGAATACATATTTTAGATTTTAAAAAGGATAATCCTTAAAGATCCTTGGATATTATTTTCAATCTATGGCTGTTGGTGTTTTAAAACAAAATCACCAGTCTTGATAAGAGAAGACTTGCTTCTTTGTGATAATGGTGTTGGTGAGTTGTACACAATAGTGTTTTGGCAAAAGGAGGCAGCAGCTTTCCTCTTTAATTCTTTTGATAGTCATCTGAATCCACTGTGGCTGCAGAACATTCTTTCCTAAATCCCTGCTGATTACAGAAAAAGATTAAGATTATTGTATTAGGTAAGATTAACCAGTTTGAGCAATCTCACCT
>CM034701.1:37450083-37460688 GCA_020142125.1 Phrynosoma platyrhinos
GAATTTGCTCAAGTCTGACAGTAAGCCCATTTCCCATCTTAAACCAGAAGCAGGGGAGAAAAGAAAAGAAAAGAAATAAGATTGTCTCTTTCTGTTTCTATTGCTTTTAGATAATATCATAAATAAGGCTCATAAATGTCACTTTTTGTTTTTATATTTTTAAAATAGTTTTCCAAATATCCTGTTAGTGGTATATACAAGCATTCAAGCATTAAGTCCAACATAAGCTACATATGTTCCCACCTTTTTTTGGTCTTAGCAGCATTTGGTATTCTCTTCCTCCCTCAGCAATGACCCCCCCCCCATTGTTTTGCTATGATAGCCCCATTCCACAGCAATTCAATGGCTGGTGGAGTGCTGGGGAGGGGATCAGAGAAGCTATGGCTATGTATAGATTAAAGAAGTATGTGTGTATATTCCCATAGCCAAATGCAGAACAAATGCATCATTGCCAAGATCTCCAGAGCAACCTGATAGATCTCAGTGGATGATGCCAATAGTCTGCACCAGGCTATGGGGATATAGTCAGATGTTTCTTCAGTTCTCCCCATCTGCCACCAGCAACATGTTATCAACAAAAGGGCTGTGAGTGTGTGGGAGCATGCAGTGTTTAAATGGTGATTATGGAGGGTGGTTGAGAAGAGATGAGAGGTTCAGGGGGAGCAAAATGTGGGTACTGCCCTCACACATAAGAATTCTGCCCTTCCAATGAAATTTTCCTTCACTCCAAATTTTTAGCATTGTAGTAACTTATAACTTCAGTTGAATATTTCAAAATACAGTTTAAGCATCCAAAGAAGAGGGGCACACAGAATTACCAAGGGAATGTGAATGCAGCAAATCTAAGTGTTAAAGATTAAATAATTTTCAATGTCTCACTCTCTGAAATGTTAGAGATTTGGAGTATGAAGGAAAATTTTATGAGAGAGCAGATATCTTATTTGGGGGTAATGTCTTTGTTCTCTCCCCCCCCCAGCTATACTCCTATATACAAAGTTTCATGAAAGGTATTGTGCATGAAAATGACAAAGAATTTGTGGATTAATACAGATAAGGAAATGTGGTGGGATGAACTTGCTCATGAAAAAAAGTATGAATTTTGTAGAAAGTGAAATAGCCAGATTTATTCATCCCTAGGTTTTCACCCTCAAGCTTCAGGTAGTTTCGGTGATCTTTTCTTATCTAACTATTGATGGTAACTATAAATAGAGAGACATTGAATTGCCCTTAGGTCATTTACAGTATCCACAGCTTTATTTAGATTCCAGTTGCACAGAAATGTAACCACATAACACTAGGTCAGGAGTTCACAGATTAATTGGTTTATTTATCCACACTAGCAGAACACATTTAGCTGTAAGCAAATCCAAGCAAATTATACCTCTCCCATGTAAATCACATATTACACCTTTGGGTTAACCAAGTGGTCAGTGTTTTTCCTGGAGGAGGAGAGCACAAAGACACAACAGATTCCCTCAATAGCAGGAAGATTGGGTAAGACACCTGAGGTTATGCCTGTCCTTTAGTTTTGCAGGAATGAGGAAAGGCACAGTCCAATTGCTGCTAGAGTAGAGAAGCCAAAGTTCAGAGAAGTTCGGAGAAATCTTTGAACTTCTCTACTTCCTTAGTATGTTCCACTTCCTCTCTCTGGCTTCAGTCCAGGCTGGTTCTAGTCATATATTTCTGACTTTTCAGTCTCAAACATGGTTTAAACTTTGTTTTAAACAAACCACAGTCACTGACCATCGTTTCATAGGTTCAAATTACACAAATCCTAATTAATAAAAATGGAAATAGTTCTGAACTTCTTGAGGCTACAGCAGTGGATGAGAAGGAAGGAGGCACACAAACACGGGAGGTGTCTATGCTTGTTTCCATTATGATAAACCATGGTTTATTGTGCCATCAAGACACAGCCCTTGTTATCCAAATGATGGTCCTGTAATATGGTCTCAAAAGGCACAGTAGAAAAATCAGATCAAAACCACTATGTATTATATCTTTGGAGCTACACACCTTATACATTTTGCTATTTGCTGCTCTCACTCTCTTGCACTCATAAAATCTAAGTTTGACAAACAAAATTAAAACTTTTCAGGATTTTAACATCAAAGACTTGACAGATATGGAACAATTTTTATGCAATCATTTTGCAGGTTTGTTTTTGAAGTTACATTCCACAGACTATGCAGCTCAGAACAGGACATACAATTTGTTGGAATATTATTGATCATGCTGTTTTAAAAGCTCTCTGTGCATAGGAAGGGAAGTGCCAAGAGATATGAGCTGACATGATTTTTTTTCCAGTGTATGGAATTTATAATGTCCTGCATTAGGACCGGGAATGGCTGCTCCCAGTATTCCTCATTATTGGCTTTGTTGGCTGCGGCAGTTCCACAATATCTGGAGGGCCTCACAATTTCCACCCTTGTCTTACACTGTTCTAGAGTGTTTATCAGTGTTGAACCAAAATGGGGCCAAAACTACTCACAAGGCTTCATTTTAGTCTTTATAAATGATCAGTGCTAGTTCCATCATTTTTTGCTGATCATTCAGCAACCTGCTTCACTCACTGCTAGGTATTTGCATCAACCACAGCCTAGTTGGGCTAAGCTAGGATTATCATGCATCCTCTGTTTCCTGGGCATGTCCTCTTTCGCAGTACTAAAAGTTCTGTCCAGGCAGATTTTTAAATGTCCAAGGATTTTTAAAATGGCAGCTCCTGCTTCATTTCCTGTCTGCTGATGCCACTTCCTGAATGCCACCTCAAGTCATTGAGAGCTTTGCTAGGAAAAGGGATGGAGGCCAGACCAGGGAACACAGAGATAGAGAGAATGAAAGAGAGAAATAGAGAGAGAGCAATTTGGAGGTGGAAGGGCGAAGGGAAACAGACACAGAGGGCAAAGGCAAGTTAGCTGAGTAAGGCAGCTGAGAGAGCCTGTAAATGAATGGGGCAACAGAAAAGGGCAGCTTGGTGGAGTAGGTGAGGCAGCTGTCAGGCAGGAAAGAGGAAGGCAAAATTCTTGTTATTTAAATAAAATGAAGATTAAGAATCTTAGCAGTTATCACAGTGAGGCATTTAAAGTGAGAGTCATCATGGCAACCAGTGGTTTGTCAGTTGGGGGGTTATTCAAACAGTTTACGAGGGGGTATTGTAACGTTTTAATTATCACCCAGAAATTATTATTGATGGAATTTTGTCAGTGTCATCATTGGTTCCCAAGTGCATGATGTTGAGAAAATCAGCTCATTGTGTCCTTTATTTTTGTTACAGGTTGTGCCAGAAATGATTAAAGTGTAAGATGGAGAAGTACAAGGGGTTATCATAAAGTAATAATTATAGCCTGGATGTTATTATGGTATATTGATGAAATTTACCAGTGTCATCATCGCCACCTGCTTTTTTCATTTCCCAAAAATGAAAAATCTGTTGTGAGGTCGCCGATTAGACAACACAGATGATGTCATTCATGAAGCGGAAGAGTGGTTTAAGGTGCAATCTGCAGACTTCTACAATAACAGTATTCGGAGAGTCAATAAATGCTGGAAAAATGTGTAAATCTGGATGGTTACTGCATAGAGATTAGTTAACAACTACAAATTAAAGCAAACTTTCTGTCAATTTTTTTTAAAGGTAATAACTTTACGATAACCCCTTGTAAATAATCCTGGTAGAATGTGGTTGAATCTGTGCTGTTCACATGAATTTCAAATGCATCCAATTAAGTTTTTGGGAGGCTGACAAAAAACCCACAAAACTTGGGATAATTGATCTGAGTTTTCCTGAAATATTTGCATTGTTGACTATGTGAACAACCAATGCAGATAGACCTGGGATAAACCAGGATAAAACTCTGCATGTTTTGAATGTGTTTTGAATACATCCGCAATATCGACTCCATCTTTATTCACAATGCTGACACTTGTGGGCAACAGAATTGGCAGAGATGTGCAGAGATGCAGTTCTGATAAAAGAATGAAGTGAACAACAAATCAGGAATGCATGAGTGAGATTATTCACATAGTTGCATTGCAAAACAAAACATGTAGATAACCCTTTGTTCGCAAATGTGTCCTCTTTTTTTGCTTTTCAAAATATGGTAACCTTAGCTAAGCTATGTGTTCCAAAGGAGCACTTATGTCTCCAACCAAAGCTTGATCTATTCAGAGCCTCTCTGAATAGATTTGGCTGTTTTCAGGAAGGAACCAGGCCTTTTCTGTGGAATCACAACACAGCATTTATTTGATGCGACCCTACATGCTCTTGGTCTTGCAGTGAAAACCAGAGATAAGATGCCTGGTTTATGCCTTTTTCCAATGCTTCTTGAATAGGGTGGCTAACTGCATGGGAGCTTGAAGCTAATACATCCCCCATTACATGCTGCATGCACCCCTTAATGGTGCCTACATATATCTCCTCCATTGGGTGTATTCTGGCCAAAATGGCAACCAGAAATGATGGCATGTCACTTCCAGTTGTCTTTTTGCCTTAGCACCTTTTGGGAACTGTTTGGTTGTTGGTGCACATTTTTTTTTGGTGGTGGTGGTTTGGGAGCAGTTTTTCAGCCCCCCCCCAAAAAAAAATCACCTGGAAATTTTGTAGACTGATGGGAGGCTTTATAGGCTGAAACTGGTGTCTATACCACATTCTAGACATTGCCAGCAAAAAAGGGGCATAAAAGAAGCAAAACAGTAGTATTTCCAGTGGCTTGACTTTAGAAAGGAGGGGGAAGAGGAGCCCGGTTAGTTTTTCAGCTAGACATTTGTGGCTTATCTTATCTCTGGAATGCAGTGAGTGGGGTGAAAAGTTCAGCTCAAACTCCTGCCTGCTTATAGTTGTGCTCTGCTTGCTCTCTCCATTGTATTCTAAATGCATGGTTCCTTTGCTGCTCCAATGACCTGTGTACAGTTCACAACCTCCTTGTCATAATGTCTTCCATGTAGGTCCACCAAGGCTTCCCAGAATGAAGGGACAGGACAGGTCTAGTTCCTGGTGCAGATGACATATCACTCAAGGTACTCAAATGTACTCTGCATAGTCTTTTGCAGTTAACATGCCACATCATTTCCCTCCTGCTCTGGGCTGGTGGTTTGATTCTGAAGTGACCCAAATCTATGAGAGAAAGTGAGACATTTTAAAATACTTGGAAAAGTTACATTTTTGCTCTATAATTTCCAGAATCCCCCAGCTAGGACTTGGTAAAGTTGTTAAAGTGACTTTTCCTCATTTTCAAAGTTCTCTGGAGGAATGAACACTTGCTCAACCTGAGTTTACAGTATCTTCTTTTCCCCTCATTATTCCCCAAAGTTATTCTATTATCCTGGATACTCTTTGGGCATGCCTACATGGGGCAAATGAAGTGGTTTTCTCCCATTCTCAGGGCAACCTGTCTTCACAATGTAGGGCCAAATCCCTGATTCAAGTGTGGTCTCTCTTTATGATGTAGAGAGATCTTGTAGCACGTTTGAGACTAAGGGGCGTTGCAGACTAGCCTAAAGCACCGGCCACCCCAAACCCACCTCAATGCTGTCCTGATGCCACAGCCCCGATCCACTGCTAGCAGGGGCAACCTAGAGCCGCTCATCTGCAAAGCCCCTAAATGAAAGAAAGAAGTTGACAGCATGAGCTTTCATAGACTCCAGTCTACTTCCTCAAATGATTTTGGTGGAGTGAAAGCCAGGGACATGATATCTTCATGATGTATGGCCAGTTCTGCACTGAGTATGCCCTTTCCCTCCCTTAAACTGCCTTAAAATAATTTACTCTGCTATGGTTTTGCATGAAAATCCAGAGCACTCCATAGCAATGCTGGGAAGCTGTCTACACATGTGTCCTGATGTGTTGTCCAGAGCTAGTACCACTGGAGTCAGAAATAAGGTGGCCAGCGTCAATCACATAGTGGGTGCTCTGCTGTGACCAGAAAGCACAGCAGTGGTGGTGGTGCCGGGCAACACAGCAGGAAACATGTAGACAACCTCCTGACACTGCTATAGAATATGGAGAAAAAGACACCCCCCGACAAGTCGGGAGGGGTTTCTTGTTGCGCTGGCCATATTAGTACATGAGAGGCCTAATTGGTTAAGCGTGCAGGGGTATTGAGCACCTGCACGCTTGGTCCAATCAAGGTGCTTTGTTCATATCCCAAAGCCTTGTGGTGCCTATAATCTCCTGAGACTTGGGATGAGAGTTTGTGCTTTATAGCTCAGCGCTGCCACGTGGCGGCAGCCATTTTAGAGCTTGAACTGAGCGACCCAACCCACCCACCCCTATTTAAAGAGCTTTAATTGGTTACTCTCAGGCTTTGGCTGGTCGCCTTTGGGGGCTGGGAGGGAATTTTCCCCCAGGATGCTCTCCTGGGGTTTTCGCCCTCCCTGAGATTAATGTGTAATTTGAAGTTGGGTATGGGTCTTAGGTTAATAATTGATGTTGTTTATGATATTATTAGCTTGTCACAACTTATGTGTTTGGGTCTATAAGTCAGAATGTGCTTATTTGGTATTTAGGGGTGGGTAATGACCCCCACCCCACAGGAAAATTAATATGGTTAAGTAAATTAATTGTGGTAAATTGGATAATGTTAAATTAAAAGGAAGTGACGAATGCAGTTAAATGCATGACATTACAAATTGAATGATGTCATATGATGTAAATGAAATCATTTCTGGAGGGGAGGGGTTATGTAAATTTGTTGTTATTTATTTGCTTACATACTTTGTCACATGCGGTGAAGGTCCACCCACCTGGTGGGTCACTTCTTGTAAATAGACCCTGTACAGCTAAATAAAAGTTATGGCCTGTTTTAACCCAAAAAAGGTGTCTCGTGTCCTTTGTGCCAGTGCAACGGGGTAGTGGTGGTGGCTCTGGGGTAGCTCAGGGGCCAGAATACTCTGGCTGGTGTATATTAGCCCTTCATTAGGCTTATCTATTTCTCTGCATGCTTTCTTAGATGTACTGAGCAGCTGTAACTCATTGTCAGAAGTTTGGTAGTCAGAACATTTGACTGGCATGTGGAGAATCAGGTACAAATCTCCACTGAGCCATGAAACTCACTGACTGACTTTGGACCAGTCACTCTTTCTCACACTGACTTACCACACAGGGTTGCTGTGTAAATAAAGTGGAGAACAGAATCATGTATATATGTTAAGTTTCTCCTATTTGGAATTCCAAAATCCAAAATATTCCAAAAAACAAAACTTTTTTCAAGGTTGGCTGAAATAGTGACACATTTGCTTTGTGTTGGTTCAGTGTACACAAACTTTGTTTCATGCACAAAATTATTTAAAATATTGTATAAAATTACCTTCAGGCTAAGTTTCATGCACAAAATTATTTAAAATATTGTATAAAATTACCTTCAGGCTATGTATATAATGTGGATATCAAACATAAATGAATTTTGCATTTAGACTTGGGTTCCATCTCCAAGTTATCTCATTATGTACACATATGCAAATGCAGGTATTCTGAAATCCAAATAAATAAATAAATCTGAAATCCAAAATACTTCTAGTCCCAAGTATTTTGGATAAGATGACTCAACCTATACCACATTGAGTTTATTGGAGGACAGACAGGCTATAAATAAATAAATAAATAAATGTTGCTAGAACATTAGGGGGAGAAAGTGGGGTAAAACCCTTTCTCCTGCTTTCTGCAGTGTTGATCCCCCCCTGAGACCTTTATCTGTATTTTTTTCTTTAAAAAATGCATGGTTAAATGCATTTAATTAGATGTCTAGTTTTAGCTTTTTCTCTGAAGTTTCCTTTCCTTTATACTTTATTAACCCAAAGCTCTTTGCTTTGGGTAGCATTCCATCCATAATGGCATGGCATATCACCATGTATTTTCCAATCTCTTGTTGCTCTGCATTGTATCTGCTTGCACCCTTCACCTCTAAACCATTTGGGAGGGGGGAGAATTCCATTCTTTGCCTGCCTCTACATATCACCAATCACTCTCGCATGTTGTTCTGGACCTCAATAAATGACAAAAATGTCCATAAGGAACTGTGAGAGGAGAACAGATTGTCCCAGGAAGAGGCTGAGTAAAGGCAAACTCTGTGCATTGATTTGGTGCAAAACAAAATGATTAGGTTCCTGTAAAAGGTAGGTTAATAAATCTGTCAGGGACTGTATGAAGGGTGAGTAAGCAAAGGCACTTGCTGAGACAGGTTGGGTCTAGGATTTCATAGGATTTTTCTAAGAACTAAGGGTTTGCCTGCTGGACAGCAAGCATACTTGCCAGTCAAAGACCAGAATGTCAAGAAAGCTTAATCTGCTATTCCCTCTCTCCCTCCCTTTCCACTCCCTCCCTCCCTCCCTTTCCACTCCCGTATTACTTCTGATTATCACCCCCATGCCTCCTACTGACCAAGAATTCACAGAATTACCAGAACAAAGATTAGATGGCTGAAATTTCAACAGCCTAACATTTTACCTGGACAACAGAGATGACAACAGAGCTTTAGAAAAATGTGTAACCCATATGTGAATAGGTCCATTGGCTATTGAGATGAATAAGTCCTTTGGCATGACATATTTTTTTGTGCCTATTTTTTAGTAAACTAAACTATCAAGTCCCATCTTGCTAATGAAATTTTCAGTTCTTGCCTGATCATTGTATTATAGTATAAGAGTGTGGAGATTAGCAGTACATTTTATTCAGGTCTGAAGGGAGAAGGGATCAAAGCCAGGAACATGAAATGAGCAAGAGAGTAGGAGAGAGGGAATGCAAACTGGAAATGAAAAAAGTTGAGTTAAAGGAGTTTGACAAAAGAATGAGCAGAAAGATACAGGACAGATGAATTCGATCTCTTAATAGCATCATTCGAAAGTATACAAATCAAAATACACACTATTGGCTGAAAGAAAGAAAAAAGCTATATGAGCAGTCAGTGGTGTGTTCAAATAATCCATCATCTCAGAATCCCAAAGTTTAAAACTATCAAATACAATCCTGTATCTACTTACCTGGTTATACATCTCATTGAAATCAATCAGTCAAATCATTGTAGAGATACAAGATTTTATCCAGTGCTGCAGTTATATTTAGCATGTGTAGACCAAAGGCTTTATGCAAATCTCCACATTAATGTCTGGAAATCAGGATTTCCCATGCGATTCTGAATATGGGAATTTAAATTTGATTTAAATTTAAATTTCCTAAAATGGGACTAAAGCTACATTACAGAAAGACTGAATACAAATAGTTAAATTGTAACAGTGTTCACATATGAAAATGCATTTTTTTTTAAAAAAATAGCACATCAACAAAATATAACAAAAATGTAGCATCTACTTAGTGAACAGTCTTACCAGTAAGTTGCCTTTTAATACACAAAAGGAATTCCAGGAGTACTGAGCAGTGGTTTTAGCATTTGTTCATCTGGATCAGGGCAACTGCAGTTGTTGCAGAAATTGCTAACTGTGGCAGCTCCCTGTGGTACAGAAAGGTACCAAAGTGCCCTTCTGCACCATAAAGCCTTGATTTCTGTACTTGAGAGCATCAACTTCCCTTTGGAAATGGCAGGGAAAGCAAGAAGGAGGGAGAGGTTGTTGTGCTACTACATTTTATCAGTTCTAATCCAGCAAATGGGGGTGGTAAGGCTGTCCTCAAGTCAACCTGGACTCATGGTGACCCTGTGCATGAGACACCTCCAAGACATCCTATCCTCCACTGCTCTGCTCAGTCCCTGCAAACCCATGCCAGTGACTCCCCTGATTGAATCAATCCACCTTGCTTGCGGTCTTCCCCTCCTTCTTCTCCCCTCTAACCTTCCTAGCATTATAATTTTATCTTGTGATCCATGTCTTCTCATTATTGGTCAAAGTATAATCATCTTGACTTCCAAGGAGAGTTCTGGCTTGATTTGCTGAAGGACCCATTTGTGTGAGTTTTTGGTTGTCCATGGTATCCTAAGCACTCTTTTCCATACCACAAATTGAATGTGTTGATTTTCTTTTTGTCTGCTTCCTTCACTGTCCAGTTCTCACATCCATACATGGTAATGGGAAATACTATTGCCTGCACTATTCTAACTTTAGTGCTCTGTTGTATATCTTTGCTCTTCAGCATCTTTTCTAATTCTTTCATAGCTGCCCTACCCATTCCTAGTCTTCTTCTTATTTCTTGACTGCAGTCTTCACTCTGATCAATGTTTGATCCTAGGTATGGGAATTCTTTGACTATTTCAATTTCCTCATTGTCCAGATTGAATTTATGTATTTCTTCTGTGGTCATTATTTTTGTTTTCTTTATGTTTAGCATTTACCCTACCTTTGCGCTTTCATCTTTAACCCTCCTCAGTAACTGTTCCAAGTCTGTGATTTCTTCTGTCAATATTATTGTGTCATCAGTATACCTTAGGTTGTTGATGTTCCTTCCTTCTATATTCACTCCTCCTTCTACTGAATCTAAGGGCCTAAGCAGACTGCCAGAAATAGTGCACATTAAATTGAGGCACTGCCCTGGCTCAGTGCTAGGGAATCATGGGAACAGTAATTTATTGTGGCACCAGAGCTCTCTCACAGAGAAGGCTCAATGTAATAATAATAAAATAATAATAAAATTTATTTCTACCCCGCCCAATGGATACCCAATCA
>CM034701.1:37480018-37498239 GCA_020142125.1 Phrynosoma platyrhinos
AAGACGGATCTCTTCCAGCAGGCTTTCCCAGATTGACCCTCTTGAGGATTGAAGATTGAATCCCCTCCCCAGGCTTTCTGTTGTCCCGCCACTATTATTTTTATAACTTTGTGTTTTTTTTATTGATTGTGTTTTAATGTTTTTTAGTTTAATTCGGTCTTAAGGGGTGGGAGGAATGGGTGGAGGGACCAGGATATTTGAATGTATTTTATCTATTATATTTTAAATGTTGTGAGCCGCCCCGATTGCTATGCAGAGGGGCGGGATAAAAATAAAATTTATTATTATTATTATTATTATTATTATTATTATTATTATGTTCTGTTCCAGCAATACCAGTCCTGTGAGGTTGGTCAGCCAGTGAATTTCCCCCCCTCAGTTAGAGCCTACCCACATTCTGTATGTTCAGGAAATACAGAAATCAAAAGTAACTGTATTAATGAAAGATTATTTCTCCCATGAAAAAAAAGTAGTGCAAGGGATTTGAAACCTCACTTAATGAGTCTCCCCCTGCTTTTTTTTACAGGATAGTTTATTCATTTGCATCCCTGTCTTGGGGGAAAGTATAAAAATGTTAATCCATGCTATTCCAAATAAATGTACAAAAGAAATGGTCAGTAAATGATAGTGGAAAATAGCTTTATTTTTGATAAATAATAATACTAGGAATAATGGAAATCTTTAAAAGGATTCATTTCTTGGGCCCAAGTAAATCGTAGATGCTTTCATTTATATGCTGATGAATTTAATGCCTTTATCACTCACATTTCAACGGATTATTTGGATGTCGGCAAGAAGAACCCCCCCCCCCCGACCTTCTGTAAGACTTCAACAGAGTGGTGAAGTGCGTATTTCATTATGTTCCTCTGTAGAACAAAAAGGAACCATGCTAAGCTGCAGATATCTTGCCTTTCATGTTTTGGGACATATTTTAATTTGCATGAAAGCCGCGGTAAAGCTATAATCACTACAGGATATGGACTGCTATTGTACTATGCTAGAAGGGAGCAAAAGAAAATAAACAAATAAAAATCCAAAGAAAGCATGACAGTTATAAATGCTTGAATTATCTCCCTGTCTGCAAATAGACTAGGGGGGTGACATCTCAATCTAGCTTCAGGACTGGAACAGAAACATCTTGGTTTGCCTTGACAAAGAATGTGTTCTGAGAAGTAGGCAGAAGGATCAAGTCCCTCTTGGTTCTCTTGCATCTGCCAGCAACATTTAATACCATGGACCTTAATGCCTTAATTTATGGCAATCCACAGGTTTCCATTTTGTTCCCTCATCTATTCAATATCTGTCAACTGGCTACTGGAACAAGTGGTGTAGGCTTCAATATCACCAGTCAGAGAATCACATCCAGATCTGTCTTTCCTGTCCAAGGAATCTGCTGAATTTATGGATCAGTGTTTGGCACTGACCACATGAGGTTGACAAATGGACTGATGAGGATGAACCAATTAAAGTTTAATCTAGATAGAAGTGCTCATCATAGCCAGTAGAACAACAGTAGAAAACAAGTAATAAAGCCTTAAAGGTAAGGGTATGTAAGCTTGTCACATTGTGTCCGACCATAGAGAGTGGTGCTCATCTCTGTTACTAAGTCGAAGAACCACTGGTTGTCAGAGACTACTCTGTGATCATGTGGTCAGCATGATTGCACAGAACACTGTTTACCTTCCCACCAAAGTGGTATCTATTAATCATTGCATTTGCATGCTTTTGAACTGCCCGGTTGGCAGAAGCTGGGAGTAGTGACAGGAGCTCACCCCATCATGCAGCACCCGGGCCCCAAACTGTCAACCTGCCAATCTTGCAATCAACAGTTAGTGTCTTAACCACTTGAGCCACTGCTCAAGGCCTTAACCTAAGCTGAATGAAGTTGTGCTTTATTTGAAGACTCAGGTTCCCAGCCTGGGTGTTCAAGCAAATCATGGTGACAAGTTGATGCATGATGTACATCCATTTCTAGAGGTTTTCCATAGTGATAGAATTCAAAGATATAGCCATGTTAGTCTGTAGAATCAGTATGTAGAGAAATAAAGAAGTTGGCAGCATGAGCTTTCTTAGATGTAGAACCTTTAATAGGAAGTCTACTTCCTCAGATGCATTTAGAGAATGTATTCCTGAGAAGTAGGCAGATGACTAGATGACTAAATGCAACTGAGGAAGTAGACTGAAATCTATGAAAACTCATGCTGCCAACGTCTTTATTTCAGCTCGGGCCAATGTAGACCGGCCTAAAGGGCCAGTCTGGGGGTGGAGTTGGAGTGGGGCAACTGCACGCCAGCTACCTTGACTCTGTCCCACTGCCCCCATCATGCTGTGCACCCAACCACATGGCTCGCAGCATCAGGGTGCTCTGTTGGCTCAGTGTACACACGTGCTGCACAAAAAGGGTGCAAAAGAGCTGCCATGGTGGCTCTAAGGGCAGCTTTTTGCCGCCCCCAAAAGGAGCAGCATTTGCCAGCTCTTTTGGAGTGGCAAAAAGGAGGATCAGGGCCATGGGGTGTGGTTGACACAGCCCTGATCTGGCCCTTAGTCTCAAAGGTGCTACAAGATCTCTCTACATACCATTTTTAGAGGTTCTAAATATAGCCATAGTAACACATGTAATAATCACACCTTGTTCAGATTACGCAGTCTACATGGGGCTGTTTTGGACAAACATTTCCATTGGCTCAGAATGCTGCAGCCACAGTGTTAAATTATAGAAGTCATTTATAGGAAGCCTTTGATATCTATAGTGGTGTCTACATGGGCTGGGATATTGTGGGTGCAAGCAGAGTATTCCAGAAAGGTGCCCTGACCTTTCCTTGTTACCTGGGGACCTGCATTCTGATACTGGACAGCTGTTGGCACATGTATCCTTCTGTGCCACTTGGCACTGTGGTGACCGGTGAGAGTCACTTGTTTCTGAGGTCAGTACAAAGTGCCCAGCAGATTCTGCACTAGAATTGGGGCATAACAATGTTAATAGGAACTAAAAAAACACATACACCTTACCTGTTGCTCCAGATTGTTTGCTGAACCACCTGGTGCATCTACTACCACTGTGGGTCATTCATTCTGAGATCAGAACAAGGTGCCCAGCATATGACAAGCAGAAAACTCATGTAGGCAACTGCTGTAGTGTGGAAACAGAGGCCGAGGTAATGGGCAGGTCAGGGCAGCTGTGGGGCCAGGATACTTGGGGCTTCCCCTGAGTATCCTGGCCAGTGCAGACAAGACCTGAGATAGAATATGCAGATCATACTTTGTGTGTGTGTGTGAAATATGGTTTGGGGGAGCCAGAAAGAAATCACACGGGTGCAAAAGGAATTCAGAAAAGGCAGAGGCATTAAGGACCACATAGCAGACATACAATGGCTAATGGAGTGCACCAAAAAACATCTGGGGTAACCGTGTTGGCCATATGCAATGACACCTTTATTGGGCCAAACAAATTGCACAATTACATGTTGCAAGCTTTTGAAGTCACACTGGCTTCTTCATCAGGCAAACAGGAGAAAAAAATTGAATGTACTAAGGAATTCCAAAAGAAAATCAGCATGTGCTTTATAGACTATACCAAAGCCTTTGACTGGATAGATCACAAAAAACTATGGAATGCTCTTAAAGACCAATACATTTGACAACCCTGATGAGAAATCTGTACTTAGGACAAGAGGCAACTGTTAGAACAGAATATGCAGAAACAAATTGGTTCCCAATTGGCAAGGGGTTCAGGCAAGGCTGCATATTATCACTCTATTTGTTCAACACGTATTCAGAAAATATCACATGAAGAGCAGGTTTAAACTTAGAAGGAGTGAAGATAAAAGGAAGGAACATCAACAATCTAAGATATGCAGATGATACCATACTGCTAGCAGAACAGCATGGACTTGGAATAATGTCTAAGGAAGGTCAAGAAACTGTAAAGGCAGGCTTGCTGCTGAACATAAAGACTACAAAAATAATTACCACAGAGAATCTACATAGATTCAACCTAGACAATGAGGAAATCAAAATAGTTAAAGATTTCCTGTACCTTGGATTAAACATTGATCAGAATAGAGACTGCAGTCAAGAAATCAGAAGAAGACTAGGAATGGGAAGGGCAGCATTGAAAGAACTAGACAAGATCCTAAAGAGTAATGATATACAACTGAGCACTAAAGTCAGAATCATCCAATCCATTGTATCCCCCATCACCATGTACATATAGCTAGACAGTGAAGAAAATGGATAAAAAGAAAATCAATTTGCTTGAGATATGGTGCTGGAGAGAGTGCTGAGGATACTGTGGACAGCTAAAAGGGCAAACAAAGGGTCCTTGAGCAGATTGAGCTTGAAACTCTCTGGAAGTTAAGATAATTAAACTGAAGCTGTTGTAATTTGGTCACTTCATGAGAAGGCATGAATTATTTGTTAGGATATAGATGGGTTATACAGTCAAAGGTGAAATGTAGAGATGTGTGTGTGGAATTTTCCTCATGAGAACAACATATAGAGAAACAAAGTGAATCAACACCAGATGGCCAACACAGACATCAACATGTACTTTCCCAAAGGTAGAACTCATGGACACAGACTTTTTGTTATGAGAAAGTCTTGATAGCAGTATCCAAAACATCGTTAGGTTGGGAAAGATAGTCACGTGGTGGATAATGGACAGCAAGAGGCTGGGATAGCATACATCATACAAACATTATCCAATTAACATAAGGTTAACACCTAGAAGGTGGAGTATGGGAAGGGCCTAGAGAAGTCTTTGTCTAGAATGTTATTATTCAAGATCTGAGCATGTGTGTGGTTGGCAACAGTGGTTTTAACTGTAACAAGCTGAGATCCTAAGCTTTTGGATTGTTAAAGATGTGAACTGGACAAGTTCATCACAATGGATTTTATTAAGTTATCTTATTTTACTTTTATATGCATTAATAAAACTATGCTTTTGGACTTTACAATGTGTCTTCTTAACTGAGGAAGACAGAATCCTGAAGAAGGGAAGCTGAGCCAGTTGATGGTAAGAGTTACAAAGTGGCTGTGGATCACAGCAGCCAGCTTGTCCTGCAGATTCTGCTGGGTGCCAAAGAGCATCACTACAACACTCATCATCCACACACTAACATTATTGGAAAAAAACAATAATGCTAGGAAAGGTAGAAGGCAGTAGAAAGTGAGGAAAATTGCACACCAGATGGTAGTCAATCAGGGAGGTCATGGGCCTGAATCTAGAAAACCTAGGCACAGTGGCGGAGGATAGGAGAGGTTTGGAGATGTCTCATCCACAGGCTTGAAGTTGACTTGAAGGCATATAACAACAACAAACAACAAGTTATTTCTGATTTTTCAACTTTTGCTGAAGTCCTGAACTCCTAACGCCAGCAAATGTGGAGGGCTGACTATAAATTTAATTTCTGTGATCTAACTTCAACTCCTCAAGTCAAAGATTACCCACCTATTTTGCACAACATTCTAGGTCTGGGGCTAGAGAATATGTTACATTCGAAAGTATTTGTGTTTAAAATGTATGCCTCTGAAAGCTGTGAACAAAAGTTCTGTCAAAATGTTCTTCCCTTAACAAAGAGAGGAGGGGTGGGAGAGAGAGGGAAGGAGGGAGGGAATAGGACTGAACTCATGATGATTTATTATTTGTAAGGAATTTCTGAATGAGGTTGCTTGTAACAGTTGCCCTTTTTATCAAAGTGTGTGTAGTGTTATTCTGCCATAAATAAAAGAAACATTATGTCCCATTTGAGCATACTCTTTGCATGCTAAATGAAATATTTGGAGTAAATGATGCATTTTGGGGAGCATAAAGGGTAAAGTTTCCATATTCTCCATAATTCAGTTTAGAAATGTTCAAGACATACTATCATCCATCAGTGTAAGCAGAGAAAGCAAAGCATTATTCTATTCCTGGAATGTTTCACTGCCCACACATCTTTGGTTCTCATGACTTCCTTATTGTTCAGTCATTTATATCAAAGACATTCTGGAAGTGTATTATGCTTCAGTGCAGAATGTTACATTCTGTAGTGTTTTTTATTCAAAATGTGTCTAATTTATTGAACACAATTTTATTTTTTAAAAAACTGTGCCAACTGTGGTTGTAATAGATTTTTGAAAAAAAGGATTAAGGTATATTTTAAAGTAAGGGTTATTTTAAAACCATCCATGCCAACTTGGGCACAATTTTGTTTTACCTGCTCTATAATAGCATGCTGTCCCTCAAGCTAAGCTAGTATGTTCCTCAATTTCACTTTTATATTTTCAGATGGTGAAGTGGGGTGTGAGTATTTCCTGCAATTTATGTGTTGGAGGTAATAGAAAAGCAGGTGTGTGTGTGGGGAGTTTCTCTTGTTGGGTGGTGGCTGATGGCTAGGAAAATATGAAAATACCCATTTCAAATCTCCTGAGACTGCTATAGAAAGGAATATACCTTTTCATGGAAATCCATACATTTGTGAGCCTTTTTGTTTGATGGAGGAGAAAAACACATAGCATAAATATTTTTCAAAAATAGATGTGACTAAAAACCTGTGCCCTTGAATGTACACATATTTTCATCAGTTCAAATATGCATGCTAGAAAAATGTGCACAAAAATGAATGCATTTTGTGAAAATGTGTACAAAATTGCACACATATCGATATATATGGGGGGGGAGTCTCACAGCCCTTAATCTAGAATGGGAATGAAATAAAATGGTGGTGGGAAATTGAGAGATTCAGTAAGGATGAGGCTGCATCTATGCTACAGTTTTAATGTAGTTTGGCGCCATTTTAACTGCCATGGCTCAGTGCTATGGAATTCTGGGATTTGCAGTTTTGTGAGCTATTTAGCCTTTTCTGACAGAGAACTCTGGTGTCACAACAAACTACAAATCCCAGGATTCCATAACATTGAGCCATGATAGTAAAAGTGGTGTCAAAATGCATGAATTCTACAGTATGGCACCATCCTCAGACTGTCAAGATTTTTCTTACATCTCTCCAAAGCCTTCTGATGAGGACTTCCACAGGAAAATGGCAGCCATTGATGAGAACAGGATTTTTCCAACATTGGAAAAATGAAAAATTGAAAATAGCATTGGTGGAAACAGCACTTTCCCTTGCCTCCCCTCCACTCCCAACAAATTGATACAATAACTTCAGTTTTGTGTGGAAGGGGAGAGATGATGACCAGGTGCCACTATGAACTCAAGTAGCTGGAGTAATAAGGGAGAGCCCTAAAGTGGTAGAATGGGCTGTACAGTTGCCCCTCTGTTCTTGCAGACTTGAGATCCACGTCCCTCGCCTATCCGTGGGCACCAAATGGAGGGGCACAAAATGGGGCAGGTACTTGCAGGCGTGCACCTCCATTCAAGCCTATGGGGCTTGAATATATGTAATTTTCTGTTCTTATGGGGGTGGTCCAGAATGGATCCCCCACAAGAATGGAGGGTCGACTGTAGTTATATTTGATCCAGTTTCCCCAGATGCTAATTATTATCTCCCACCTCCTCAGCTTTCTAATAGACATCCTTTGTACCTACACTTACAAAAAGCCTCAGAAAGAGGCAGGTGGTTTGACAGACATATTTACAGATGCATGATGGAACATTATTATATAAGATTCCCAGCTGTAGCAGGTAAAAAAAAATCCATTCATGCTAGCTTCTGGCTTAGAAATAAGGAAAATATTCTGAGTAGCTTTTTTATTATTATTATTTTAAAGCTGGCTACAATTAAACCAGCCAAAATCACTCTGGTGGCTTTTTTATGCTTGAGTTTGGCAATGCCAAGTTGATCTTCTTTTTAGAAGACCTGAAATGACTGCAGACATCCTGCCCTGACCAAGGAGATCCGGAACAGGTTGGCAACAGTTTAGGAAAACAGAATATCCTTGCTGTACATAGCTTTGGTTTGCCAGTCAGGCCTTGGCTGTGGAAATCAAAAGCAGTTAGCAGGTAAGGTTAAAAAATAAATAAAATAAATAACAGCTTTCCTTCAATGGTTGTGGTTAGGATTGGCTCAAGAGGGTTTGCTACCTGAGGTAAATTCCTCCTCTAATGCCCCCAACCTAAGTCAAAGTGCATGGTGCCTAAAGTCTGTCAAGATATATTGGCAAATGAGGAAGAAAATTATACAGATACCTTTCCCTGAGAAGTAAAAATACAATAATTACAAAGTAAATAGGAAATGATTTGCTGCCCTTTCATGACACCCAAATCTGCTGTTTAGCATGGCTGCCTCACTCTTCCCAGTTCTAGAGCCAGTGCTGTCTACAGAAGCCTATGAAACAAAGTAAGCCCAGCTGGAAGGAGAGGGAAGGACTCTTGTTACTTTTATGAAAACTGCTTTGCATCAAAGATAATTTCACTCTAATATCAGAAGCTTGACTGAACTTAAATTGGCCTTGAACTAGGTATGGTCACCCACTGTAAGAAATCCAACTCCCATCCTTAGAGGGAAAATGAGCAGGTCTTTACCAGTAGTGAGGCCAAAGTCTATGCCAAGCTATAATATTGCCAAACGAACATATAACGATTAGGGCACATTACACCAGGAAGGCAGAGTCTGTTTGCATTGCAAGCTCAGAATAGCTCTTGCTGGTTTATTTTGCTTTGTCCTTGGATTTGTCAGCATTATCTTTGGCCTAGTAAAGGGCATGGTTTCAAAACTGGTCCTTTGGGCCTATCACCTGCAAAACACTACAGAGGCTGATACAATCACAGAGGCCCATTTCATTTGCCTATCTGTTCACATTTCCTGATCTTGTAATAATGCTGTAGCTTTTCTCTCACAAACAGGAAATAAATAGAAAATAATACAATAAGCTGTGTTGTTATGGACTACCAAACAAATTCCCTCACCAGGTGCAAGAGCCTCTTTCAAACATTTAAATCATGTGCCTGGGCAGGACTCTGTGCCATGAATGGGCCTTGTTTGCTACTGTAATGTTCATCAGCATGTCAGAATATAATAAAGAGGCTTTGCTGCAGGCTCCATTGCCAAAGTAGGATAGATTGTAATCTGTTCACAATTGTACTTGCTGGTGATGGCCTCACTTCCATGTCTTCTTCTGAAGAAACCTGCTAGATCTGTTTTCTTGTCTCTATTAAGACAAGGGTGTAGAAGGAGGATTAATTGAGGGTACCAGGATGAATATCACAGGGTAGAGTCCTTCCCCAAAACTTTATCTCTGACATCATCTGACCCATTTCCCTGTTTCTCTGAACAGAAAGTTGCATGGCACTCCAATTATTTCTCTGCAAAAGGAAAGATATTCAGCTAGTGCTTGGAGGAGCAGTTCCTTTGTCCACTAGTCATTGATCAGATGAACATGGTGAACAGCAGTTGAGGGAGCTTAGAAGTATTGCTAGGGTTGAAGAAAGCAAAGAAAAAGTGAAACTGTCTTAGAATTCAACAATGACCTTCATAAAAGCTGCTTCAAGTGGTGGCTGAGTCGGCTTTAGTCCTCCCAAAAGAGAAATAAATCACCATTCACTAGTAGAACACCATGTTTTTCATGCAAAAAGTGAATCTCTTGCACACAGACCTGGAAAGGGCTCTCTCTGACATTATCAATCAATCTATAAATCCTCAACTATTTCATCCGCACATGCAAGGATGTATAATTTCCATAGTTGTCTTCCCATTGTGGAAGAAAACCAACATAACTGAACAGTATTGCTCCCTTATTTGCATATCCCAAAGTGTTGCATAGCATTATTATGTGCAAAAATGCATGTTTTGTTTCTGTAATCCTTCCCCCCCCCCATGTGTTTTGCACGGGGGCGAGAAGGGAGTAAATTTCCATTTCAGCTTGGAAACAAATACTGTAAATGTTCTTTCCATTGCTTAAGTGGAAATATTCTTTCCAGTGACTGAGGTGGTACAACTTTATATTAGTCCCCCCCATCCCATAATTAAAACTGGATGGAGTTAATTTAGCTAAATTGTAGGACATAAAAAGAATGCATTGATGGAAGCACAGTTTATAAGCATGAACTATAACTATAAGCTTCAATCCATGATGGAGGTGGCAGGGGAGGAACAGAGCACTATTGTGCTCTATAAGGAGCTCTTCATCTATGGACACTGCCTCTTTGGATGGGGAAGGATCATGCCTTTTTTAAACATTGGTTAGCATTTACTCTTAAGAACTTCAACCTAGTTTTTGTTAAACTTTAACTTTAGCCTATTTGCCAAATTTTGTTTCCTCTTTGAAGATAAAAGTGAGATATAAACATTTAAAAATAGTTTTAAAAGGTAAACCCAGAAGCAAAAATGGAAAGGAAGCAATGTATCAAAACATGTCAAAAAGGGGCAGAGCTAGGCCAGTCTAGGGAGGATAAAGCTCCTTTCCACTAGCCAATTAGGACTGCCAAAGTCTTCTTAAACCAGTTTTTAATAATGAAAATGAAGAAATGTGTTTGTCTGCTTAAAGGTATTATGTATGTCAGGGAATACTAAAGGAGCCATGCTTGTTCAGATAAAAGGCCTATCTAGTGCAGTGGTTAATGAGTGATAAGGCACTTATGGAAAATCTACAGTAAGGCATGAATGTAACAGTTCCTTCTCACACAGTCCTTAGCAAGTGGTATTCATGGGCATTATGCCTCTGATTCTGAAGGTACACATATTTAGTTCTCATGAGTAGCAGCCTTTGCTAGCTGCATCATTCATGGCTACCATTTGTGAAAGGATTGGTTGCAGGCTCAGAGTTGGCAATCCTAATGGGAAAGAGAGAAATTGTGTGTTTGTGTTTAGCCCTCCCCCCCAAGCGATGGTTACACCTTGAGACTGCATGTTTCCAAATCTCAAACTCCATTTGGCTGGTAAGAACTGAAACTGCAATCATTTTCAGCTAGTATGACCTGCCCTAGACAACAGGTCAGTTTCTTTCACTCTGACCATGACTGTTCTGAAAGAGGGTGGGGAATGAAGAATCTCTCTCTCTTGCACAACAAAAAAACCCTGCTGGGGCAGATCAGAAGTATCCTGTTTCCCATATTTGATTCTAAGCAGGTAGAGAAGAAGGGCAAAATCCCCTGACCTCTGGAGGACTTGGCCTTCTAGGAGCCTGGACTGTGAAAAAATAAACAGCGCATTACAAGATAAATGTTGGCATGCCAACAGCTTAGAAAGTGAGTATGATGTCTGTTGCTAAATATAGGGTGGAGTGGGGACTGATCACACAACCTGCCATTGACATGTTGCCAGCTTTCAGTGGACCTGCCCATAGTGGTGAATCAGATGCCCCTGAGAAGCCTACAAATTGGACATGAGTGCAGTAGACCTCTTATTTGGATTTTTCCTAGCCATTGGTAACCCAGAAGACCTACCTGGTAAAACTGAAAATGAAAAAAACAAAACAAAAACAAAACCTTAGTAAGAGATTTTCTGCGAGAGCTGAACTATTATAGATAAATGTCTGTGAGGGGACCCAAATTCTGCCAATTTGCTATGGGCAGGGAAGGAGGTAAAGTAGGCATGGCTTTCTATTCTTTTTTTATGGGAACTGTTTTCCTTTACTCATTGTATTTATGAGTACAGAATTGGCAGAGTTGACGGCTCCTTTTAGGACACATGAAAAGAGCAAGTGGGATTAGGGTTTTGTGGATCATCATCTACCACTGCCATGTCTCCTCATCTGCAATGATTTCACCTTGTTTTCCTATGTAACAAGAGGATCCAAGGAGTCAAGTGCTGTCCTGAATCAGGTCTCCTTCTCCATAAAAGGAGTGGAACTTTATAGCACATCCAGCTGCCTGTCAGATGACCTTTGACTTCTTGTAGGATTAATCACTTTCACAGTTCCTTAGGACAAGAATGATAACATCTGCATTGTTAAAAAAGTGTTAATAATAGTTGGAAGTTCTCCTCTCCTCCTGACAAAATACTGCTTATCCTATTAAATCCTCCAAATCTGATCTGCTGGTAATTGCAGAAATCTTACAATATCATCTCTAAATTATGATATACATGGGACAGAATAACTGTATATTGCTGAAAAGAAGAGCTGAGAATTCAGATTACATAGATCTTCTGGAATCAACATGCAAAGAAAACTATGCAGCAGATGAAAATAATAACAGATGACAATTATACTATGGTATTTTCCTGTTGAGTTCTCATTTCAAATCCTTATGGATGAAATAGCAATGAAGGCAAAACGAAATGGTTACACAAGCAAAGCTCAGCATATATTTGGAAAGCACTCTTCTCAGAGAGCTATTATTACCTAACATTCAAAGGTGCTGATGTGTTATTTCTGAACAAAGTCCACTCTCTCAAAGTTCTGCTGGACTTTGATGACTCCCATGCTTGGTGAATGAGCACACTGCCCTCACCCTTCTGATGTTTGGTCAGAGATGGGGAGGGCATTAGATTCCTACATTTAGTTCTGGCCTGGAAGTGTGATGGAAATTATTTTAAGTAAATGCCAATAAAATGGGAGAGTAAGAAAGTGGATGGGAATTTCCTGGCAAAACAGCGAAGACCTAGCCAGCTCTCAGTTATTTGCCAGGGGCTGGGCTTTCTGGCTTCATTGACTTTGCTGCTGTAGTTACTGTGAACTCACAGAAACAGGCAGTTCAGTTGTAGAGGTAAAATAAACCTATGGGCTGCAGAAACTTACTGTCTCTGTTTCACAGAGACACTAATGTATTATAGAGACACCAAAGGATTATATGATTGCCCACAAATACAAAGTGTAAGGCCAGGAATTCAATACCTAGATATTCTGAACTTCAGTCCAAGTGAGATGGATACTCTTATGGAGCATGAGAGAAACACTGGCTTCTTTCTTGAAGATGTATGATATTTATGCAATTTATGAACTGGGTGTTTTTCTTCATATAGAAGAAAGTATTTCCTTGCTGTGAGATTGCATATTGTTGCACCTTTATGTGAATTTAAAACATTTGTTTTCCTAAAACAAACAAACCACTATTGAAATACATATAAGTTATCTATGCAAATACATTTGTATACTACATTCTGAAATTCAAGGCATGGCTACTACTTTCACCGCTGCTCTCCTGCCCCCTGTTCTAAATGGCCTACCCATAGAAGTCCACCTGGACCCTCTGTTTGGTGCCAAGTTAAAATGTCTTTGTTTTACAGGCAGATTTTGGAAGTTACTTTTTTGACATGCTAGCTAGGGGATTCTGTGGGTTGCAGTAACCTTTCCAAGCTTTACTTCCAGGCCATTAACTTTTTGTTTTTGTTTTTATCCCTTTACTATTTTGGCAATTTTATACTAGTATTATGTTGGCATCCCGCTTTTTAATCCAATGGCCTTGCATTGATTTTCATATTTGCACTTGCTGATATTTGTTGATTTTAAAGATTGATAGATTTAATGGATTACTGTTTGTTTGGTTTTTAAATGTTTGCTTTAGATTAAATAATTATGGAATATATTTAACCAAAGTTGCATATACACAAATAATTAATAAAAACAATTTGTTTAAATTTATTGACAATTTAGTTAAACTAATCAAAAGTTACAAGACTGTACACCTGACTTAGATCTCATAGCTACTGAACAGGCTACCTCCCTACATTTGTAAATGAAGATAATTTTTATGGCATTCTCCAAACTAGCATCATTTAAAATTCTGGCAGGATATTTCAATTGATCCTATGGTCAAAAAGGGATGAGGTGGAGTTAAATATAATATGTGCAAACCCCGAGACCTTTTATTTGGATCCTACAATATGAATGGAAATGATTCTTGATTATAATTTCTTTTTCTTTTTCTCTTTCTTAGTGCTACAGAATGGAGCCCTATTCTGGCTATGAAGTAAGGTGGTTTTTTTGGGGGAAAGGGGTCATTTTCTGATTTTGTTCTTTGTTTCTATGTCTATATATATTTTTAAAAGGTTAAAACAAGATACAGATAAAAACTTGACAATAAAAATTACTGTCCTATTAAAAGACCAATAACGAAAAGCATGACAAAATCATACAAAAACTAACAACAATTATGGTCCAAAACACACTGCAGAAGTAATCCAGGTTGAGACCACTTTAACTGCTCTGCTAGGGAATTCTGGGAACTGAGGTTTTGCGGGACATTTAGCCTTCTCTGTCAGAGCGCTCTGGTGCCACAGGAAACTAAGGGGGGAAGCAGACGGGAGCTTCCCGTGCGCCGCGGGACGGAGCGCCGCTGGACCGCGGCAGCCGCACCGCGGTGCACCGTCGGCGACCCAGGAAGGAGCGCTAAATCAGCGCTCCTTCCTCAAGACAGCGAAAGTGCGCACTAAAAGCGGCGGGCGCACTTTCGCTGTCTTTTCCGCCGCGGCGCGTTCGGCTGCCGCGGCGTGAGGTCTTCCCCGGAGCGCCGGCCGTGCGGAGGGCCGGCGACTCTGAGGGCGACCTCAGGGAGAGGAAGGGGCGCCGAACGTGCGGCTGCCCCTCCTCTTCTGGGCCCGGAAGACGACTCAATTAGTCGTCTGCCGAGGCCTTAAGTTCTCAGGATTCCCTAGCACTGATCCAGGGTAGTTAAAGAGATCTCAAACTGGATTATTTCTGCAGTGTGTTTTGGACCAAAGATAAAAGTGCAGAACATGAACCTCCTTAAAAGACAAGAAGTTAGTTATATGTTCTTCAGTTAGTCACTAAACGCCTGCTAGCAAAAAGAGAATAGAAAGGGGAACAGACTAGCATTCCAAGGGAGAGAATTCTACAGCTTGGTAGCCACCAACCAGGTCCTCTCCAAATGGGCCTGTGACAATGATAGGACAATGATAGGACAAAAAAGTCCTTCCCTGGAGATCTTAAAAGCTAGGCAGGCTCATATAGGGAGATGCAGTCTTTCAGATGAACTATAGGACTTTGTAGCATTTCAATTGTTTCCATAAGTGAACTGGTAGTCAGTAACGGTGCTTCAACCAAGGGTATTATATACTTCCTGTAACTGACCTCAGACTGTCAGCAGTCTGGCTGTAGCATTTTGCATTTGTTCAGCTTTCCAGTTTCTAAAAGCATCCCCACATAGAATATGTTTCAGTAATCAAGACAGGATACAATCAAGGCATGTGTCACAGTAGCCCAATCAAGTATGTTGAGGAATAGGCCCAGGAGTGCACTAACCTTAATTGTGCAAACACACTACTGGACACAGCTGAAATCTGGGCATCCAGGCTCAGTTCTCAGTTGAAGTGTACATCTAAACTATGAACCTGAGATTTCAGGGTGAGTGTAGCCCCATGCATCACAGGGTGAATCCCTGTTCTACCTTTTACCTAACCAGGAGCACCTCTGTTTTTTCTGGAGTAAGCTTTGATTTCTTTACCCTTTTCCATTCTTTTACTGATAACAAACACTAGGACTGGAATTAGAAAGAGAGAGAGAAAGAATTTGGTGTCATAAGCATAGTGTGACATTGAATCCCTTGCTTTTCTCAGTGATTTCAGGTATATGCTGAACAACATGAGGGATAGAACCCTGAAATATCACATAGACCAAGAGCCAGGGTGTTCAGCTCTCCCCCCGCCACCTTTTGAGCTCACTCCTCCAAGAAGGGGTGATATTCGTCCATCTCAGAGATGTGGCTCAGAAAGACACCCCCCCGACAAGTCGGGAGGGGCCTTCTGTTGCGTCAGCCCAAATAAGGGCACCGACGCGGGATTGGCTAAGCAGACCGGAAGGCCCGCCCTTGCCGGTCTGCTTGGCCAATGAGAAGGAGGTCTTGCTCCTTGGTCTCACGAGAGTTTAAATCTCGCAAGACTTGGGAGCGAGATTTTCGGGGCTATTTAGCCCCGTGCTGCCAAGTGTTGGCAGCCATTTTAATTTCGATGAGCAAGGAACACCTTGCTCATTCTGTATTGGCTCCGGGGCTTTTTGGGCCTTGGTGAGGCCTAGCCCTTTAAAGAGGAGCCAGAAGAGAGGGGAATAAGCATGGCTCTGCCATGCTGAGCCATTTGGATGCTTTGTTCCCCAGGAGGATGATTCGAGCGCAGCCGGGGAGTCTTCGCCGCTGCTTTTTACAAGCCACGGGAGAGATGGCCTAGCTCTCCTCAGGGGAGCCTGAGGATTGGGTTGCTAACGTGGAGTCGAGCGCGGTGAATAAAAGTAAAAAGCTGCGGCTCCTCTGCTGAGTTGGGGCCTGGACGCGGCCTCCAGTGGCTGCTAGGCCTTGGCCTTGGGTGCTCCATTGGGCTGTGTGGTTTGGCATTTTAAACACAGGTGGTAACTAATAATCAACACAGAGGGACAGGCCTTGGGCCTGTGGTTTGGCACTATTAAGCGCAGGTGATAACTAATATCTACACAGGGGGACAGACCTTGGGCGGAGCAGATGGCCTTGGGATTCAGGGTTCACTCCCCCCTATTGTTAAAGTTAAGTCATTGAGAGGTGAGGTGGTGAGGAGTGCCCCCCCCACCTTATTCCTATTCTCCACTCATTGTCATATTGATCAGGCCTTGTGGGATAATTAGGAGGACTTGGCCTGGCCTTAATAATAATAATAATAATAAAAATTCAATTGGGAGGGTGAGATTTGGCATTAAGGGCCTCCTCTTCTTTGGTGGATATCCTGAATTCAGGTGGCATTTTCTGACTGGGGACATGTGCTGTAGGTGAATTCAATTTACACATAAGGAAAATTGGTTTAAAAAAAATATAGTTCCAAGGTTGCTGATTTAGCTTACTGGTTATTAATTGATTACTTCACATTATAGATTGGTGACACAGATATAGCCTTAACAAGAACTCTATATCCTGCACCAAGTAGTTTCAATTGCTATTGTTATATTTTCAACAATCATGCCACGAAGTAAGGCCCAGTCCAAGTGACGTGGTGCTAAAGCTGACCAGCCAGTGTCTAAGCAAGCCACTAATACTCAAAATAAGGAAAATGACATTACCACACATTTAGCTCAGATAGGTCGCACAATGCAGGCTTGTGCGGCAGTATGTGAGCAGTTGGCTCAACACCATTTGCAGAAGGGGGCACAAGTGAGTACTTTTGCAACTTTAAATCCAAATACAAATATAGAACAGAGCACTATACAACAGGCTATTGACAATCCGCTTTCATCACCAGACATGGCACGCAGTTTCCCAGGTACATCAGCTATGATGTAATGGAGCTTTTGAAAAAGTTCCTGGTGTGGGTCAGCAGGGTGTGGCTGCCCCTGTGTCTAATCAACCCACTTTGGCTGATCTGTTTAACTTTCTGCAAGGAGTGGTTGTTTCAGGTCAGAGCAATGTGCCGACTCCTGGAACAGTGGTGGCTGGCGGCAGAGATGTACCAAGTGCATATGGTGGACAACACAACACCCGAGCAGCTTCAGCGACACTCATGGTGGGAGCTCAGCAAGCATTGGTGGATGCTTCAACTCAACCAACGAGCTCAGGTTTGTCTTATGCTACAAATATGCAGGCATCATGGCCTTCATCTGTATGGGCTACAAGTGGGCAGACAGGGTTGAGCTCAATAAGTGAGAGCCCTATGCCTACAACGGTGAATGCACTTCTGACTAACATTGGACTTGCTCAAGTTATGGATTCAGGGGTGCAGCATAGCACAAATGTCAATAGTACGGTGGGTGAGTTAAGGGGAACAGCTGTGGTAGGAGCATTGGTCATTTCTGGGGCAGACAGGTCATTTGACTGCAATCCATATGCTGGGATGTCTATGCCCCTGGGGTCACACCTTCCCCTGGGTACCAAAGAAAGGATTTGGAAAGGTGAGTATATTGATTTGTTTTCACTCACATTCCGTGATCCCAAGCCGAGGATAATGGTCAAGGATGGAGTGTTTTTTACCCTTCCAAAAGAGTTTCAGTCACACAAGCACCCTAAGTTAGAAAGAAATTTTGTAAATTGGATCATGGGCTTTACAATATATAGGGGAGTTATGGAAGAAAAGGACCCTGCTAGATCCCCTGAATTCTCCAAATATCAGGAGATAATGATCAAAGCTTATACCAATTGCCACTTTAATTCTAGGGGGTCAGCTTGGCTTCAATACGATGAACAATTTAGGATGATGGCAGCTTTAGACCGCTCTTTATCCTGGTGTCATGTGCAGTCCGAATTGTGGGCTGATGTTATCGTGGGGGTCACTCAGCCAAGAGAGCAAAATACAAGGCCTGGCATAGGGGAGAAGAAACAATTTGGACTGTGCTGGGACTTCATTGCAGGTAGGTGCAAGAGGCAGCCCTGCAGGTTTGACCACAAATGTAATACTTGCAGAGGAAACCATCCAGGATCGGCATGCCTTAAA
>CM034701.1:37521785-37550007 GCA_020142125.1 Phrynosoma platyrhinos
AGCAGGCCATTGGCAGGTTAAGTAGTGGGTTCTGCACAGGCAGGACCTGTGTCAGTTTTCTTACCACCTTAAACAGCTCTGCTGGACAGGACTCTACAGGTGCAATACATGCAGAGAGGAAAGATTTTCTCACTACATGTATTGCCTCTCTATAAGAGCAAATAAATTTCCTATGATGAGTTCTGTCAGATAAGAGTTGAGTTTTCCGCCAGACACACTCTAGGCATTGTCCAACCCGCTTCATCTTCCTGAGTTCTAATCATCCTGGGTTCTTCTAATCATCCTGGTTGATGATTAGAAGCAGTTGGAAAGGACACTTGGGAGCAATCATGTAAATAGCCTTGGCAAGATCGGTGTTCCAGGTATTAACCAAAGCTTTAACAGAATCACCAGTGTTACCAACCATTAAACCCTCTAAAGCTTTCTGGAATTCAGTTGGTTCCATTACCTTCGAGGGTGGACCATTCTAATGGGTCCTCCACTCCTGATGGGATGGGCAGTGGTTCTGACTTCAGCTTTGACCAGGAAATGATCTGTCCATGATAATGTGGAGGTTTTTATTACCTCTGCTCATGGATATTCCTGTTCCATACTGAAGACCGCATCAAGGGTATGACCTGCACAATGCATGGGCCTGATGACCAATTGGTATAGGCCCATGTTTGTCATGGACTCCATGAACTCCCAAGCTGCACCTGTTAGATTTGACAAACTGGTCTCGAGTGGGATGTTGAAGTCGCCCAAGACTAAAAGTCTACGCAACTCCAACAGCAATTCTGAGATCAGTTTTATCAGCTTGGTTAGGGAGTCTGCTAGATAACGGGGTGGATGGTATACTAGCAGAATCCCCAAACTATTCTTGGTTCTCAGGCTCAGGTACATACACTTGAAGTGGACTGTCCCAGCTTCCAGTTCCTCTCTCTTCCTCCCATTTCCCCCCTTTTTCCTTAGATTACTTCAATTGTTGTAAATTGAGTTCATTGTATAAAAGTAGTTTGCACACAGCAGGGGTATGGGGAAGAAGAGAGGGTGGGATCTTGCCCTCCCCAAGGGTCTCATGCAAAAACAAAATGCTGCAGCATCTCCAAGCACATATATTTATATGGGAATTTCCAGGGATGTAACCATGCCACTCTCTTGCATCAAAACCAAAAAAATAAAATAAAAATAAAAATAAAAAAAATCTTGAGCCTCCTTAAAAGACTAACAGATTTTTTTTGGCCTAAGCTTTTTTGCACTGCTATCTACAAGCATAATAAAATAGATGAATGAATTGGGCTGAAGACCATGAAAACTTGTCATTCTTCAAGTGCCACATGACTCTTTAGTCACTTCTTTATTCAAACCCCCTCCCACTCCATAGGGAAAATCTCACTGCACGTAGAAATATAGAATTATAGAACTGGGGGGGGGGGATCTCAAGAGCAAGCTAGTCAAATGTCCTGTTATGAAAGGAATCCACAGTTAAAGCATTGCTGAGAGAGTGAGCATGGTGTAGTGGTTTGAGAGTTAGATTAGGACTCCAGAGACCAAGGTTCAAATCCTGGTCCAGTAATGGAAACCTATTGGGTGATTTGGGCAAGTCACACTCTCTGAGCTTCAGAGAAAGGCAATGGCAAACCTCCTCTGTAGAAATTTGCCAAGAAAATCCCATGATAGGTTTGCCTTAGGATCACAATGACTTGAAGACATGCATCATCATCAACAACAACAATGACAACAGCCATTTAACTGGTCTTTAACCCCCCCCCCCCAAAAAAAAAAGAATTAGTCCATTGCCTTCTGGGGTAGTCTGTTTCATTGTCAAACAATTCTTACTCAAACAGTGAGAAAGATAACGTGAAATGTAACAAAGCAGCAGTGGATGATTTAAGAGGCAGAGTTAAATAATTCAAAATAATCTGATGATCAGAAAAGGTGACCAGCCAAAAGTCTCCATGGTAGCCACAGAGAAGCCCAGTTTGGTCAAGAGGTAACAGGCATGAAAAGTGAAAGCTAGCTAAAAAGACACTGTATCAAGTTTTGTAATGGACATTGACACAGTGTTGTCTAGGTACTAAAATCCCATGAGGAATTTTCATGATGAATTGAGAATTGCTCAGACTAAAAGTTCTTTGGGCAAACATGTATGTGAATTGCAACCAAGGATATCAATGTTTCCTTAAGGCAAAATTATGCCAAATTCTTGAGGTGACTAATTGTCTGGGTTGATCCCAAGAAACATTAACCTTATGCTAATGACTGACACTAGCCAGCTGATTTGCAATTCCTTATACTTAGCCAACGGTATAAAAACCCCAAAGATGAACAAATTCTATAAAATGATTTATGGCAATAACATAGACACCTGCAAATTTGCATTGCAGCAGTACCATAGACACTAGTGTATTTGCTTGTTTATTTAAATTTTGAACCTGAACCATCCAGAAGTCTTCAGTTGGGTAGCAACACTAAAATAACATACCTCTAAAACCACTAAAAGAAACTTCCCATTGAGAGAGAGGGAAAGAGAAAGAGAAACTGAAGCCCTAATGGATTTAAAATAATCTCCTTTGGTTATTAAAATATAGTCTGAGCAAGAGAATAGGACCTAGTTCCAGACATTATTTGGGATACAGTGTTCTTTTGTAGTTGTTAGACATCTGGCTACTGAATACACTCTCTGTGTTCCCTCATGATTGACAAACAGATTATATTTGACAGGTCTTAAAATCTTAGAATAGGTGGAAGGGACCATCAGGTTTCCTGATCATTTTCTTCAAACCTGATACCTCTGGTATTGTTCGAGTGCAGCCCACATCATTACCAGTGGACTATGATGATGAGAAATGAAGTGAAATGTATTGTGAAAGGCTGATGTAAGGTGTGTAGAATTCACTGAAGACTACTGCTTCTTTTTCTTGCCAGAGAAGTGGCTGCCTAATGGGTATGCAAATTCACCATGTGCATAATTGCCCCAACAGTACATCTCCATGCTGAACAACAAAACAGAGCAACACAACATGTTTGCCTGTCCCAGACAGATTTGAAAAGCACAGAGGCTTTCAGGGGGAAAAACTGGCAATACAACTGCCCACTCATTTAGGATGGATAAAAGCTATCCACTAATTGAACCCAAATATCATGGTGTAATTCATTCTCAGTGAATCACTGAGTCACGGTATGATCATTACTGCAAGTCTCCTTCTCCAGAGGCACAAGAGTAATACTTTCTGCTGGTCTCCTCTTCTAACCCTCTTTCAGTGCAAAGTGTGACCTCTAGAGGAGGGAGTATGTCATTATTGGTTTTGGACAATTTAGTATGCCAGTGGTGCTGCTACATATCAGCTGTTCTCTGCCACCCTCCAGTTCTGAGCTGGCTTCTGATGCAAAGTCACCCAAGTGTTGGAGAGACTACTAGGATGAATAGGCATGATAGGAAAGGCAGGCAGCAGAGGCCCATCACAAGTGTAACAGAGATAACATGTAGGAGTATTTGTAAAAAGAGAGAGATGTAAGATCTGTTGGGGGTATGGTCTCTTGTTTCAACAAGTTCAGCTCTGATCCCAAAATCTCATTATATATGTATTTTGAACACACTGCATACAAGTCTTTGGGGCTTTCAAAACAGCTACAGGTATGTATGTGTATATGTGAAGCAATAAACTAATAGTAAAACTGTATCAGCACATTGTAAAACAAGCAGAAAGACAGAACTAGATATTTATTTATTTATTTGAATTATAAATCACTTTCTTGCCCACCTGGGCCCTCAAATCAAGGCAGAATAAAACCACAATATAAAAACATAACAGAAACAAGACATTATTCTTTTTTAAAAAACAAACTAAAACAGCAGAGACTCTGCTGAAGATCTTATATCCTGTGCAAGTTCATAGAGAAGGAGGTAGTCTTTCAGATCCTGGTCTTTATAGGGCTTCATAGGTGAAAACCAACAGCTTGGATAGAACATACCAGATTCCCAGTAGCCCAACACTTTCCAGAATGAAACATTCTAAAAGGCAAGACTGAATTATCTAGGTGAGCTTTCAGTAGAAAAGGCACTACGAAACCAACAGGATCTCACTTGATGAGCTTAAGGCATGAGAGGGAACATATTACACATTGACAGAAATAATCCTCCTCCTCTTCCTCCTCCTCTTCCAATATTATTATTAATAATACTTTATAAATATTTTAATAAGCAACCAAAATAAGTAATTATTAAGGAATAGCTACTTTTTAAAACTAAATTTCATACTGCCTGATACAAATGCTGCCTCAAATACAACATCTTCATAAAACCACATCAGAGGCATAAAAAGAGCAAAGGAAATCTCACCCTCCACTTTTCCCAGAATTGAGTATGAGGATTTCCACATTTCTTAACTCCATATCAAAACTTGGCAGAATAGCATTTCACAGAATATGGTGTCCCTGCTGAAGGTACACCTTGTACAATATGTCTCTGTATCAGTAGCTTGTCTGCCTCTTCTAGAGGAGAAAGGAGTTAGTGTGTCACACCCAACAGACTGAGCAGTTTCAGAAATCTGAGTTCCAATATCACCTGAGCCAATGGCTCTGTCTGAGACTTGCAACACTTTATAAATTCCCTACATGTATTGCACACACATGTATCAGAAACCATGTTTGCTTTGCATGACTGTGAACTGCTTTATGTTGTGACCCATCTCTGAAGAAAATTTTGGATTGACAGAAATGGCTGCATCTTCTCAGACCCACATATCATTCATGTGTAGTATGTTAATTCTTACATAGTATTCCTTTCACAACATGATTTTGTAACATGTTATATGAGTGGCTATATTGTTGTCATAGAGCAGGAAAAGACCACAAGGGCTATTCTGTCCAACCCCTTATCAGCAGGAATATACAATCAAACCACCCCCCCAAAGATGGCCATCCAAACTCTTTAAAAACCAATAAAGAAGGAGGTTCCATTGCACTTTGAGGCAGCATGTTCTCCTGTCCAGCAGCTTTTAGCATCAGGAAGTTGTTCCTAACATTGAGGTGCAATCTTTTTTCCTGAACCTTGCTCTGGGTCCTAGTCTCTGGAGTAGCAGAAAACAAGTTTGCTCCTTCTTCAAGATGACATCTTTCAAATGCTTAAACATAGTTATCATGTCACCTCTTAACCATCTGTTCTCCAGGCTAAACATACTGAGCTCCCTAAGCCACTCCTCATAGGGCATGGTTTCCAGAATTTTACCATTTTAATCAACCTCCTTTGGACATGCTTCAGCTTGTCAATGTTCTTCTTAAATTGTGGTTACCAGAACTGGACGCAGTATTCCAGATAAGTTCTATTATTTCCCTCAGTCTAAATACTGTGGGGCTGAACAGACAGCTCCTAAGGGGTGGCGTCCTGCCGCACCTTTCCTTGCCAGATTGGGGCCATGACAACTGCATGCCACAGCCCTGATCCGGTGGTTTGCTGCTCTAAAAAGAGCTGGCAAATGTTGCTCCTTTTTGGAATGCCACAAAGCTGCCCTTGCTATGCTGGCAGCTTTTCGGCGCTCCTTTCGTACAACGTGTGTGAATGCTGTGCCAAGGGAGTGCCCTGATGCCTCCTGCTGTGCGGTGGAGTGCATGGCATGAGGACAACATGGGTGTGGAGTCAAGGCAGCTGGTGTGCAGTCACCATGCCCCTGCTCCGCCCTCAGGCTGGTCTTGTGGCCGGTCTGTACAGCCCCATATCACCATTGATACGAGCTATAATCACATTGGCTTTTTTAGCTGCCACATGTTAACTCATCTTCAGTTTGTGGTTTGCTAAGAATCCTAAATCCTTTTCACATGTATTGTTATCAAACCAGGTGCTTCCCACAGTGCATTTCATCCACCACCCCCTTAAGTTTAGTATCTTGTCTTTCTCCCTGTTGAAATTCATTTTATTAGTTTGGGCCTAGCTCCCCAAACTATTAAGGTAATTTTGAATTCTGATCCTGTCCTCTGGGGTATTGACTACCCCTCCTAAATGGTCTTTTAGTGCTTGTAGCATTTTATTTGATAAGAAGACTGTACCAGCCATTTATTTAAGAGTGTTTTCCCATTCCAGCTTTTTAAAAATACACTCTAGCACAGAGGTAGGCAACCTTTCCCCTTCAAGGGCCCAGGGACTTCAGCTCCCAGAATCCCAGGAGCTATTGGCCAACATGGGACTACTGGACAACATGGCTGAGGCTTCTGGGAGCTGAAGTCCCTTGGCCTTTAAAGGGGAAAGGTTGCCTACCCCTGCTCTAGCATGTTCAAGAGAGAGGACTGAAAGGGAAGCTTTGCAGATAAAGAAGTAGGCCAGGGGTAGGCAACCTTTCCCCTTTAAGGGCCGAGGGACTTCAGCTCCCAGAATCCCAGGAGCTATTGGCCAACATGGGACTATTGGCCAACATGGCTGAGGCTTCTGGGAGCTGAAGTCCCTTGGCCCTTAAAGGGGAAAGGTTGCCTACCCCTGGGCTAGGGTGAAAGGAGTCAAAATCAGCCAGGACGGTAAAGGCAGTTTGAATCCCTATCCCAGGCCTTATTCCCACTATGATTTAAAATGAATTGATGATCAGGTTATATGACCGTTGGTCCCACTTGAAACTAGTTCTGATCCTACTGTGCTTGGTTTCAATTGTGATGAAGCAATGCAAATGCAAAAAACTCACTGTTTTCCAACACTAGTTTTTCGGTAGTCCTTTTAAAAAGAATTGATTCCGAAGCGTGTTCAACAAGTGGTAACAACGGATCTGAATCGCATCATTCTGGAGAGGAGGGACTAATGGCAGTGGAGTGTTTACCATCCTTCCTCAGTTTTGGGGAAATCAGCCATCCCCGCCCACCCCCCCCATCCCCAGCACTGCCTTTGTGCTTGTGGTGTGACCTATAGGCACATGATATATTTTTTTAAAATAATAAATTGACAGAATATGTAATCCATTGTATTTGCAACTACTTGCAATTACAAGTGGACTGTAACTCAGCGAGGCAAGTAGTTGCAAAACCAATGGATTGAATATCCTGTCATTTTTTAAAATATATATATATATTTATATAGTTCTCAAGCCGGGCTGCTCAAAGGGGAAATGATGTGCTTGAGCAGCCTGGGTTGCTGAGGGGCAGAGGAAGGCTCAGTTGCTAAAGTCACCCCACTTGGTGCCTGGAATGGCCCGTCCTCATTGTGTCGCTGCTTGCGTCACCGATGATGCACAGATGATTGACATGCATTTTGAAGCAGTGCAAACTAGTGGGAACAACAATTGTGCCAAAAAAAGAAGCGATTACAAGGGAATAATGAAGTGTGTAACAGATATGGGTTTCCAAATGCCTGGTTGGGAAGACTAACATAGTGGCAAGAATTTTGTGCAGTTTGCATCTGGTATTCATGAATGATTAAATGTTTCAGTAAAATATTTTGTGCAGCAAAACTTTTTTTTTTTGCACAAAAACTTTCCAGACAGTCAATGTATTTATGTTGTGCAATTTTGATTTTTTTTTAAAAGCAAACCCCACCAGTTTAGTATAAAACAACAAATATATTATGTACAAAAACAAACAAAATTGCTTCTGGATAGCAACCTGGGGGCAGGTGCTTGTATAAGGTTACTGGATTTTGTGCAAAAGCTTAATCTTCAGCACATGAAAAACATGGTCTCCTGGTCAGTGACTTTCTGAGGAAAAACCATGCCATTCATGAAACCCCAAGCAGTTCCAGAAACGCATCATGGATTTTTTGGTGCAAAATTTTGGGCATTTTGTGCAAAGAAATTAACTGGATTTAATTCAATTAATTAATTTCTGGAAAATTGAATTTTTTGTATGAAAAATTGTTTTTACACAAAACCACATTTTCATGGAACATGATTGTCTAGAAAATGACTGTCCACTTGGCTCCCCTGTTTTGTTTTGTTTTGCACAACACACAACATTTTGATAAAGCAATGACTATCCAGAAAAAGTGCCTTTTGCATTAAACCCACATTTTTCTGTGCACAAAAACCTCTCCCCCCTTTTTTTTTTTTTTTTTTTTTGCACAAAGCCACATGTATTTCTGGACAGAATAGTTTCTCAGATCACTCTGGGATGTGTTAGCATTGGGTGTAAAATTGTTTAGGAATATTTTTTCTCTTTAACAGGGATAACAGGGATAACAGGGAGAAGAGTGTAGAAATTATTCATCCTTACACACAATGATGAACTAGCTGAATATGTACATCCCTGTTGTCATGACTGTTGGGGAAACAGAAATATGTTTCAATGAAAAAATGAATTTGTTGTTTTTGTGTGCCTTCAAGTAGTTCTGACTTATGGCAACCCTAAGATGAACCTATCATGAGATTTTCTGGGGCTGAGAATGTGTGAGCTGCCCAAGGTTACCCAGTAAGTTTTCATGGCTGAGGAAGGAATTGAACCCTGATCTCTAGAGTTGTAGTAGAACACTCAAACCACTACACCACACTAGCTCTAAAAAATGGACTTACTACAGATCAACCTGAACCTCAGATGGGATCATCATTACATTGGAGGCAAAACCAGTTTGTGCATCCTTCCTGGTATTTCTGTACATTATGGTTGGCATCCTGTTAGTGACTAATGCACATGTAAGCTTATGTATAGGTTAGTTTCTTTTTGGATGGGCAGCTGTTTTCTTACCCTTGAACTCCATCCATACAGAGCAGCTGTCAAGCTCCAGGTGGGCTTGTGGTAGTGTTCCACCTTACCAAAGTGAAGGGAAAGGATCAATGAGAATAGGAGGCAATTCAGATCCTAAATATCCAGATGTTCTGAGCTCCTGTGGGAAGGAAAAGGTGAGTACAGTCCTTTTGAAAGTTCACTTACATTTCTTCCCCTCTCATTGAGCTGATACAGCTGCTTCTCCATGGTTTGAATAGCTTCCCCACTTCCTCCTTTCCCACCAGTCAGTGATAGGAGCAGCCCCACTACAGGGCTTGACAACTGCTAGGTGGTGGGAGATTCTACACATATAGAATCTTGGCCTATAACTCCTTCTTTGCACATGCCAGTTTGTGTATGACAGAATGTAAATTTTACAGTCACACTGAAATGAGGATTAAAGAGATGAGGCAGATAGAATCAGAGCGTACTAGCACAGAGGACTCTGTACTTTCAAGTAATGAACCAGAGCTAGCTTCTGACTGGGACTGGCATTCTTCATGTCCCTTCTGTTGTGGTAGGTAACTGCCTTCATGTTGATCTTGACCCATGGCAACCCTGCTGATGAGATGCCTTTGTTTAATGAAAGGAAACTTCCATACAACTCCATACTTCATATTTGTTATATTAGTAGAAGGTGCTAAAGGCAACATATGTAGTTCTCTCTCCACCCTTCACCATTTTTCATTATGAGAACCATATGAGGTAGGTTAGGCTGGAGATGGTAACTGATTCAAGCCTACCTGTGAGCTTTATGTCACAGTAAAGATTTGAACCTAGGTCTTCCCCATCCTAGCACAACTCTAATAAAGGGTTGGGGAATAGGTGGGTCTTCAGATATTGTGGGCAGCACCTCCTGTTATTTCTCACCATTAGCTGGGATATTTTAACTCAAAGCATTTAGAATGTCATATGTTCCCCAGCCCTAATCTCTCTACTACACTACATGGTTTTCATGGTCATAGTTATGAAATAGGTATTTGCTAGAGCTGCCAATAGAGGGTTGGTCTAGAAAATGAGATCCTGCATTGCATTATATCAAGTTAAACTTGAGAAAGCGAGATTTGCATTACTCTTTGAGGGCTCAAAGAATCAGTGTAAAAGGAAGATGTTCAACACCCAATATTCTTTATCTGTTGGTCTGATGACTGAATCACTTGAAGATGGAAATAGTCAGGTATATTTAATATTTTTGGTCCACAATATTTCATTTTCATAGTGAAATCACAGCATTCATAACAAAAAGGACTTAGCCCTAGAAAGCATTTGAGTGCAGGGAGAGGATGAACTTGATTTGATAAGGTATGAAGTTCAAGATGTGGTTGCTTTTTCTTGGCTTTCTTTTCATTATCAGTTTGAAATTATGCTTAATTTAAAAAACAAAGATCTGTTTTGGGTAGTACTTACAATTTCAAATGTACATTGTATCTCATTCATGTTTGGGCTTGATCTGGAACAGTCTTAATCCCTAGACTTTTGTGTTTAAGTGAGTTAGGAGGGTGGATAGGTGAAACTTTTATAATGATCACTCTGCTTAAGCTGCATTCTAGGTACAAATCCCAGTTTCACAGTGGCTATAGGAATCTCATTGCCTTTCAGCCTCATTTCCTTAGTCTGTAAAATGGGTATAAGTAGTTACCTGTTCATATTTTTAAGGCAATGCATTTTCTAGTGATCTTATGTGGTCACTTATGATATGTAGCTACTTGACATGAGTCTTGGGAACACAGTAGGCTATACAACAGGCAGAACACTCCTAAGGTGCTTGGAGAGAGTGGTGAGGGATCCATGGTGGAGGACATAAGAAGAGCCATGCTGGATCAGACTGAAGACATACCTAGTCCAACACTGTGCACTGTTGCCTGTGAGGAACCTGTCTGCAGGTCATAAACACACTAGCACTCTCCTGCTTGTGTTTCCTAGCAACTGAACTACAGAAGTATATAGTACTTCTGATGCTGAATACATAGCCATCCTGATACATAGCCATGGATGGCAATTTCCTTGGCTGTGCTGGTGGGGAGCTGATTCCCACCATCTTCCTCAGTGCCTTTTGTGTTGCATTTTTTTTTCTTCCCGCTCCAAAATCCATATGGCAACTCCAAGGGTAATCATTTCCCAAACCTTTGGGAACATGTTGAGGAATGAGAGGCTTTAGATTCATTACCTGTCTGAATCAGCCTCTACATGTCTTCTTCCCCCCTGCAACTGGAACACTAACACCAACAAGAGGAGTGATGGTGGTGGAGGCTTCCACTGGTATGGTGGAGGTTTCTGGCAGCAAGCAGAGAAGGAGGTCTGCAAAGAAGGAGGTCTAATATCTATGGGATGGCCTCCCAGAGCCAATAGGCTGGCATTCTAGATCATTTTTTTTAAAAAAACAAAACAGAGAAAACAGCCATGGAAATTTTATTTATTTTTCAAGTAGAAAGCAATTAAGTAGACTTTATAAGTCTTATGGAATATCTGACTCTTCTACCAAAAATGGTGCTCCCTTAAAGTAATGCATTATTCTCTTCTAGAAGACATGGCACTCCTCTAGAATAAAGTATTATTCTTAAGGGGATAAAGGTAAAGGTATTCCCTACTGACAAAATTGTCAAGTTGTGTCCGACCATAGGGACAGTGCTCATCTCTGTTACTAAGCCGAAGAGCCAGCATTGTCAGAGACTGCTCTGTGATCATGTGGCCAACATGATTGCACAGAATGCTTACCTTCCAACCGAAATGGTACCTATTAATCTACTTGCATTGCATGCTTTTGAATTGCTAGGTTGGCAGAAGCTGGGACTAGTGACAGGAGCTCACCCCATTATGTAGCATCCAGGCCTTAAGGGGATGGATAGAAATAAATGAGATCCTTTGTAACTTTATAATTGGGAACTATGGAGTGTGAAGCTCTGGATTTAGTACAGTGTATTTTCACTGGTGAACTTCTGTTTTAAACCAAACCTCAATGAAGATCTTACAACTCCCCATCTCCCCCCCCCCCCCCCCCCTTTCAGTTCTTTAATTCCTTTCCACATCAGCAGATGAAGTCAGCCCTGGGTGTTCCTTGTGTTTCCTTAAATACCAGGAAGACGACAAAAGATATTTAAAACAGCACATGCTTTTGTGCTTGATGACTCTGGGAGAGAAACATACCAAAAAATATGCCCCTTTTCTAGGATGCATCAGCTCTTACACCTTCCTGGAAAATGCCAAAGGACAAAATAATAATTTAAAAAAATCTAAGAATGCAAAATAATACCCACCCTCCTTTACACAATGAAAGAATACTTCTCTGTCACTTTCCACATCATCTGAAAATTTCCAGAGTTTAAAAGCATTTGTGAAGGGAGGGGAGAGCTATCATGAGAGCTATCTGGAGGTTCCCCCCCCACACACACACACCAACAAAGCGAAGTTCTTCCCTTCCCACTCCCTTCACTTTCCTTTTTTTTTAAAAAGGAGAGAGAGAGAGAGAGAGTTTTGAGAATTTTACTTTTCTATTCACTGCAGTCCTGGCCAAAGTAAAGCCCTCTTTTACATTGACGTCAAGATCTTTACTAAGATTAGGGTTTCATTTCTCTATTGCAGCAATTAGCCAGGGAATGTATAAAAGGCTTGAGGGAACCAAGCTAGGACTCCAGAGGGAAAGCACTTCATACCACAGGCAGATAGTGAGAGGGGGAGAGTGAAAGAAAGAGTGGCAGAGGAGAGACTGAGAAGGGAATGAAGGAGAGAAGAGCAGAAAGTTTATGTACCAAAACTTTCTGCCCCCTTCCCCCCTTACAAAAAAAGTATTGTTTCACCTGATAGCTTTGGTGATAAAGGAATGAGGGAGTTGCTTAGTGCTTCAGTAGCTCAGAGTTAGAGGAAAGTTAGTAATTCTGCTTCAGTTTTAGAACTGCAGGCAATTGGCAGCCTAGCCGCCTCTCAAACAGACTTGAAAAGAGCTACTGACTAAGGAAGAACAACAACAGGAGTTTGACTTAGAGTTTCTGAAAAATTAAAAGCAGTTCAGGGTGGAAAGATTTTCATGCTGGCATTTTGAGTGATGCTTTTTTAAGCAGCTTTGGCTACACTGAGACAACTTTCTGGGAGAGGAGACAGGGGCACAATGGGTCTTTAAGAAGCACCTTGTGATTTTCCCCCTCTCATCATCATCATCATCATTATAATCATCATCATCATTTATTTTTATGACGGTACAGGACATGACAAAGGAACTCAAGGGAAGCTACTGAAGAGCAGCAGCAGCAGCAGCAGCAGCAGCAGCAGCAGCAGCAGCAGCAGCAGCAGCAAGCAAGATGGGTCTGTTAAGTGTGGACCTATTGATCACATTGCAGATCCTGCCTGTTTTTTTCTCCAACTGCCTCTTCCTTGCACTCTATGACTCGGTGGTCCTCTTGAAGCACATGGTGCTTCTCCTGAGTCGCTCCAAGGCTGCACGTGGCGAGTGGCGAAGGATGCTCACCTCAGAGGGGCTGCGCTGCGTCTGGAACAGCTTCCTCCTAGATGCCTACAAACAGGTGGGTTTGTGGCACTGGGTGAAATGGGGTGTTGGGAACCAAGGTCTGACTGCAGACATTAATTTCTACTGCTTAGGATAAGCTATTTATAAACTTTTCCAGAACACGAAGCAGTTAAATATCATGATCTGACATACTTGCCACAGAAAGTGTCCGGACCAGGATCAGAACTCTGATTCCTGCCTCTAGGTCTGGGTTTTACTTAATCAAATATATGTTTTTGTTAAGATTGTTTTTTAAGAAAAAAATGTATAAGTTTATTTATTCTGTGCAAACTTGTATGATAAGAATGATTTCTGTATCACCTACCTTCCTGCCATTCAGTTGCTCTGCATTCTCTTTGTATAGTTTAACTGTTAAAAATGATAACCTATTTATTGCCTCGTTTTTCTGTACCACAAAAGGATATTGTTGTAGTTGTGTGCCTTCAAGTTGTTTCTACTTATGACAACCCTAAGGCAAACCTTTCACAGAGTTTTCTTGGCAATATTTGTTCAGATGGGGCTGAGAGAGTGTGAGTTGCCCCAGGTGATCTAGTGGGTTTTCATGGCTGAGCAGGGATTCGAAACCTGGTCTTCAGAATCATAATCCAATGCTCAAACCACTACACCACCAGATCCATAATGTATATATACATTAAGTACATAAATGCTGAATTCCTGCATGTCTTTTACATTACAAAAATAGCAGAATTTATGTAGGTGTAAATACAAATGAGGTGGCTGTTTGAATATGCAAGCATGTGTTTTACCCCCACAATAATTAAAAACAGTTAGTTCACCAGTCATAAGAAAACAATATTTTACTGGTAGTGTAATGTGCCCTATGGTAGAATAATAGTTTTTCATTCTTCCCCTTTTGCTGATGAGAGCAGTGAAGTGGTCAAGACGACTTTCTAGCATGAGGGTATCACACATGCTCCACATGACAAGGCTGACACTCCCTTTTGGGAATACAAAGGTTTGGAGAAGAGTTAGAGGCTTTCAATACGCTGTTAGTAAATTGATTGGATGATCTTTTCAAAGAGCTTTATTTGCAGGAACTCTCCTTCTTAACTTCAGCACCTTCATTAGGGCAAATGAGGACTAAGTTATTAGATTCTGAAGCAGAACACTATGAAAATTCAAATGACACACCTTTTCTTACCTAAGTTTTTTGTTAACAGCTTGATGTTTCCACAGTTTCTATTAATAGGTTCACTAATACAGTAAGGGGAAGAGCTAGGCTTGTATTGGCTTATGCAACAGCAACAACAGATCCTTAAGTTCTTAAATATTTATTAAAAGTGATCCTTTTTGCATTCTATATATGCAGTATAAGTACTTTTCTTATGCTGCACAGTGGCCAATTCATTCTATAGCCAAAGTTGGGTGCAAATTTCTCAGTTTTTGAAAGGCTAAGGCCTTTTGTTTTGGAAATTGTGAGAATTTTGGATACAAAAGTTAATTTGTCACTGTGCTGTATAGTGAAGAGACTTGTGTTACAAGCCAACCCTTTTCAATAAGTTAAGTTAGAATATGCATGATTCTCATTCTTGTCAAACACAATGTCAATGTCTTGCATATGAAAGTATGTGGTACTGTAATAACTGTCAGGACATTGGTTATTAAAAAATGCTGTACAATCTAGCGGGTCTTGTGACATAGTTTTCCCCAGTCTTCCTCCAGATGTGTTGGTTTACAGCTCCCATCATCTCTAGCCATTTTCCATATTACCTGTGGATTTTGCAGTTTGAAGAACAGCACACCCAGAAGGCACCAAGTTATGAAACACTATGTGAACTATGCTCTTCTGAGAAATCCTCTGCACCATGGAGAGCTCCCATGGTAAAATCAGGGTTGGGTACCCAGGGATAATTTTTACATAAAATGCTTCTCACACCAGCGGGAAAATTGCCATTGACTTACTAGAGCTTACAGGACATTATTGACATTTGAATGCCCAAATCACATCCTATAAAAGTATAATTTTAGTTGACTGAATGTTTTGAAAGTGGTCTGATATTCAGAATGTTATTGAAGTATGAAGATACCAGCATAAAATCTTTGAAATTACTACATAACTCTTCTGGCAACGTTGCAGGACAAAAACCTATCTGGGCTGAATTTTCCATTGCAAAATTTACACAAAAAATACCATAAGGGCACTAGATCTTGTTTGATCTGCAAAGCTAAGCAGTATTAGCCTTGGTTAAAACTTGGATGGGAGACTGCCAAGGAATATCAGTTGCTGTGGGCTATATTTCAGAGGAAGGAATGGGTAAAACCACTTCTGAGTACTCCTTGCCTAAGAAATCTTATAAAATTCATGTCAACCAAAAGTCAACAGGCAACATGAAAGCGAATACACACAGACCATAAACGTAGTTCATTTAGGATATTGTTACCTTTAAGCATTGGTACTTTTTCTGTAATGAAAAATTATCAGAACACAAAGTATTTCCTTAAATCAGTTGATTTGTTTCTTCCACTAGCTGTTTTCCTTTTGTTGTAACTACTGTAAAATATTGGGAGTTTTTTAAATTACTCATAGGGGTCTTCAAACAAAACTAGTCCAGGGAAGCAGAATTAAGTGCCCCTTTGACATCATATGTGTGGATTTGGAAGATTTTTACTATCCTAAACAGCATTGGCTGGGTACTAAAATCACATACCTGAAAACATTTGTATAAGTAATTTTTTGTTATTTTAATAGGTATATTCACAAGATCACTTTGGAGTAGTTAAAAAAATCATAACTACTTAATGTATTACTTAGAAAAGCATTGCAGTTGCTTTACTAGGATAGCCAATGGCACAGTTTCAATAATTTCCTGGTCCAGAATGGTTAATAAAGTTTGGATGATGATAAGCATTATATTTTATTTAACTTTTTAAAAATATAATTGTCTTATACTTTGCAACTATAATGGTTTTGAAGTGATTCACAATTATAAACTCATAAATGTACAGGGAAATGATGGTGTTATGTCAGTTATGAACAGTTATAGGCATTGTTTTGTGGAGATGCTGGGGATTGTAGACTGGGGGTGCCTCTACACTTTAGAATTGATATAGTTTGATACAATTTTAAGTGTTGTTGTTCCAGCCTATGGAATCCTGGAATTTGCAGTTTTACAAGGTCTTTAGCCTTCTCTGTCAAATAGGTGTCTCACAAAACTACAAATCCCAGGATGTAGGATGGAGCCATGGCAGTAAAAGTGGTGTAAGGGTAGCTGGAGCAAATTTGTTTTCTGCAGCTCCAGAGAATAGAACCCAGAGCAATGGATTCAGACTACAGTAAAAGTGATTCCACCTCAACATTAGGAAGAACTTCCTGATGCTAAGAGCTGCTGGACAGGGGAATACACTGCCTCAGAATGTGGTAGAGTCTCCTTTTGAAGTTTTTAAACAGAGGCTGGATGGCTATCTGTTGGGGGTGCTTTGATTGTGTATTCCTGCAAGGCAGAAGGTTGGACTTGATGACCCTTGAGGTCTCTTCCAATTCTGTGTTTCTGTGATTCTATGACCCTAGGTGAGGAAAGGTTGGAAAAGATGAACTGGGAACTCCACACTTATTTTGTTGCAGATCTTGTTCAAAATTTCTGAATATTTTTACTCTGTTGGTCTGAGAGAAATAAGCCTCTTATTTAAGCTCTCTGTCTTTGGAAAGCCAAGTACTATTACTGATATTAAACAATTAAGGCATGTAACTCCTGGCTTTTTTCACCTCCAAGGTAGTAGCAGTAAGGGGGGAGCATACATTCTTTGGGGCCCTTTCACCATACGGTATTGTTGCTGAAGCTACTGCTCTGAGGAAATATGCCTCTGACACTATTACTCTGAGGAAATATGTACCTCAAGGTAATGTCTACTTATGTGTACAGACCTTTCCCCAGCTGCCTGCTGTTGTTGTTTGTCTCACAAGGTCTGGAGAAGATGCCACCAGAAAAGTTAGACTCTGTTGCAGAAGAAGCCTATTTTTTCTCTCTCATCAGGTAGAGTTTTTGTAGGGCTGGACTTCCCAAATGGGTTTATGTTCATGTACTATGACATCTGGCTGTGGCCATGGTAGTGTCAACAAGAAGTCCTAGGATGGTACATGTTCTCCACTTCTCCCTATTCCTATTTCTACTGTTGAATGATAAAGGTAACTGCTACTTATCTGTATCCTTTTGGCTGGATGTGTGCAATATTTGGGGTTGGTTAGCCATATTTAGGGAAGATCCACAGAAACCAAAGGGACCCAAGTTAGAACTGGTGATATACATTGTAGTGTAACAGTTTGATTATTGGACTCCAGGAAATCAGGGCTCAAATCCATGTCATGCTCAGTCAGCCTGAGAGGAAGGCAATGGCAGACACATACACCCAGAACAAATCTTGCCAAGAAAACCTCATGATGGGTTCACCTTAGGGGTTGCCATAAATAGAAAACAACTTGAAGGCACACAGTAAGTTAAACATGACCAATTCAATTTAATAGGACATACGTTCAGTTAATTAAGTCTGAACGCAATCCCTGTTGAAGTTATTCAGTCTCTGAAATGCCAAAAATTTAAACACTTTTATAAACATATTTACCATTTGCATCCAGCTTGGATATATATAGACAGTGCTCCATATGTAGTATCTTAAAAGTTCATGTCTAAATCAATAAAGAGTTAGCCCAGCACTTATTTTTGCTTCTCTTTTAATCTTTTCAAAGGATGAACATTACTAGAGCAAACACAAATAATAAAATTTGAAATAATAAAACATGAAACTTGAGGTGCCATATGTGTGAATGTTCTGTTGCATCTCAAGATTGCCATGGGGGAAGTGAACACACAAGTTGAAACCAGAGACTGAGGGAGAGCTGGAGTGCAATGTTATAATTCCCAGAGACTTAGGGCCTTTGCAGACTGCCAGAAATAGTGCACATTAAATTGAGGCACTGCCCTGGCTCAGTGCTAGGGAATCATGGGAACTGTAATTTATTGTGGCACCAGAGCTCTCTGACAGAGAAGGCTCAATGTCTCAGAAAAAAATACAATTCCCATGACTCCCTAGCACTAAGCCAGGGCCATGCCACTATTTCTGGCAGTCTGCAAAGGCCCTTAGTGCAGAAAGAACATGTTATGCTGCAATTAGTTTAAATCATTGTATATCTCTTCCCTGTAGCCATGAGCCATAAAGAAAAAGGAAGAAACAGTCATGTTTAACATAGATCTCATTTCCATGACATCCGTTTGCATACTGATTGCCATGAAGAGAGTTTCCAGTTTCTATACATTGCATTGCTCATGTGTCTGAGCAATATCCAACTGTCCCACTCTGTAAGGCAATGAAATTAGCAATGATAACAACTAATTTTACAAAAGAACCCATGGAAGGCCAGAATGTGTTGTTGAATAGGTAAAAGAAAGTGAGGAGAAGGCCAGGCAGCTGTAAGTGTGTGTATGTGTGTAAAACAAAAAAGAGCCTCTCTCTTTGCTAATCTTGCTTTTAATTAACTATTCACTAATATCACTTCCTGATGTGAGATATAACTTATGCATTTGACTTTTTTTGTAAGTTATCTCCTCAGGCAGCAAAAGCAGATACCTTAATATAGTTGTTAGGAAGCTGGCATATACAAGTTAACATAAGAGACATAAACATTAGTAACAATTCTAAAATTAAAGTTAGGAGCAAAAAAGTATTATCTAATGGGCTTATTTGATTCACAAGTAATTTGTTGCTAAAGTGGGTTTATGTTGATTCTGTGTCATTGGAGAGACTTTTGATTATTCTGTCGTGTTTGCCCATTTCCCCTCTGTTGTGTATTTTTATTCAGCTTTAGTAGGTTTCTCCACACTTACTGAACTTTGCTTTCCAATTTGAACACCTGCCAAATTCAGTGTGGATTTCTGCTGTACTGTTCCCTCCTTATCATTTGAATAGCAGCCCAGGGAGGCAAGCACACCCTGTGTTGCACAGAGAGTTTCTTTATAACAAGGCTAATTATCATAATGAGGGTTAATGGAGCTAGTGTTTAAGGCTGGGTATCTTTACATTAGAGAGGAAAAGTTCAAAGAGAGGGCTTGTTTTGAAGGCACCTCATGCCCTCACTCCAAAAGGTTCTGTAATGTCTCTAGATGCCGTTGGGATGAAAAAGGCAGCTGTCTTCCATCACATGTTTAGAAAGTGATGTGACTGCTGGGAAAACATGATGATGAAGACCCCTGATTGTGTATGTTCAGGACATTCACAATATTCCTAAGTTATATAGGTCATGAAGATGAGTGCCAATGTAGACTTTGTGGCAGGCGGTACCACTATATTTGAGCTATGCACAATAACACATATGTTTATAGGTAATGCAGACAACCCACCAGTCACTGCAGGGACTCTTTACAAAAATTCCCTGTACATCAGGTTATGCATCAGCACTGTGTGGGACTTGGTTTTTATGTAATCCAGAAAGGAAGCAGGAAATAACACAGCAAAAATCCATTTTCAAATAGGCTAACATTGTATTACTGTACAAGAAGTCATAAAAGTACAAATAGAAATGTCCAAATGTTTGCAACACTTCTAAAGCCAATATTGCCTATTAAGCTTTAGTGGAACAATTGTATGTGTCTGTGTGCATGGGGTAACCCTGCCACTCTGGTGTCTTTGTGAGATGCATACTTATGTGAGAGTTAGTTCTGTTCAGTGTACTTCTCAGCTGACCTAAGTAAAAGTGTCCATCTAATCTCAATGGATGAAAGAGGGATCTGATCTGAAGAGAAATTGCATAGATCCCAAAGTCCCATGCAGGAAACAGAGCAGTTTATTTTCACTTTCATTGTATAGTGTCTTCATGGCAGGGGGTGTGTGGTTGGGGACTTGCCTGCAGTTCTACAGACTGACCTAAAATTGATCCTGTGATATTGTCTCAGCAAACATGACAAGAGTATTCAGGACACAAGTTTGCGTAGAACTATCTGGCTAGGAAGAGCTTTTCTATTCCAGTATCATTTCTCACACTGCTTGGGCAGCTGCCTCTGTGAGGCCCACAAACAGCTCATAAAGGCAATAGTAGCCATCTCCACTGCTATCATTTCCCAACAGCTGGTCATCTGGTTGTATGCTCATAGGATTAATGTTGTTGCTGTTGTGTCCCTTTGTTTCTGATTTATGCCAATGCTAAGATGAATCTATCACAGGTTTCTTGGTAAGAATTCAGAGGGGGTTTGCCTTTGCCTTCCTCTGCAGCTGAAAGAATGTGCCCATAGTCAGCTAGTAGATTTGCAGGGCTGAGCAGGGATTTGAACCCTGATCTCCAGTCATAGAGTGCATCTGCATTGCAGAAATAAACCAGTTTGACACCAATTTAACTATCATAGCAGTTATGTTATATGATTCTGGCAATTAGAATTTGTTGTTGTACCAGAGTTCTCTGATGGAGAAGGCTAAATATCGCACAAAACTACAGTTCCCGGAATTCCATTGCATTGAGCCTGGGCAGTTAAAGCAGTGTCAAACTGCATTAACTCTGGAGTGGGGATTCAGCTGTAGTCCAACTCTCAAACCACTACACTGTGCTGGCTCTTCATAGGAGTATAGGAAGCTGCTTTATACTATGGGAGGTTGCAGATTGCCAGAAATAGTGCAAATTGAGGGGCTAAGCAGATGGCTAATTGGGCCATTTTGGGGGCAGGGAAGGGGAGGGGCATCCGCACAATCGGCACCCCAACCCCTTCCCCAGGTCGTCCTCGGAGCAGCCGGCCCTCCACATGGCTGGCACTCTGAGGAGGACCTCCCGCTGCAGCGTTTGCACATGCTGCAGTGGAAGAGTCGCTGAAGGTGCCCCGCAAGCTTTTGTGGGGCACCTTCGGCAACTTGTGAAAGGAGCACCAATTTAGCACTCCTTCCAGGGGCGGCGAAGGTGCGCCGCGGGGCTGAGGTGTGGGGATACCTCGGCCCCACAGTGCAGCTTCCTGGGGCGGCCCACGGCCACCCATCTGCTTCCCCCCTCAGTCCACTTTTAGGGTTAGGGTTAGTGCAAGGGAATCATGGGAACTGTTTTTTTTCCTGAGACACTGAGCCTTCTCTGTCAGAGAGCTCTGGTGCCACAATAAAATACAGTTCCCATGATTCTCTAACCCTAACCCTAACCTGAAAAGTGGACTCAATTTGCACTATTTCTGGCAGTCTGCAACTCCCCTAAGTTGATCAAATAGTTCAGTTTTGCCTACTGTATTCAGAGTTTAGAAAGGATCCTCCAACCTTTCTTAAATTCCTAAAACAGTGATACTTTTATTGGGCCAACTAATGATAATGGAGTTGCACATTATCTGGATGTTACTGCTCTTTGTTCCTCATAGCCAAAAAGAGGGAGTGGCCTCTACCTGCATTGCTATCCCTCTAGGCATCTTAACTGACAACAGAAGAACATCTTAAAGAGAAAAATTTGGCTTGTGATGTAACATAATCATTTTTTATTATCCATTATGATTTTTAACACCTTTGTCTGATGAAGAAGCCAATGGCGCTTCAAAAGCTTGCCTCTTGTAGTTTATGCTTTTTTATTTAGCAAATAAATGTGTCACTGTTTTGTGTATTTTGTATTTTGTTGTATTTTGCTGCATGGCCAGCATGGCTACTCCAAATATGTTTCCAGATCTTCCTAGAGGTGGCAAGAACTGGATCTGAAAACTTCTACCTGCAATGCATGTGATCTACTACTCAGCCACAGGCTTTCCTTTAGGACCAAGAACATGACCAAGACATTGAAAAAAATGTCAGGGATGGGTCAGAGGATAGCAGAGTATGCATCCATGCTTCTTCATTCACATGAACTATTGTATAGGTACTATTACAGCTCTAAAGTTTCCTATAGGTTATAATGCTAATTCACAAGTTTGTATAACTGGAGATCCCACATACAGACCCACTGGCTTAGAACCAGAAATGATCAAGTTAGAGGTAGCTTAATCTTTATAGGTCAGGATCATAATCATGTAGGTCATTGTGCCACAGCTAAGCAACATTTTACTTAAAAATGCTTAACCTAAAGTAAATTAAGCCAATAAAAGTATGCCACTTTAAGTTTAATTATGTAGGTGTGATTTACACTAAACAGTTAATAAATGGTCCAAAATTCAGTGCTTGGAATCCTACGCTTCAGAATCAGGAATTCCTAGGGGAGAAAATGTATATGTATAATGTAAATATCACACAAAACTGCAGTGCCCAGCATTCCATCGCATTAAGCCTGGGAAGTTAAAGCAGTGTCAAACTGCATTAACTCTGGAGTGGGGATGCAGCTGTAGTCTCTTCTCCAGCCACTTCTCTTTATGGTGTGGAAAACATTTCATCATGGAGTTAACTGTTGAAAGGTCTGAGCTACCTGTAACTGATCCAGGTACTGTGGCTGTTCTGTGTGCTGCTTCTCTCAAAGCAGAAGGCACTTAAATGACCCATGCCAGGGATATTGACATCCAAGAACTGGCTAAAGGAAGCACTTGTCTTAAGTGGATGATTTACCCAGTTGTTTTTGTTGAGGTATATTAGGGAGCAAGATTCCCACTTTATTCCACCCCTAACTACCTCAATCCTCTTCTACAACTGAATCATTCCCCATGCATGAGTGCCAGTTGTTAAGAAAGTCTCAAAAGTTGAAGGACAAAGTTGTTTGAGGGATAGCAAGGAAACTGTTGGTCCTTCCAATCACTTCTAGCAGGGCACAAGAATTTCTACTGTCAGTATTGGCTTAGATTTTGTTTCCTGGTATACAGGGCTAGTCATACAGATAAACTTATAAATAGGATGTCAGTGCTTTTAGATGCTTCATAGCCCTTGTGATATATATATATAAAGAGGTGTGGATAAGTTTTTGAGCTGGGTTAATTTCTACGAGAATCCAAGTATGGAGACAGAAACACTATTTGGGTGCTTCTCTTTTACTTCATAGAGACACTTGTTCTTAGAGAAACATGCCTGCTTTATTTCTGAGAATGACTGCCCAATATGCCTGATGCTATCCTTAGAGGCAGTGTTGTGTAACATCACTGCAGAAGCAATTTACAAGAAGTGGAGAGTGGTATATAGAATAATGGTTGGACTCCTCTGTGACTTTTTGTCTGACCCACCACTGGAAGAGTTTTGGCAGGCTTTTAGGGCAATGGAACAAGTCCTCTTAGTCTAAGCTCATCTGCTTTCATCATCTTTGTTTACTTTGGCCTGGAGTTCAAGGAAGTGGCTTTCTTTGTATTTCACAGCAGTAAGAGTTTCTTATGAAACAATTTCTCTATTAAAAAGAAATATTGTCCAGTAGTTCTAAGTCCAAAATAGCCTTTTTAGATGTTTATAAAAAATAGTGAGTAGTTTCTCCCAAACAGATGTTGAGAATGCTGTACTTATACACAATAGAGTGAATAAACATAATCTCAGTAGGATATTCAGGCAGAAATATTAACAAGGAGCAAGACTATAGATTGTTTCCTATATATTTTGAGAAGGATGAATTTGATTTAACTCTGGGCTTGTGCCTGGGAATGTATTCATTACAGTAACATTCTTCATATCCACTAAGGTGAAAATGAAAAATGCCAGGATGTATGTATGTATGTATGCAACCAACCCCAGACCCTTCAGAACCATATCTGGACCTCACAATTACAGCATTTGTCCTGGATATTATCAGTGCCCATTTCCAATCATATCATCATAGTATACTTCTGCTACCAAGAAACCAACAGATATTATTTAGTTAAAGGATGTTCTAAGGCGGATTGCTCTTCATTTTTCTCATTTAAGAATATTTTTTCTCATTCAGGTGAAATATGAAAAGGTTTGGATTGCAGGGCCCATATGTGAACATACAAAGAGCCCTAGTCTAGCATTCTTTTAACACAATGGCTAAGGAGTTGCCTGTGGTTAAGAAATGAATTGGGCTTCAGGTATGTGAGGGATAGAGGGAGGCACATAGTGAGGGGCTAGGGCAGGGGTAGGCAACCTTTCCCCTTTAAGGGCTGAGGGACTTCAGCTCCCAGAATCCTCAGCCATGTTGGCCAATAGCTCCTGGGATTCTGGGAGCTGAAGTCCCTCAGCCCTTAAAGGGGAAAGGTTGCCTACCCCTGGGCTAGGGGAAGACCAGGATGCATAATAGTTGGCATTTGGTAACACATTACTGAAGGACATATATGGCAGACAGCACCTAGTTACTGTTTCCTAATGGTATGCAAAGGGATATTGCAGTACCTTTGAGACTAACTGAGCAAAAGACATTGTAGCATAAGTTTTTTGTAGACATGGTCTGTTTCCTCAGATGCATGGAGTCAATTGGTGCCCAGGAAGAACCTTGATAGTCAGATACATGACTAGCCATAAAAATGAAAAACTTGTGGGTATGGTGATAAGGTGACAAGCTCAGTTTTAACTATGGTCATTGAGGGATAAAGGCTGGAGAAAGGATGTTGTCTAATGCCAGGGTGGGTGCATTACCATATTCACAGTGGAAGGAGTTTTGGAATGTGGTGTTTGTAGGCTGGAACTGGAAGGAGAAGGTTTGGTTCCCAGCATGCACACACCACTCTCCAAAACTCCTTCCATCATCCATATGCAACATCTTTCCTCCTGCCATTATCCCTCAATGGCCATAGTTAAAGCTGAACTTGTCGCTTCATCTCCATACTGATATTCCAGACTAACACGGATATGTTTCTGAATTCTGTGTCCTAATAGGTGTGACTTTTGAAGAATGGATCACATACATACAGGGAAAAACAATAGTAGCAATGTACTGTCCTTCTACCAATGGTTGGTGAAAATGTGGGTGAATCATTGCAAAATGATAGGCTTCTAAGGGCTTGAATGGATGTGAATGGAACAAAACCAGCCAGAAGGTTTCAAAAGTATTCTGATCATAGCCCTAATATGCCATGTCTGTGTTTAAACAGTCAGTGCCACAGTCTGCTAATTATCTGGCAACATCTATTTTCTGTAAGGAGTTGACACAGCATGCCACAGAACTCAAAAATCACTAATGATGGGCTTAAAAACATGACTCTGCAGGATCTGAAAAGATCTATGATTTTATCCTCTAAAATAAGGATGAAAAAAGTGCAAATGCTGTGATTCTTTGTTCATTGGTATTAAATCAAAAATGTTACTGTAGTGTTAAGTTCTATTTCTAGCCAGTAGCTTATGAATGGATTTCTTTTTTGCCTGCCTCTGCCACCTCATTTTTCAATCTGCATGCAGAAGCAACACAAAACATACCCTTGCCACTGAGTGAAGTTTTAAAGTGAGATTATCTGAGTCTGGGCAGTGAACTAAAAATGCAGGTTGAGCCTTATGCACAAACAGACATTGATGTAGTCCAGCTCTCACTGTCTTTCTTTCCAGAAGTAGCTAACCCCATGCTTAAGAGTCTAGGACAAACCACGAGCAAGTCATGATAATCATACACACATTCAGTGTTGTTTGTTCTTCATTTTGGACTGTCAGTAATCTATTGCCTCAAAATATGAAGGTTTAAATGAAAAAAAAGTTACTGAAAAGAGCTGGAAAAAAGTTCAGTTTTTTATTATAACTTCTAGAGTCTCACAGGCTGTGTGGCCATTGACCATGCAGTCCATGGAATCCTGGGAATTGTATTCCAAAAATGAAACTTGTTTAATCTCTGTGCTATTGATACTCATGAATGAGTCTCTTCCTTTTTTAAAAAATCTAAGCACTGTGTCATTTCATGGCAATGAATTCTACAAGTTAATTATGCATGGAATGAAATAATATTCCCTTTGTCAGGATCCTGTGCAGCCATTTCCTTGGACTGTTTTAATAAGAAAGAGGATAACTTAAATTGCTATTTTGAGTTGAGAAGATTAAAGTACTCAAGTTAGTTGTGGAAGAACAACTTCCTAGCTTCCCCATGGAGGGTAACTAGATTAGATAGAAAATCATAGCCCAATTTCTTTGTCAAATCCCTGACATAAAATGGATCTGACTGGTTAGCACAGGAGTCTGTGAATATAAGGAACTCTGGAGCCAGTTATTGCGTGTGAGCAAAATTTTCTGGGTTTGTTTCTCAGAATGGCTCTTTTGCCTGCCTTTGTTTGTAATTTCAAAAGAGGTTTGGCAGAGCAATAATTTTTATTTATTTTTTTGGATGACATTTCATTGTGGTGCGTTGTGGGTATCTTTCCAAGAGCTAATTCTACCCCTCCCTTTCAATAATGAATAACAACAACAAAGAAGCAAAAAAGCCTCATGAAGCGAATGTCAATCCCATTCCAGTCTGTTAGAATAAATAGGCTTTTTGGAAATGTTAGAGCTTCATCAAGACCAATTAGCAGGAGATGCTGCTGGTTGTGTCTGAGCATTAACTGCTGGGCAGGGTTAGTTTTTTTGGAGTGGCTGATGTTAGCACAGAACAAGGCACCGACCTAATTACTTTACTGCAAAAGCAGTGGAGGCCTTGTGAATGTCTATTTGGCAAGCCTTTCTCATTAAGGACAAAAATCTCCAAACCGGACTCCTAGTAGCAAAAATTAACATGATAGGTAACCCATGGCCATTAGATTCCCTTTGTTGCTGTGAAAAATGTAGTGATGCTACCCATGCTAGGTGACAACTTAGTTTCTTTCCAGGTATGTGATGACGTGAAACTTGCTACTGTTTGGTTTTCAAGTCCCCTTTGTTTATAAGGTACTGCATTGGAGAAAGGCACAGAGAACCCTGTGCCATTGTTTCTACCTAATTAAACCAATGCTTTGGCACCAAAGGGGTTTTAATACTTGAAAGGCCAAGTGATAGCAAATGCCCATAGAATCTGGGTTGTTCTCTTCCCTTTCTCCTTTTTGGTGTTAAGAAACCATTCATTTTAAGAAGAGTGTTAAGTACAATTGAGTGATATTTTAAAATATACTCTTGAATAATTTTTTGCTTTGCTTTTTTCCCATTAGATATAGCAAACAGTAGGCCAAATGTCTACCTGGGCATATGATCACAGCAGGAAAAAATAGTTTTTGTATGCATGGGTAGCCTGAAAAGCACATATTCTGCACATGGCAGCAGATGTACCTATATTATGGGTTTGGGAATCCCATTCTTTTCCCTGCAGGTGGTTGGTTGTGTGAATAGTGTGCACAAATCCTGAATTTCTTAATTTCTGATGAATCAATTGTAAAAGTTCACTAGCATTTTACCATGAAACCCTACACACTATTTAGAAGGCATGCCATTGAATATAGTGGGAGATATAGTAAAGTAAACATGCATAACATTGGACTGTTAGGTGCCTTTTGACTCATTCTAGCATTCTTTTAAAACAGTTCATTCACACTTTCTCCCTTTTCACATATAGTTCAGTGATTTGGTGGTATGCATATATTTTTCCACACTTCAGAGATCTTCTTTGAGATACATGGTTTTATTTTATCACATGGTTTTATTGGTAGGCTAAATGGTTTTCCTTCATGAACTTCATACATAGAATAATTCTATAGGTAAAGGGGCTTTTTCAAGTTAACTGTTTATGCATATACAACTTTATTTTGATAAATATATTTTGATATATTTAGTTATCAACACTTATTTCTTGACCTTAAAACTAAAGCTACATATGCTGATCATATTCTCATGATAGTCACTTATGCACCACCCACCTCAAAAAAGAGCACCAGAAGAACACAGATTGGCATAACATTTCTGTGTGCTTATTTATTTAAATCAAATTTAGATTATTATAATTTAAATAGAAATGCAGTACAGTATATCTTGCCATAGTCAGAATGACTAATAATACCAAGTGGCCTGTATGCCTGCCCTGTCTGCTGTCTAGGTGCTAATGGGGTATGGGCAGCTTCACAGCCTCTGATCTTGCAATCCAGGTAAAAGATACAGGATTTACTGCAAATTCTTTGGTTTGAATTTTAATCCCCCCCCCCATCTTCATGTCTGAAGTAATAACGTGTACAGGTGTAATGCATATACAGCCCAACCCACAAAAGTCTTCAGCATGGTTTGCAGTCATAAATAGACAAAAAAAGTAAATAAACAAATAATAGCAATCAAAGGATGGCCATCTGTTGGGGATGCTTTGATTGGGAGTTCCTGCATGGC
>CM034701.1:37550107-37563516 GCA_020142125.1 Phrynosoma platyrhinos
GCCTAAAATTGCATTGGCTTTTTTAGCTGCTGCATCGCACTGTTGACTTACCATGAGGTAACATGACTTACCTCTCCTGAATTCAAGTAAAATTCAAGCTGCATCTGGGTCCTATCACATGGTTTTTGTCACCAAATCTGCCATCCAAATGCAGCTGAGTGTAGCCCAGCTCACTTAACTTGCTTTGCAGCCATTTTTCAAAAGTCAGAATGGCCACGAAGCAAGTTAAGTGAGTCAGGCTACACTTGGGCTGCATTCATATGGCTGATTTGGTGACAAAAACCATGCGATAGGACCCAGATGCAGCCCAAATTTTACTTGAATTTGAGAGAGGTAAGTCGCGTTTTTATGCTTGTGTGATAATCTTCAGTCTTAAAGTTGCTGCAGCAACACCTAACATGAAAATCATATAGGCTGATTTTGAATTTTAATTGCCACTGAGAACTGAATAACATAAAAATGTTATAGCAGAAAGATCTGTTGTGCCTTAACCAATATTGCACAATGTAGCTCCAATGGATTCCTCTCACATGTTGAGTGCAGAAATCTCAATCATGGGGACTGGTTGATGTGAATCCACCCATGGGCCTTTTTGTATTGTCAGAGCCAATTCATACAGACATTTTGATTGTGAGATACCAAATGATAGTCTTAGGATGACTAAGCTTGGTTACATCCAGGATAGCTGATTTGTATTTCGCTTTTCTCATATCCAAGCTGTCATGTCATAGTCACAATTATCTTCTGAAAGGCACACTTGGGAGAACTTAATTTGTTTTTCTTAGATCAACCAACAAGGACAAAACTTTCTGATAATATCAGCATAATGTTGTATTGCAAACAAGCTCATCAGATGAGCAGGTATTCCCTTGATACCCAGTTCCCCACCTGAATGAGCTTTTGGGGCACACCTGCATGACAATCTTCTGCACACTAGGTTTCACTCCACCACACTCAACTGGGAGAACAGTTATTTTGCTTTGGTCCTGTACAAGGAGAAAAGTGGGATATAAATAAATTAATTAAATAAAACAGGTTGTTCTTGTATTGTGAGAAATCAATTGGAAAAGGTTTTCAGCCTTTTCTGAACCTATCACATTCTGTTCAGCTTTTGGACAAGTATAAGCAGTCAGATCCTGGTGGGTGTTGTTGGGGACAGCATGCAGTGAAACATTGCATCCAGTCTCATAAAAAATAATAATGAACCATGTAAACATGCCTTTAGATTTACTGGCATATGACATTCTTTCTACATTGAGGTAATCTCTGAGAAAGGAGAAACATCTGTGTACTGGAGTACATTGTAAGAGCATCCCTCTAGGAAAGTCATTGTATGTATTACAATCTCTAGAAGGAGTGCAGGGAAAGAAAGGCAAGGTGGGAAAAGAAACTATGTATAACAAGCAGTCTGTTATGGAAGATGCCATTTTGATATTGGAATCAGTCATGGTTTCTTGCACCTAGATTTATCATTTGGCATTTGTGTATATTCACAATTACACGAGATCATGTCTGACAGAGAAAGATGAACTTGGCTAGTACTAGCCCTGGATGCATGGAACTGAAACAATTTATTTATCAGTGTGCTTGCTTTCTTTATTTTTTTTAAAATAACAGCAGTACAGTTAGGATTATGAGTTAGTGTATTTAGGATTTTTTTTACAAGGAAAATAATTTATTATATTTGGAAAAAATGATGCAGAAAGTGTATTTTTGTGTGTGGGAAAAGAAAGGGGATGGGGTTACACACCACTTTACCTCACTGGTATTGAAACTTTTTCCATTAGTTAAATGTAGTAGGGTTGATTTTTTTCCTCTCTCTATCCTAGAAGCCTGCAATTAGTTTTTAATTGTATTAGTTCACTGAAGTTAATTCAGTCTGAAAGATATTTCAGCCTCAGGGTTGATGAACTGCAGCAGGCCATTGCTTTTTCCTATCTTCCATTTTCAAAGAAACATTTTCAAAAAATTCATGTTGCCCTCACAGGCAACCCCCCTCCCCCATCATCATCACTGAGAGGATGATAAGGAATAGAAGCAGTGTTATTAATTAGATGGAATTTCTCAATTAAAGAAAAAGAGGAAAAGTGATTTTGAAAGGGACATTGAGCACAATTCTTCCAGGCTTCATTTGAATGTACAGGCTTCATTTGAATGAGCAAGAGCTGCATAACCATTTCAAAGAATAGTGTCACCTTAAAGATGTGACACATTTTATTTGACATGTGTTCATAGAGTTCAGCCCATTTCATTTTTAAAAATGCTGTTAGGAGAATATCCCCTGGGTTAATCTCATTTTGGGTTACAGGGACTTCAGGGTTGTAGGGTCTCTTTCTTTAGATGGCCAACAAACAAACAAAACTAATCAACAGTAACTTTCGTGAACACACAGCAATATTTAGAAATGTTCCTTCCTTCCCTTAAGTTGACATTACTACCTTATTTGAGAGCCCTGGTGGCGCAGTGGTTAAATGCCTGTACTGCAGCCACTCACTCATAGACCACAAGGTTGCGAGTTCAGTACTAGCCAGGGCTCAGGCTGGACTCAGGCCTGCATCCTTCCAGGGTCGCTAAAATGAGTATCCAGCTGTTGGGGGGCAATGAGCTTACAGTTGTAAACCGTTTAGACATCTCATAGCATGATATGAAGCGGTATATAAACGAAGCTGCTTTGCTTTATTTGTGCATTTTGAATATCTTTTTTTGTTTTGATTTCTGTCAATTCAGCTAGTGCACAAGACATTTTAGAACATGTTTTTCTCCACTGTAGGTATGCAGACTTGACAGTGAGTCATGAATGCCATTTTCCCCCTCTGCCACCCTCCTTCCTTCCTTCCTTCCTTCCTTCCTTCCTTCCTTCCTTCCTTCCTTCCTTCCTTCCTTCCTTCCCACAGATAACATAGCACATGGGCACACAAATACTGAGAAAGAATGTCAGAGAAGCTGAGAATGAATGAACAGTGAGATGCTGGCAGCCGGAGGGCAAAGAGGTGACATGTTCTTTCACTCCAGAGTAACATAGAGATGTAAGGGTGAGGAGAATGAAAGGGGCAATGGCATGGAATGTGGGATTCATTAGCTTGTGGTGAAGAAGATATGATTACGAGTAAGGAAAGATATGGAGCCATGGTCAATACATTTACATAGAATGCTGATCTTCTCCAGTTGCAGCATATGAGACATATTTCTTAGCAAATATTTCAAGATACATTCTTTTTAATTAATCTTCTAATTGTTAGGTTCCTTAGTAATCAGCATTTCTACTGATTATTTTTTTTACACATTATTTAACCCTTCTAAGAAACATCAAGCATTACTAGTTAACATCAAGCATTACTAGTTAACATCACTAACTGTGTTTATTCAGTTATATATTGAGTAAACATAGTAGATATATGCAGGTCAATAACTGTTGGAAGATTACCGGCTCAAAAACATGAAGCCACCTTAACCATTAGGAATGATGATAACAGCCTAATCCACTGAATCCAATATCCTGTTTCAGATAGTCTAATCTGGATTTTACATGGAGGCAAATTCAGTCTGTGGCAACCTGCTAAGGGGTTTAAGAGATCCCTCTCATCATTGAAAAAATAATTATAATGACAAGATGAAAACAATGTTGAGTATTCTATGTTCCATTGTTTCAAATGGGGCTGAATTACTGACATGCTGTGCAGTATAATCCTAAATTTATTCACCTGGGAGTAATATCCCTTACTTTACTCCCTTACCTGGGAGTAATATCCTTTAATGGACCTTACCCACAGGATCATTCAGTAGGCTATATAAATCCAAATGAACTTTTTGGTCATATTTAAATTTGTTATCATATCATTTCACAGAATGTTCTTTTTTCTTAAGGAGAATAGACATTCAGTACCAATTTTATTTCTTCATTTATATTACTATACTTGTTTCCTTTCCCCCTCCCATTATCTTTCCATGTTTTTGATCATTTTTCATTTCATTTTGTGGGGTTTTAGGTAATTGTTTTCTTTTGTAGGGATTATCAACTAAGCCAAATTACAATTCTGGACTGACACAAAACTTGGTTTACTTCCCCCCATCTTCTGTATCCTCATTCTCTAAAGTCTTGAAAACATTTCAAATATATATATATATGAGAAAAAAATCCTTTTCTTTCTCATTTGAATTCCATGAGAAAGACAAAGTATTTTTGTGACGGTTGGAACATACCTTAAACTCACAAGAGGGATTGTGAGTGACTAAACTGTAATACACATTTGCATATCTAAAGTCACAGCAATTTTGCATGGCTATTTTCTCTTTTTCTCTTTTCAATGCAATGTTTTTTTCCTTATGTGCAAAATGCTTGTTATTCATAGATATGTTTCCCATACAGTACAAAGATTAGGAAACTAGCTTCTGTCAACAGAAAATCCACCAGCTTGCTTTCTTTTCCAACGATACACATTTGTGACTGATTCCACAAACTTAATTATGCCTATGAACCAGCAAGAATAATTATGATAGGGATACATTTGAAAAATATCCTAAGAAACAACAGATTTCCTCTCCAGATCCCACAAGTAGGAAATGCAATTTTTTTAAATTCAACTCTCCCATAAGCACCCCACAAAGATGTTTTAAGTTTTGTAACTTCCTGATTTGAATTCAATATCCTTCAAGGTTTTATCTTGTTAAGATGTATTTTTTTCCCTCATCTACTAGAAAAAGGTTTTAGAGTTCATGGACAACCTCTTAAAATTAATGAAAGAAAAACTGGAGACAACAAAGAGGAAATACCAGTGTCTACTAGCAGTTCACCAAGACTCAAAGAATAAAATAAAATCAGACCACAAGCCTTGAAGTGTAAGCACAAAAGTGTTTCAGAATCAACATGCTCTAATTTAATTGCCAATGCATTATGCAACTAGCTGGCTTCTGTTGGAAGGAGGATGCTGGTGTATAGATGGATTTGCCACATTTAAATTCATTTTGTTTCTAGGCTAAAAGGATTTTCCCCTCCCCAAAAAGTTCTCTGTGTCACTTACATTTTTGTCCCACTAATAGGTGGTAGATACTTGGATAAATATTACAAATTATAGCTGAGAAGGACTAGTTACATGGCCATATAGTTTGCACTTAAATGTTCTGGATAGGCTGAGGCAGCAAAATAATAATAAAAAAAAATACAGGAGAAGATACAAATTTGAACATTACTGTGGTATGCACTGGGCCAGATCGATCTAAAGGCCAGTGAGGTAGTGAAGGGTTTATAAAAAGTCACTGAGTTTGATCCAGACATAATTAAACTTAAATTAGCTTAGTTAACTAGCTTATATCCCATTGATTTCAGTGGGTCCACTCTAATTATAAACAAGTCTGGATTCAACCTCTTATAGGTAATGTAGAACTTAAGCTGGTGTCTGGGAGACTAACCTTCTGCATTACATTTTGAGTTACTGTACAGGCCTGTGAAAAATGGGCTTCACAGATCATCATACATTAGAACAGTGTAAGAAAGCTTAAGGTGAGATAACTTATATGAAGTTGAGCTGAGTTAAGCTTCTCATGAACTTAATTAGTGTTCTGTGTGTGACCTTTTGTGTTGCTGGATGTTGGATTTAGAACTTATTGAACTGCATTCAATAATATAACCAAAGCAATAAAAGATATATCAGGTAGGGAATACAGGCCAGTCATATTCACCTCTAGACCATATTCAACACAGGACCCATATTGACCAAACTTTGGCTGGACCTAAGACTTGGTATGCAAAGTTGAGGGGTGAGGATGAGGCAGAGATTCTGGTGTCTTCATGAAGACCACTAACAAAAGAGTGTCTCATTCAGTTGGTGTTCAGATGCCTTGGCACTAGCATTTCCCTTTACCTTTTCTTCTCAACCTTCAGAAATGGGAATGTCTTTGAAATCCATTTAATATGAGTCCTGGGTCAATGTGGTAGGGATTCATTTGTTTGTGTGTATGCATGTATCCTTGTTTAGATGTTACAAATACACTCTGTAGAAAAAGAAGCAGAAATGTTACAACATTGGTGCGGACCATGTACTTTATAGAACTGTTTTTCTCTTGTATTTTAATAAAAGTTGAACAAGCTTTTGTCTTTACTGTTGTGAATATGTGGTAGAGGTAATCACAGACTTCAAAATGAAATGACAAAAGGTTGATTAAAAGCCACAGTCTTCAGAGTGGTTTAATCTTTCAGTGATCTATGAAAAGTACTGTGAAAACAGTTTATTTAAATTCATTTAAAGAGAAAATAATATAACTATATAAGGAACTACACACTCAAAGTAAGGCACCATGATTGAAGGGGTCCTGGGTAAGCTATTCTCCTTTTCTTTCCCCAGAAGCTCACAAAGATTGTAGGGATAGATTGCAGAGGTGTGCAGCATGAGCAATGAAATGCAAAAATTAATGCAACAAACCACTTCTATAACATTGTTGTGAGCAGTGTCAATGGCCTAATTTTAAACACTATAGCAAGAAAGGGGAAAAATATTTATAAAACCATCTTCATTGGAAGTCATGTGACCTCTGCATTGAAAATTGGTGGTCTAGAATTTGGGATATGTGGTTAATAGAGAAACTGATGAGGTTTTGCATTAGCCAGAAAAAGACTGACACATTTCAAGAAGACTGGATGATCTTTATTGATAATGTTAATCAGGGGTAAGCAACCTTTCCCCTTTAAGGGCCGAGGGACTTCAGCTCCCAGAATCCCAGGAGCTATTGGCCAACATGGGACTATTGGCCAACATGTCTGAGGCTTCTGGGAGCTGAAGTCCCTTGGCCCTTAAAGGGGAAAGGTTGCCTACCCCTGATGTTAATCATCACTCCCACTGGATCCAACCTCCAACTTCACAGATAGCTCTTTGGACAGACACTCTACACCTTGACAAGCCAGACTCATCAGATACATACTTTTGTTACCAAAAGTGCAGTTTTCTGAATTTTGGTGTGTGTATGAATTCCACATGGCCCCAGATGCACTATGCAGTGAACCCCAGGTGCTTCTATGGCAAGGCAAAAAGATCATGCCCAGGTCACTTGGAAGACTGGAAAATCCCCAATCCCCATTGTCAGGCAGATAGTGTGGGAGCTGCAAATGGACCATCACCTCCATAATCAGAAGGATGGATGATAATGGCCTAGATGTCTCACCTGATGGGCCAGCTAATGATCTTAATCCTCTCCCATGTCCCCTTGAATATTGCCAGACCAGATTACCTCACCCAGATAGTCTCACACCTTTGCCCTGTGGCTAGTTTTATTCCTTAAAAGCCCCTAGATTTCTCCCCTCAGTGTCACTAGTCTGAGTTCAGGGGAACCCTGTGTCCCTTTGTTCTTTGATCTAGTAACCAGCACCTCCATTCATCCCATGTTCTTGGAATGGTTGTGTCTCACGCCACTTTACCCAACTGGACCCTGGAGAAGGCTTCATCTATAGTGAGTATCACCTGTAGTTTTGCCTCAAAACCTTTCTCAAGCAAACCCCTGATCTTCCTGAGCCTTGTATGAGTGTGTGTATGTTTGTGTATTGTGCATTGTTATTAATAAACTAGGATATTAATTGGAGAAGCTGTCTCAGTTCCATTTCTTGAATCCCCTGGTCTACTCGGTATACATATCAGGAGGTGATATTTGCAGGGCTGCAGTAGCCAGCCCCTCTCGTAATTTGAGCTAATTATAAATTCCCCTAATAACACTCTTGGCTACACCTTGGCCCTTGTAATTAATTGTTGTTGTTGTTGCTGTTGTCATTGTTCTACAGATGTTATGTGTTATGTGTTTTATTGTAAAAATTCAGTAGAAATTTAATTAGAAAAAAAGCTATCTTCCCAAGCTCTTCCAGTACTGAAGAAAGATTAAGCGTCTAGTCAAGTCAGATTTTTTTATATGGAATTGGAGGGAGGAATCCATCTTGTTTTTTGATACAAGCAACAAAATATATTGGGTTTTCCATGTCACCATTATGCTAAAAAGCCAGTGGTTGCTGGTTTTTGTTTGTGCCATAATACCTGTCTGTCTACCTGCTTGGGTGAAGACTCCAGTTCCCCAACTTGCACTCAGCATGCTAAGAAACACACTTAGAAGGCAGATTGTCCCCCGTGGTCACTGTACAACCTACAAGTCTCTAAAATCATCATGCTTAACCCTTTGGGCCATTACTAGGAACTGCACTTCCTGGACACACATGTTCTCTCTCTTTCTTCTTTTGCTATTGTACTTGCCTGTCACTGTATAAGGTAAGGGGATGATGGTTCTGCCATCATCACAGAGAAGTTCAATAGCAGAAGAGCAATGAGGGACCTATCAAACCTGGTGATGACTGTGGGATGAGCAAAAGATGCAGCAACTTACAAGAGCTGGAGAGTGGACACTTGATATCATCATCCCCATGAGCTTGCATTAGTCTCCACAGTCTTCATCTCCACAATATTGTTATTGTCAGCTGACTTCATTTGAGATTTGTTAATAAGTACAAAGGTGGGATGGATGGATAAATAGATACTTATTGCAACAGTATGCAAGTAAAAATATTCTTTTGCTTATGTCCATACCCTGTTGTGCTAATGCACTTGTTCACAAAATTGCTTGATTCAAACAGCAATAATGGGAAGAGCTGTAGCTGAGGGCAGACTTTATAAGCAGAAGGTCCCAGATTCAGTTCCCAACATTCCCAGATAGAGCTGGGGAAGACTCTTTGTCTCAAACCCTGGAAACTCACTGTCACTAAAAGTTGACAACACTGGTCTAGGTGAGCCAACAGACTGACTTCTTATATAGGATACTAATGGGCAACAATAATTAGAAATAATGTTTGGGAAAAGAGGGATGGAATCTTGTTGATCCAAAGGAAGCCAAATGACATCCTCAATGCAGGGCCTTGTGGAAGGATCAGAACCCAAGAACATATGCAGGCATGCATAGTCTCTCTCACACACAACAAAGAAGAGCAACATTCTTAAGGCATAATTAACCTTTCTCCAAGTATAAACTTTCAACAAAAGCCTAATTGCTGGCTAAAGACCTTGATCACAGACAAGTTATCAATTTTAGCTAAAGTCACTATCTCCTCTATAGTTCACTGCATTAATTGACTCACTTCATTTTGCCTGCCTGCCTGCCTGCCTCTAAATTGCCAGTCACATTAATGAACCCACTGGTGTACATATGTTTTAAAAGGACTAATGTGGCATGAGACATTCTGGGATGCTTACTGTTTGTCTCAAACTCTTAGTTCTCAAGCAAGAACTGGGAAGTAGTGTAATATATCATTTAGTTAAACCCCCTTCCTTCACATACACTAATTTGTGTAGTAACTATAATGACCATAATGCAGTTTCTAAACTAATGATCTATAGACTGAAGCAGAACTAAAAGAAAGAAAGGGATCATCACAAAATCCCATTGTTTCTATCAGATGAATTCTCTTTTGTGTTTTGTTAGCATCTGATTATTTTCTTCAACATGTATATATTCCCATGCACAGTGTTCTATAAATTATGGATTACTATCTTGCCCAGCATCACATAATACAAAAAAAAAAAAACCTTTGTTTATAATTAAGCATGGAAACTGTTGAGTAACATCTAACTGATAAATCTTTACAATATTAACTGAGCAATTCTGTATTGACTATAGATCAGACCTTGGGAAAGTAATTTTTTGGACTACAGTTTCCAGAATCTCCCAGCCAGCATGGCTGGTGAGGGTTCAGGGACTCAAAAACAACCCAACAGTCCTGGTGCTGAATGTCAGGTCTGATTGTTTTAAATATTTGTGAAATTGAGCAAGTAATGCAAATTTCATGAAATAATAATAATAATAATAATAATAATAATAATAATAAAATTTATTTATACCCTGCCCAGTGGTAGTCCAATCAGGGTGGCTTACAAAATTAAAACATACAATCCAAGATAAAAACATATGATACAACATATCCCCTCCCCCCTTAAAACAGTATTATATCAAAGACAGTTTAAACAACTATTCAATTTAAAATTTATAAACCTAATCCAAAATAAATCCCAAAAAAAGCCTGGCACGACAATCCTCTCCATCTAATGATTCATCCCCTAACTTGCTTTCTTCAAACCATTTCATGGATTTTTCAAGAAATTTACCTTGTAAGTTCCATTTTACCCATCAGGGCCTACATCAGATTAGATATGCTGTGTTAATTCTGATTGCTTCTTCCTCCTCATCCCCATCAAAGTAGCTTAAACTTGAGAGTTTGTTTTTGCATAAAGAATATTTGCTGTTCTTAGAAGAAATTATTATGAAAGGAAATGAAGAAATATAAATGTTTAATAAAATTCTACTAATAAAAATGTTAAAAGAGATTCACATGGAAATGCACATTTTGGCTTTATATCTATGGCAAGCTTGTTTAAACCAGTGTCCTTTCTTTAAAAGTGATTTAACTCTCAACACCAGACACCATTGCATCATGTCAGGATTCAGGCAGTGGGAAGTGCTTGATTTGTTGATAATTATTAGCAGTTCTCCTTTCAGTAAGTCTTCAGTCAAGTTTACCTGCTGATAGTCTAGACCAAGATTCTCTCTCACCATTACATTCTCACATCACTTGAAGGTTACTGCCAACTGTGGCTGTTGCAGAATTAATGCAGTTTGACACTGCTTTAACTGTCATAGCTCCATCCTGTAGAATCCTGGAATTTGTTGTTTCTTGTGGCATCAGAGCTCTGACAGACAAGACTAAATATCTCACAAAACTGTAAATCCCAGAATTCCTTAGCATTGAGCAATGGCAATTAAAGCAGTGCCAAATTGCATTAATTCTGCAGTGAAAACACAGTGTGAGTCTGCCTCTCTTCTGTTCTGTCACAGGTCTATCTCAGCCTCATCTTATTCAATGATTTGAACTCTGGCCCCACTACTGACCATTTGGCATCTCACCTTTCTTTCTTTCTTTCTTTCTTTCTTTCTTTCTTTCTTTCTTTCTTTCTTTCTTTCTTTCTTTCTTTCTTTCTTTCTTTCTTTCTTTCTTTCTTCTTCTCATTTTTCTTCTCATTCTCCTGCTTCTGGCTCTTCTACTATCCATACTTCTCCTCATACCTTCATAGTTCTGAATAACCACCTTTTCTGTGTCTTGAGCACGATTCCCTGGCCCCCTCCCTGGCTGGACATTTCTCAGCAGTCAGATTCCTTTGAATATTGATCATTCCCTCATAATCCTTGCATACTACAAATCTATTAGCAGCTTAACTGGGTGTTCTCAGTGCTCCTGCCTTGAAATAGTTAATGTTTTCTCATACCTTGGTTCAATCATTGATCAAAACAGAGATTGCACCCTCCAAAAAATATATCAAGGGTTAGGGTTAGGGTTAGGGTTAGGTTTAGGTAAAAATCTTTTGCAAACTTTAGGGTTTACCTAATGCTTCTCAGGCTTGCATCTTGCTTGTGCATGTTTCCATTCTGGCAAAACAGGTAACAACATTCACAAACAGAATATTATTAATAGAATATTTGATCTCCCCATTTCATCTCCTTAGATGTAATGTACCCTGTTAGACTCCCTGTTTCATGAAAATGGTACAATCCCATTGTGCAATTTGTGAAAGATTTGTTCAAGTGCCTAAAGGTGGGAGAAGCAGAGGGCTGGCCTCTCATGCTTTAAGTTCCAACTGTTTTTAATCAATTCCACATTTTCTCCTGCAACAGAAGCAACTTGGCTCCTTCAGTGATTTAAATGCTTTTATCACAACCTAATCCTGGTGAACTATCTGAACTTCCTTTTGTTGGTGTGCTTTCTTCCAGGCCAGGTAAATAGATGACAAGCTATTACTGAAATCATTATAGCCTGGATCATTACCCAGAAAACCATCTGCTGGTATTCTATCAAGCCTCCTCCTATTAAGCTGCCATTAAAGTCCTTCTAAGGCTTGCTTATGGGTAGTGAATAAGTCTGTCCATTTGATGGAAATATAGAAAATCAGCTAACTGTATTTTAATTATCTTGGCTTCCATCAGGTGTCAGCTACACATGCTGTAACCAACAATAAGACTTTAATTAAATACATTCTAAAAGTGAATTGTCTTATCAGTGTCCGGGGAGGGGAATGTGTATGAGGAAAATAGCAGCAGTAACAGTTGATAAGTTTTGCTTTATCTTGGACCAATAATTATGATATATGCTGTGTAGGGATTAAAAGAATGTTAAAAAAATAATCAGGAAATGGTAGAAAAGCATGTTTTTTAAGTGTTGAGAATCTTGGTGAGAAAAATCCTGGAGCATCTTTCTGGTTTGAAACTTATTCTACACAAAATTCACACATGGCTGTTTAATGCTGAAAATATCATTCTCTGTGCAGAAACAAAGCATTTTCTGTGCATAAAATAGTATTTCTACATAGAAATATTATTTTCTTTCCAGAAAAGGCTATAAATGGGGATTTATTCTGTGCCAAATTTATGTGTGGTTGATTTACCTAGAAAACACGATTTTCCTGCACTGGAAATGCTGTTTTGTGCGCAAAACAGCACATGTGAATTTGGTACACAATAAGTCCCAAATTGCAAATCATCTTCAAAAACTGTGATTTTTCAGACTTTCCCAAAGCAAGAAGAAAATTACTCATTTCTTTCTTTACTATATATAATTAAAAGACAGAAGGTTACAGTTTGTTTCACAATAAGAAAGATTTGCGTCAGTATTGAATCCCAAAATCATTAACCTTGGGATAGTCCAACTACATGTGTTGAAAGGAGCCTAATGGCCTAGTTCTTTCTGGATAATAATAATAATAATGATAATAATAATAATAATATGGTTTATTTATATACCGCCTCTCCCTGCGGATCGAGGCGGGAGTACAAACATAAACATTACAACAAAGCTAAAACATAACAATAAAACCCAACAAATAAAAGTAATAAAGACAAAAAGACAAAACAAAAACACAGCAGCAGTAATTGATACAACTGAATTATTAAAAGTGCAATAAAATTGCAAAATTATTATTAACTATTAAAAATTAAAATTACAATAAAATTACAAATACAAGTCTATGCCACAGGTGGTAATTGTTCTTTCTTCACCCGGGAGATCCTTAATCTTGTGTTCAGTTAGGGAGATCAGATGGGTAAGCCTGCTGGAAGAGTTCCATTTTAAATGCCTTCTTGAAGACCTCTAGCGTGGGGATGATACAAATCTCTTCCGGCAGGCTCTTCCATAATTTAGGGGCCGCAGCAGTGAATGATTTTTGGGAAGTGGATGTCAATTTAGTGTTATAATAATTTAATAAATTCTTCTCTGATGTTCTGAGCATGTGGGGCGGATTGTGTGGGGAGAGGTGTTCTTTCAAGTAACTTGGACCCAAGCCATATAGGGCTTTATAGGTATCGGCAGCCAGTGAAGAGCTTTTAGTACCGGTGTAATATGGTCTGCT